>JARIHS010000012.1:600000-1200000 GCA_029320655.1 Mycena floridula
AACCTTTTTCATCCCTACGGCTGTGAATGTGCTCAGCAATTTGTCCGTAACTTGCGGATTCCCTCATCAAGAGTACGAAGTTCAGGTGGTTGCAGTTCAGCCTCGGTGACTGCTGTGACAAGGACTGAAACGAGGCAAAAAGCTTGTCGCAGTAAAAAGATGAAATTGTCTGGGCTATGATATATATGTGAAGGCTGGTAATACAATGGATGGTCCGAGATAAGTAATGTAGATATTTGATACAATGTAGTCTATTCGACATAGCGCAGAAGCACTCGACGGAACTCAATCATGCTTGACGACTCAGGGCCAAAGAGGTCAGGCTGTCGTTTCACTGGTTCTGGCGAATCCGACCTATGAGGTATCTCTGGTTGACGTCCAACGATGACGCAGAGACCGCTACAGGCTTCCTCAACGTCTATTGAAACTTCATCGTCATCCCTCGCAATGCTTTGCTCCTCAGGAAGCTGAAGAGGCTCCAGGTTTTCGACAGTGTCCTTCGAAATGGACGAAAGCCAACGATAGACGAGGGGTGCGTCTTCATCTATTCGATAAATGTCTTCCTCTAGCGGCAGAGATTGCGCGCGATAATGATTTCGAGGAGCTTTTCGGCTCCTGGGCAAAAATTCTGACTGGCTCCGTCGTCGTCGTTTCTGAGGTCGTGATTCCGGCGCTGGCTGGTCAGAGGCGACAAGAGTTGGAGTCGAAGAAGGGAATAATGGATTAGAGTCGTCTCGAAGACGCTTGACGCCGCGAGATGATGATTCGGCGGCCAACTTCATTAGATTTTTCGAGGTGAGACGTCCGGAATCGGTGCCTTCGTTATCGTCGACGACGGTCATGCTTTCTCGCGAAGCACGGTTTAATGCACGTCTGGAACGCAATATATCCTCCATCGAAGGAGGAAGACCGTCGTCGCTAAGGGGATGTCTAAGCTTGCGCCATGGATCGCTGAAAGCGCTAGGAATCCCCTTCTTCCATAGGAATGTTATATGGATGAATTGTGATTCTAGTTGGCATGATAGAAAGGGCGCTTCCTCAGCAAAGATGTGCTTTTTCGACGAATGTGCCACAAAGAAAGGATGAGCGGTAGAAGTGACGAGAGGAGCGTCTGGAGATCGAAAGTCTACCCTGGTGTATGTTGGGATCCCAGCTTCATCCAAACTGCGCGAAAAGAAAGGGGTATCGATATCTCCGACATACAATCTGAATGGATGACAGTCGCCGCCGAAGATCTGAAAATAAATTAGATAATTTATTGAAGGTAACGATTAGAGCTCACCTCAGTATAAGGTCGTCTGTCGTTCACATGCATCTTGTCATTTTTGTAGGTGAAAGCGATAATATCGTCTCTGATATCTTCGGGGGGGAGGACGAGGCATTTGCTCGCGTCAAGTAGTTCTTTTAGGTCAGGTCGCACTATGGAATGATTGGTGAGACTTGATAAGAAGCTGAAAGTATCGGATGAATTACATACCTTGCATTTTGTTCATCGGTACATCCAGATCAAGGTCTCCTTTATCCAAGCCCCAATGATATTCAAGGCAGGTAACCTTTGAATGAGATTAGCTATGGTTGAGATCGAGAAAACAAGTCTGACTGACGAGTTCAACATGGTCCAGAAAATTGTCAGAGATGACAGTGAACTCTTGGAGTGCTGTTAGCTCGGTTTCATTGCAAAAAGTTGTTATAGATTCTAGAGGAATTGTTGGCGCCATTTCACGCGGTGAACGGCGAGAATGTGAGGGGCAAGTCGTGGTTGAAAATGAACAATGGGGCGTGACGCGACAATGTCACAAAGATTCAACTCTCCACTTGGGGAGTTTCCGTCGAATCCGACTTTCCTTTTCCGGCAAATCTAGCTCCTTTCCTCGTTTTCCGTGACTGCTGACATGTTTGCTTATCTGTTATCAGCGCCGTATGTAGGGGCCGCAATTATTGAAAAAAAAAGTACAAGTCATATTTATTTCTGTATAACCATAAGGTGCCGATATGGTACAAACATGTATGATAAATTACAAGATGAGGCTATCATGCATTAGGGATTATGGAGACGTGGATTGTAAGAGTATTGAAATGGTCAGGCAAGACATGTTTTTCAAACGTCAGCGCTGGTCGTGGTGGATCAGTATGGGATAGCGGCACTGGAGGATTTGGCTGTTAACGGCAGCAAGCGCGGAGATGGAGGGTTCAGCTGGGCAGGAGATCAAGGAATTGCTGGTAATGGTTGCGAGACTCGAGTGCTGTGGTTAAAGGAGCGGTCGTGATACTGGTGATGTCGGCTGGCATTTCCTATGGTCTGGCAGCTCGGTAGGAGAAGGAAAAGGCGAGGTCGATGAAAGAATGGGTCTAGCAAGGAGCGATATGCATTAGAGATGTATCGAAGATAGTGTCAAAGTGACTTACCTTAGGCTGGGACATTGGCTGGAGGTCAGCTTGGTGCATTGCTATGTGATGGACCTCGCTATCCAGATGGAAGCAACCAAAGCATTAAGCAAGGGAGATATCGCGTTTCTGGCTCAGCCAGTGTTCGAGTTAGTCTCTCCTAGACAGACTCCATGCGTGACGATCAAGATGTACTACCATGGAGTCTGTGAGTAAGCGCGGTCAAAAGTGCCGTTAAAAACCTTGTTATGTAATATCGGAGTTTGAATTGGGTGCTCCTCGTCTTCCAGACTGTCGAGGGCCTTCCCAACGCGAATTGTCGCGATTTTAGAGCATAAAGCAATGTATTCTGTACCAAAGTATATTCTAGTCAAAAAATGTCCAGGATTATACAGCAAGCGGGGTCAGAATGACAGAAATGGGCTATCATGAGGTGTCCGAATTTTAGAGCGTTTCAGATATGTCTAATGAGGCTACAAAGCGACAGGGTTCAAGGCAAAGATGTTATATGTTGAAATATGAGGAAATATTGCTGGTGGACGGGACTTTGTCATAGGATGGAGCACCCGGGAGCAAGGTGTCTGAGCCCATGGTCGCTGACGTCCGCTAGGGCACAGAATGTCAGCGATAATGGTTGCAACGTGGTTTGGAATATCTCAGAGAAGAGAATATTGACATTTTGAGCGGCCCTGGGTCCTGGCCTGCCTGGAAAATGTCGCTGCAGTCAGACCTTGGCCAGAGCAGCAAAAAGGCTTACAACGACGCACCTGCGATATGGTCTTGATTCTGGTCATAGAAACAACCTCTAGATCCTTACATGACTCCATTCCTTCCATAAAATGCCCTATATGCCAGCGGAACGGCTCAAAAAGAATTTGGGCGGAAAACACCAGCCAAATTCTATCTCAGCCAATATTGGAGCTAGAAGCATGGTGAAAAAAGGAAACCTGGGCTAAATGCCTCGCACATTCCGTATAAGCAATAAAAATCAGCCAAGGACGGCAGGTAAGAGCTCTAGGACGTCGAGGAAAGAAAGACGTGACATTTCAAAGTCCGATATTACATAACAAGGTTTTAACGGCACTTTCGAGCGCGGTAACCACAGGACTATGTTCGAGTGGGTGCAGCAGGGATCAACGAGCTTAAAGGTCACATGCCTCCGGGATTGTCTGAGACAAAGGCTGCGACCGACCGGAGCCGGAGATCACAATCTTATCTGTGACAGACTTACTGTCACTGTGACAACTTATTTTCTAGGGGCTGCCGAATAAGGGAATTCAAATTCGGCGGAAAGTCAAAACTGCAACTCTCCCAGGTCACGTTTCTTCGTCACATTGTGACACAACGTGTTGCAGCTGGGCTAGTGAGCTTGACGACGCGTTGAGGCAGGTCCAACTTGAATTTTCCGATTTTCACTGAGAAAGCTATTGGATATATATTTGCATAATCATATACAGGTATGATTCAGGGGCAGCTGTAATAATAATCTTTCTTTCTTTCAATTCCAGTTTTTAACGGCCCCGTTTCGTCGCCTTATTACCACTAGCTTCTTCTTCTTTATCTCGTGTTCTCTTTCTCGACACGCCCGAGTGTTGAGTGGTGATTGTTGAGCGTCTCCCTGTCGGAGTAGGCGATGTCGGCTCTGGTCGAGGTCGCTGTTGTTTGGGCTTGATACTCGCATCGGGCTCGCCCGGGACAGGTAAAAGAAGTTCAGCGTCCAAACCGAGAGTCCTCTCCTTGGAGCGCTTCTTGCTGGCCGCAGTGGCTTGAAGAGAAGCCTTCCACTGAGGATTGAACCACGATTGGAAAATGTCCAGTGCCGTGCGCAAATCCTGGGAATGTGGAAGGGCCACCAGTGCTTCTGTTCCGTAAACGGCGTCGAAAACATATAGCTTCATTCCAGCGTTGGCAATAACGTGAAACGGATGAACATGGGACTTGAACGGAGGAACAGTTTTGTATGGTGGATGGTGGACCGTGTCGCCTACTTGGAAGCAGAGGTTACCGAGGGGTTCAAGGGCCACCAGACGATATTCCCAGCGGTCCTCCGAGTAGACCTGATCAAGTATTAGTATGGACACCTATGAAGAAGATGACACCAACTTACGGTCAAGAAATTCTTGTTCGTATTTTCATTTTGAGTGAATCTCGTAGCTTTTGTCAGAACTCTAGGGTCTTTGGGAAGGAGCATGACCTTTGCAGTGTCGAAGATTTCGTGAAAGTCGTTCCGCCCTTCGAACTCAGTTAGAACTCAGCATATACTGTAACCTAACCCAAGATCTTACCGAACATCGTATTGATCAAAGCATCAAGGTTAAAGGTACCTGCTGGAAGATTCCACGCCAATTCGAGGCAAATTTTCTAGGCAAAGCACGATCAGTGTTAAAACCTGAAACGTTGGGGGGCAAAACACACAAATTCTTCGGGAAGAGCTTTTGGTGTGACGTGCATCAGCTCAATGCTTCGAGCGATATTGTTCATGCCGGTGATATTGCATACGATGTCGCCCAGAAAGTCTTGCAAGGCCTGTCGCAACCCAACCTCATTGTCGCCATCCAAGTCATCGACCCAATTCGGGTTTTTGGCTCGTTGGTTAACCAATGCGATGAGGTCTTTCTTCCATGCAGCGTCAATCAAGCGCTCGAAGATCCGGAGGACAGTTTTGCAATCGTCTCTGAGCTGTTCGGGGACATGGCTCAGATAGAACTCATCATCCTTGCCCGTGGCCTTCATCAACTCTCGTCGGAGGAACAGTTTCTCGCCAGTGCTGATGACAACCCAGACAGGATGAATATGGCTCTTGAAAGGTGCGAGATCGGTGATATTATTGTATCCAACGAGGCGTCGATCTTCCGACCCGGTGCAAGGTCCCATGAAAGTGAGATTTCCCCAGTCATCGAGAGGAAAGAAGCGGAAGAATCGCCAACTGCAGTTCAGTTTCTCCATAACATCTCCTCTCGTCTCGAGAGGTTGTTTCCAGTAGTCCTCCAGGATAATGATGATCTTCGTTTCAGGCAGGATAGCGGCTTTTTCCATGTCTGAAAGACGATGCAACAATCTTGTATCTGGCCTTTCGTGAGTATAGAGTATCAAAAGGCAACAGAAGAAAGCGTACGAAACATTCTGTTCCGTCGAGAGTTGATATTGCGAAACCGGTCACACCAATTAACTGCAGCAAGGTAGATCAACTGTGAGTGGAGGTGAGAGAGAGAATCAGGATATTCGATAGCGAGCACATACTCTTCCAGGAGGTGAAGCATGGGGATATAAATGGCTATCGTCGTTGGTACTCGAAACATTATCGTTACCCGTCATAGGACAATCGTCGGTCTTCGTCACATCAAGGAGACGCTTTTTGTCTAGAGCGGTGAGAGGGCGGTACGGTTGGACCTTCTGAGGTGTGGCCTTGCCTCTCGGGGACTCGGTATCATCATATTCGGATTTGTCATAACGAAGGGAGGCATTGCTGGGCGAAGGGTGTAATGAAGGAGATTCAGAGAGCGTCGTGGGTTTCGCATTGCGAGGAAGTGAAACGCGTGTCTCAGAGGCCAGCCCTGACATGACGAGTCATCAGTCGAGAAATAAAAGGAATGTTGGAAAGTGGGGAACAAGAGACAGTGAGACTGCGATTCACCTTATATCGGGTTGTTCAAGTCAAAGCGCAGCGGAACTTAAATTTTGGTTCATTTCAGACAATGGACGAGTGAAAAGCTGTTGGAAAACATTAGTCATGAGTCATTTCGCCGCCTTCGCTCACCATTGTTTTCCGAATTTGGGCATTCTGTTGCCCACAGAAGCACCAAAGAAGCTCATCTTGACTCTCTCCCTCTACCCTCCGGTCAGGCAATCGCACAGAGGCTCTGAACCAAAGCGAAATTGAAGATTGGGTCTGGTTGTCCAGATCTTGCGCCACAAAAGCGTCCGATGGCAATGAATGTTGATGCTCAAACAATCCTAGGGACTTCTGGATGTCGACAGGACTGTTTATAATTGAAGCCAGCAGCGCGATGCATTTGGGCCGCCGAAAAAGCCAAAATGTTCGGCCGTTCGTCTAGAGCTGTACAACGCGAGGCTTGCGCGAGACCTCCCAATGGCTCCCATACGAGCACCATTTCATTTCGTATATCGAGAGCGCTATACTCTTTGAGAGGAAGCCTGATTCACGATTTGAACCAACAAGGGTTCACCCTGTAATTGGCGTCAATTTTCAGTCAATCTCGACAAAAGGCAGCTAAATCACAGGCTTACCATGTCTGATTGCGAATTTTCAGCATGTGAGACGTCGAGGGGTTCCACTCAAGTACTGTAGGGGACTCCAATGGTCGTTCTGCTGGACAAGTTGGACCTGAGCGTATGCCACTAGCTTGATTGACACCATGTGGTTCGGTTGGACTGTCAAGCCTGCTTATTCGGCCATGGTCTAGTATGGAGCATTTGCCAAAAGTTGGAGTAGAGAGCTGCGAGGTCAAATGTGAAGGCGACGGTTCGGAGTCACAGTTTCATTTCGTAAAACTGCGCCAGCTGGTGTTACCGCCTTACCGCTCCTTGGCCCAGTTGTAGATGTGCCGCAAATTTATCCTATCGAGTGCATAATCGGCGGTATTTGTTGGACAATTGACCTCATTTGCTGCTCGAGGAAGCGGAGACCCGTGTCACGCATCACATCTGTCACGCCTGCTCCACGTACTGTACTTTTTTCTCGGTTCTTTTTGGCTATCGAATGCCCTCGATACGCTGCCAAATCTTCAACAAGGAATTACTATTATACCAAGAGGCATAGACATAGGACGGAGAAGTCTCTTCTGCCATTGGGTTCAGAGTAAATAATGTCGGTCATTCAATTTCTCAACGATGCCATTGCCACATGCTCATACCGCCTCATAGAACACGTCCCACCCACTTCAGAGGAATCGTATACGACTGCACTGATACGCCGAAAGCTAACCAAGAGTACGTTTTGGTCAATATGCTGCTTCTCCTTCAATTCATTATAATGGCACCAGGCAACTGGATCCAACACCACGACCATAGCATACAGAGAAATTCGATTTCCGAAATCTTCTTCCATTTCCCAGAGACCGAGATTCTTCTGGACCCATCTCCAAACCAATTATGCTCCTGGTCTATGCCTCAAGACGACACTGGGTCATCTCAGAGAGACGGAGGGAAGCTTGGTTCATCATGACCGCTCGGTGCGTAAATATGTCTCTATGTAGAAGCATCTCGACTGACACGTCCCATCCTAGGCTCTTTGCTGAAGATTCTGCGACAGGCTACAGGCTAGTCTGTCCGCGGTCCGGTCCAGAACCGATTGAACCTGGACGATGCACTTGAGAGACTACTACTAGACGATGGCCGTGGGCGGGTCAGAAGACAAATGTGTGATCTTTATCCTCACTTTTTCCACCGATGCAGGTCCTCACTCGTCGGGTTGCCCGTATGATCCAGAACTGCGTCCTGAATGTCCTTCCCAACGAGGTCATTACGGAAATACTTTATTTCTGCGACAGAAGCAGTCAAGCAGTGCTGTGTCTTGTCTCCAAGCATTTTCAGCAGCTTGCTCTCCGGCTACTATATGAAATCATCGAGCTGAACGAATATCATCATCCACGTTTCAACGGTAGTAAAATCGGACAGTTCCACGCCGTGCTCGACGTCAAACCTGAATATGCGCCTTTGGTGAAAGATCTGTCGCTAAGGTCGGGTAATTAGTGAGTATCTTCGTACTACAGCTCTTCTTTATCTTAAATCTTCTAACAGCGGGGTCGGATCTTCCATTAGTGGTATTCTGCGGAAGACCGCAGAGCTACGCCCTCTCAGTTTGTCCGCACCAGCCTATTCTCTGGACTTCGATCAGCTATCCTTTCTGAATCTCGCCCAAATTATTACACCTTTCCTAAACCGACACTCGACCCTTGAAGAGCTATCCTCGCCTCATCGGTCGGAAATACCCAAATAAATCTAACAAACCTCATCAGGTATGAAGGATGCCGAGTTTCGTCCCCGAAGAATCTGCGGAATGTCGAAAAGCTTCGTATCGTCAAGTTGGTCGTAGTGAAAGCAGAGGAATTGGCTCATTGGCACGTTTTCCTGCATGCCAGCATGTGTGCCTTGAGGTTGGACGCGGCCCGGGCGTCCAGGCCATATTCAAAGGCCTAAACCTCCTTTTGCCTCGTGTCAAATCAATTGTCTTGGTAGATAATACCCTTCCATGGGTCAGTCGGTTTCTTTCTCAAACACCATCATTGAATCTCAAGTTTTTTAGGGTGCAAGCCTGGCATCTATGCTCTGCGAGGAGTTTTCTGCTTTCAAGCATCTCAGATCATTTGGGATGGGCATATCCGATTGGGGAACACAAGAATTTCGCCACCAAACAATCGATTCATGTCTGGAGAGCTGTCCCACTTTTCAAGAGCTTCTTCTGCGTGAGATAACGTTTCTTCTTGTATCTGATTGCGCTCTGATCCGTCTTCATCCCAGAATCCGAAGGGTGGTATCGATATAGGTACAAAATGATCAATGGCATCGCTTAGCTTATGACCGAAACATGTCGAATCGACGGTATGTTGCTTCGGTCTCTTCAAAGGTAGAATCTCACCCATCTTAGACCTGCTAGATTTCTCGTATTGAATGGTTGGTTCGCTTTACCCACTGTATCAGCAAACGTCGTATTTGTGGTCTCCTCGGCTATCCAAGATTGTCAACCACTTAGCTTCGTATCCTACTGAGAACTACAGAGCTCCGTCGTCCGTCTTTGTCAACACAGGGAGATCAATTGGATTTTGCCACGCTTCCTTTCAACTCTTTGATCGCACTAATTTCTTCCTCAGATCAATCACACGCCGGAATTCAGCTACAAAGTGGTCAAAGGGTCATTTCAACGAATGGTTGAAAGTCTCGTCTTGGAGGTATGTTTCTTATTCTGTCGAAGAGCACGATTCTCATACGCTTATAGAGCTCTTCGGGTTATGAGACTGTTGCCGAATCTGCAAAGTCAAAAAGAAAGTTTGTTTCGAGAATATTTATGCAGTCATTCATCCCGGTAGTTATAGTTTTCCCTTTGCGCTGCTTCGTCCCAGTCCTGGATCATTGGAAGAGGAAAAGGAATCAACTTTGTCCGAATCCTTCCAAACCATCCACCGCCGTCGGAATCTCAGCATCCAGGGAATGTTTATGAAGGAGGTAATTATCGATGGTGGATGTGGTGCGTGATGCCGTGGAGAGAAAATGCGCCTTCGTAGATTGGGGGGGCAGCATGCTGCTGCTTTTCCCTTTCTTCCTTTCTTTCTCCTTCTTTGCCTAGTACCTGGTCGTCATCACTGAAGAAGGAGTCGCTGTTGCTCCCGTAACCATAGGGCGCGCGCATCCCAGCACCCTCCCAGCGACGTCCTCCCGCATCCCTAATAGGCGTGGATGTCTTCGCAGCGAAGGACGGATGGCAATTCAGCCGCGGCTGCACCAATTCAACGAGTCCGAGTGGCAGAGCGTCGTGTCTGAGCGAAGCGAACGAGGCAGCCGAGCGGGAGTGCTCCTATATCCAGAGCGACGAAAATGACGCCTAAAATATCGGTAGACAACTGCGACATCATAGAGGGCGTTGGGCTGGACGACATCTAGAGGTAGAATGAGCACTGATTCGTAAGAATTCACCGAAATAAATATCACCAGCTCGTGGTCGAGGCGAAACAAGAAGTGCTAAAAACGGCAGAATCCGGACCGGCTCTTCTTCAAGTCCTCCACTCCTTTCTCATGTCCCTCGTCCCCAACATTTTCGCTCGAATCTAAGCACTGACGCGTATCCCAGAATCGCAAATCAACCGTTGAACCAATATCCTTTTTCTGGAGCTCCACCTCCCTGACCCCAGCGACGAAAGCTATCATTGGCGATCGTTAAAAAAAGTCGACCGATGGCAGATACAAATCCACTGGTTCTCGGGCTGTGGATTGGAGAATTATTTGACCCCAGTTCAGTGGGAAAAGGCCTGGTATGTACAGTACAGGTCAACATTTTGCAACTTTCCGCCAAAAGGGCATAGCTTGCCGGCTGTCGTTTTGATCACATTTCTGCCTCTGATATCCGACCGATATTGGTCAAGCCCTTCCTTGGACAATCCTGGTTCATAAAAGTGGGCTGGAGATAACAATATCAATTGGTGATACCTTCAGTGGGTAATTTAAGTTCAATGCTGCTCACTAGCCCAAGATTTCCCCTTGGCTTGGGGTAGCTGACATAAGATTAATTTCCTTTTTAAGTAAACGTCGAGTTACGGTTTGATGGGCGCGTGTAACAACAGACTATGGTTGTACAGGCCTACTGCGCAATTACCGTGAGTCACCTTCTGCCCGCAATCAGGGCCGCCTGCATCTTGCTTGGTTGGACACGACCATTATCTTCAACGTGCCACAACCTTTTCTACATTGTTTCGCCATGCAATCTCTCGCTATGGAACTGGTCAATGATATTCTGGGGCGGGTAACAACAAAGCCTGACCTCCTTTCGCTTCGGCTTGCCAACAAGGCTCTGAGCCAGCTGGTGACACCGTCAACGTTTCGAGTCATCCAAGTCAGTGAATGCTTGAAACATTTTGTCGAGCTCAAGGAGAGCGGCCTGGCAAAATACGTTGATGTACTCGAGCTCAATCGTGAAGCAGTCGAGGGTGAGGTATACTGCACCACTTGTTAGCCGCCGAGCACTGACCGTCATATCAGTTCGCGACGAGTCTGACGATGCACTGGCATCAGCCTTTGGTGAAGCTTTCTCAAGATTGAGCAGCTTCACTCGGCTTCGGGAGCTACAGTTGAAATTTGCGCCCGAGTTGACCCTGTTTCGAGTCGACTGGGACGACGAAGCTTCCCCCCCTTCTGAGTTGCTTCTCCAGCGTGCGGTTCTAAAAGCAGTGGCAACCAGCTCGCTACCCCCATCATTCGTCTCTCTTACCCTCAGTAACCTTGTCGCCATACCATATCCCGAGCTCTATTCCACCGATTTTTTCCATACATTTATGGCACTTCCGAAACATTTGACCATTTCTGTCCTTTGGATGGATGATATGGAAGGCGCTTGTTTTGACGAATCTTTCCGAGAATTCTGGGCAACTAATATCACTCAAGACATCCTGCGTCCAGCTCATGCGCTTGAATCCCTGTCCATTACCAGCGGCCTCTACATTGAAGTCAACTTCTCATCGATCCACCACCCAGCTCTCAGGAGTTTCACCGTCGCAGGTGACGTGGACTTCCTGGGTATCGAAGACTGTATTGTTCAACACAAAGAAACCCTACAGCATCTCGCTATTCACAAATGCATGCTCTTTGATGGAGATCAGAGCCCGCCGCACCGGATGTGGTCTTCCATCTGGAAAAGATTCGCAGAAGAGCTGAGTGCTCTCATTTCGTTTACTTGTGAAGAGCTTCCTGAAGACAGTGGATACGTTTATTGTGATCCTGGCTGGGGATATATATCCCACTCAACACTCAACATGGGAAATGATCCTCGGTCATCGCAGCAGGTCTTTGATGAAGACCGTGCGGCCTTGGAAAGGTTTTGCACTATTGTAGAGCAACGAGCACTGACACAGTCCTAGCCGCTTGAACAATGTTGGTTTTTGTTACATCTTGTTGTCTTTCATGGCTGACTGGTTTCGACAGACGACTTGACTGCTTCTCCGTCAAAAGGGCAGCTATGGTCGATTGCATAAATGAAGAGAATTTTCTTCAATTTCAGCTCATTATGATCTGCTGTAAACGTTCAGAATGATACCGATTTTTCCCATTGTTGAATTGTGATGACTCATGATCACCAAAACGGGTATTGCCTGATTCAGTTCCTTCATGTGAGTTGTCAGCCGCCTCTGAACTCTGTATGTCAGGAATTCAAGTTCATTCTTCTGATAGCAGAAACAAACGAGTCTCCCAGAGACAGGGAACAGGGTTAGATAGATAGAATTACACACCCAGGTCCCAATAAGGCAACAACTGGCGTGAAGCAAGCTAGACAGCATGGTCATATGTAAGTACAAAATAATAACCAATAATACAACGTCTACGAGCAACAGAAATTGTGACCACATGATGAGGCATTAGCCTGGCCGGTGAGGTGGTACAGTCCGGGAAATCTCTAGGACTTTGTACGCAAACTTTGCCACAATACATATTGATCTTTGATCAAATATTATCCTTTTTCAGAACATCAATTGCAGAGTTCATTTGAAGTACTAGAGTCACAATATCGAAGACATTTACAATCTTGCCAAGGAATTCGCTACGTAGGTTCAGTAGATCTGGATTGGCCCAGCATCCCAGAAGGGCATGCTCTGGTGTCTCCGGTTGAACTTGACATAAGCCCTAAAAGCAAAATGAGGTCGTGAATCGAGGATAGCAAAAGAAACCAAGTATCCCCTTTATTCCGCAGGTCCTCACTTACTGATTGCCATATAAGTAGTACAGGGACTTATTGCATTGGAGACTGCAGCGAATAATTACACCTAGTCAATTGACCGGCAAAGCTAGCCCTATTTACAAATACGTTGAAAATAATCTAAAGATGCGGTAGATACACTGTCTAGTCGGCATTTTGAAATACCTCAGCAGGAAGATCTCGTAGTGAGGAAAGGGGCAATACGAGAAGGAAAAATCTTGCAATGGCATACAAGGGCATCCCGATGTAAACCAAGGCGCGCAAACTCTCCGCTAGGACAAAAGATATTTGCCTCTCTTGTCCCCACCATTCCATCGCCAGAAGAAGGCCCAAGCCCCCCGTAAAACCCGTTATAAACAGTGCAGAGACCTTCCATACCACTGACTCTGGATTAGGAAATTCCTCATTCAAGCCAAGCAGTGGATGCACTGAACACAATCCCAGTGAGACACTCGAGGAGGAGGACGGCAAAGTGATAGTTTTTGTTCAAGTTTGGGGACCAAAAAACAGGAACATGTGTTGATCTGTGGGCTTTGTAACTCTACAGAACATTTTGGTTTGCATAAGCCAGAGCCTCCAAAAGAGGACTCTGTTTAAACTGAGGATTAAGCTGGGTCCTGGGACACATGTTGTCGCTCCACAGCCCTCGACAATGACGACTCCACTTGAACGCTCTCAGGACTCGACCTTTGTGAAGGAATTTACCTGTTTTTGTGCAGTATCAAGGTCCAGAATCTATAAAACCCTCACTGGTTTTCTTCAATTTCTTCACTTGAACATCTTCAACCATCGTTCAGTACTACAATCTCAGACATGCAATTCAAACTCTCTGCTCTCACTCTTGCTCTTGCTACCGTAACCCTTGCGGCCGCCACCCCAGCTCGTCGCAATGTTGCGCCCAGCTCTCCCGGAAATGAATGCTGCAGCAGTGTCCAGGATGCCAGCTCGCCATCTGCCATTGCTATCTTCAAGAGTCTCGGCATCGATGCTTCTAGCATCACCGGCCTGGTTGGTCTGGGCTGCTCTCCTATCACTGTCGTCGGTGCTGGTAGTGGCGCATGGTAAGCATTCAATAAAGACTCGAACATTTATTGACCTGGAAATCAGCTCTTCTACTACTGTCTTCTGCCAAGACAATTCTCATGGTAAGTGGATAGTTTCTTACTGTCATCCCTTTGCTGACCGATCTTTACAGGCAGTCTCATTTCACTGGGCTGTGTTCCCGTCACTCTCTAAGTGATGACATGACCAGTCTTCTCCCGACCACAGAGCAATGGAGTCAAGGGGACATTGGATCTGGTGTTGACTTGATGAGTCAGCAGAGAGAATTTCCGGACTGTTTCAATAATCCAGCTGTTATGACCTTCCCTCATTCCGAGCAAGAAGTCCTATGGGACATAATGACTGCTACCATTGACAGCGATGCGGGTCGTGCAACGACTCGAATGTTGAACAAGCTGCGAACACATCAAAGGAGTCACTGAAGAAGGAGTCGCTGTTGCTCCCGTAACCATAGGGTGCACGCATCCCAGTACCTCCCAGCGACGTCCTCCCGCATTCCCTCCGAATAATCCCTGCCCTAATAGGTGCGGACGTCTTCGCAGCGAAGGACGGGTGTCAATTCAGCCGCGGCTCCACCAATTCAAGAAGTCCGAGTGGCAGAGCGTCGTGTCTGAGCGAAGCAAGGATTCTGACGAGGCAGCCGAGCGGCTGAAGCATAAGAAGGCTGATGGGTCCGACCTCAGAGGAATCGGGTATTCCATGACCTTTACCAAATGAATTATTTCAGGGATAGAGAGAGAGAGAGAGGAGAAAGGATACCATGAACCAGAAGCCCAGCAAGGAGATGCACAAGTGCATGGTAAATTTTAGAAGGGAAAGCATTGTGTTCAAATCCGCTAGTCGCCTGAATCCGGTCATTTTAGCATTCAATCAATTCCCATCTGAATAAAGACTGTCGTCCTTCGTCCTCGGTCCTCGGTCTATTCTCGTCAGCCAGCGCCTTGTACGAATAAGGATACGGACCTGCGGGGATGAAGGCAAACAAGCAAACATCGTGAGCACCTCAACGTGTAAGCAGAACCTGCTTTCGAACGTCCCAACATAGATTATTGACGTGTAGAAGGAGCCGGCAATGAAGGCTGTTAGAGAGAGACTGACAATGGCTCGCAAGGGAAGAGAGTGAAACTACAAACATGACGACTAAATATGATCCGGGGATGCCGAGTAAGTACTTTTGGAAGCCGGGCCGGACGGCCTTGTTAGTGAGGAACGTGACCGTGGCCGTCGCTGTTGGTGACGCCATCATGTTAAAATTTCAGAACTACGCCAGAACGTGGTTGCGCTCTAGTTTCGCGCAGCACCTTCCTCCATTCTGGCCTCCAACATGCAAGGCTTTGAGTTCTGCGGTCCTTATCAAAAACCAGAGCGGTAAAGGCTTTATTGACCCAAACAGCGCTCGAGATCAGTTTCAAAGGTTTGGCGACATTTTAAAGATCTGGAGCGGTAAGTATTTCTGGGATATCATTTCAACACTGGCTGAGCCTGTTCATAGGTCGCGGCTGCATCTCTATAACATTTGCCTCTATTGAGCAGGCTCAAAAATTACTGGACACCGCGAATGATGGAAAGGTGACAACCGAGAGCGGCGAGATTTACCGTATCAAGCCACTGGTTTCATTGTCTACAGAGCCCGCTACCTCGAAATATCTCCGCGTCAGCGCGTTCGATCAGAATGTGAAGGAAGCAGACATTCAGGATGCTTTCTCGATTTTTGGTCCCATCGAAAATGTGGCTGTAGAGCGAGGTTTGCTTGCTAGTAACACGAGTAATCTCTTTGTTGATCATATTCTGTTCAGCATTCCCTGCCATGAGCAAACTGCCTTATTCTGCGCGATTTACCGTCCAGTTCACAAACATCGACGATGCGGTCAAAGCAGATTCGACCCTCGTCTCGCTCTCCAATGGCGTCGTCTTGCAAACAAAGATGGTACCGGCACAATCTTCGTCGGAGCCCACCACTGTGCTCCAATTCTTTGTTGAGCGTCCCTGGGACAGAATCACGCCTGGGTATGATAGTAAGCTGTTTGTCGAGGAGCTGGCACGATTGGCGAATGTTCCCAGAAAAGACCTTCGTTACCAAGTCCGTTATGGTATGCTCTGTTTCTGGATATGCCTAGGCCTCTTTTCTGACTATGTTTTTTCCCCCAGACCTGGGTTCTAGAGAACTCACCAAACTATTCTTGAAAACAGCAACCATCGAGGATGCTCGGAAGATCATGACAATTCAGAGCGCTCAAATCCCTGATACTATATTTTCGACCGAGTATTACCATGATAACAGGGATCTGCCGTCACCGCAGAGGAGACACGAGCGTCCAAAGCAGGACACGGAGACAAAAGAGACAGACGCAGAGGCTCACAGGATATCCCGATATCCTGCAGCGCGAATTACTCATTTCCGCGCGCCGCCAAAATATGCCATTTTGAAGCGCGAGCACTCAAACGAGGCCACTGCCACAGATATAAAAGAGCCAAATCTCGCAGACGCCCGCGAAACATCTCTCCATGACGAAAATGATGGGCCACCGACCACACCTTTTCGCCGCCGGTCAAAATATAACATTTTGGCCCCATTTGTCAGTAGCCGGAAATTTCATACTTTTACGAGCTGACAAGATGAGAATCTCCCTCCCCGGAGTCCGCGACGCCGAGATCACCAGCCCCTGTGAGACAAAGAGATAGAGGGAATGAAACAGTTATCAAAAGTTTGTACATTCAGCTTTATTAATGACTCGGTTTCTATCGCCCTCGAGACCTCGAGGCACGAAGGAGCGAAATATTCTGATCGTACCGTGGATCATGTTCTGGATGGCTATTCCCCTCACGCGTCTCGATGCTTTGGCGCTCATTCTTTGCACACGGTTCGTGGCTGCTGTAGCTGAAATTGAGAACTATAGACATTCTTTGTGGAAGATGTACGACTCATTGCGGCTAATTCGATCTCTTTTGTCGGTCTGATCCGGGTCGACCAGGTCGGCTATTAGCTAACGTGGAGTGCGCGATCAGAGCCGAAAATGGAGCTTTCCAGTGGAAACGTGAAGTTATGTTCATTGTATGGCGACGGTGTTCATTGATCTTGGGTATCTCCTGGTAACAGAAGTGAGCTCGGAGCTGCTCTCATTTCATCAGATTCGAAGCAAGGTCTGAATCAGAAAGTACTGTCGGCCCCTGAACAATGGTTGTGGAGTCTCAGGGCAGAACGGGATAGGGGGGAGATCAGGATATAAAATACCCGCGTCGACCCTGTTCTAGAATTCCTGATGTCTTCTTCAATACAACTGCTACCGACCGGAATTCGGGAGGCATTTTATGGGTGCGTTCGACATCCTGTCTGAAGATGTTCTTCGAGTGTTTCTGACCCTGTCTTCTGTAGGAGTTTACTGGAAATCTTCCTCTATGGTTCTCGCTCTTATTCATTCTCAGTGTCGGTGACCCTTACTTTTCCCATAGGCGTTTTCTTTCCGACCTACTTTCGTGGCGCCAAAGTCCTCGACCGAAAGCGAAAGTCTGGGACGGCCAACCTTTATGTGATTTCAACATTCGTGGCGCTTTTTGTTCTGGTGACAATGGTGAGTCTCTCTCTCGCTCTGCTCACGCCCAGCTCCTAAAAATTTGTCAACAGCGATTTGTGCTGGATACAGAGAGGACCATTCATGCTTTCCTGCATCCAGACGCGAATGGTGTTCCAGACTATGGCGCTGCCAACACATTCCGAGACGTTTTCACCAACTCGGTATGGGTAGCAGCAAGTGTAGTCGCAGACGCATTCATAGTAAGAAATCCAGCGCTTTTTATTTAGCATACATAGATTAACAAAACCGCAGATATATCGCACATGGATTATCTGGAACAGATACTGGCTTGTAGCTGCGCTGCCAATCACCCTGTTCCTCGGAACCATCGGTGAGCTCCAGCGCTTCCGTCGAGACAAGTCATTGATCCATTTCAGGGAGCGGGATCTATGCTATTGTCCGGATAGCGGGGCCCGATATCGAAACAACGGCTCTTATACAAACCGTCGGCGGTTCATTTATTCTTTACCTGGCATTCACGCTTCTGACCAATGTGCTTTGTACTGGTGAGGTATCCCTACGTGTAGCTTCCATATCTTGTTAACCAGTGTGACAGGGCTCATTGCGTTCAAGATATGGACATTGGCCAGCAGCACGGTGTGCCTAGGGTGGAAGAATCTATACTCGAATCCTTTTACAAGAGCCATAGCCTTGATAATAGAGTCCAGTGTGTATTCACGCATGGATCCTCAATCAACGCTCATCGTGTATCCATAGCTGCCATCTACACAGTTCTGCTGCTCATCCAAATCACTATGTTTTCCCAAAGATGCTTTATCGCTTCCATCTTCATAGATGCGGTAAGCCTTACTTGCTATATACTGAATCGAGGCTGATTGGTTTTCTAGACCCTTCCCGTCATCGGCATCGTGGTACGTCTTCAACTTGCACTGTATGACTCTTTCTTACTCTTCCATAGTTTGCGCATATTATCATGAATAGCTCCAAAAATGAATCTGTCGTTTGTATGGACACATTCAAAGTCAGCACCGGTGTAAACTTCAACCACAATACCACGCATACTATGCAGATTCACCTCGAGCAAAACGTTCATCACACTATCGATGATGATATGGGGAACATACATAGCAGAACTAGCAGCAAAAATGAGCCATACGCCAGCTCGACGGCTTCACAAGTTTGAAACTTGGATAGAGATCTTTACACTGTAGCTCAGCCTGAGCCTGTACATACACTGCAGTCGACGACGATAATTATTTACTTACAGTAATTATTATTTATTTTCTTCTTTGAAGTTGTCGCTGAAAGAACTCTGAAGAAAGAGGCCGCCAAATTCTGCTAGTACATGTCTATGTCACAGGTTGACCTCGAGAATCCATTTCCGCCCTGCTCCGGCTACCTTCTCCCTTTTCGATTCATTAGACTCGGAGATGAGACTCAGATTGGTGACAGCGCTGGTTGAGTGGAGGCTGGAGCTTTCTGGAGGTTAGAAAGAGATATTAGGTTGTTCAGAACTGCGAGACATCATGCATCATCATCGGGATTTGTCGGTGAGTGTTTTCTCTTTTCTTTTTGCGAAATCAAACATCAATTTTCGGATCAATCCAGTCACATTGTGTGACCGAGGGCGAAACAATCTCTCTCGCGAATTCTTGTCTGCGGGTCAGACAAATTTACCATATAAATCAGCATGACCTAAGGAGACTCAAGCATGTGCTCGCCAAGGAATCCCATTTCATAACGATTATATCTTTTCTAAATCTTCCCTCTGTCGGACTCGAAGTGTCGCTGAGTCAAATGGTTTTGTCAGCAAAACTTTCGTTACCCATGATCGGGGCCGTGCGACCATGTTATTCCTCTTCTCATGCCCTTCAGCACGATTCAAACAGTTTCTTCCAAAACTTATACCTATATCATTGTCGGCGGCGGGACTGCTGGCTGTGTTCTCGCTGCGCGGCTCAGCGAAGACCCCAAGGTCTCGGTATTGCTCGTTGAACGCGGCCCAGTGGTCGACGGCTGGAGCGCTGGTGTTCCTTTACTCTCCAGCAACTTTTCAGACCAGAAAGCCCCGGTATACAAATGGCAATCCGCTCCACTGTCGGCAGCCAACGGCAAAACTCTTACCATGGTCACTGGCAAGGCTCTCGGAGGCTCGTCAAAGATCAATGGACTGCTTTATACGCGTTCAGTCCCGGGCGAATATAATGCTTGGGGGGCTTCTGGAAGGAAAGAATGGGACTGGAACCATGTCGAACCTTTCTTCATCAAATCCGAGACCAGTTTGAGCAACCCCAAAGCTGATTATTGCGGAAAGGCAGGTTCGTTGCTCTCTGAATTCAATGAATCACTTCTTCATCCAAGATATCTTGACAGGTCCATGGCAAACACGAAGTGTCGACAAGATTCACTTCAAACCCGTTTCACGGTAACCAGACTATTCGCCTGAACATCTTTCCTGTCTGACTGTTGATGAGGAATGTCGACATTGCTCCGAGTCTTGGGATTACCCATGTTCGCGAAGCCAACAACCCTGCATCTCCCGTTGCCAGCTGTACTCTTCTCGAAGCAACCATCGACAGTCACGGGAAGCGCAGTGCCACACCGGACGCCTTTCTTTCCAAAAAGCTCATCCAATCCCGGAGGAATCTGGACATATGCACAGAGATTCTAGTTCCGTGTTTGGAAATTCATCGGCAGAAAGTGCTTGGTGTCTATCTCGAATTTGATCGTGCCAACCACAGCACCCCACCTCAACGATTTCATGTCAAGGCTGACCGAGAAGTGATCTTGTGTGCTGGAGCTATCGCGACACCGCAGATTCTGCTTTTGAGGCATGTCTCTTCTTTGCTGCTTCCCTGTCCTTTTGTGTAACTCGTCAATTTAGCGGTATCGGACCTACAGATCATCTCAGGCATCACAACATCTCAGTTGTGAAAGATCTCCCAGGGGTCGGAAGCCATTTGGTAAGTAAAATCATGCTCTTTTGTTTAATACAACTCATTCCCCTCGTTTCTATCCAACCACTTCATGCACTCCATCCATCCATCTCATCTTGATGATGATCTTTCTTTCTCGTCTCTTGACACTTTGAAGCAAGACCATCTTAGTGTTCCCATAATCTACAAAGTTCCTGTCGGAGACAGCATCGCAGTGCTGATGGGAAAACCCTTGACAGCAGTACGTGAACTCATACGATATGTGTTCACTGGAAAAGGGATATTCGGAACCCAAGTCCAACAAGCCAATATCGTCCTTCCTTCTGCTCTTCTCGACGACAATTCCCAAGTTCAAGCGCAGGAACTGGACCCCCGGGACCCTTCCAACATTCCTGACATCGAAATCATGTTGATTCCAATAAACCCCACTGATCGAACTTTCGACATCAGTGCTTCGACCGGGACGTTTTCGTACCTGTGCACTGTTCTTCGTCCAAAGTCTTCCGGAACCGTTCGACTGATTTCCCAGAATCCACGAGAACAGCCTCTCTGTGATCTCGGAAATCTATCGCACCCAGATGATCGTGTTCCCATGCGCAAGGTCCTCAGACTGGCTTTGGCGCTTGGACAAAAAGTCTCTGATTCTGGATATCCGCTGGAGAATCTTCTAGTTCCAGTTGGCGAGACAGACCAGGATTTGGATCGGTTCGTTGAGGAGAACCTTACAACGACTTATCATTATTCGTCGACTTGTCGAATGGATAAGGAGAACCACATGGGGGTTGTCGACGATGAGATGAGAGTACATGGAATAGAGGGACTCAGGATTGCTGATGCCAGCGTCTTTCCTCAAATTCCGGCTTGCCATCTGCAGGCTCCTGTTGTTATGCTTGCCGAGAGATGTGCCGCTTTTCTCAGGAGGGAGTGAATAGATGCTGTCGTCCAACATCGCTGCCGGTAGCAAAGTGATCTTATCTGTCATCTTTCGACAAGTATATATTTATTTAGAACGTACATGTTGAGTTGATCTAGTCGATATTCATAGCTGTAGCATTCAGATCGGCCCTTGTGCGGCTCGGAGCCTCAAACCCATTCAGGTTGTGCATCATTTGATCGCAGAGGTGAGCTATAAAACAAGACTCAACGGTTAGTTTTATCGTCGTCTCGATATCATGTCTAGCCCACGTTCATCTGATATTCCGACAGCCCTGGTCACTGCGATTATCCAAACATACGCAGATGGAATCCGTCCAGCCTTTTCTTTCATCTTGATAGCGGCAATATTTTCAGCTATGCTAATTCCACTGCTGATCATGCTCTTTGCATTGTCAACTCCCAAGACCCGCCGGACCCCAATATTTGCCCTGAATGTCCTGGCCGTCGTGTTGGGTATCATTGTCGGAGCTTTATCGAACCATCTCACGGTATGGACTTTTCTGCCTTGCGTCTTCTACTCTGATTCATCCAGATCCAAAGCGTTTTATCACCCTTTTCTGGGGTCAATCCCACTGAAGGTATGCTATTTGTTTCAGCGCCCATGATTTGCTGTCAACTTCTTTGCCAGATTTCGTCTATAACATCCTGTATGTCTGGATGCCGTGGATAAGCGAGGCGGTCCTTCTCGTCCGAGTCATTGTCGTCTTCAGACCGACATACCAGCGCATGTCGAACATGGTTCTCTTGCTTGGGTTCCCCGTTGTCATCAAAACAGCCCGGGCGGTCATCAATATCATGTTCCTGGTGCAATGGAAACGGAATACATCTAGTAGCGGCGCTGTTAATCAATTCAATACGACACAGAGTCTCGACACCTGGATGCCCAAAGTCGACTGGATTTTGGAGCTCTTCGATAATGCGTCCGTTTGATATTTTTTCTTTCGTTCAGCTGTTCAACATCTCGATGCAGATATATCTCATTCCTCTTTCTTTGGAGGCTAGGAACACAGGCTCATTTGTTCGATGCTGCGACAATAGGTCGAGTCGAGGCCGCTGACTCTAGAGGCGAGTAGACTGTAGTCATCAACAGTTTCCAGCTAATCCAATTTGAGCAGGTTCACTGACGAGTAAACTCAAGACTTTGTTTTGGATTGCCAGTACGAATTTTGTTTTCCCTTGTCAGTACTACCCTTTGAACCAATCCTCAAACTCACCGAATATACAGTGATCTTTGGACTTTGTCAAGTCATCTTGCTATTTAGCGGCAAAAACATCTTGATTGCTGCGAGTGTCGAGATGGTCAACGTCTACGTCGCGATCATATCGACGGTCTTTGCAACTAGTATGTATTTTTCTCTCTGATCTGTCTTCCTCATGCTGATATTGGATACCAGTCTGGTCCTCGACTTCGTCCTTCAAGGAGGCCAACAGCGCACAATCATCGAACAGCAGTGTGGACGGGCCCAAATCGTACAATCTCGAACCGATTATCTTTCGGAGAGGTCAGACAACGACCACGTCAAATCCTATGGATTCTGGATCGCAGGAGGGCGGGCCAAAGACAGAAAATTGGGAAGGAAAGCAAGTGGCATCGGTTTGAGTTTTCGAGTTATTTATCTGAGAAGAATGCATTTATGTATCATTATAAGGTGACAGTGAAAGCCGCGGACTCATTACATAGACGCTCCGCAATTTCGAAAAGTGGGATTTCGCGTGGCACGTGACCGTGACGGACTGTGAGAATCAAATACGTCAGCAACGTTGACCGGCTCCACTTTTTTTAGAGCTCCCATTTGACTTTAGCCCACTTCATCCAGTATCCGCAATTTAGATACTTGTGCTCGACAAACGACACAATGACTCACCATGGGCTAGCGGTGTATACTGAAGCATATCTCTGGGCTGTACGGGTGAGCTACTTTTTTTTCTAATTTTACCTGTCCGGGGTCCCTGGCTCTGATTTTTCGTCCTTAGCCGACCCTTTTGAGAATATGTCTGCGAACATAGGCCATGAGTCTTTCTTCCTTCCCGTAATAACGGCAGACTGGTGAATTTGGCCAGGTATGTCGTCTTTCAGTTTTTTTATCCTGCTCGCTTTGTTCATGTGGAGAATGAGTGGTGGAAAAGCTGTTTGTACAACGACCTTCGACATCTTTGGACACTAATCGACCAAGACATCACCCACGGCACCTTTTGCACGTCTTTTTTCTATTTTTGTGGTGTCGTTATTTCTGTTTCTGACCAGTCTGCTAGCTCGGATTATGGCTAGACCTTTGCTCCCGCGAAATCGGCTTTAATTCTTCAACGTGGAGTGTAGTGGGACCTCGCTATTTCCGTGTCTCGAATCTGCCAGCCAATCCAGACCAGTTTCCATAGAAGCCTGCCGACACAGTATTGCATCACCGCCATCGTCATCGGAAGCGGTGGCGTTATCGTCGTTTCCTCATCTGGTATGTACGCACGATTCTTCAAGCTGGTCAATCTGTAGCTGAAGTATTGCTATAGGACGTTGTTGAATCGACAACGAGCAGCTAGTCGGCTATTCTTTAGTCAGGATGAGCTAGAAATCTCCGAATTCCGTCCAGAGCAAGTCCAGAGGTCCTCATCAGGAAATCCACGTGTATGGAGCTATCGATTTGTGATTTCCATACCTGGAGGAGCTATAAAGGCGCGCCTTTTTTATTCCCAAGAATCTGCTTTTACCACAATCCCTTCCGTCGACTTGCTCGCCCTGGTGTCAACGATGACAGAGTATGATCATTCACCAGAGGCCTACCAAAACTTGAGGGCGACACAAGAGCGTATTGCTCGCTGGGTAGACGAGACGGAAGCGAACAAAGAGAGATTTGAATCACCATTTGGAGGACATTCTGGACAACCTCATTCTGCACCAATCCGACCATCGTATGCTCGTCGTCGCAGCTCTTCAGTCGGAGCCATTCCACAGCGAGAGATTGCTCTCAGATCTGTTCGCCAGCGAGCCCCGACGCCTTTCTTCGATGACGGTCAACATCATCCGACCCGACATCGGCGGGCGAGGTCGCAGGAATCATTTCGCGATTCTCTGCATCATGGAAGGCGGGGACGTCCTTCAGTGACACCCGGAACACCCAGAGGTCCGATCCAGACGACGCATTATTCGCCGTCGCAGGTTTCACCGACCTATTATTCCCCTTCTCGAACCACCTATCCTTCACACCAAGCGGTACCTCCTGCTTTCGGAGTTCCCCAGCACCATGCTCCTTCATTTGCGCCCATGTCGCCTCAGAGATTTACTCCAGCTTCTCCGTCATACATCTCACCGACTTATGCATCAATTCCCCATTCTTATGCTCCGGGGACGTACAAGATGCAACCTCAGCCTCGGACACCGACGGTCGTTGTAGTACCCCGGAAACATTTCAAGAGTGTCAAGGTCTATGTGAGTAATCTGTCAATGTCGATTCTATCGTTTACTGATGCCTTGTCAGTATGTTTGACTGCATAAAGTAACAATGAAGTCATATATTCCTTGTCATTAGACGGCTAGAGCGATGTCATGCCATTTTATCGTCGTTTTTCACTATACTGTACATTTTCATCTGGTTCTCATGCGGGGATTAACCATTACTGTACCTTTAGACAATATACACGATATTCTATTGTATACCTTACGTAGGACCTAGGAAGAATCGACATCTGGTGCCAGGATGATCTTCACGATTCCATCTCTGGACTGCTTCTCCAATCCAATACAGATGACATTGCCTTCCAGGGCGAGAAAGTCGACCCTTAGTATTCCTCTCGCGAGTAAATTAGGATTCTCTGCGCAGCGTTTCTGATATGCATCGACTACCTTTCCTCTCTGCAGAGCTTCCAATTGATCAAAATCGGTTTTCACACCGCTGTTCGTGAAAAAGCGTCGGTGAATTTGATGCAGAACATCAAGCACTGTAAGGCCATCACTAGCAGAAATTTTGAAGGAGCAAGGGCTTTGAGTGTCCAGGCCAGTCGGATACTGAAGTGTCATAGTGGATGTCGGTGGGTAGGTTGCGAGCTGACTGTAGTCCAGCTGGGTCAAGTTACTGTCATCGCCGTCACCAGGCAGTAAAAACTCCGTTGATATGTGGTTGATAGACAAGATATCCAGAAGGTTTTGACCACTGGCCCTAGAAAACCGTAATCGAGTTGAATGAACTGGATCTTCCCGGAGATCATACAGCATCACTCCAGATCGGAAAAGATGGTTCAGGAAACAGTTGGGGTCTGAAATATTTGTCATAGATTTGGATGTTGGTGCTGGAGGCCTGGTTGTTTTCGCCTTCACAGGTACAACATGAGGTTCCGGACTAGAGTGGCCAGCGCTGTTCGGGCTAGATGGGGATATGAACCCCTGAGGACCTGGTACTTGTATCAATACAGAAGGATGATGAGACTGTCTGGAGGGATCACCATGAACGGGTAACGAATGCTCCAATGGAACCAATGTCTCCGCCTGCCGACTATGATCTTGAGGGAAATCTTGATGAGTGTACTAAGAGAGATATTGAGAGAAGGGGAACAAAGGCTAACCATTTTGGCGCTTTAACAGTGCCTTCAATTCCTCGTGCGAGGGAACAAGTTGCTGAGGGCGAAGAGACCTGCGAAGGTCTCGAGCAAAAGACTCATTCCACTCTGAGTCAATGCCAGAGGTCCACTGAATACCTGCTGCTGAAAGCCTTTTTACCATCTGACCAGCAGTTGGCCGGTCATTGGGGTCCATCTTCCAACAGTCTTGGATCAAACTCCAGATATCATCGTTCAACTCAGGTAGTTCGGGTCGAGTTGGACGGACTCCTCGGACAATGTTGAGTATGACCGCTGGTTCATTGGAAACATTGTAGAAAGGGACCCGCCCAGTGAATACCTGTTCAGATGTTGATTCTCTTTTTCTATCCGATTCCAGATTGACTTACCTCATAGCAAACACATCCAAAAGCGTATATATCACCTTTGAAGCTATTGGGTCCTCCATGAAGTATCTCCGGAGATTGCCAGCGAGCTGTTCCGCCATGCTGAACGGATAGGGATGTCCAATTAGGAATTGCAGAGCCTGCGATAGACGACAATCCAAAATCCATGAGACAAGCCCGATGCGATGGCGTAACCAAAATGTTTAGCTGATCTTTGGTTAAGATCCACAGAAGATCACATGGACAGAGTACCCACCCCTTTCAGATCACCGTGGATGACAGAGGCCTGATGTAAATATTGGATCCCAAGTGCAATGTCTAATATCTAGATCGTAGGATGAGCTGAAGCCTCAACGGTAGACAGACCAGGATGCCCACCAAAGATTGACGATTCAGCAAGGCTGGAGCATCTTTGAGAAAGTCCACGATATTACCGTTATCCATCCATGGAGACACCAGACAAAGCCTGGATGCTTCCGCATTGTCTAGGCAATAAGTACCATATAGAGGAAGCACATTTGGGTGTGATAACTGGCTCCAGAGGATTGCTTCGGTGTAAAAAGCCTATGGATGCGCTATGAGAAGTTATCAAGTAGACTGACAAGAAAGTTGGAGCTTGACAAAACGCTGCATATCATCATTCCGAAAGACCCGAGCCACCTTGACTGAGACTTTTCGGCCCCTCAAAAGACCCTGCCAGATGTCACCGAAGGCTCCTCCGGCGACCTGCGCATCAGATCTCGTGAGACCGGATAGCCCAAAGAGTTCTGGATGACAGCCCGACTTCCTGGAAAGTCGAATCAGTGCCGCTGTAAACTCAGCTCTGATAGGTGGGGGCAAGGCGGTCCAGTCCATCAGCTTGAACAATAGTGTTAGTTTCATCTGAATAGACAGGAAAATGCGCCGACCTCATGAAGCAAACTGAGCAAATTTCGAGCTTCAGCTCCACTCTGCGACACAAATATTCTGTATGCTTCTTTATCCTTTAAAGCAACTTCGATTTGAGCCATGATTGTGATTCTATCGAATTCAAGTATCCTGGTGAGTTGTGCGACGTCCAAGGCACACTGTCGGGAGAAACATTGGCATCAGTACATATATCGATTTAATGAAAAATCACATACCTCGGGTAGAGAAGAAATCCACTGAAGCATTTCTTCCTTGCGGGTTGAATAAGCGGCCAGTGTCCCAATTGCATCAAGTGATGGCATCTCTGGGCCCTGTCGGCCTTCGACATGTGATGTATATTGAATCCAGTAAGGAAGAGCCTGATCAACGTTCAACGAGAATCAAAAGGACATGTGATTGGATTCACCAGAGGTATCATGGACCTGTTCTCAGGAGAGAACTTCATGTCCCGCTGTAGCATCTCCAGAATCACCTTTCGTCCACAGAGCCACGAATGGGGATAAGCAAAAGCAAGTTCTGTAGAGAGCTCGCGAATAGCTGTTGACAGCACGTCGCCTACATGTCGGATAGATCTACTGGTCACTGCCGATAGCGACATGACCAGATCGAAATCGTGAGGGCGAGAGAGAAAACTAGGAAATTGTAGCGGAGCATTGAGCTTTGCGGCAAGGAAGCGGATGTCCTTGGCCATTGAACGTGACGACGCAGGTGCATGCATAGCAGTGAACCATATAAAGGCCCAGAGCTTCTTCTGCAATCCGCTGACAACCATCGACGTGCTCTTCTCGGATCGACATTTTCTGCAGTTGATGACGCGCTGCAGCTTTCCCCAATCTCCTTCCTCGAGACGCGACGTATATTGGAAAAGCCATTGTGTTGCCCAATCTCTGTCGTGGAAACGTCCAACAAGCCATTCCTCATGCTTATCGTGGCAAGAGTACGAGTCGACAGGATGTTGCTTGATGAACTTGACGAAGGAACCGATTCGGCCGTTTCCAGTCACATCTGTAAAAACGATCCATAGAATGACTGGCCAAATTGGGCGCCCAGGGTCCCCGGGTGGATCAAGAGCAGGTGTCCCATTAATGCTATCCGGCGCGCTGTCCACCTCGGACATTGAATAATATCTGACAGGACTTGTAAACAATGCTTGATTAAGAGGGAATTTTACCCACTTTGCCAGGTGGCTGCTCGTGAAAGGATAAGAGAAAGTTGTTGAAGCGCCCAAGGTGAATGTCAAGCCACAGGTTCATGTTGAGAAGCTGCCGGTGGTGTCAGCTTGCCAACTGTCAGGATGAACATTTGTTCGTGCCTTGTTTTGGAGCGAGCTCAAGCCTCGTGTTTCCTCGGGCATCTCATCAAAGAATCCGCGGTACTTATTCACACGGTTTCTCGTATATAGAGCCGTATTTATGCGTGTTGTACCTTACCCTTTTGCCCTATGGCAATATTATCTTAACCGTTCTCTCTTCACCGGGATGCTTGTCGCGAGGGACAAGGATGATTCCTGACACAAAAGGGTCCTCTAGCTGGTTGTGAACCTAGCCGGGTGGTCATCGATATCGACTCGCTCTTCACGGGCGCCATCCCCTTCCTTTCGGCGGCCATTTCCAGGTGGTGCCGTTTCTCGTCTGTTAACCTTAACCGGCAGACATCCGTCCTGTGGCGACCATTTTCAGGTGGTGTCATTTTCCGTCTCTTAACCGGGACAGGTCCATTCGCAACCTCATGCGTTTTCTGTGGCGATGTGACTGTATTGTCCTCGCAGGTCCATTCGCAACCTTATGCGTCTCCTAGCGGTCTATTTGCACAGTGTGCATTTTCAAGCGGCATCATTCCAGTGTCTGGAATTCACTATCCTCTTCAGTGAGGTCCTTCATTCCGAATCCCTTTTTTCCCTTCCAGAGTCTTCGTCCAACGGCTCTTATTCCCGTTGTCTATCATTCACTGCAGACGGTTCATTCTGCATTATCAACCGACAAATTTCCGAGCAGCTTGCTTCACCCAGTTGCTTTCCATCCCTGGTGGCCAATATTGCAGACAGTTCATTCTGCCTTGCCCGTCACTACTTCAGTTAGACATCGATTCCAGCATCTGTCTTGACTGAAACTCTCTTTGTGCCAATGACTATCTAGTCCATTTGGCACGCTCATCATTTCTTTTCGTGACAGCTGTATTTTCGTCAGGCAGCATTTCACGGAATCCAGGACGACATCTTTCTTTTCATTTTGCAGATGTCATTTCCTCACTCGGAATCATTCCTGCTCTCGGAGCCCGATTCTCAGTTACTCAGCCAGACATTGATTTCAACATCTGTCTTGAGCCGAAATTTCACTTTCTCCCAATGTCCAGTGTTTGTCAATTGCACTCGGACATTTCAACATTCCTTTCTTCGATGTCGACACTTTATTCCACCTTGTCGACATCATTCATTTTTCATTCCGATGAATCTGTCATTTTGGTCGGCAATTACGTGCACCCCGAGCATTATGGCCGGTTCACATTTTCACTGTCTCTACGGTGATATTATTGTGGCGCGTTTCTCGGGCGGCAGGGTCAATCAGTTCTCGATTGAAGTTTGGGGAGACATCTGGGGGATCCATGACGCTTTCGCTCGAAGGAGGGTGTCAGGATGAACATTTGTTCGTGCCTTGTTTTGGAGCGAGCTCAAGCCTCGTGTTTCCTCGGGCATCTCATCAAAGAATCCGCGGTACTTATTCACACGGTTTCTCGTATATAGAGCCGTATTTATGCGTGTTGTACCTTACCCTTTTGCCCTATGGCAATATTATCTTAACCGTTCTCTCTTCACCGGGATGCTTGTCGCGAGGGACAAGGATGATTCCTGACACCAACGTCCACAATAGAAGCCCAGGTCACTGGGAGAAAGCCCTGCAGTCTGCAGTCACAAAAATGTCACAGCCCTGACAAATCTTCTTCAAGCCGCGACAGGTCCAATATCGCACTGACAGTTGACTAGCTGAGGTTTCAATCGATACATTCAAAAGAATTTATGAAGGCTGAACATTACTTATTTCATGCCTTGAGCTGTGCGCTGAAAAGCTATTGAGGTGTGTGAAGGGCAGCACCTCCGAAAGAGATCTCAAGCCGCCTCAATCCTGACGTGCCAGCAACTTGACAAGTCGCCGGGCGCCTTTCAGTGGCAAGAAGATAAGCACACGCGGTCAAGAATAGCCGGTCAGGGAAAACAGCTTATCGTAGAAGTCAAGAGCAAGTTATATGCCCGGAACGTTGAAGTTCCGAGGTGACGTACTAATCGACGTATAACGGCGTACGTCGGATTTCAACGGCCGACGCCAAAGAATAAGGTCTAACACCGATTGTCGGCGAACATTACCGATATTTGATGCATTCCAATCAGCCAGGAAATACAGTGTATCTTGTCGCACTTCAGCACATAAGGGCTGGAAATACTCTAGATGCCAAGCGCAGCCTTTGGCCATTGAATGATGCACTACTTAGTCAAGGATATCATGGATAGCCCATCCTATCTGGAAATGCTACATTCACTGCCCCAAGAGTTTGGACAGTATATTGACAAGTCAACCTCATAGATCATGTTGTCATTTGTACGTTGTTGTTGAGTTTTGTACCCCCAGATCGCAAGACTCCAGTCTAGAGGATAAAATCAGAAAGGTGCCGCATACATATGTGATAGATCAGCACCCAACTTGCCTTGTAGTTAGCTGGTGATGAGCCTACCTTGTAGTGTCACAAAACACTCTCAGTCACTTGAATTTTTGATCTGATCCACATCCATGCCTTGAACAAGGCCTGAACATCCGTAGAAAGTGGCTGATGTGCCACATATCCCAGAGCAATAAGTACAGCAATTTCAAGACACAAACTATAGCAAAGGGTATTGATAATCCACTCTCAAAAGTTGCTTACCACATCAGGCCCATAACTCTGCCTCAGATCGAGTCCAAATACACTGTATTGTGCTGACCCAGTAACCACCATATCCTGTATTTCATTGAATCCTATTCAGGATACACCATATCAGACTGTATGTACAATGAATTCCAGCATATTTCAGTGTCCAAAATGTAGGTACACCTTGAATTTCTGAAGCTCATCAGAGCTGGGAACATCATGCATCTTTGGCCTTGTCATGATTTCCTCAACCTCATTCAATCTTCATTGATGCATCAAATGTCATGATGGTTCACCAATGGATCATAGATTCAAGCATATGATGCCTGACAATAATCTTGATGTCCAGACAGAAGTTGAAGCTGTTTTTGGTTTCAGCCTTGCCTTGACAACTTCAGGTTGGTGGAACTGAGACATGCAGAGGGAGACTTTGACGGTGAACGTCTGGATGCCTACAAGTTAAATAAAATAATATAAAAAAACGGACTACAGCGTGTCAATCCAGATGCCCCATCTCCAATCAACATTCTTGGGTGCTATTGTAGCTGTTATCATTGGTGATGTCTGGGACACTGTCGGTCACTGAGAGCTGAAACTTCCCAATTGGGAAGATCTAATCTGATTTGGTTCCCCGTGATGTAGGCGCAGGCCTGTCACTCCAGAGTTTGAGTTTTTCTTGATGGTCAGTGACATTTAATTCTATGCATACAATGTCTGGCAATCATTATTCATATGCAGTTTCAAGAGTTAAAAAGCATATTTATTATTTTTGTGTGTGCTTGGTCTCGAACTTGCGCGCTTGGGCCTCTCCCAATTGGGTAGGAGGTCAGAGGGGGGAGGGTTCTGGGGGCTCTTAACCGTGAAGTCGACATACCTTCTGTGATTTGAAAGTCAGATACCCCTTGCTCAAGTTCATACAATTACAGACATGGTGTGCAAAATAGGTCTCTTTGACATGGAGCTCACCTTCCGCCGATGTTCTACCTCGAGCTCGGCAGAGGGGGAAGGTGAATTCCCCACCGGGGCCCAGAGTAAAGTTTGATAACCTGGCATCTCTGTTGTGGGACTGAGCCATGTAACTCTACCTACTGGCTAATTTTTCACAATGCACATCCAGAGATTGACGGGGATTTGATGATGGGCAGATGGATGGGAGAAATGCAGATGTCTGAACAGAAACAGCAGGCAGCAGACCAGCGTTACAAAAAGCGGTGAAGCTGGCTTGCACGAGAGCAGAAAAGAAGCATAAGACTCAGAGGCATCATGATGCATGATTATGTTGGAAGAGCATAGGATTGATGGGAAATGGTTGAGGTGTACAAAGAGACAGCAAGTAAGTAATTCTGGTAGCCTCACTCAACTGCTGAAGCATAATATAGTATCTGGCATTCCATCAAGTTGTGACCAGCGTCCTCTGAGCTCATGAGGAGTGCAGTCAATAATTATTTTATCCTCAACATCTGCTGTCTCACTGTCTAGTCGGTGAGTTAGAGTTTATTTGTGATGCCAGCAGCAGCAAGCCAGAATATACCTCTTGCAGACATGTCCTTTGCCCTGAGAGAACAACCAGCTTGCTACATATTTTTATTGCATCTTTATTTCCCACATTCCATTCTTTCCTTTGGCCAATCCGAGCCACATAAACTTTCCCTCAATGGCAAAAAAGTCAACTTGTACAACACCCCGAGTGATCAGCTCTGGATGACCTGAACATCTTTGGCGAAAAGCATTGTTAATCTGATGTCGGTCACCTTCTCCAAGGACCTGGTTGTAAAAGTGTCTTGGTGTGATGAGCTTGAGCATTTGCAGGTACAATTGTCCAAGGACATCATGAACTGTGACACCATTTGGGTGACTTTGTTCGATATCAATATACCAAGGAAACTTTGGATGATAGAGCCGCATGAAGTTTGTTGGTGGGTTTGTTGCCTGCTGAGCATAATCTAGAGTGTTATGCTGTCGTCCCATAGCAGGGAATTGAATGAACACAAAAGGGTCCTGTCTAAGGTCATGAAGCAAGGCCGGTATGCTAGATGAGCCAGTATAGGCAAGAAGTGGATTTGGAGACCGACGTGTTGAATCAGAATACTCTATAGATGTTACCAGTAAAAGATTGACAAATAAGGAGGAGTTGAAGACATACCAATAACATCTGAAAGATCCCGGCCAGGAAGTAGTGATGCAATACCGAAACGAGGTGTATAGTCAGCACGCCAATCTCGAGGTCGCTTTGCCAGTCTCTGCTCGTGATATCCCCCAGGTTCCTCTAGCCAAGGACTGATAGTGCTCTGAGGAGCACCAAGCAAACTGGAGCCATTGTTCTGTGAATTCATTGCATAGGGATTTGTACTGGTCTCAGGCCAAGAGCCAGGCCAGGCTCCAGCAATGGGCGGTCCTGGCCAAGGACCTGACCAGCCGCCTGAGACGATAGACCGACCATAATACTCAGCCATGTGGGCTGGGATGTTGTCCTGGTCAATTGTGTCCAATTGACTCTTATGTTGATCGCTAACTGGGGGAAGTGTGTTTTTTTTATCCAGCTGATAGTTCTGTCCTGGGAGCGGCTTCTGACCACCAGTGTGTTTGGATGGACCCTTCTTGATCTGTTTCACAACAGTGGCCTCCTCTCGGTGTCCATCACCTTGAGAAATTAGTTGAAACTTGGTGAGAGATAGTAATTAGTGAAGACTAACCAGGTTGCTGCTTTGGCAATAGATCTGCTAGTTCCTTGTCTGAAGGCACAATTTTCTGATGACGCAGTGACCTTCGAAGGTCTCGGGGAAAAGATTCATCCCACTCTGAGTCGGTGTTGGTAAGACTCGGTGTGTTGCCTGGCCCGGAAAGCCTTTGCACAACCTGGGCAGCTATTGGCCGCTCACCGGGGTCTGCTTTCCAACAATCTTCAATTAATTTCCAAATATTGTCGTCTGATTCAGGCAGTTCTGCTGGCCGAGAAGGACGGTGACCATTGATGACTTTCAGTGAAACCGCCATATCATTGGAGATATCATGGAAAGGAACCCGCCCGGTATATACCCATATTAGAGTTAATTGTCCTTGTCTAATCTGAATTCAAATTGACTTACCTGGTAGCAGACACATCCAAAAGCGTATACATCACCTTTGAAGCTGTTGGGTTGTGCCTGTAATATCTCTGGGGCTTGCCATCGCCATGTTCCACCCTGCTGGACTGATAGGGAGGTCCAATTGGGAATCGCAGAGTTGGCAACAGATGCCAATCCAAAATCCATAAGACAAGCCCGATGTGAGGGTGTAATTAAAATGTTGAGCTGGGCTACTGTCAAGATACTAACAGAAAGATAACAATAGAATGCTCACCCCTTTCAAATCACCATGGACAATAGAGGATTTATGCAGATATTCCATGCCGCATGCAATGTCTGATATCTGAATTGGTAATAATTAGCTGAAGCTTGCGCCATAGATGCGAAGAGACATACCAATGAGTGATGCTTCACAGAGCCAGCTGGGGCTTTTCTCAGGAACTCAACAATGTTGCCGTTTTCCATCCACGGAGAAACAAGGCACAACTGGGACCTATCTTCACTGTCTAGGTAATAAATACCATAGAGAGGGAGCACATTGGGATGAGATAATTGACCCCAAAGGATGGCCTCCGTGTAAAAGGCCTGTGGATGGGGTATGAGTTACTGAAAGGGGCTACAAGAAAACTCAGACCTTGACAAATTGCTGCACATCACCATCTAGAAAGACCCTGGCCACCTTGACTGAGACCTTTCGACCCTTCAATAAACCTTGCCAAATGTCCCCGAATCCTCCTGCAACAACCGCATGTGAACCAGATCTTATGAGCCCAGAAAGCCCAAATAAGTCGGGATAGCACCCCGATTTCTTGGAAAGGCGAACCAATGCGGCGGTAAACTCAGCTCTGATACGCGTAGGCAGTTCAGGCCAGTCTATGAGCTGAGATATGATGGCATTCAGTTTCCATGCTTGGAGATAAAAACGGGCCGGACCTCGTGAAGTAAACTAAGTAGATTGCGAGCCTCGTCTCCGGTTTGCGACACAAATGTTCGATATGTTTCTTTATCTTGCAATATGACTTGGATTTGAGCGATGATGGTGAGCCTATCAAACTGAAGGATCCTATTGAGCTTTGCAACATCCAAAGTGCACTATCATGAGGAACATGTATTCCGTCAGGGCTTGTTCTTGAAAGCAGCGGAAAACACCACCTGTGGTAGACGAGAAATCCATTGCAGCATCTTATGGTTCCGCGATGAATAATCTGCAAGGGTTGCAATTGGATCACTGCTTTGTAGCGTATCAAGCTCCGGCCCTGGTCGGGTTTCGGCGTACACTGTGAATTGAACCCAGCAAGCAAGAGCCTGACTGGAGCTCAGCCTCGGGGGAAAAAAAGTAGAAAGGACTTTACAAGAGGTGTAATATAGGTGGGGGGGTATGATGTGTCCTGTTGTAGCACCTGCATAATCGCTGTTCGCCCACAAATCCAAGCTTGGGGATAGTCAAAAGCGAGCTCTGTGGGTAGCTCGCGAGCAATGGTTGACAAAGCATCCACTATATGCCCCCGGACTGATTTATGCGCGACAGAGATCGACTTGGATTTGCGGTCGACATGAAGTGACATGACACCGTTAAAAGCTGGTGTGAGGAAAGGCGGCAAATGCAGGATCCTGTTGAGTTTTTCGGCAAGGAAGCTGATATCACTGGCTACACAACGGGCCGGCCGGTCTCGAATGACACCGGCTATCCATATAAAGGCCAACAATTTCAGCTGTAGTTCCAGCATCGGGTTTGAGGTGTGGCTCTGAGAGATACTTGATTTTCTGCATTTAAGGCCGTTGGTGCTGTTCAGTATTGCCCAGTCATCCTGATTGAGACGTTTGGCGCAGTCGCTAATCAACTTCTTCGCCAATCCACCGTCGTTCCCGTGGAGGTGCCTAAAGAGCCATTCTTCATGCTCATCATTGCAAGCGTACAAGTCACCGGGGTGCTTCTGGATAAAATCGATAAGCGAGCTGGCTTTATCATCCCCAGCCAAGTCAGTAAAAATGATCCATAGAATGAGCGGCCAGATGGGCCGGTCTGGATCGCGAATGGGGCTCTGCCATATATCCGGCATGAAATCTGGAAAAAGTGGAAGAATGGACGAAGGTTGAACAGAATTGAGCTGTGCGATGCACTGAAAAGCTGTTGAGGGGTTTGAAGGGAAGAATGTCAAGAATAAAGCCACATGATCTTGACGTGCACAAGCAGCGCTTTCAGGGACGTGAGAATGCGGGAAAATAAATGCTCGCGGGTCAAGAGCATGAAATGTAATAGCCAGCCTGCTGGAGAAAAGCGCAGCTTATTGTAGAAGTCAGAAGAAAAGAGTTGAGAGCCGAGGCGTCTCAGGAATGTCACACATCTCCCATCTTGTATATCAATGACATCATCCGGCTTATTCCGAGCTAATATAACAGCGCGTCTTATCTTATCTTCACGTGCCTCTCGGGCGCTACTAGAGTGAACGATTCCCTGCTAAGTGAACAATCATTTTTCTAAAATCAATATCTCCTCTTTTGTTCCCGGAAACCACCGGATATTCCTTTCTGAGGAGTCTTGCATATATGCCCCAAAGATATAAAGGATCGTCCGTAGGCTCGTAACCAGGCGGCAAGATCTCGTTAAAGAGGCTGGGATCACGGCAACTGCCGTGGATGATGGAGCTTGGCGTGATTCATATGAGTCATCTGTGGCGCATGGGAATTTTCAAGATGACATGCGCGATATGATCATCATGGCTTTGGTGCTATTCTCTGGGCTGCCTGCATGCTCGGATGCCTTGCTCTGGCGAGAAGCTTCATTTGATCATTGAATAAGCATCAGAATTGACTTAGCTTGGGAATCTACACCATAACTCGGTCGATGTTCGATTCTGTTGGCTGGGTGATGCAAAGTGCTTTGCTTGCATCGACAGTGGGAAGTAAATGGTCAAAATACATCATTCTCAAGCACTATCAGCGTTGGAAGCGTAAGGACGTCGCGTTTGACTCGGTGAGGTTCATGACTTACAAAAAGAAAGTTTTGCAGCCCTTTCCCAAAAGGGAGAGCAGTTTCCAGTGCTTTGACGTAAAGGTAATAGTGAAATGACCAAGAGCCTTTGGTAGCGCTCGTGGCTGAAGTCCGTTTTCGTAGGGCCCGATGTGAGGTTTGGTCGGCCAACGAGACGTTGTCTGTTGGTTTGCGAGGAAGACATTTACGAGCGAAGTAAGTATTCTCGTGGAGGGAGTGAGATCAAGAGCAGAAAGTGCCGCTACTGTACTTTTCCACCTGGTTTTCTAGGACAACTTGAAGGAGGGGCAAGAAGAAAAAGCAGGTCATGTCGACCGCAAGCGACGATGAGGGCCACGTCAGCAAGCAACTGCTTTGGATTCGCATTGGGCTCAGACGTTTCGTTGCAGAAATCATTGAGATGGGCGCAAGAGCCAAGCGACAATAAGCGAGATGACGTGACCAAAATTACATGTTTTGGATTTTCAACCTTTTCTGGAGGTACAAGCTTGCTACGGCGGAACAGATAAAAAATGTAATAAGAAGTGGGCCTAATGAATGCTCTTACTACAAGCATTGAGAGTAATAAGCATTGGAAGCCTTGCAAGTGCCCGAAGAGCAGCAAGTCGCTCCGCCGAATCCTATCCCACCGCACTGACCATAGAGAGCAGCGCACTGTGAAAGAAATCAGTTCAGAAATCTACGAAACAAGGTTGAAACTCACAGATCCACTAGGAGGAGTACCGGTCGGGCCGGTCGCTGTGGTCGTCGTCGTACCAGTGCCACCTCCAGGCGCTGCAGTACCTTCGGCAACAGTGATATCAGAGGATCCGCTGCTGAAATATCCCTCTGTAGCGACAATCTGGTAATTGAAGGTACCAAGGTTCTGTCCCAGAGCCTTCCAGGCGTTAAAGTGGTTCGCGGTGGTGACGGTTCCACTGGTACGATGGCTTTGGCGGACAGACCAGTACTGGTAGAATGTCGCTGTACCGTTGATCGAGGGTTCATTCACCCGCTGGGTCTGGTAAATGTTGTAAGTAGATCCGTCAGAGGTGACGGTACCCTTGAGCGTGGTACCAGTCGAAGGATTATAAGTGCCGAAGCTTTCGACGATGTAGTACTCGATAAGGGGATTCGTTGTCCAGCCGTAGACGGACAAATAACTGTTTCCGTTGGGATTGTAGCTTCCGCTGAAGGAAATCGCTCTAGAACAAGAATATTAGGTTTATTGAACACGATAATAGAGGTTTGCTACCGGGCAGCGCCAGGATTCCATCCCTTTCCACCGACAAAGTTGCCATTTCCGCTCCAGGTCACACTGTACTCGCCAGCAGCTTTATTGGTGTAAGTCACAGCAGCACCGCCATCAGTCCAGAATGAATAGTAGAATCCATTGCTAGTTCCGGTGCTGCTTGGAGTCCCGGAACGTGAAGTGATATTGTTTGCAGAAACTACAGCGGCAGCAGCAGTAGCAAGGATGAGAGAGCGAAAGGAAACCATGATGCTGTTGACGAAAGCAATCGAGACAGAGTTGGCTTTTTATGATTTCCAGTCCTTCTCGAGGCTAAACCACGGTTACTCCCCGGGTGCTCATCCATTTATTGTGACCAGTAACCGGGTCCGAGAAAGTTGCTGAAAAGAGTCGTTTAAAGACAGCGCAAGTCACCTGTTGATCGCCTGAACATTTTTACGCTGAAATAATGGAGCGATAATACCGATATCAGAGCAGATGCTGATGACGTGCATCCAGGGCCTGACGGCGAAATGGAGGTCTTGACGAGGTGGCTCTTGTCTCTGTTGGACATCGGTCGAACTATACGAGCGATCAATTAAACGGAGAAAAGGCTGATGGATAGAATGCCTACTTGCCAGAGGAGTATTCTAGGCGCTGCGGTTGATATTCGGCTCAACGAGACCATAATATATGGTCCTCGTGAGCCCCTCGAGCATTGGTGGAATGAAGGCGTCGGTCAGAACCTTGGAGTGATCTGATCAATCCCCGGATCTTGCACTTGGTGCCATTCGGGAAAAACGACGGCGACACAGGTTCATTCTATGGTTCCTCTCGCTCTTCCTCGGCAGAAGAAGGCTCTCTGCACCTTCCATGAAACGAAGCTCTCTACATTTTCCTCGAAACCGACGAGCGATCATGGGGCTGGTGAAAGTCGGAGGTGTCGGATGAAGAGCAATGGAGCATGATTTCGGAGAGCCTGAGAGCCAAGAGAATCCGTCAGAATGTCGGTTTTTGACTTTTCAAACAGGCTAAGTGCTTATTCGGAAGCGGATATTCCAGGGCTTGAACCATTGAACATGGTTCATCGTGTCTCCACTGGCTGCACGAGCTGTTCGTCGTCCCCCCCCCCCTCCTCTGCTCGACACCAGACCTCACCACCATGCTTCTTTGTTCCTTCCATCCAAAAGGTTCATTCTGCGAATATCGGATCGAGATGGTCCAATGTCGCGATGACGCAGCAAAGAAGAACGGTTTGCAGCGACGGATTGTGACGAGAGGACGCTTCAGTCGGTTACAGAAGGAGCTAGCGCCTATTCGCGCGGACGCGGTCCAAGCTCGCCCTCTTTTGTTGCCCATAGAAATATAACCGACGAGAAAATGCTGTTGTCGTGGTTCTGAGAGGCATGAGATTGGTCCGGGGCGACTTTGAAAGCCGGGAGGACCAGTAGGATGACGAGAGAGCGGACGATTGAGCCAGTGAGACCTTGGAATGTTTGGAAAGGTCCGCGGTCACCGGGTTGAGGACCTCCACCAGCCGATTTTGCTCAGAGAGCACGCAAATATAATAACCTGCGGTTCTGAAGCTCTCGATGAAGATATATTAGAGAATGGCTTGGCCTCATCTGTTATGGATCTGTCGCCACGCTGCAGCTCGGGCACCTGGAAATGCAGTTGGAAAATTGAATGAGGAGAAAGAACTGACCTGAATAAGACGCCTTGTGGTCCTTCAATGCTTTCCAAACATGCTAAAGATATACGATACGCCGTCGCCGTCAGAAGTGACACTGACACTGTGAGGATGGTCAGCAAGAATTCCGGGGCGGAGAAGCGAGGAAAGAAGAGCAGCTCGAGTCGGCCAAAAGCAGAACAACGGCTTACATACACGATTCCGCCTTAGAGCCAACGACTCGATAATGTTCCGCTTATGCCCATCGCGCGCCTCAATTCGTGGAGGATTCGTACTATTCTGACGCATCTTTGGGTAGACTGGGCAGACGGTGACCACGACAATTGCCAAGCGCGACTGAAGCCGACCAGGGCTGCTTGACCAACAATTCTGAATTCGACCGAATACGAGGCTGGAGATGACTGGAGCTGATATAATATGGGAGAACAGAAAGAAAGAAAAAGAGGGAATTACACGTCTTGTGCAAAAGGGTCCGGTTTCTCTTCCCCTCTTCCTTTTCTGTACTGAATTCAGATCAGGACGAAATACGGATTGCTTTTTTGTTCACCGTAGAACCCATCCTAGGCTTTCTCGCGAGTCTCTGTCGGTTTGTGGTCTGAGGGAGGAAACGAACGATCGTCTCATTACAATGAGCTCCGACAGGCTCCTCTAACCTTGCTCAGGTTCATGTCGAAACAGTTCATTTGGATTTCTGGCAGGAAGCGAGAGCTGGTAGTGGTAAGCTTCCTGCTCATCGTCGGCCTTTGTCGCTCATGTCACCGTTTTTCAGAAATTGACCATCCTGGATATAGCATCGGCCACAATAAAGCTCGGTTCTCGGCCAAGAATGTCACTATGGACCTCGCGAAGAGTTGAACCAGAACAAAATGTATGTCCCGAGCTCCTTCAGGTATCTCAAGTCTAATCTTGGTGCTTTAGCACAGACATATCAGTCTCTACGGTCGCAGCATCCTGACATAGTCCAGTCTCGAATGCTCGGCCAGAAACATTCCTGAGGTACTGGATAAGGACTGTCGTTATGCAAGAATTGAGCCAAGGGAGCCAGGTCGTCTCATATCTCCCGGTTTCTCCTGCCTCTGTCAGACAGGTATCAAGATATAATGTCCTCATTTTATCAATACATTTCGGCTCTGTCAACAGTACTATGGCTTTTCCATGCTAGATATCTATATCTGCCTGGCAGGTAATCGAAACAAGAGAAGGTTCGGGCGAGCCGCCAGCGAAAATTGTTCTGCCGAACTGGCAGGTCCTCGGAATATCAATGTCTGCAATTTGGGGACCACCTTCTCCTGGGTCCATAAAAGCTTCAGGAGATGTTTCATGTCACCTGGACCAGAGATGGTCAGCGACACGAGTTCTGGAAAGATCTCGAGTAGAAGTCGCGTATTATCTTCGTTTAATGCAGTCGACAAGACGGTCAGGTGCTGAAGTCGGCAGGAAGATAGCTCGACGAGACCTGCGAGACATTCCAAGTCGAGAAAAGAGGTATTGAGAATGAGATTCTGCAGCGAAGGTAGCTTGAGATTCTCAAGGACCTCGGCAATGGATGTCTCGTTTGGCTCGTCCTTGATTTGCAGGCTCTGAAGATCTGGAAGGTGGATCATTCTAGGTCGTACGGGATGATCTACGCCCTCGTCGCAGCGAATAGTGCAAGTTTGGAGCTGGGTTAAGCGCTCGAGGGCATCCAGCGCCGCAGCCGGTGGCGATCCTGGTGTATCCGAGTCATAATGGAGAATTTGGTCGAAAGGGAGGTCGATAAAAGACAAATGTTCGGGGAAAGTGGTAAGGGTCGTCAATTGAGGCATGGCTCCGAATGTTATTGTCGAGGTCGCGACTGTCATGGGTTCGACTGCTGTGAAGCCGATGTCCATAAACTCCAAGATGCCCAGAGATCCCTTCAAATCTTCTGCGAATTGCTGGAAGGTATTTAATGGTACATAGAGTGTCAGGCTTTTCCATTGGTGCGATGTAGGAAATAAGACGGTCCAAAGACTGTGGTTTCGAGGGATCTCACATTGACTGAACATCGACACGTCCATGGAATTGCAGCCGGACCGTATGAGCTGCTGTTCAAGGAGTAAAGGCCATCGCTTGGCCCTGGCAGAAGCGAAATCAAAGCCCTCTGGGATTTCAATGCGGATGAAGGACCAGAGGCTGGCCAAGCCGATAGCAACATTTCTCCAGCGCCTGGAGACCCTGGAGATTGTCCAAGGGCATTTGGAAGAGTCGATGCTGTTGGGAACCGTGTCGAGATAGTCGTCTCTGCAATGGAGGAAGATTTCGGATAGAATCTCGTTGGGAATGCGACGAATGGGATGAATGGCTGAACGCCAGCTATCCATATCTCTTTGTAGATCATGGCGTTGGCGAGACAAATCTAGCAGCATCTTCTCCATTGCTGCAAGGTTTTGTTCACCAGCTGCTAGCTTTGCGTTGAGCTCGTCGAGCTGCCACCCAACTGGAGCATCATTGGAAGACAGAATCGTTGCAAAATTTGGTGGTTCAGGACGAGGTCCATGCTCGAGACATTCGTCAAAGCAGTGGCAAACTGGCCAGCTTGACACAGGGAGATTCGACGACATCGGTGGCGAAAATGGGTAATTCTGTCTGGCACTGGTCAGAAAGGCTCCGAGAATATCTTTGAGGCTTGCCTCTACTAACTGACAATGGAGCCTCGGTGCAAAGTCCTGTCGGTGACACTCTCGGCAGGTACAAGGTCTGCCAGGCCGAAACCGGGCCGTTTTGCACCTTTTCCGCTATCCTCCGCCTTGACATAGTCGGTCAAGCAGTCCTACAATTCCACTGGCGATTCTAGCAAATTCGAGAACCAAGAGCAACGCTGTATACCTTGGTCACTGGTGAGTTTTGTCCTGTCTTTCGCTGGGCTCTGCAGCTGATTCGGTTTCAGCGGCTCTGGTTGAAATTTTCGCGTCAAGCGCGATGATATTATGGTCTCCTGGATCCATTGAGCCTATTATCGGAGGATAACGACGACGGTCGTCCGGCTCCAAATATGCATATATGAACATAATTGTCGAGCTTGTCCCTGGCCCCCCATTTTTGGGCTCCACAGAGCAAAAGGTTCAGTTTCTCTGCTCTTTATTTTATGCTGATTCCTGAATCCGAATAGGCTACAGCAACATCTTGAACCACGTCTCTTCGTCTGGCCTCAGGAATCCAGGTCTTTCAGCAGGGAACGGCAGCAGGAGCTAATTTCAGGATATCGACACCCCGGTCATTGGACTGCTCGAGAAGGAGGCAAACCAGATTCAGCAGCCTGCAGGCTCGGCTTGGGAAAGACGCATGGTTATTGTAAGCTTTTTCCTGTTGCTAGCTTTTTCATGCTCATAAGTATCGCCTTTTAGGCCGCCGTCATTCCTCAGCTTCCTGTTCATCGCTCGAGCCTGGTTCATGTTCAGCTCCGAGACGCTTGGACTCTATCAAATCGAAGCTTCTCACGATAGAGAGATTCTGAAGGTCTGTTTCGAGCTTCTTCGGACGTCCCGAGCCTAATAATGTTGTTTCAGCTCTCCTTTACGACCTTGGAGGCTTGGACAATGGGAGATGGCACGGTCTCGCATGCAACCGAGCCTCTTCGTGTCTTCTCTTCGTCAGATACCGTCTTGTCTTCGGCTTTGTTGGATTCTTTGGACTTTTCTAATGGTTCGATTTTGAGACATCTGCTAAAACTCATCCTCCAAGGTATACTCGGTAAGTTTATTAGGTTTCTTTCTGGTTTAGAATGCTGATGTTGCGGTCAGATCAAACTTGGTCCCGAAACTGCAATTGTCGTCTTATCATTGTCTTCCTGTATATGTGATAACATGTGCGAAATATCACAACTTCACAAACCCAACAACAATTCGTGGCGTCTCCGTCAGTCCATCCGGAATCACATACGTGACGTTATAGTACGCAAGGTCATTGATGGTCCCAGTCCCATAAGTCACCGAACGACTCCCATTCACGACGTTCCCAGATATCTTGAGCTGAATACCAGGTAACGTAGCAGTCCCATTAGCAAGCAATTCCTCATCCAGACTCAACCCATTGATCCCTCCAATGAGAAACGTCATAACATCGCTCTCAATTCCGTCTCCAGGAAATGCTCGGGATGGGGGATATGATAAGATGATGTTGGTAGACGACGCTACTGCCGATATCGCAGAACTGGTCGCGTAATGCTGCAAAAGAAATTCCATGAGACAAGGCCCGTTAACAATCGAAATAAACTTGCATTCATCCAGCCTACAGGCGATCCTTCAACCCCAGTGGACCACAAAAGCGACGCAGCGACGAATTGCGCCGGATTGATCGCTGGACCTCCGACGACGCCGTCGGAATCGATTTGCATCGCTCCAGCACTCAAACCATTCTCCTTCCAAGAGGTATAATTCCGCGGATACAGGGGGTTATCGAAAGGGGGGGAAGCTGCTTGCGCGAAATGCGATCCAGAGGTCAAAGTGGTGAGAGCTTTCTTGGCTGAAGCAGGAATGTACGGTTCCATGAACTTGGCGACGATAGGAAGGCTGGAACGTTAGAATTCAGTTGCGAAGTTATGAAGGAAGAAGGACGGTCTTACAGAGCGACGATTGCAGCATCACCATAATGTTCGCTTCCAATGAGGGGAATAGGAATCGGGGCAGTGCCATCAGAGATTCCGCCAATGATTCCTGTGATAGTGAGACCCAAAATCCCAACGTAGTTTTGCTGTAGAAGTACACTATCAGCCAGAAACTACAACAGAAAGATCTCGAGTGTAAACCATGTCATAACCATAAGCTCTATCCCAAGGTCCTCCTAAAGATCGAAGAGTCGGATTGTAAAAGTTACCGATAGTCGTCCAAGTCTTTGCGATGATTTCTGTCGCCCGGCCACGAATTGTCGAGTTTTGCGGCATGTAACCCCAAAGAGACCTGTATTGGCTCATCGTTAGAAGCTAGAAATGACAAGGGGAACTCTCGTACAGCGCATAAAGAGTCACACCAGTGTATGTCCCAGAATTGAACTGCAAAGGCTCTTAGCGACGTAGACAAGAAGAAAACAAGTCGCCCACCTCGCTAAGAGTATCATACTTGTCAAATTCTGCAATGGCTTGTGCTGCCCAGACATTTCCCCAATGCGTCATATTAGAATCTGCCATCATATTGCCAACGTAGGACGCCGACATCACTCGCATGTACCAAGGATTGCTGTATATCGGATACACTGGAAATTACTAGAGCACATGTGGGAGGAAAAGAGCTCACAATTGTCACCATCGACGCCTCCGACGCGATATCCATCACCAATTGTAGCATTATACATGCTCTCTTGCATCAACGCGACCAGGGTTGGATCCAGCAAATGCTTGAACTCTTCCATGACGATAATCCACGAGGTACAAATGAATAATCCTTGATTTGAATCATACGACGTGTAGAGCTGTAATAAATCTCGTCAGCAAAGATACAAGAAATCTCATTCAACAAAGAGTCACGACGCACTTTCGGAGGGTAAACATCCCCAGGATCCGGAGCGTCCGGCGCATTCTTAAACGTCCCAAACCACAGCTTTGACGGATCCTTGAACTTTTGAACCAATGAGTCCACCATCTCCTCAAGCGCCACAAATCTTTTCCACCTGATATTTGATCACGTCCCGTATCATCTTGGAGGCTACAGCAACGTCGTCGCCCTCGTTACGAGCTAGGAGCCCCACGGCATACCATGCCGAATATCGAGGAGATTTGAACTGAAATCATTCTAGGGTCACCGCTGGTAAATACGGTTGTAAGGAGAGGAGGACTGACGAGAAATGGTGCCCTGAAGTTAGCGTCCAGGCCCTTCATGCCATAATTAAACAAGGCTTCTTGATTCGTAGACAATGTGTCGAGAAATGAAGCAGACACTGCTGATACTACGTGGCTCGCAGAAGTGGCTGATACATTGTCAAACTGGCGTGCCAGCGAAGAGATTGTAAAGAAAAAGCTGGCTAGGCCTTTCCAGAGCATGATTGGAGAGGTGAAGGATTCCACTGGATATGCCTCATGACCGTTGGCAGCAGGCTCAGGAAACCGGACCGGCGTTAGCCGACGGTTGCATATCAGCTGGCAGCAAAACGATTCTTCTTCACATATATTATCTTGTCTCCTGCAGGCTTTCAGACTTCGCAGCGTATTGTTGCCCATTGGTCTTGTTTTCGACGTGGTCGAATCACTGCTTTTATGCTACGGGCTTATTATAAGTACATATCGACCAGGGAACGTTGAGGCCAAGAAGTCCCAAGACCGAGATGAGGGGATCAGAGGCAGCATCATGAGCAGAGTTGCAGCATTGGCAGCGACACATCCTGATTCGGACATCTTCGCGCCTCTTAACGGGATGTGGAGTCATCTGATGTCGGCCTGAGGTACCACTTGTGTTTTCTTGTGTTCTTTTTCATCTAAACATTATATTATATTATATTCTTTTCAACTCTGGTCTTTCCGAAGGTGCGGGAAGAGTACCCATCACTCACTGCTGCCTCCCTCGCAAACTCGGGGGTCCCCCGAGCCGCGGGAGTCTCGAATAGGCACGCTAAAGACTCGTTCCCGCTTTTATCATATACGGAGACTATCTTCGGCTCGGCCTTTTTGGTTCACATGAGCTTATGGCACATCAGCGCCCGACGTCCGAAACGAGCCAATTGATTAATGTGAAAAGTTACAACCCGGGTCAAGTGTCGCAGTTCGTTCATCCCGCTAGTACCGCAAGATGCTGGAACTGAGGACTCTTAGTCTCTAACATCCAAACTCTAGTACAGGTGACAATATGGTACCTGTATAGAGAACTCTGGGGTATAGCAAGGCATCTTTTATAGAATTCAGGACTCGAGGCCACAACAGCATGAAACATTCAAACATCAATGTAGTCACCTGTCAAGCCACTTGTTTACTATGAATGGCAAGTTCAGTGAAGAAAATAACAGAGCAGCGCCTTATTCTTTGGTCCCGCTCAGTAGCCCATGGCATGTCAACAAATCCCCCTGCGCCACATTATCCATCCTGCTGTCAGGATGGAACAAAACGTGATTTAAGGTAGTATCGTGCATTTTACGTCACTGTAAACTTGTGTATGACACGCTCATAAAGACAGAAACGTGCCAGAAACTCAATTGGAGCTGAATTTCATGCTCAAAGTTCCCTGTGTCGCAACAGATTTCAAGGGAGCTGAGCACAGAAGTTGATTGACAAGGAGTCGAGAACCTTGCGTAATATGGCACAATGGCAATGGTTCCGTTCTTTCCGAGGCTCGAGGCTCGCATCAACCTTGATCCGGGGCATATGATTGCGCCGCGGTTCTTCTCGGTCACAAGTATTAAAACGGCATACAAACAAGTATATTTCAGAGGATGGTCCGTAACAAAAGCTCTCCAACTCTTCGAGCTAACACTAGATCCAATGTACACTCTACTATCACTGTTGGTTGGGAGCAGGCCAGTCTTGTCACTTAGAGAGTGACTGGAACGCAGCCCAAAGAAATGGCGCCTGTAAACGAGCCGTTAGTCTAAGAAAGTTCTCGCAGTGACTAAATTCCACATACTGTGAGAGTTGTCTTGGCAGGTAACGGTAGTAGTGGAGCTGGCAAGAAGGTCAGTAAGAATTCGAATCTTTGTACTACTAAAAAAGCTTACCATGTGCCACTGCCAGCACCGACGACAGTGATGGGGGAGCAGCCGAGACCGACTAGGCCAGTGATGCTGGAGGCATCAATGCCGAGAAGCGCAAGGATAGCGACGGCTCCTGGAGAGCTGGCATCCTGGACAGAGCTGCAGCACTCGGTGCCCGGAGAGGTGGGCGCAGTGTTGCGACTAGTCGGAGTGGCGACCGCAAGGGTGGCAAGAGCAAGAGTGATAGCAGAGAGTTTGAATTGCATGGTTGAGATAGCTAGTACTGAACGACGGTTGAAGATGTTCGAGTGAAGAATTTGAAGGCATCGAAGGCATCTTTTATGGATTTCCGACCTCCATACTGGACGAAAACAGGCAAATTTCTTCTCAAGAACAAGTGAATTAAGTGGAGTAGAGGACCTCGTTGAGTGGAGCAACAAGTTTCCTATGATGTAGAGATCATAAGGATTGCAGAACCATGGGGAGATCACGACTCAAACAGGGTTGCCATACCAGAGAGTCGAGTAGTTCTATTAAAAGCGGTGACAAAAATCCGACTTGATCCTCGGTGACGTGGATCTTTCCGTAGGCCGCGATGACCCAGAAGTCCTGCCAGGAGTGGCTTGTGCAATTTTTTCTTGCCTCATTGATACTCAAACCGAGTCTGAAACAAGAATCAACTTGAAGAAGGCATCGGTTACTGTTCTTGTTGATATACGCGCCTGTTTCCTGGAAAACGAAGTCGTCATTCTCTCATTCGCACACGTCATGTTTCTTAAAATGCTCCAGTTCCCGACGTCTGAGTTCTTCTAGCTTACGTCTTCGGTCACCGAATTCCAGTAACACTCCACTGCGGCAAGACAGGCAGAATGTTCTGATCACATTGTCGTGTAATACAATGATGATTCCTGAGCGCATTGGGTTTCCTTGAAGAGTAATTTCAAGTCGCAATTATTGGGTCAACCATTTTCAGAGAGATAGCCTAAACAGATCTGATTTAATCGAGAGCCAGCCTTGGACGGAATTTTATGACAGCTGACCCGTCGCGTTCTCTTTTTGATGAGTCGCTTTTTCACCGAAGCCTGTCACAATGCCCGTCATAAGTCTAGGCTTTCATAGTGCGGCTTCATTTCATACGGGGTGTCAATCGGGACCGAAACCCCCGAGTCTCATGATCTTGCGGATTTGGCGTCAAGGATTTTCTTTCCATGACCACCGACTCGCCGATTAGAAGGCAAATTCCAGTGCAGGTAGACCATGCGTTCAGTACTCGAACATCTTCAATTGTCGTTCAGCTCTATCTCAAACATGCAATTCAACGCTCTCTGCTATCATTCCCGGTGGCAGGGACCGCCCAGGCGAGCCTCGATGGTCCCTGAATCCTGTGAAATAGCCATTCATTTTCGTCATGTTCCTGTGACGCAAAGAAAGGTACCAACCTGTCTTTACCCAGCTTTTGTCTGTCAACTGCTCAATGCTTGGTACTCTGCGACTCGAGTCTTTTTGGATGATGCGCCAGGGCGGTTACTCGAGTTTGAATTTCAGAAATGCAACTCTTGACACCCGAGTCTAGAGTCCTTATATACGCAGCCTGGTTATTCTAGTAAGCCGACTCACATATTAAGTTATGACACCACTGTGCAACGGGGCATGTTAATTATGTACACTCTCAGGAGTGTCAAGATGCTGTTTGAACCCGTGCCCAGAGTCCTGTCAAGTACTTTTGAACTGCGGTGCCGATTCAGCCCTACAACAGCGCATCCGAACGTCATGACGTTCAACGCCACAATCAAGAAGCATCAGTAGCACCTGATGTGAAATAAAGTGGAAAATTGCTGAATCCTGAGGCAAGTATTCTCAATAGTACAGAAAAACGGAAGGTCCTTAGTTGAACAGAGTCCGGACGTTTTTCGATGACTATTGAGGCCGGGTCGAGGCTTTTTCAACCCATGATCACGATAACAGGATCATCTGTGGAGTACGTCGAAAGAAACATCTTCTCGCGCTCTCACTTCCCCGAGGTTCTCGGAGGCCCGTCAAGACTGACATGACATTTGTTGTTTTGGGACTTGAAGCTCGCAGCGGTCCTGACATGTTTGCTTGGCTCATATGACTTTGCTCCACAGTACAGGATTTCCACTCCACTTCGACATTCTCTGGGCTTGATAATGGGAAAGCAATATTATCGTTGTGGCGAAGCATACAGTCCAGAAGTTTTATAAAGTATGTCTCGCGATGTCTCAAATCTTCACTCGAACAGCTTCAACCGTCGTTCAAGTACTAGTCATCTCAAACATGCAATTCAAGCTCTCCGCCATCCTTCTTGCTCTTGCTACCCTTGCGGCCGCCACCCCAGCCATTCGCACTGAGTCGCCACCGGCCACTTGCCCGACTTCGGGTGCTCAATGCTGCAGCACTGTCAGCGATGCCAGCTCGCCAGCCGTCGTCACGATCCTGAAGAGCCTCGGCATTGATATCTCCAGCATCACTGCTGCAGTTGGTCTAGGTTGCTCCCCCATCACTGTCATTGGTATCGGTAATGGCGCATGGTAAGCTTCAAGCAGCATAAAGACTCAAAAATCTCACTAACCTGGTTTCCAGCTCCTCTACTACGGTTTATTGCGAAGACAACTCCCACAGTAAGTCATTAATATCCCTGTCGTATCTGTTTTCATGTTAACCGCTCCTTGATAGGCCTGATTTCTTTGGGCTGCATCCCGATTACTCTCTGAGCAACAGAATTCTGCTCTGCTCCTCGAAGAAGTAGAGTCGATATTGGATCCGGTGTTAGCTTAACGAGTTGGAGAGCATTCTTTACTTTACATTCTATAATTCAAGTTGAGTTATCGTGTTCTGAAATGTGACTATTATTATGGCCTGAAACTTGCAAGTCGATAAGATTAGTCTCCATATATAGGTTGTGGGAAACGATTAGAAAAGCTTATCTTGATCGTTTTTGTTGCTCCACTCTGGCTCCACGAGGTCAGTGAGGTCAGTGGGTCCTTATGTGTCCGTCGGGCAGCGCTCAGCTGCAAGAGGAGAGGTATAATCAGGCTGTGGACTGGAATAGTGGAAAAAAGAACCATCATTGACGGGAGTCAAAATAGGCGCCACAGACTTCGAGGGAACCGGCTGTCGAGACAGATGGTAGAGCTATTGGGAGCTTCATTTGCGTGTTGAGCAACTGGAAATGAACCATCGAGCACTGTTCTAGAGCAGATATCAATATTAGAAATATATACATTACATTTTCGCTATAGCTTGTCCTTGTCGATCGGTTCCGACTTTGGTGGATCGTCGATGAGCGGGATAGCGGGCTTGTCTTCTTCAGATACAAGGATCGGTCGAAGTCGTGGCAGTTGCAATGGTGTATTCTCAAGTTCCGCCCATCCACCTTTCAAACCAATCTCGATGACCCGCTCTAAAATCTTCTGACCCAGCTAGCGCTGCGACCTCAGAAACGATGACGACGGAGGCAGTCAGAATCTTGGCCCGGGAGCTGAAAAGCTCTTCGAAATCATTATCGCACGCAGTCTCTGCCACCAGAAAAATTGAAATTCCGATTGAAATAAAATAAATAAATATCTTCTGCCACGAACGCCTGGATGGGAGGCTGGACATGAAATTGTGACTTGTCTGGTGTTTTGAATTGCCACTCTGAGAAGGGCCTGCGATCGAGCTCCAGATATTCAGATTCCGCGCGCCGTCATTGACAAGCTCAAACGAGTCGTTCTGCAGTCGTTTGGAATTGTTTTTCACGGTACTGGTAAACATTCTAATTAATATCCATTCTATCTGATTCTCTCCCATGCAATAATTCCTTCTAGAGTTTCAATCATGACAGTCTATAGCCTCTGGTCGTATTTTTCGCGAATAACCAAATACCCTCGTCCTTGACCCCCGACTGCTTCCACTGGCGAATGCTCTTCGGGAACAGCTGCAGTATACCCTCCATGGCAGGATCATGCGCTGTAATGACCAGAACATCTGGATTGCTATCGAATGTGGTTGTAACCAGCTGACTGATCCTTGCAGTTGGGGGATCAGAATAAGCGCCGACATTGGCCACCGTGAAAAAGGGTGTTCGCTCGGTCGACAGATCCGTATTGTCATCTGGAGCAAAGAAATACTTTCGGTTGATGTTCAGACGACTTTCATCCAAGATTTCTTGGGGAATGGGATAGTGGTCGTGTAGATGTTCAGAAGGTCGTATCTGGCCGACATTGTGGAATGCATCACCAGCTAGCAGGATGAATGAGGTTGGTGTTACTCGAGCTAGTCCTGCCATGTGTCCGGGACAATGCTAATTCGCTTCTTAGTGCCAAATTTTGGAGATATGAGATGAAGACGTACGCCGGGAACATCCAAAAGGTAGAAGCTGCCATCGCCAAAGAAATCGACTGCTGGGAAACCTCCAATTGCCAGAGTGCTATTGCTAAAATTGACCTTGACAACATCACGTCCTCTTTATCGAGGTCAGTGAATCGGTACTGTCAATGCAAAGGCTGACTTACGCCAGATCGGTCTCTAGGAGAGAAGCATTGGGGAAAGTTGGGAAAGTTCTGGTATCGGTATCTGGTCCAATGACCAGTTTGGTCGAATTGGGCCATAATGACATGTCACCTGTGAAGACAGTCAGGAAAAAGGTCCCGTCGAGGTAAGTGGATACTCACCAACATGATCCAGATGACTGTGACTCCAGAAGACAGATTCGATACTTTCAAGGCTGATATTGCCATTGTGCAGCTGGGTCACAATATCCTGCTCAATAATGATGCCATCGAACGATTGAGTCTTCCAAAATGGTGCGCTGTTGTTAAAGTCTTTACGAAGACCAAGGTCGAACATTGCCCTTTTCCCAGTTTTTGAATGCTCTATCAAGAATGCGTACATGTTTATGTCGAGATTTTCTCGTCCCGGGATGACTGGGAAAAGAAAGCCGACAGCAGGAAGGAATGTGTCGGGTGAGTGGGTCAAGACGTCGAACATCTTGACGTCCACAGTTTCTGATGACTTTGGAATGCCCAGGTTAGCAAAAGTGGACGCCAGAACGGCAGGAAGGATGACAAGAATGCTCGCGAGAGACAACATGACTTGACTTTGGGATGGGATATTTCCCTGTTCCATGAGTGGGTCCTTTTATAAAGAAATGGAATCTCGCAATATCTGGGAAGGAAGGAAGGAAGTAGATTAATGATAAGTTGAAACTTTCTCGCTTCGAGGGAGTTTCAACTCTGTTCTGGGATTACGTGCGCTCCGCAGTGATCTTCACGTCATCATATTCTGTCATCACAAAAAATCACTGCGAAGCGAATAAAGGTGATGACGTGAAGCAGAGGCTCCGCACGCTTCTCCACGTCATCATATTCTGTCATCACAGAAAATCACTGCGCAACGATAGGTTCGTTCCAAGACCCGTTCGGCGGACACAGCTCAATACAAATATTTGTATCAAATTCCCTCTTTGAGATGTTTGTGTAAATTTGGACGCTGCGTCCGCCGAAGGGGCGAGCGTCGGGGCTTGCTCCGAACCTAGCGCAACGAATGAAGGTAAGTAATGTGATATTCCTCTGCTTCACGTTATCATATTCTGTCATCGCAGAAAATCACTGCAGAGCGAATGAGAGCGAATGGGAAGGAGTACGGCCAAAATAATTCAATCCCCTGCAGGCCTATCTCCTCAGAGACGCGGTCACTGGAGTGTAAAAGAATTTCGGCAAAGCTGTGGACTTGGAGACCAAAACTTGTCAAACTCGGTGTATATGCCAAGTAGTATGTCGCCGGGGCCCAAGGCAGTGCCTGTCCATAAGGCCTCAAGTCAAGTTTCAAAATTGCATAAGGCCTATATAAGGTTTAAGGCTTTGCTGTCAGGGATAATTTAAGGTCTTATGCTATGACTTTTTCTACTAAGTCCGATGCAAGATCGAAGATGCATCGAGTAATTTAACCGACATATTCCTCGTCTGAGTCAACTTAAATCGCACCTTCATCTGAGATACCATCTTCCACTTCATTTGCCAAGGTTTCTATAAGCTGTGCCTTGATAGCAATGTCTGCCAGGACAAAGTGGTGTGCTGGGGGTTTCGTTGTATCTGTCCTCAGTGGCATATTTTCCATTTGGTCAGACGTGCACCAGCCACAGTGGCTATGGGCTCGAACACAGTCTGTTCCTCATCAGAATCAGGGTCGTATCTCATTTCAAGTCCTCAAAAAGGTCAGAGTAACGCGGAACAAGTAAAAGCTTCTCTGGGGCTTTATGATTGTTCCGTTTCTTTTGTGTCTTTGTCAAGCCATTCTTTTGGTGTTTGGGCTTGATGTCTGACCCGACCTGAAGGAGTGGTTTTAGTTTCGAAAGCTCAAGATCCTTGGTCATCTTGGCTAGCTTTGGGAGCTTGATACCATTGCGGTGCTGAGTTTATTTGATCTACAAATCAGAAAACAAGTGCTCGCAGCCCTGATGACTCGGAGATATTGAAGCTTGACAGGAGTGGCAAGAAGGCATGGATTGCCTCCGAATACCAACTTACTTTGGGTTGTCTGTCGTTCAAGTCAACCTCTTCGTTCCTCCAAGAGAATGTCCTTGCGCCGTCTGTAGGAAGAACAATGAATGTGCGTTGTCCAAGAGCACGAAAAATGAGCCTGTGTGCTGTCGGTCATGCTTAAATGCGGTGTTTGAGTGTAAATATTATTGTAACTTGTAGGTCTTGATTGACCAATGCACTAGAAAGGAGTCTGTATCGTATATAGTCCATGTACGAGTATGGAGCCAAGAACAAACCAAATCCCTTTGAGGTGTCTGTTATATGTTGTCCTTGAGCTGATTTGCATTAGCTTTGAGAATCAGGCAAGATCATGACAGTACCAGGCCAGCAATTTCTATCATGCAGTAAAAACTATTCTTCACATCCTCCACGACCACCTGCATTTGAGCCAATTGGATCTGAATATTGATAGCCCAAAGAGGCGCTATGGGCATTCAGTCCATGTAAGTATACTTAATCCATCGCTACTCACCACCGCCAATAGCTTGAACAAGCTGGTTTCTGTAACGAGTGGCTTCGGATATGTATTGCTCTCTATTAGGCAAGGAAAGTTCGTGGATCTCATCGTAGACTGAATGAAGCTTGAGTAGAAGTTTAGCCGACGATACCAATAAGTACTTGCCTTGTACGAACACCTTGACCTGTTCTTCGTAGACAAAAGCGGCGGCATAATCTGCGGGTGTCACTGGACTTGTGATAGGCACGAGAACAATTCCGCTATGAGGAGGTGGAACAGGTTGGAAGATATTTGAGGTCATGGGGATGTGAGAGTTGAAAAAAGGCCTGGAACTCACGTGTCCCGATCTAGGAGTCTAGGACAATGTCAGTGGTCACAAGATTAGGGTTGCGCGAAAAACCTCCCGGGGGTATTTGACCGAGTAAAATACCGGAGGCCCCTTCAAGGGGGTGTAATTTACCAGTTTTTTTACCGGCACGTGTATGGCAAATCACGTGGGAAATTCTCGGCTCCACGGCATCAAATATTCAAAATTTCCTGCTAAAGGGTATGGATGGACACCATGAAGCTCAAAATCCCAGGAGGGATTATGGGGACATTTGAATTGACATTTCAGAAGTAGTAGAGAGTATGAGAATATTGTTGTTATCACTGTCAGTGATCTGGCGGCTTGAGTCACTGACAGTCCGAGACAAGTCCGAGAGGCTTAGATAAGGTTTGGAAATGGTACTTGAGCAGAACAATCTGTGGTTCTGATGGCATAGCCTAAACAGATAGAGCATGACAGGAGCTGCCAAAGATCTTTCAGAGTGCTTCTACTGTAATATAGAGCAGGAATGTTGCAAGAATGAGCTGTGGCGCTATAGCACGTGATGGTAAAAAACCTATGCAATTTGGGGTCCGGAGGGGGTAGGTATTTTACCCAGTAAATAACGGTAAATAACCGGTCAAAAACGTGATCGGTCAAAAACCCCATGTTTTTCGCGCAACCCTACACAAGATGCTGGTGACGTGACCGGCGGTCCGAATCATTCCCTACTTCCTTTTTCCCTGCCAATTTTGAAGGAGCAGCTGAGAGGTAGCTATTTAGCTTTGGACTGCGACATCGCCGTCGGGAAAAGGGAGGGCTTTTTGGTGCGTCCCTTCACACTACTTTTTCCATGCTTCGGGCTCACAATTTGATACCTATCTACCGTCATCTCGCCCGACGATGAACCTTTTTACATGGTCCTTAGCATTATCTCTTGTGAACCTACAGGCGCTGCACCTCACAAAGATGAAGTAAAGATTTCGTTTCCAAAAGTGAGGCTGTCTCATTCATCCCGACGACAACATTCTGCATTCGATATCATTGCATCGAAAGACTACTTTTGGATCGTGGTTCCGAGGCGGACTGAGGTTTGAAGACAGAGTACAGAGGGCTGAAGACTAGGGGACCGTAGAAGGGACCTGGCTTTCTGGTGCGTTTTTTTTCAGGCTATTGGATTCTCGTTCAATCTGATAGCTTCATGAATGTGAATCCTGCGAAGGCTCAATCGTGCATAATCGGTCTCGATGGTTCAATGAATTTAAAACTCTGCACTGCCAATGTATTCGTGAATGAATGCTCGCTGCTCCTCCTCTGTAACATTCTCAATAGTAGTTCCAGCTGGCACTGGACCTCCATATCCCCTATAATATTGGGCGAGCTCGCCGGCAACCAGATTTTCCACATCATCATAGCAGTCAAGGGAGGGCAAGTTCACCTGGCTTACCGGCCAAGCACCGTCAACGAATCGGATCTGCTTGTAAGCCATCGAACCATCTCCTCCCCGACCTTTGGTGCGATTGAAGGTCTGTCTCGACATCAGATTTGGGAATTGAGAAAGGAGAAGCGAAAATACCATGTGGGCTGTTACTTCAAGACGGTCGAGCCTTGCCTTGTTGCTATCCGAGGCAACTTCTACGCGCGCCAAAGCAACCTGGAGTTCAATAGCCCATAGAGGGACTAGTGAGGTCAATCCAGGTCGGTTTGAACATCATTGAGTATCTCGCTCACCATTGCCCATAGCTTCGACAACCTGTTTTCTGTATTCAGCGGCTTCGGAAAGGTATTGATCTGCATTAGCTGGAGCATGCTCTGGATTGCTGATCAATAAAGGTAGCAAATTCAAAGCTTGATGCTTGCCTGCTACAAAGACTTTGATTCGCTCTTCATAGACAAAAGCCGCATGGTATTCCACGGCGGGCCCCATAATGATTCCGGAGCCGGGAGGTGGAATGGGTTGAATGATAGGTGCAGCCATGAGATTGTAAAAGCGAAAAAAGTGAAAAAGTGAAAGAACTAGAATTAGGGGCCCAAAAGAAGAAGTCTTGAGTTGCGAAACATGTACAAATTATGTCACGTATTTTCGACTTTCTCAACGTCCATCCCATCGACAATGCTGTCAGCGCTGGCCAAGTCCCTCCAGCGCTTTTTCTTCCGACACTTTCTTTGCCTGTCGACAAGACAGAAACCGAAAGGAAAGGAAAGGCAATTACCCAGAAACAGTACGCCTTTGTCCAATTGTCGTCCACGATACGCGGCATTTGCTCTGTCTCCTGGACGGTCGTCTGTCTCAGGTCTCCGGTCTCTGCGTTACCATAAGCCTCCTTGTTTTCGTGCAAAGGACCCTTGTTGGCTTTTCTTCGTTGTATAAAATATGCTGGCTGGCTGATCCAGATGAACCTGCTGGCTGGTCTACTGCTCTGGCAGCCCACGAGCTTGAGCCTCGGTATCCTCAGCAATGAATCTAATGCCCAGTTAAAGTTGAAGTTGAGTCGATAGGGACCTATCTTCTGAGCAGGTATGCTTTTTCTGGCTTCGTCGTCCTCGAGTAGCAGCATTAACAAGTTCCTCAGCCAAGGTTATTCCCAAGACTTGTCTCAGTCAAGCATTCTCCCATTGTGTCGAGGCTCAAGGATTCTGGGCCCTGAGGCAGCTAGCAGTGCCTGAAGAGAGACCGAGGGAGAGACCGGAGAAGCTGGACCTCGGTCTCTGAGAAATGTATTTGGTGCGTCGTGATCAACCTAGTACTGGATGATTCTGACTTATAATCTGATAGATCTCCGTGGCTGTCCCTTCTGAGCGAAACCTCGTCTTCTCATACCCGCCAAGCCTCGAATCTGTGCTCATTCTGACTAGCCCTTGTCAGAGCGCTGAACACGACGACACCACCTAAAACGTTCGCGAAAACCACCAATAATGATTGTCGCTCGGGACGGTCCGGAAAGGACCAGCCATGAGAAATTATTGTTCCTGTCGAAAATGCAACGCACAAGTCCATGAATTGTAAAATATAGATTGAAGATAATGATGTACAATGGTGGGATAGAAGAATACATGTCTACTTGTGAATCATACACGTCCGAAATCAGAGAAAAAAGAAAAGAGAAATATTACACTTCATGTCCTCGACACAATCTCAAGCAAAACCCGACATTCGCATATCCCAGTCGGAGTATACAGCCCAATCTCCATTTCGCCAATATCACTGCCCAGTGGAACCCCATAAAACTCGACCGAACCAGGATATCTGCAGTTGACATCGACATGGATATTACCGGGAAGCGGATTCCCAGAAATCTGTCTCGCATACAACCTGCTCTTCTCTTCCATCCCCGGCTCTGACCGAACTGCAACACGAAACTTGAACTGCTCTCCAGTCCTGACCAGCATCCGGGTAATATGGTTCGAATGGCCGTGATTCGATGACTCGAGCGATGAAAACGATGACCGAACATTGGTGGAAACCGTCAAGGAAGATGGTGCAGTATTCTCAGCCCCCAATGTCCGAACATAATGAAGACCCATGCTCAGCTCGTCGCCGCTATCCGCTTTTTGAACCCCTTCTTCGTCAGACCAGACTGGCAAAGCGCTTTGACTGTTGACTCTATTGTCCGGATAACCCCCAGAGTTGACCGAAAGCTGGGGTACAGGGACACGAGAGGCGCTGGTGAATGGAACAAGTGTCGGTCGATGGACTGGAAGACTTGGAACAGGCTCTGAAAGTGCTATCGAAACTTCACTGGCAGTTCGTCTACTGTGAACACTGGTCGCTCTCGAAGCAGTATGGACAGTCGCTTCTTCAGCATCAGCCTGGACGGAAGAGATGGACTCGGTCGATTCCTGACGTGACAAAGTGTCGGCAAAGTGAACTGCAGCAGGTGCTCTCACACTCGAGCGAGGTGTTTCCGAGTCGATAAAAGGGTCTGAGCGAGATGGACTAGCAGGGTCCTGGTAGGAAGAAGAGCTTCCAGGGACAATGAGGATAGGTTTACCGATAAATGGTCGAGCAGTGTTGAGAGAAGATCTCTTTACGCGTTTATACTTGTCGCTGACGTTTCGCACTGTCTCCTTGAGCTTGGTCACAAACTCTCGCTTGCTCATGACACCTGGGCTACCGACAGCCTGACTAGACTGGCTTCGCTCCATGACACGACGAAGTCCAAGGTCGCCATAGTTCAGCCCTGTAAATTCGTTTTGAGCGACGTTTGTAAGAGAAGCGATTCACATACCTTGATTCTTCTCGATATCACGATCACCAGTCCAACCATAACCAGTTTCATCGGTTGCATTGTTCGGCAATCCATACCACCTCTTATCCTTGTCGGAGAAAGCGCTCTGTCCAGCTTCCCCTTCAACCGCTGTATCCTCGACTCGAGCAACTGTCCTAAATGCCGCAAGAAGAGCAGCCAAGACCCCCAAAGTTCCAATAATCCCAAAACTGATACCCAACCCAAGGACCAATCTCTTTCGCGAGCTCTTCGACATGGCGCGATTACCATTATTACCCCCAGCGTCATATGTGCTCTTCTCCAAAGGCGTACACGAAATCGGTAAAGTCGTCTGCGACATCGAGTTGGTCAAGCTGTCGTACGCGTCGAAAACAATTGTCGATTTGTCGTTGCACGATTCCTTCGAAACATAACCTGTGACCATATGGCGTTCAGAGTCGAATTGCAGCGTCTCGCCAAGCTGCTTCGGATTCCAGGTCGCATTGACAGATTCTGCATGAGTACCGCTGCAGATCGCTGGAGTCAGATCATATTGAATCTTGGAGCCTTCGACGACGTCGAGTGGTCGCTGTTCGCTGGAATAAAAGTATGACGGGACTACAGCCATATTGAAGACAGAAACGATGGACTGGTTGAAAGAGGTGCCGACAATGATATCCAACTCGTTCAAGCGATTGGCGTCCGTGACCGGTGACGGGGAGGTTCCGGACAAGGTTCTGGTATTCGAGTTGTACGTTAACCAAGGATAATGAAAGACGTCTGGAAGGCTGATATTGGTGATATCGGTGGACTGAAGAGGTTGTCCGTCGACGACGAGAGCTGGTAGAACGATTGAAGAAAGAGTGAACAGGAAATCGGTGCCAGCTGTGACGTTGAGCGTCGGCAGCTTTTCCTTCAACTCGAGTTGGGAATCGGCGACCCAAAAGTCGAACGAAACGACGGCGTCAAAGTAGCCTACGGTGCCGGATGAAAAGAGTAGGAGCGAAATGCGATATGGAGCATTGATATCGTGAGGACAGACGCCGTTGAGGGTTACTGTATGAGGGTTGAAATCCATCCAGTCCGGAATCCCTGTACCGTCCGCCTGCCTGACTTCATAGTAAACATTCTCCGCTTCGTACATCCCGTAATCAAATCCTATGCTCCAGGACCATCTGCGATGAGAAAAGAGCGCTGGGTTGCCTGTGGATAGTGCTGAATTGTCGGTCACCAGAAATACCGAAGAAAGGGAAGGGTTGGTGCTGTGAAACTGGTCCTGGATAGAAATTCGCGGTTTTGGAGGTGGTTGGTCGGTGACAAGGATGCTGAGCGAGATTGATTTGGAGGAATTACAGCCTTGTGCTGCCATTACGACGTCTGTCGCGCCTATATCCTCGTTTGAAGGGTTTCCGGTGAAAGTCTTGGTCGTAGAATCGAAGGAGAGCCATTGGGGCTTGGATGGAACGGAATATTTGATATAATCGCAGCCGCTGAAGGTTTTTTCAGGAACACTCCAGGTGTAGGGCTTCTGGACTCGGGCGACACGAGGAAGTTGGGCGGATTCGGGTACACCTATGGTGATTTCTGACAAGGCGACCGACGCCGAGGTCAGAAGGAGAAAAAGAAGGGAATACATTAGAAATGAATAATGGCGAGGCTCGAAGGAGACCGTCGCCAGAGGCCCAAAGTCGAGGTTCGGTTTGAGAGCGATGTCAACAATGATCAACAACACGTTCAGTGACACGTCCGTCGGAAAAAGCACGTCCAGCCATAGTAGTATATTCTAAGGGCTACATACTAGCAAAGGTATGGAAACAGTATCATTTTTATGCAGATTTATCCGTAGTTAGTAAAGAGATACGAGCCGTAGACATCATTAAGCAAAACATGAACAGAAAGAAAATTTCGTTAAACCCAGACGCCCAATCCGGCCGCCTGGATGCTGCCTGGATCTTGACCATTCAGCTGGCCGATGAGCTGAATGAGCTCAGCCCGGACTTCGTTTCCAATGCGGTCAGGCGAACTGGGGTCGAGAACCTGGGCGAAGACCTGGAGAAGGCCGCCCATGTATGGAGCCATCAAGCTGGTCTGGGTAGTGATCAAGTAGATGACACAGCGGAAGACAGGTCGGTTCTCCATAGGATCTTCGTTGCACGGTACAGAGCTGATGAAGACAGGGAGAACCTGATCCAGCGGCAGAGCGGCAGCATTCCGAAGAATAAGCCTGGCGACAGCACCGGCAGCATTGTCTTTGGCACTGAGTTTGACGGAAGAAGAATCGGCTGGGACGTCGAAAAGAGGACGAAGGACATTAAGAAGGGAGAGATATTGTCCCGACATGTCGACCTGCGAATGCTCGACAAGCAAACCGACACCGTAGGCTGAATTGCTGATGACTTCAGTTTCAGAGTCTGACGACAGACAGTTGTAGAAGAGCTGGTAAAGGGTCTCTGTATGTGGCGTAACAGCTGTCTTCATGCCGAGGATAATCTCAGCGAGACAGCCTATAGCGGAAGCCCGGTCTGTCGTCGAACGAGTCTTTTTCTGCAAAAGTAGTCAGATTGCAAGGTCAACGACGAAGCAAATCCACGTACGCAGTATTTCACAATCAGAGGATAGAATGTGTTGAAAGCAGGGCCAAAGTCAGGACCGAGCACATTGGCAAGGGCACCAACGAGGTCACCAGCAGCAGAAATGAGAACAGCGTCATATTCGGCTTGGTCCTCGGGCGCTTCTTCGTCTTCATCCTGGTCAGGATCTTGCTGGCAGAAAGCCTTCTGCTCGAGGATCTGGATGGTCATGTTGCAGATAACCTCCAGTTCTGAAAGAAAGAGATGAGCATTGGAAAGTCAAAAAGGATAAGCGACTTACGGCCTTCGATGAAAGCAGGGCCAATTTTGTTGATGGTGTCGGCAAGACCAACACACAAAGAAGAGACGACGGATCTGAAGAAAAAGCAGGTCAGCAAGTCGTCCGAGAATTCAACGAAACGAGAAGGAATCAGATATAAAAGAAAAGTAGTCTCATGTTACGATTGATCGCATCGAAGTGAGCTGAGTTGTATTTTCATCACAAAGCTCGGACACCAGGTCCAACAATAGGAAGGGAAAACAACACTCACTTGTGGTCCTCGGTCTCGAACATCTCGAGAAGAGGAGGCAAGACGTGATTGATCAGGTCCTTGGTGGCCTGATTAAGAGGGACAGTCTAGAGCGATGATGTTCAGCGACATAAAGAGAATCCAACCCAACGAAACCTACCACAACAGCTCCAGGTGTCCACTCGGGATAAGAGCCGAGCTCGTAGAATGTCCTGACTAGTTCCAACAAAGAGGTCAAAGAGCTCTTCCTGATGCCCTCGTAGTAATGGGAAAGGAGCGTAACAAGCTGGATGCAAGATTGCTCAACGTAAGGGAAGAAGTGGTTTCCAGTAGCGGCGAACAAGGCGCCAATGGTATCTGCAGCAATCTCTTTCTCGACTGCGATGGCACTGTTGATGTCCTGCCATTTGTCGAGGTCGATATCTTCGAGTTCGGTTCCGTCCATCGTTGATTCAAGGTCACCTTCGCTGACGCTAATGGCGTTGGAAGGCGATCCACCAGCGCTAGTGCTAAAGGCCGATGAAGCGACATCGATATCGACTGCGGATATGTCAGAATCGCGAACTTTCGGCAAGTAAAAAGCTTACAATCTTCACCATGCTCGGTCTGCTGGCAGCTGTTCAAAAGAGGAGGAACAACATTGGGCAGATATGGTGCAAACTCCTCGCCGAAAACTCTAGCCATGACACCGAAGAACAAGAAACTGCATTCTCGCAGTCTCGCGCTACCCAATTCCATACCCTGGAATGCCTGCTTCATCATATCGGGGAAGTAGGGTCGGAAAAGATCTTTGCCGACGGATTCCGCGAAAGAGCCGATAGCATCCATGGTGATTCCACGAAGTTCGGTCTCTTCTCCTTCACCAGTGAGAACCAAAAAGTGCTGGAGACGATCCATGGTGGGCTGGAAGTAAGGAACAAATCGCTCCTTGGAAGCGTGAGCAGCGCTTCCGATGGCACCAGTGATAACAGCCTTGACGGGCAAAGGCGCTGTGTCGAGAAGACCACCCAGGCGCTCCATGATAAGAGGCAAGTAGCTGTCGATAACATCGTGGAGAATCTCGAGGAGACCGTCGAGAGCCGTGCAAGCTGACTTTTGCGTCTCCGGGTCGTTGATCAGCTCCATTATCATCTAGAAGACTCGTTAGCATTGAGAAGAAATCGAAGACAACGAAACGTACTGGGACCAAGACGGCATGTTTGGCAGCACATTCGTCCTCGAGCCATTCACAAAGGCAGCTGACAGCGATACAAGCTGCCTTTCTCACCGACGGGTCGGTATCACGGAGTCCAGCCTCGATAATGGGCCAGATGTCGTCCATCAAGGGAGTGATGAACTCGCTGCATCCTTCGACCGAGATTCCAAGAGCGAGCATGGCACCGCGACGATTAGCGGGATCTGGCGAGGAAAAGTAGGTCAGGATGAGGGTTCGCAGCGATGGGAAGACTTGAGTCGGCGGGAGATGGGTGCAAAGGCAGTCGATGATGCGAAGAGCAGACTTCAGACTTGTCAGTAATCGTTAAAGCAAACAGAAGCATTACATACACGAGAGGGAGAATCGTCGTCAACGTCCTCTGGCTCCTCTTCCGTCGTAATCGGCATAAGTCCCTCGAGAATGGCAGGTGCAAGTACAAGATGGTTGAGCTTGGATTTTTTGCTGAAAACGAGGTCAACGACGGACAACCTAACGAGGAAAAGCTTACTATTGAACAGTCCAGTTCATGGCGTTAAGAGCAAGGATTCGCAGCTCAAGTTCGAATTGACGGTTGGCACCGCATTGGATGAGGAATTGAACAAGCTCGGGGATGCTCTTGCTGAGAACAGGCACTTCCTGTGGGACCGTTGAGATCCAATATCGACCAGAATACTCGTTTGCTCACCAGAATAAGGAGGGTATCCAAGACATCGAACAGCTGACGAGCTCCCGCTTCATTGTTGGTTTCTACACATTGAGCGATAACCCTAATCATCGCAGGGAGCAAATTTTGAAAGTAGGCCTTGGACAGACGTCAAAACATGACAACCGCCAGAAAAAATAAATCGACGTTACCAAAACTTCATGTTCGTCACGATCAAGGTATTGGGCAATAGAGCCGAGAGCCCTGATGGCAGATCAGCAAAGGCGTGTAATTAAGCGGGGAAAACGTCTACTTGACGGTGGTGATTCGCACGTCAATGCTTTCAGGGTCGACGACAGTCTGTTCGAACAGTTTGAAGATGGCTGGGAGATGCTTTTGGAATGCCTCGAAAGCATTCTCAAGGACGGCATATAAGATGTAGATTCCGACTTCACGATGCGAAGCTTGGGGGGCATGACAGGTCTGGTTGACGAAGGGTAAAAGCTCGGGCCATGTTCCGTGGATCACCTCGATGGAAGCGATAGCGGCTACGACACGCGCTGCAGCGTGCCGGACAAGATTGCTGTGAAAAAACGCGCTCGAATGATGGTTCGATAATGGGAAAAGCCAACAATACGCACTTGGCTTCATTTAAACAAAATCCAGGAAACTGCTCCTTGATTTGGTGGCGTTCATTTTCTGGTAGCTGGGTCCAGAGGGTACCACTTTTTGCTGAGACTCGTTTCCGCATCTCCACGGCAGCCAATTGTCGAACCTGGGATCGATTTCACCGGAAATGGACAATAAGAAAACAATAGCGACGCACGGCAATTTCTGGGGAATTCGCGATTATGCTGGCGAGGGCTGATATACATGAGGGATTCTTGTAGTAATCTTGGTTGAGCTGAGCAGTCGCCTGGATGATTCCTGGATGAGCTGATGGCGAACATGGATGCGAAATTAGCGTACAGCCTTCAAATCGAGCCCATTTGAGGTCTGAACCAAGAGGTTGTGCAAACCCTGCACGAAATTAGGCTGTAATCCTCGTCAGATCATGGCAGAAATCGAGAAGCGGGCAATCCTCACATCCATATTATCGATACACGAGAGAGGAAGAAGAGCAATTTTTATAGCACGTGAACCGAAAAAAAAAGGTCGGCGACTCGGCGTGCCGGCAATAGTGAGGTTTTGATCCGGGTGTCAGCCGACGTTGTCATCACGTGCTCTTTCCTCTTTGTTTCCTCTTTGAGTAAAACGTCGCGCTTTGTAACAATGGGCCCAATAGAGGCCTTTTTCAGATCTCATTGTGACCAGACCTCGTGGCAGGGACATTGAATCTCCATAAAAGAGCCCGAAATTTGCTCTGGAAAATCATTCTTCTCTCTTTACTTATGATGTGCCTACCCATTTCCCGCCGCTCGACCAAGCCTAAGACGCGTCGCAGCTCTGGATCTGCTCCTCGTCGTATCTCGCGCAGGAAATCCCCAATGTATGTCTCTCAGTTGAATCCCCTTTCATTGTTGCTCATTGTTTATCAAAGGCCACGCCAAGGGCGTCGCTCTGGTGGCATCGCAGCTTCCGATGTCGCCGCCCAGAGCACTGAAAGCCAACCGCTCCGTCGTCCTCGTAGATCGTTCATGATCCGATTGCGAGGAGCATGGAAACGTCTGAACCAGTCCCCTTTTCCCCGAGACTCGCAGCGTTTCTCCTTCATTCCGCAGGGATTCATCATTGTGCCCGAGACTACTGCCAGGACTATGCGTCGCTTGTCCAGATTTTAATCCAAAGGCATCCCACCATTGTTATTTCTCTTCTTGAGACTGCGCTCGTTTTCTATGAAATATGTATTGAAGAGCAGGATTCTTCTATGGGCTCTGTCGATGTACGTACCATGACTATTGATTTCTGTAGCACTTATTTCTAACCTGTTCTACATACCTAACGTCTATTTATTTTACGATTTATGGTTTCAGATCATCCTCGAGTCCTTCGCGGCATCGGCCACGTTAATCCCTCGATACGTACAGTTAAGCTTTTGTACGTTAGAGACTCAATTTGACAGGATCCTCGGTTCGTCTTTACATCGGCCGTAAGTAATTCGGACCTTCTCATCGTACCACCACCATTGATGCCGCCCGAGTTGAAAATCCCCGAATTTTCGAAGAGCATCTTCGCTCTATACATAGCGATATTCATCCTCGGATTGACGATAAAACAGTCCTCAGGCCAAGTGATCGCATTTCTATGCATGACTGCGATTGCAATTCACAGCCTTTCATATGCATCGTCGACCGGCGATCTTTCGCAGGACTACCTCTTTCTTCCTTTCGTCTTTTGCTATTTGCTTTACGCAGCAGACTATCTTGTCATCTCCGACACTCATGAACTGCGATTCGTGGGTCAAAAAGACAGCGTAGCAGATGCTCCGCTACTACAGCGCCTTCGGTGGGCTGTCAAGTTATTTTTTGCTCCAAGGGGAGTAGGGTGGACTCATCAAGTCAAATCCCTCTCTCCAGTGCCAAAAAACACTCGGATTGGATTCATATTGGCTCAGCTGGGTCTAGTCGCACTCGAGTTCATCGTCTACGACGTTGTCAACTTGATCAATCAGCGAAACCCTGCTTTTCAAACAGGAAATGCTTCGACAATAGCTGATGCCAGCTTGATATGGAGAGGCATATATATCTTGGCCATGCTCATTCCATCGACCCTCGGTGCAGATATAGCCTTTCGGATAATCACCGTAGCTTCCGTCGCGACATTAACGTCGAGGCCAGAAGAATGGCCACCATTTTTTGGATCATGGAGAGATGCTTACACGGTTCGTCGACTCTGGAGTCACACTTGGCATCAACTTTTGCGACGAGTGAGTACATATTCTTTCCATTTTTACTTGATATTCATATATTATAGATCTTCACAACGCATGGAAAGTTCTTCGCTCAACGCGTTTTTCGACTTGAACGCGGTACAATTCTATCTTCATTGGTTCAGCTATTCACTGCATTCATTCTCTCTGGTATAATTCACCAGATGGCCGACTCGGTCATGCTACAAAAGTTTCCTTGGAAGGGAGGTAGCTTCAAGTTCTTTTTCGTACAAACACTGGCAATCATTTTCGAGGACACTGTCAGGTACTTGGGAAAGAAGCTGGGAATCCAACGAGTCAACAAGATATTCGGGTACGTGTGGGTGCTCTGCTGGTTCTCTTGGTGCATGCCTATAATGCAGGATCCGATCCTACGAGCCGGGATCTTGGGAGTTGGAGTTGACACGAGCCTTTTGAGCCCTTTTTTGGAGAAGCGCTATCTTGAGATTTGAACGGCATTTTGTACGACGCTTGTAAACCTTACTATATATTACTGGGATCCTGGCCACCTAAGGGTTTTGGCCTTCCAATGGGCAGATAAATAGTTGGGGTACTTTCGGGGTGGTATCCAAATTGAAGGCATACATGTTACCGTCAAATGACACCCCTTCCTGTGAATTTTCATGCTGTTTTGATGGCGTTCAACGAGCGTGTTCGCCCTGCCGCTGCTCTAGTTCTTGAGGGACATATTGAATGTATATTGTATATCATATAAGAGCTTTATTTCATGAGGAAATACAGAGATGTACACAGTCAATTTCATGAGGATGAAGCCAATTTCAGGGTTGACATACAAAGCATGCAGCAGGGCCCTGTCGAGAAGGGATATGGCAACTATTTCAGCTCTGATTTGATGAATAAATACCAGAGGAACATACCACCATTCCATCTCTGAGTAACTTTAGTCGTCAAAACAAATTTGGCTTTGGTCAGCTCAAAAATTCGGCAGTTTGACCTCTTTGGAGGTGGTAACGGAATGGCATGGTCAGGAAAATTATAACACGGCCTGGAAATATGAGATATCAATATATAGAGCAAATTTACCCAGCGGTTTGACGACAGTTGCTCAGATTTTCGAAACCCAGGGGTGGCCATTATGCGCGGCTCTAGCATAAGCAGACTTCTTGTGGACGGAAGAGAGAGAAAATGAGGGACCATAGTGGCAGGTAAAAAGGTTGCAAATGCTGAGTAGCATCCTCGGTGTAGTGCGGACACAGTTTGGAGGGATTTGGTGGGGAACTGAGGGAGAGCGAGGCACATTGAGCGAGGGGGCGGAGGACGATGACTCTTATTCGGAGATGACATCCGACCCGGCTGACAGCAAAGAGAAGGACCGTAACCATCGGGTATGTAGGGTATGTAGGTAGGTCTAAGCCGGTGCGAAGACAGCGGGCCGTCGACTTGGCCGGATTATAAGTTCCACGCCTCTTTCGCTGCCGGGCACACTCTTTAAATTTTTCGTTGCATTATTATCTCTGTTACTGACAAAAAATACTCCGCTCGCATTCTCTTGAGGTACAGTACATTTCGGATAGGTGAGAATCCCGGCACCATGGAATAAAGTGGCCATGTGAATCCTTCAGCAAAATCTTGTCATTGGTAAGTCAGGACCTGCGTTGAATGATGAATCCAAATTGGTAAATCTTGAAGAAGTGAAATGCTCGACCATCGGGCTTGTTAAACCTGCGAGACGATGATAATAACTAATTGGTGGACCACATACCAAGAAATGACACATATGGACAGAATCTCGAAGCTTGGACTGATTCCTTGCAAAATGATGAACAAATGTTACTCCTTTGACAGTGAGTACTTACTTTGCATTCACAGATGAATACAAACAAGAAAGTCTGAAGGAAAAAGACCTAGATAAGAGACTCAGACTCACAGGAACAAGAAACCTAAAGTACAGTACTCTCGCTTGCGCACAAAAGAATCATCTCTTCAAGTATCCTGCATGAATCAAAAGATTGGTTGGTCGAAGTGAGAAACCAATGATTCAATCCGCATCGAAGCACCGTGACTGGGCAGTCTTCAGATTAGCTGCCGCGGACTTGTTATCTGATCCATGAATTCAAACTGATGACACTGTGAGAACTCGAATATCATGGAGAATCAAGCTGTAAGCTACTGACTCTCAAGCCTCAGGACTCAGATGTGCACTTGAAGCAGCGCTTCCCCGGCGTAGGTTAGTAGCAGGCCCGCCCAAAATGATGGGACGTAATGTCGGAACTTCCCTGGCTTCAACTTCTCTGTCAGTCGGGTCGGAACTGTTGAACGGTACGAGCTCAGATTGATGGGGAGCAAGGAAGGCGGGACAATGTCGTAGTTAAGGACAAGGAATGCTTAATCACATGGTATGAAAGTCCAATCTAATATACCGTTTCCATCGACCCCTGTGTCACATTCTCGGGAATGACCATATCGTCCAACAGGAACCTTATCCGAATAAGAGTCATCGTGTGTGATGGGATAGGCCTGCGCTATGCCGGAGTCACTCACCTGAAGTCCCACACGAGCACTACAGGTGCAAGTGCATCAACACATTTTCTCGGGGTGTCATGTCGGCGAGGTTCCAATTCCTTGCTTCCTTCAGCAGGCGGAGAGTACCAACGAGGTTGGCCCGATGATCTGGCCTGCGCAGTGATGGGAAATGAAGGAATTCAGGATACTCAATGCTAACCAAACGCTCCACAAAAAAAAAAAAAGAGTCATCGTGAGCGACCGTGATGTGACACGGAACAAGAATGACAAGTGTCAGAGGATGGTTAGTCACCTCTTATCTCGTCATACTCTCGGCATCATCCGAACCCTATTTATACGCCGATCTCCTGTATATAGCACCTTGACTACTACATCCATGATATCGTCTTGACCTTGTCCTTGAGGGTATCGTCCTCCCTCTAACAGGTTATGGGCCTTCCTTGCGCTTCCTTTGCATCATATCTAAATTGTTGTGCTCTTGCTGTCTGCAATTGAGCTGGCCAGTTTTGGCAGGGACGAAGTAACCGACCCCGACCCGATTTACCGAACCGACTTTACTACTGAAGACCGTCGTCTTTGAGACATTACCGACTTTTACCGACTTTACCGAAGACCGTCGTCTTTAAGACATTACCATTACCATTACCAGTACCAGACCTTACCTTACCGTTTATACGGCGTTATATCCCGTTCCGACTCTACCTTGTCAGTGTCAGTGGCAAGAGACGACAACGACCGACCTTTCTACCTCGATCCGAGGTTTCCCTTGCTAGTGTCAGTGGCTGGGGCGACAACCGACCGACCTTTGATTTACCCTTTGACCCTGTCGGTGACCTGTGACAGTGACCAACTACCGATCGACTTACGATCCGAGCTTTGACTCGTTCGATCATCTCCTTTGTTTCTTTTGATCCCTGTCTTATTGAGTTGACAACTCATTTGACCCCGAATTCTCCCATGTTTCTTGTCCCCCGAATTATCACTAGGTCTTGATAAGAAGAAGACTGGAGTTGTGAAGAGAACTATTATCTGTGGCGCTGATTGTTGAGCTTACCGAGTTTTGGGCTTTGACTCCAGTGGGAGTATTGTCCAGTGGCGACTGTTCCAGTGGGAGTTCCTGGACTTTCTTTCTCAGTTTTCCTGCCTTATACGACTCGATTTCGAGATGTCTAAGTGGGAGTGTCAGAGGATGGTTAGTCACCTCTTATCTCGTCATACTCTCGGCATCATCCGAACCCTATTTATACGCCGATCTCCTGTATATAGCACCTTGACTACTACATCCATGATATCATCTTGACCTTGTCCTTGAGGGTATCGTCCTCCCTCTAACAACAAGCCGTGACGCGAAAACGCCGATGGCAACAGCCGTGGCTCACGAACAAATGAACCCTCACAAATGTAAATCAATACAATACAAAGACTGTAGAAGGGAATGGCCAGCTTCCTAGGGGTGGCCAGGTAGCCAGCCACAGCTAGTACCTGGCGTATCAAAGCTGTAGAGAAATTGATTTGCAAGAAGAGGCAGCGCAGCTGCGCCATCAATTCCCACGCACACCTCCTGTCAAAGTTCCTCGGGCAGAAAAGACCGGATGCTCGAAGGAAGCTCAGTCAAACTTTGGTCGGGGACTTGAAATTGAAGGGAAAATTGAAGGGAATCTCGATGAACCACGATGTCGTCGCTGGGTCAACGTTCAACGTTCACGCCGTTGTCATCGTAATCAATACTAAGTAAGAAGACTGGAGCACATCAAGCACATCATCCATGTGATGCTCAATGGAGTCTCGGGGGCGGGGCCAATGATTCCGGCTCGCTAGGCTGAGGTATAAATACACTGACTCCTTCAGCTTCCCAATTTCTCCAGAAATGCCCACCTTGCCCCAGTTGTTTTACCTCGCCCTCCTCGCCTTCAGTCTCAATGCACAGGCGTTTCAGAATTGTCCTATATTGGGACTGAGCTTCCCGACACCCCGAGCTCTTTCAACCAGTTCTGTGATCCAGAATGCTGCTGCAAACCTTTCCGCAACGATAGAATTTCTGCTTCAGACCGGCGAAGCATTGGACTCGGACTCTTCTTTTTCCATCGGGATTTTTTCCCCCAGTTCATCTGACTTTTTGTTCGAATTCCATCATTCTGCGCCTTCCCTTGCGAATTCGACCGCTGGAGTCAAGACAGTCGATGCCGACACTGTTTACAGAATTGGATCTGTCTCCAAACTGGTGTCGGTGTACACTTACCTCATTGAATTGGGCGATGCATCATGGAGTGATCCTGTCACAAAATACATTCCTGAGCTCCAAAATGCACCGGAGTCTGATTCTGTCAGCTCGGTGTCATGGGCAGATATTACGGTTGGTGATCTGGCCAGTCAACTATCAGGAATAGGTCGTGATTGTGGGTGTCATTGACTTCGACTCATAGTCAATGAGCTCATTTTTGCCGCTTTCAGATGGCCTGGGTGGGGATTTTTATTCTCCCTTGATTCCACCTTCAGACTATACACTCGTCGGCCTTCCTATCTTGAACGCCTCCGAAACGACTCTATGTGAACTCGGCGCGACATGTACAAGAGCAGGTGAACTCGTGCCTTTGATATCACATCTCGTTTCTCACATTTCACTAGATTTCTTCAAAGGTATCATCGGACGTAGCCCTGTTGTCGCTCCATCCACGACAGCGATATATTCGAATGTTGCCTACCAGCTCTTCGGCTATGTTTTGGAAAGCATCACGAACAAACCCTTCGCTTCATCAACCGAGGAAAAGGTCTTCAACGCTTTGAACATGGGGTCTTCCTCGTTCACCGTACCAAATGACACGAGTCACGGTGTAATTCCCGTCGGCCCTAAAGAAAGCAATTGGACTCTCGACCTTGGTGACGGAACTCCGTACGTCAACATGAGCTCTTTTTACAAACTTCTTGACTGACGATTATCCAGATATGGAGGAATGTTTTCGAGTCTCTCGGATATTTCCAAAATGGGTCGAGCAATCTTGAACTCAACCTTGCTTACTCCAGTGCAAACTCGTCGTTGGTTCAAACCACATAGTCATACAGCATCGTTGACCTACTCTGTCGGTGCTCCCTGGGAGATTCAACGACTCGTACTTCCGTCCGAGAACCGAGTCGTCGATGTTTACACCAAAAACGGGGATCTAGGAGCTTATTTCTCATTTTTCGCTCTCATTCCCGAATACAATGTCGGTTTTGCTGGGCTTGGCGCAGGTGCCGGAGGACCGCTCGATATCATACTCATTTCAACCCTTGTTGGCGAACTCTTCATTCCAGCTTTGGAAGACGCAGCTAGGGCCGAGGGTGATACCAGGTTCTCTGGTACTTATACTGCTGTCGGCTTGAACTCCAGCATTTCACTCTCAACAGAGCCTGGAAAGCCTGGTTTCGGGATCACCAGCTGGATCAGTAATGGCACCGATATGATGCAGGTAGCGTTGGTTCCGCTACCGTTCACTGTTCGGCTATATGCGACCAATCTTGTCTCTGCTACAAGTCACGCTTTCCGGGCGGTCTATGAGCATCCCACGAACTCTACGTCTTCACAGGTACCATTCCAGGATAGCTGCGTCAGTTGGGGTGGAATTGATTCCCCGACTTATGGTGTCATCGGAATTGACGATTTCGTGTTCACTTTGGGCGAAGATGGGAGTGCTGTGAGTCTTGAGCCTAGATTCTTGCGCGTTTCTTTGCAGCGCAACACCAGTACTGGCAATGTCAAACGGGTCTCTTTGACTAGCCAATGATTTTATTAATGTACTCCTTATATATGGAACGGGAGTAATCATGACGAAACAGTCCTTGCGACTCAAATGCAGCTTTTCGCAACTTGTTTTTTTTTGGCCGTTAGATTTCAAACATCGCTCAAAGCTCCGATCAAAAATGGTATGTGACATTGACATACCATGACGCCACTGTACTGCAAGGTTTGGAAATTTGGAACAGGAAGCCTCCAGACCAGAAAGACCAGCTTCAAAGATTGAACCTTGCAACGTTTTATCGAAGAAGTCTCAGACAAGCCAACGCCTAAGAGCTCCAGAGGCTCTTCGACCGGAGGAAGATTATCTGCTAAACGACATCGATGAGCGAGGAACGAAGTTTTGGGATGACATATCGTTGGATCTTGATTCCAGCGTTTGGTCCAAATTCCAGGATCTTTTAGCTCGGGCGACGCCCAAAAGTTGAAGCTAAATCCGAGGCAAAATAGGAATCAATCCCATTCTAAGTTGGGTGTCCTGGAATAGGTATAATGGCGTTCGATTCTGATGAGCTGTTTGCTGTTATGAGGGAGTTGGGTTCCATTCGACGGATCAGCTGGTCCCCACAGTCTGATGCGCAAGACTTCATGTATTAGGTTCGAGAGAACTTCAATACATCCGAGTCGAGACTCGTAGTCCAACAGGCAAAGAAAATAAGGCTTCCTGCTTGCTGCAATGCGAGCTAGTGCGATGGTAAAGAGGTTCGAAACGGAGGAATTCGAAGGTATAGGGGGAAATGTGCTATATGAATAGAAGGCTAGAAAGAGATTGAGCGAGAGCGATCAATGAAATGCGAAAGGAACATACTTGTCGCATTGAAAGTCGTTCTTCAATATCTTCCTTTCGGTCTGGAGGAGCCCTTGAGGCTGAATTCCAAGGTCTTCTTATCGTGATGACACGGCTGCAGCCGCAATTCCGACTATAAAGGATGATTCCCAGCCAGAGAGACCGACTACAGTCCACAAGAGAAGAGCAATATGGCCGAAGTAGGCGGAGCAGGGCAATGACGATAAGTAGCCATGCAGGAAAAGATGTAGGATGTCGTCTGCACCATGGTGTGGAGTCGTGAGCTTCATTGGTGCAAGCGACAGATGTTTTCCAAGGCAGAGCCGCCACTGAGCCCAAGGAGCAGTCGCATGATGAACAGGATGACCATTCCTGCAAAATGGCGAACTGAGCAAGTAAAAGCCAAGGACAAACGGCAACCTCTTACCAGGGGATTGTTTTTACGCCAACCCTAGGTCCCTTGATTGAGTCTCTAATTTCGTCCTCTCCCAACATTTTGAGCGACATCCAGAATGCTTTCGGGGTTCGTGCTGCCAAGCCTTGGCAATCGTTCTTGTGATAGGACCTTGCTGCATAATTCAGGATGGATTAGATTCATCAGGAACAGAGCAGAGAAACGAACCTTGACCAAACCCGTGGAACCGAGAGAAGGTTACAAGAGCCCAGCGGCCTTACGGCTTGGGCAAAGCTTGGGATGCGTCATGATTATCATCACCCAGACCATAGGCTAACTGGGATCCAGGAACCGGAATGCACAAGGTCTTGCTTGGGGTGATTCCAAGGAGGGTGAAAGAGGACCAGTGGGAAACAAGAAAAGAGCGAAGCATGGCGAAACCCTCAGAAACGACGCGCTGGCAGACAAAGCAGAATGCTCACCAGCTCCCTGGCTTCACAGTATTAAGCTCTGACCTCTGGGTGACTTGATTGTTTTGCTTGGTCGCGTAAGAGTTCGAGCTATCGCGGACTGAAGCAGATCCGAACAGGGTCACGTGATTAGCGTCAAACCTTTGACGCTGCTTTCACGCAACCACTGAATGAGGTCGGTTGTTCACCAGGATAAGTATAAGCGGACCGAGGGTTGAGCTACAGGTAGCAGGCAAGGCGTCAAACAATATTCCTAGAGCCTTCAGCGTTGACCTTCCGACAGAACTTCATCATCCAATGTCGTCGCGACGAATCTACCTGCCTCGAGTTCGCCACTTTGCCACTGCTATGATGAATCTAGCGAAGGTTGTTCTCGGCCTCATGACCCGGATATCGCGAAGCTTCTGGCTTCCAATGATGCTCCCTAGTGGGCTCACAGTTCCAGGAGCTGCAGGCAAAACTGGCAGCTGGGCGACAAAAGCTGGCATCACTCGACGAAGAGCTGCTAGATTTGTCTCGTCAACGCTACGACTCCAGAGAGATATGGAGAGCTGGTCTTCAGCCATTCATCCTATTCGTCGTGTTCCCAATGAAATTTGGCGCGAAATCTTTCACCGTTGCTGCGACGGCCAGCCAGACTGTGCAAGACATCACACCAGCCTCGATCCTTCCTTAATCCCTTGGACCATTATCAGGGTTTGCAGCCTTTGGAGAAATGTCGCTATCTCCTTACCCGCTCTTTGGTCCTCCATCACCATTCAGATTCCGATGGACATGGATCTGGAGTCCACTGTGGCCACGCGATGGGCTTCTCTCCTTGGGAATCAGCTCACCTGCCAAAGTCGAGCCATTGCTGGTCACGATCCACAGCAAATCGGAAATTCCACGAAACCACGGGCTTATCGCGCCCTTGCTCGCTACAGCCCCTCGTTGGAAGACGTTGTCATTGCTTGTTCCATTCGAGACCATGCACCATTTATCAGACGAGTTGAAAGGATCCTTGGGAGCTTTAGAGGAACTACAGGTGGGATTCTCGACCGCACCAACCTCCTCAGAATCATCAATGATATTCGGAGCCATACCTCGGTTGGAAAACCTGGTGGCTACTCCGTTTTCTAAACTTCTTTGACCTTCCTTTCGACCGAGTTCTGGATTACAGTGGGGGTCCGATAGCATCTCCCACGGCCGAAGTATTGCAGTGTCTACAAACCTTGACCCAAGTCCAGACCTGTATGATTCGCTGCAAAACTGGGCTCAGTGACCTCGGTCCGCCGATACAGCCGGGTTTCATCCTTCCCCATCTTCATACCCTGAGGATGTACAGCAACCGAAACGACAAATGCATTGCAGAGGTCATTGGACGTCTCAAGCTGCCTTTGCTTCAGGATCTCAGTCTCCGAACCTCTTTTTTCGACTTGAACTGTTTTTCAGCTCTGGTCCAGCGATCGTCTTGCAGAGTCCAGAGGATGATAATCAGTTCGGAGGCGGTCAACCAAAGAATCACAGGTCTGCTCGAGATCTTTCCTGACCTTGAACCTTTAGGCATCTATGAACCAAACGACATGATGATAGACCATGTCACCGAACTCCTTTCGACCGAGAAGAAGCTGGTCCCAAACCTGAGGATGTTACAATTTCGATGTCCTGGACCAAGGAAAGGATTTTCCATAAAGGCTCGTCCAGAGCTTGCGGTCTACAGAGTACCTCCATAGGCAGATTAGATAGCCAGACCTCTATGTCCCATTCAAAAGGTTCGAACAATAATAATGCTCTGGCCATAGAGCCAAAAGCAGCGATTCTGCCGAAACGCATTGATAAAGAGCGCATATGTGGATACATAGATGTGATGGTCCCCAAACAGGGTAATGTCCAAGAGTGTCCCGATAACAAGTGTCCCAAAAACAGGAAGAAAAACCAAAGAAAGCCGAGAGAAGAGATGATATGAACGGTTCCGTAGATAAGGAGGTTAAGGCAACGGTGAGAGAAACCTTGCAGTGACAACAGGATGAGATTAGGGAGAAAGGATAAGAAAGAGTTCAACGGGTCGTGCATGTCATGAAGTGGTAATTAAAACAGCTATGCAGGAAAGAGAAGAGGATTATGTAGATATAAACAATTGTGAAAAGTGTTCGATCGTGAAAACAAAGTCATTGGGTTATAAAAAGAGCGCGAAAAACGCCAGGGATGGAAAAGGTTCATTAAGGAACAAGGAAGGTCCAAGATGAAGTAAGGTCTATGTCCAAAAAGCGAGGAGATAAGGTCCATAGCGGGTAGCTATATTGTGTCAATCTGCGAAAGACGGTCAAGGTTGTCTAAGGATAGAGCAAAATGGCACTGACGACGGATTTCTTCTGGTGAAACTGACGACGAGCGATATGACCTCCGGGTGTAGGTGGAGCAGGTTCGGTTGATCGTGGAGCCTTTTTAGCACTGTGGTTGGCATAGCTGGGACAATGCTGGCCGCCACCAGTACATTCACCTGATTTCTATTATCACAGTCAGCAACCAAGTGAGATGATAACGAGGTTGACGACGAACTGAGTCGTAAGAGCAGACGTAGGTACCAGAACCGTGTCCAGTTCGGTAGCTAGAGAATCGTTAATTCGATCCAGTATAATACAATAACAGAAATGGCTTACGTGCAACCAAACTGAAGTTTCTTGTGGTGTGGAGGTCGGTCGCTCAACCAGTCAATCCAGGATTGAGAGTTGTTGTCCGATTGAGGACAGTGCCAACCAGAGCTTGGGACGCCGGAAGGCTGAGCATTGTGGGCCATGGCAAGGACCGGGAAGATAACGGTGGCCATGAAGAGAGATGCGATTGAGAAGCGCATTATTGTCTATTTTAGTCGGGTTATACCCTGTAAATGACAGTGAGCTGCAAGGAGCGTCGGGACAACCGAGGTCGTTAAAGGAAGAGGGAAGAAAGAAGAGGGAAGAAGAGGCGAAAGAAGACAAGGTCGAGTGTGGGAATGAAACGATGGACTGCTGTGAAATTTCAAAAAAAAGATCTCCGTATACCATACTAGTTTTTGTTCCTGTACCCCGTACGCGTCGCACATCAGAAATGTTCCTCACAGAGTCGGAGTCTTCGGAACTGTAAGCTGTAGCAGTCCTACATTATTTGAGAGGAGAAAGAATCCTTCAGCAGGAGCCAGAACAGCTCGAGCACTTCCGGAGCCGCCGCTAAAAATATCAACCACGCGTTTGACTAGCAAAACTAGGCGATATCGAGACCCGTTTTCTGCCCTTGAAAAAGCGGGAAAAAGTCAGAAAAAGAATTCGAAGGACGCTGCTAAACAGGCGGGCCAGCCAAGGACCAACAACCAAGCAAGGACTGCGTAAAGGTCAATGAAAACTTTCTCTTGGCATCGGCGTGACATCCGAGGTGTCACACTTTTTCCAATTTTGTTGCTAGCGACGATTTTGGAAATACGATCCACGAGTAGTCAGCACCATCTTGGCAAGAAACGACACAACATCGTTTCAAGTCTGCCACTAGTCTGCCTCGAGCCTCCTCGAGCTCCACTTCTACATGTTCCATCAGATGATGGAACTATGATTGAAAGGCATCGTCGGAGAAAGGAGGCCGATATTTGAAACAAGGCGAGACAGCTGTCTGAATGAAGGCTTTCTGCATCAAGAAGATCCAGCGAACCTTGAATTATTCATCTGTGATAGTTCTACTATAATGATATAGATCTTTCCTTTTGTAATCCGAATTCCAGCCTCCCTAGTCCAATACATAGCTATAATGTAGCTTCTCGTAGCCTTGCAATCATCTCGACGCTGATCATCTTGAGGTTCCACTTGTCAGCAAAAGCCCGGCAACCATCCCGACGCATCATGCTCCCTTCCTCGTTGTCTTCGACCAATTCGCACAAAACTCCCGCCTTCTGTGCAATTCCTGCCAGGATACAAAGATCCACGGCGGATTCCGTGTGCCCCCGTCGAACCAGGACACCACGATCTGCTGCCCGAAGCGGGACGAGATGTCCTGGTCGATTGAAATCGGCTGCGAGACAATTGGGCGATGCCAGTGAGCGAGCAGTCAGAGCTCGGTCATGAGCCGATATTCCAGTGGTCGTATCTGGTCGACTGTGTCAGCAAAATACCAGACGGAAACGGGAAGAAGAATTCACGATGTTTGTAATCGACTGTAACGGTGTAAGCTGTTTTATGTCTTTCCTGGTTCTCCGGCACCATCATTGGTATCTTGAGCTCGTCCAGACGGTCACCTGGCAGAGCAATACAGATGTATCCGCTTGTCGGTCGGTAAGCTCCTTAACCTGGCAAAATAGATGATGTATGCACCTTGTAACTTTGATCATCCAGGCCATTTTTTCCGTCGTGCATTCGCTTGCAGCAATGATCAGGTCCCCTTCGTTCTCTCGGCCTTCGTCGTCCATGACCACCAGAAATTCACCGTTTTTGTAAGCAGCAAGAGCATCGTCCATCGAATCGAATGCGAATTCCGGACGTGCCGGGGGATTTGGGTTCATGGACGGACGCCATTTTGAGCTACTAGGCTTTTGGACGCCATTGAGGATCGTGGTGGCTGGCATAAGGAGAGAGAGAGACAGGGAATTCGTAATTGCTCGGATAGCTTTTAACAGTCAGCCTTTGTCAGCGACAAGGATCTGGACCGGTGTCTCACAAGGACAATGACTGTGTCTTCATAAGTCGATTGCGCTCTTATTCAGAGGCCACTGACCAAGAGAATCCTGGGCCTACTTTAGTCTTTGTCGTCGGGATGTGTCGGGTGAAATCACGCCATGACTTTCCGATTGGGTCGCGCCATGCATGTGCATCTTGTCATTGGTTCGGACATCGGCGGTAATTTTGTTCCGATGTGTCCCGAAATTTTTCTGCTGGCATCAAAGGTCACCCTTCTTCATCTTCCACGACAAGCGCACTGCTGCTCAGCTTGTACTCGGTACAGGTTTCCAGTCAAGCCTCATAGAACCACCTTAGACCCTCTTCCTTTCCACAATGTCGGCTTTTCCAGGCGGAAAATGGGACGCTAGGTCGGTTTTGTCAAGCCCTCTGTTGAAAATTTTTTCCAACTCTTTTTTCTCAGATATCTGGGCCCTGTTCCTCACGACCTTTCTTATTATTCGAAATGTATGCTCGGTGGTGCCATTTCTTGCGGTGTAACGCATGCTGGTATCACCCCGATCGACGTCGCAAAATGTAACATCCAGGTGCGTAAAAAAACTATTGTTTCTCGAAATCCTTTGCGACCCGTATTTCAGGTTAATCCTCTCAAATACACTGGTCTGGGCTCGGCCTTGAAGCTGCTCGTCAAGGAGGAGGGTGCCACTGGAATTTGGAAAGGTTTCGGACCGACCTTTGTCGGTTACTCCCTCCAGGGCATGTTCAAGTTCGGTCTGTACGAAGTCTTCAAGGACTACTACAGCAACCTTGCCGGCCAGGAGAATGCGGAGAAATACAAGTCTGCTATCTGGCTCGCCGGTTCCGCCAGCGCTGAAGTCTTTGCCGACGTCGCCCTCTGTCCTCTCGAAATGACAAAAGTCAAAATCCAGACCAGCGCCACTGGTACCTTCCCCACCGGTTTCGGTGCTGCTCTCGCCAAAATGAGCGCCATGAAAGCCGAGACACGATACCCCTTCGGTTCCCTCGTCCCTCTATGGTCGCGACAGATTCCTTACACCATGGCCAAATTCTCCTTCTTCGAAAAGACCGTCCAGCTCTTCTACACTCACGTTTTCCCTGAACCCAAAGATACCTATAGCAAGACCACCCAGCTCGGTGTCACCTTCGCCTCTGGTTACATTGCTGGTGTCGTTTGCGCTATTGTCTCTCATCCTGCAGATTCTTTAGTCAGCTTGTTGGGCAAGGCGGAGAACAAGGGCAAGTCGATCGGAGCAATTGCTAGCGAGACTGGTATTGCCACTTTGGCGACCAAGGGACTGGCGACTAGGATCTTGATGATTGGTTAGTCTGCATCCATCCGCAATGTTTTCATCTTCTGACCGATATGCTTTTTCCTTATAGGTACTTTGACCGGTTCGTCACAATTTCATTGCTCTTCTCGCGTCATGTTTTAATCTCATCCTTTAGGTTTCCAATGGTGGATCTACGACAGCTTCAAGTCGGCCATGGGTATGGGTACCACTGGTGGCAAGTAATCGGATACCGGAGAAGCAGGCTTCTTGCACTTCTTAGACGTGAGTTGGCCTGCTGCTTTCGCCCTCGATCCGAGTTCATTTCTACTTTGTTCATAAGCGTATTCGTACATTCGGAATATAATCCTATTTCTTTATCCACGCACGGCTGCCGGTCTAATGATGAGCCGTCGAACTCGCTGTTCGGCCGATTACTCTTTTATTGACCTTCTTTGACCACTCTCTCCCTTTTTGACCCCCAGTAATAAGATTTCACCGCCGGGATCTTTCATTTGGGACTAAACTTCACACATAATGTCCGGCATCATGTTTTCGTTTCGAAGCTTCCAGATTTCACCTCGGCCGGAAGCTCTTTGCGCTATTATTATAAGAAGAATGGACGTCTGACAATTGCAAAGCACCTCGACCATGATAGCTGCTCCCTCCAATCCGCGAATATCTGTCGAGTCATCGGCGACCCAGGTTCTTCCGGAAACCGATGCTCAAGCTCCTTCTGCTATTCCTGTCGATAAGAAAGAGGAAACTGTCGACGACGATTGGGCTCTGGATCCAGAAAACCCTAGGAATTGGACGTTGCGCAAGAAATGGCTTGTGGTCATTATAGTGGGTATTCCTCAACTTATTCATCTCCGAGCTCAGGAAATCTTGTCTTGCTTAGGTCTCGTATTACACCCTCATCCCGCCTCTTGCGAGCTCGATGATGGCCCCGAGCTTGCCAGAGATTGCGACAATGTATGATATCCACAGTTCGAGCATCGTGGCTCTCACGCTAAGCGTTTTTTTGATCTCATTCGCCATTGGAGTGACTATTTTTCTTTGTTTTGCTTCTGCTGACTGACCCTGCTTGATGTCAGCCACTTTTCCTTGCTCCGCTTTCGGAAATGTATGGAAGGACATGGGTGCGGCACTTTTTGGAATTGTTTTTCAATTTGTGCTCAAGGATGATTTTGTCTTTCAGGTTCTACATATTGGCAATATCCTTTCAGTGATATTTAACCTTGGATGTGCTTTTTCACCGACGACTGGAGTTTTGATTGGGATGCGATTTTTGAGTGAGTTTGATGTGTCTGCTGAAGCTTCTTGTGCTGAACCAGTTTGCAGCGGGATTCGCCGGCAGCGCGCCTATAGCATGCGGCGGCGGTTCTATTGGAGATCTCTTCTCAGAGCGAGACAGAGCTTCTGCGATGAGTATCTATACCCTGGTAAGAGTTCGGTTTTAAGGTTGTTCTTACCTTGGCTGACATTGCTTAAGGGGCCGCTAATGGGTCCGGCACTGGGGCCTATCGCAGGTTGGTTTTATCTTGCTCGATTTGACATTGCTAAAGCAGACTTTCAGGAGGATTCCTGGTTCAAAGCGTCGGAGTGAAATATGTTTTCATCGTCATAGCAGGTTTGTCTCCATCTTCCTTTGCCTCGATCCCACTGACATGAAATCGCATAGGTGTTTCTGCACTTGGTAGTTTTTTCGCAATTCCGCTGCTTCAAGAGACGTATGCTCCTGTGATACGGCTTCGACGAGCACTTCGACAAGGAGATGTCGAAGGTGCTAAACGGCATATGGTTCATTCCAGTGGATGGGATTTCATCTGGGTCAACCTGACGCGTCCAGTTATGCTGCTTACTAGGAGCCTCATTTGCTTTATGCTGAGCTTATATATGGCCTTGTGCGTTGTCAAGTCGTTACTGTGCTTCTTGCTGACTGTTTTTCAGCATGTACGGTCAGTGGCTGAAACATCAAGAAGCTTTTTTATTGAGATTGCTCTAGGCATCTACTATCTGATGTTTACAACCTTCGCAGGTGTGTTTCTCCATCTCTTTTCGATGTATCGCATCTGACTTTGCCATAGATTTTTTTCACGAGACATATGGTTTTGGTCCTGGCGTTGGTGGTCTGGTTTACCTGGGCTTGGGAGGAGGCTTCATTGCGTCGACCCTGTTTGGAGCGAACTGGGCTGACACGATATATCAACATGCAAGTATCTTTTTCGTCGGATTCATACTTGTAATCTGACAATCTGTGAAGCTAGCCGACAAGAACAATGGGGTAGGCAAGCCTGAGATGCGAATCCCAGCTCTGTTTGTCGGTTCGCTGATCGTGCCAATTGGGCTTCTGTAGGTCTAAAGTATGATCTTGCGGCTTTCTCATATCGTTGCAGTTGGTATGGCTGGTCAGCTCAAGCCAAACTCCACTGGATGATGCCTATTGTGGGCGCCGGGATCTATGGATTCGGTACGTGGCTCTTTTTTGAATCGTTCGCGTGCTAAACCGCCCCAGGCATGATGACGACTTTGTGAGCTATGATGAACCTCTGGATCAGGCTAGTCTCACGATCTATCAGTCTTCCTATATCATTGTATCTCGTCGATGCCTTCACTTATGCCGCGAGTGCTTTGGCGGCAGCATCGGTAAGCTTCACCAAACCTGGTTAGACAGCCCTTCCAATGTTGATAGGTCTTTCGCTCTCTTTTTGGATTCGCATTTCCTTTGTTCGCTTCACAAATGTTCGATGCTTTGGGCATGGGACCCGGTAATTCTTTGCTTGCAGGTAAGTGAAACGGCTCTAACATCTTGATATACATCCTGATATGGCAGGCATGTCCATTGTGCTTGGGATACCGTTTCCAATATGGATATATTATTACGGTGAGGCGATGAGAAAACGCAGCAGCCTCAGTCGGTAAGCTACAGAGTTTTGTCATATGAAGTCTTTCTTCTTCAATCATGAATAATTAAATATCGCTCAATTCGAGGAGCTGACAAAGATTGTGGCGCATCTGTCAGAATCTAATCTAATCTACTAATTTGAACTAAGGATCCATTTGCGAACGTCAGGAGGTTAGCCGAGGTGCATTTCGCTTCAGGTAGTGCATGCTCCGGGATTGAGAAGCCTTCTTCGCCCACTCAATCGCCAGAAGGTTCGTATAAAGGTAGGGTATCTACCACGAGCCAGACAATGTCTTCCATAGCCGCCCTCATCTTCCTTATAGCCTTGTTTGCCTTGGTCGCAAAGAGAATCATTGCGTATCGGCGTTTGACTTCACGGCTGCGAAATATACCAGTCGTGGGTTATTCTGGGCCTGTCTCATCTTATTATTCCGCCTTCAGGTATATCAAACATGCAAGAGATATCGTGCAAGAGGGATATCACGCGGTACAATACAGAAAAGTTTTCGATTCGGAATTAATGGCATCTTTGTAGCACCGTCACCAAATCTTTCGGGTTCCTCTGTTGAACAAGTGGCAGATTCTCGTCGGTGGTCCAAAACTTATCGACGAACTGCAAAGGGCGCCCAAGGATCGACTATCTGGGGCGGCTGCGGTCATCGAGGTATAGTACATTCTGTCGGACCAGTGAAAGGGCAAGGTCCAACTGTTTACCTAGCTTCTGCAATTGGAACATACCATGGGCTGGAGGCTTCACTACAGCGACTATCATGTCGAAGTCTTACGTGGTATGTTCAATTATGTTCAATTGATGCTATGTAGGCCCAATAAGAATCGATTGATAGTTGCGCTCCCACGCCATATCGCTGCGCGGTTTCCTGAGCTGCGCGATGAAATTGTTACTGCTTTCGCCGATGAGATACCTTTGACCAGTGGTAAGCCGATTTAGATGCTCCGTGTTGAGATGCGCTGAAATCTCTCTGTAGAATGGACCAAATTCGACGTTATGAAGTCTGTCCTGCAGCTTGTCTCTAGAACAAGCAACAGGTTATTTATCGGACTTCCTCTATGTGAGCATACTTGTGGTGCAGCTGACTGAATCGACCTCAATCGTATAGGCCAAGATCCAGAATATAGAAAGTTCAGTGTTGACCAGACGCTCGATGTAGTTATGGGGGCGCAGATCATCAAAATGTTTCCAGAGTTTCTCAAGCCGTATGTCTTCTTTCACCTCTGAATATCATAGTACCATGATGGTTCAGGTTGGTCGCTCGATACTGTACGAACGCGCCTGCAAGGATGGCGCAAGGTCTCAAGCTCCTCGGACCGCTGATTCAAGCTCGACTAGACGAGGAATCTCAATTCGGAAAGGAAAGCAGACCCGTAGGTCTATTATTGAATGTCCTCACCTATCACTGATGATGCAGAACGATCTGATATCTTGGCTTCTTGATAGCGCCCCAGGTCCAGAGCACAGAACAGTGGCAGATCTGGCACTGCAGATCATGATCATCAATTTTGCGGCGATACATACTACTTCTATTGTATGTTTCTCTTGTAATGGTCAGCCCGCTGACGCTGGGCTAACAGGCACTGACAACTGCCATCTATTGCCTTGCGGCGCACCCTCAAGAGGCTTTGGTCCTGCGCGAAGAAGTAGAGACTGTTGTAGAAAATGAGGGATGGAGCAAGGCTTCAATGAGCAAGATGCTGAAACTCGATAGCTTCGTCAAGGAATCTCAAAGAGTCTTTGGGACTGGCGCTAGTATGTGATTCCGGTCATTTGTCGAACCCTTTGACCTATTTCATACAGCATTGATGGATCGCAAGGTCCTTCGAGATTTCACTTTCTCAGATGGAACTGTTATTCCAGCTGGATGTTCCATCTCTGTGGCTACGAATGCTACACATCTTGACGAGGTAAACTTTGTCTTTCGTGGACTTTGAGACGAGTTTCAAACCTCCATGATAGAATATTTACCAAGACGCAAACGAGTTTAAATCATTCCGGTTCTCTGACCAGCGGCCCGAGTCGGAAGGGGAAGCTCTGTATCATCAAATGGTCTCATCAAACCCCGGATGGGTTCTGTTCGGGGTTGGGAGACACGCTTGGCGAGTTGCTCTTTTGATTCTTGAGCTACTTGTCTAAACAGGTCTAAACTTTCCTTTCAGCCCAGGTAGAGTATACGCCACAAATGCGATGAAAACGATGATGGCACATGTGGTGCTAAATTACGATGTCAAATTTGAGCAGGAGAATGCAGGAGTTCCTCCACCGCAATGGTTCTCTTCCGTTGTCTATCCAGCGGTAGCAGAGGTTTTATTCAGAGCAAGGGTTTAACTAGTTCAAAATGAAAAGCACCTGTACTTGCCACATCATTTCCGTGATCAATCGTTAAAATTCAGTCATCAATCTTGACAAACAGCGGAGCGACTGTGGTGCTACATACTTGTGCGATGTAACGCTCGAGCCTCGCGCAGCAGCAGTGTATATACAAGCGCAGCCAAGATATCATATCTCTCGGCCTCACACGGCCAAGTCGGGCTAAGCCAAATTTTCGGTTGTCGGTCACCCAGAAAATGCAGCAAGAACCAGACGAGCGCGCGGAACCAGACGTTAAACAGACAGACCAAGACCTACTAGTCTCTCCTAGACAGACTCATTATGATCAACAAGTTGACGTATAGAAAGACCTACCAAGACCAGGTTACAGCCTTTTCCAGCTTTTCCGATAGACCGCATCAAGAATATTTCCTTTGTATTTGTTGGTATGGTCGAGCATCGAGGGTCAGGAATTAATGAAGGTCAGACAAATGCCACCGACCAAGAATGAACTCTCGAAGTAGCGGCCAAGTTGCGACAACGCCAGAGAGAGCCGAAAAAGGCTGGGCATAATCAATATTTGTCATGCCGATCATGATGAAAATAAACCTCCGCAGCTCTTGTCTTAAACTTTGACCCTTATAATAATTCCTGCTTTCTCGCGGGGCGAGGCGCAGCAATCTCCTTCCTTTATAACTGCAGACTATCCCGCTGTCGCTTCTTCTACATCTCTACGCTTCCTTTCTTTCTATAATGTCGGCTGGTTCATTTTGGACGTTATCCTTAGGTCTCGCTGCTTTGATTGCTTCTGATGTCTTTGCCAATCCAACCCCTTCACCGTCGCGTCTATCGATGGATCTACGTCGACGCTCTTCCAGGTCGCGGACACCAGACGAATGGGCTCTCTGGGCCAAAGGACACAAAGACATGCTTACGTCGAAATACGGTGGCACCGGCAAAAGCGTCCCGAACGAAAAGCGCAGCTCTGGAACAAATTTGTACGCATGTTATCTCGTTCTTATTCATGCATCGTTCTGACACGTATCTATAGAATGGTCAATCAAAATTACGACTCCAGGTTCGCAGCCCTTTTTGGTCGATGGTTCTTTTCCTTACACGGATCCAGTTTTTATGGATCGTTGGCGATTGGAACTCCAGCAGTATCCTATAATGTCATACTAGACACCGGTTCAGCGTAAGAGCCTTCTCTCAAAGCTCTTTTGTGCGCTCGACCAATGTTTTTCACAGGGACCTCTGGATCGCTGATTCCTCTTGTCAGTCCGGCTGTGATGGGATACAGACATTCGACTCTTCCGCCTCATCGACATTTGCGACCCAAAATAAGAATTTTGGCATTACCTATGGGAGCGGGGCTGCCTCGGGGCAGCTTGGAACAGACACCGTACAGATGGCCGGATTCTCTGTCTCGGCGCAGGTCTTGGCATTGTGCGACACCGTTTCGAGTGGATTGTTGACCTCGCCGGTTTCGGGACTTCTTGGTCTTGCTTTTTCGACTATATCGTCCTCTGGAGCTACGCCCTTCTGGGAGAATCTAGTCCAGAGCGGGGCTTGGGATACACCGGCAATGGCTTTCCAGCTAACACGGTTAGTGCCTTGTTCATCTCATGTGCATTCTCCTTTTAACCAGTCGGCGTTTTAGATATATCGACGATGAACAAGCGCAGGAGCTGGAGCCTGGAGGCTCATTCACTATGGGTATATCCTTCTCACACAGTAAACGTGCGACCATGTTTCTCATCAATTGCAGGCTTCCTGAATTCCTCGTTTTACACCGGAGACGTCGACTATAATTCAATACCTGATGGCAAGACTAGCTATTGGACTCAGACGATCAGTTGTAGGTCCTATTTTGCCCGTCAAGGTCAATGTTGCTCATCTATTTGTCTAGCTATAACTGTTCAAGGAAGTTCAATTACTCTGAGCTCGGATTCTGATGCCTATGCTGCCATCGACACTGGGACGACCTTGGTCGGTGGCCCAGCCACCGACATTGCTGCGATTTATGCCCAGATACCAGGCTCTGCTGCTGGTACAGGCAATTATGACGGCTATTACACGTACCGTGAGTACCATGCTTTTTCGGCTACATCGAATCCGAACCCGGACTCCTTTTATAGCCTGCGATACAACAGTCGATGTCACAATGGCCTTTGGCGGGAAGAGCTGGTCAATCAGTAGCGCAGACTTTTTGCTCGCGCAGCTGAACAAGGATACTTGCCTCGGCGCCTTTTTCGAGCTTGCGACCGGATCTTCAGCACCTTCTTGGATCGTCGGCGATACATTCCTTGTAAGTCGCGATTACTTGTTTCGTCGTATCGGTTCTCACTCTATCGCAGAAAAATGTGTACTCGGTTTTCCGATATAATCCCGCTGCTGTTGGATTTGCACAATTATCCGACTATGCTTTGTCGCTCAATGGTGACAACAATGCTAAGGTCCCTACAGCGACAATAGGGTCTGTTGCCGCGGCGGTTGCAGCTACAGCAGGAACTCGTGAATCGTCGAGTGCCGCCAGGAATCTGATTTCGGAAACCGCGATGTGCATGGCGATTCTCCTGGTCTCTTTGCTGTTATAGATCAGGAATCAGGATACGTCTCCCAGATAGAACACGACAAACATCATTGTACACAACTACTACGGACAACTATCATTTTCTACAAGATGTATCCATAGACAGATTATGAATCAGAGATAAGTGGGATTCTAGAATGCGAAGGATTAATATGGTGTTTGACGTGAAGTTGAGCGTGGAGATATGGTCAGCTGACCTCGACGCGTCGAGGTTCCCATCCAAGTCGCGTCATAATATTGTCGAGGATCAACGAAATCTATCCCAATATTGGTTCAATTCTGTTGTGGACACTTGATAGATGTTAGAATACACCAAGTCCCGCAAAGGCAAACATCCCGGTTAGAAGACGAACGGTTAAGTCAAATTGCTATAGAGCAAAAGGGTAAGGTACGATGGCTTTTTCATGGTTTGATAATGGACTATACAACGATACACCTTTTCTAGTGCTACAGTTTGTAAACTATAATGCCTGAAACTTTCGCTAGAGTACGTTAGCCCGGTCATGCTTAGCCAGAGACAAACCTGGCATAAGGTGATTTTCGCAGTCGTCGAAAATCGAAGAAAAAAATGAACCGAAATGCTGGAAACCAAGGTGAATAACAATACCAACACGAGCGGAAAACATACTTCAAGGCAATCTGTAAATATGAAGTCCTGGACGACCGAGTAGTGAACCTCCTTCCCCTCGGCCAGGCCGCCGAATTAGCAAATTTTTCAGCTTTGGAACCAGTGTCTTCTGATTCGAGAGAAGCTTGAGGAGATGGTCCAGACTGTCCTGATTCGGATTCTTCAGGTTCAAAGATACGAGGCTAGGAAAAATTTCGAGTAAACGTCGAGCGTTGTACTGGTTGATCGCCGACGAAAAGACAGTTAGGTGCTGAAGTCGACAGGACGATCTCTCGACCAGATCTGAGAGACAGCTCAAGTCAAGGAAAGAGGTTTGGAGAGCGAGGTTTTGCAGCAAAGGCAGTTTGAGACGTCGAAGGACCTCTGGAATGCATTTGTCGTCTGGGTCGTCTTTTATCGTCAGGGTATGGAGATGAGGAAGAATGATGAAACCCGGTTGTATCGGCCGACCGAGCCCAGTTTTACAGTGAATCATACAGGTCTGGACTTGTGTCAAGGTTTGTAGACACTGCAAGGCTCCAGTCGTGGGACATGCTGTCGGGCCCCCACTGTAATGCAGAACTTGGTCGAAAGGAAGGTCAACAAAGCGTTTCAAAAACGGAGAAGCCACTAGTTTCCTCAACCGAGGTATCGCTCCGAATGTCATCACTGATTCCGAAGAGGTTGGGGTGGTCGAGAAATGCACCTCGAATTCCTCTAAAGCTCCCAAGGATCCTTTCAACCTGTCTGATAGATGACGCATGGTGTCGAATGGAACAAGCAGTGCTAGCGTTTTCCAACGATGGGCTGTGGCGAGCAAGCGCGCGATAAGTCTGTGGTTTCTGGGGATCTCCGATTCGCTGTCAATCGTGACCAGCAAGGGCTCGAATTTGGTCCAGGTGAGCTGATTCCCAAGGAGAGAAGCCCATCGCGTGGCCACAGTGGACTCCAAATCCATGTCTCTTGGAATATGAATGGTGATGGAGGACCAAAGAGCGGGTAAGGATATAGCGACGTTTCTCCAGAGGCTACAAACCCTAGTAATGGTCCAAGGGAATAAGGAAGGATCGAGGCCGGTCTGATTGTGAAATCTGTTCGGATGGGCGCAATGTCGGAAGATTTCGCCCCAAATCTCGTTGGGAACACGACGAATAGGATGCATGGCTGAAGACCAGCTCTCCATATCTCTCTGGAGATCGTAGCGTTTACGAGACAAATGTAGCAGCTCTTCGTTGAGTGATGCCAGCTTTTGTCGCCCAGCTGCCAACTTTTCTCTGAGCTCCTCAACCTGCGAGGCCACTGGAGCATCATTGGACGCTAGGATTGTTGCAAAATTTGGATCTCTGGGACGAGCATCATCGAAAGATGGGTCAAAGCAGTGGCAAACTGGCCAGCTCGAGGCAAGGAGATTCGACGACATTTGAGAAAGTCTGTCAGTCGGTCAGCGCTGAATGAAGGCTCTAGGGATATCGTTTAACGCCTTGCCTGCTACCTGTAGTTCTTCCTGGACTGTAAACCGTACTGGTCGATGGCTAGTCTCGTCGGGCTGCGTGGAAGCAGCAGTCGAAGGTTTGTCAATCGCGTGACCCCATTTGGGTTTGCTTCAGTCTGAGGCTGAGTCCGCGATGCGCCGAACTCGACCAATTCGAACAAATATTTCTGTTGCCCAGAGTCAAGGGCTCAATGCTGCGAAACCTAGGAACTGGTGAGCATTTTGCTTTTTTCACCGGCGCGCGGTTTCTGAGGTTTTCGCCAGGTCCGCGCTTTCTCGGTCGATTTTTGTTTCCCATCTTCCTATAACCTTCTTGGAACTACCTCCTGAAGCAAGGCATCATGCATTATGGTTCTTGGATCCCATTCACCCTACGGTCTCATGGGTGATAATCATGCGGCCATCCCAGTGCTCGAATTTGAGCGAAATATGAACCACATAATTATCACCAGGCTTCGCCCAAGCTACAATGCCGCTACGCTCCCGAAACCTTCTCTCGGTTCCACGGGTTCAGCCAAGGTTCGTCTTCTTGTCCTTTCCTTGTGAATCCATCCTAATTTCTTGCAGCAAGGACCTATGCTCTTATCCAACTCTTATCTTCGTCACGGTTTCACCATGATTGCCTGGGCTTCTGGCAGCACCAAGGCTTTCTGGATGTCGCTGAAAACATTGGGGAGAGGAAGGAATTAGGAATTTCATCAAGGTCGGTGTAAAAATGATTCTCCTGCCAGTAAGAGGTTGCCCGCTCATTTTTGGCTTTTCTTGCTCATTTTACCGTCTTGCAACAAGCGCTGTCCTATTCATCATGCAAGCGCTCCTCAGGCCTCGATGCCGGTTAACTGGCAAAGTCATTTGTCGCTCGCAGTGAATCTTCGATGTGATCTTTGGGAGGTACTTCTCGAGCTTGTTCGGACGCCCAAACCTGATCTTTTTGCTTCAGGACCAATAACCCTGAATATCATTCGATACCATTACTGAATCTGAAACTGGGCTTTGGAGCACAAGGAAGGCTTGATATAGCTGGACATTCTTATTTATTCGACAAGCAGGACGATTAATCAAAGGACTTGTTCATTGCGACAAGACATTAGAGCGGCTGGCTTTAAATGGCTTGCAAAGGAGCCGTGGAATTGCACTTGCATTACTGGAGCGTTGCCTGACAATTCAAATTCTCTCAGGCGCAAAAGCGAAAATGGGCGCAAGTAGGGTGGCTGACAGCTGTAAAAACAGCATGAGGGGCTCGGTCGTGAAGCAACAGCGACTTGGTTTCCTGGATACCCGGACAGCGGGAAAATTCGTGGCCTCAAGAGGGTGGAAGTGGGTCTCAGAGCTCGCACATTACGCACCCTCAGACGGTGGCATTAGGTTGAAAATGAAAAATATGTGAGTTTGGTAATATATGAGATTTCACTGCCCTGAAAACATGACTATTCAAGTTAAAAATGCGGTCACGTCATATATTTGCTGCCGATCCATCCAACTTGTCTTTCCAGTCATCGCCCTTGGGCCTTCTGGTCTGCTGTCGAGCTCATTTTGGATGAAAATGAACAATGAAGCTTTCTTGAGCTCTAGTGGGGTCTCTCCAGGTATAAAAGGTTGAATGTCGCGAGGTCTTCAGCATCGGCCTGCAGACAATGCGATTCTCAGCCATCCTTGCGTTTTCTCTTCTTGGCTTGTCTTATGCTCTTCCTCACCCGGCGGGGTCTGCTTCGGCTGACCTCGTCGTTCGAGATGAAGAGTATGGCGGTGATCATGCAAGTCTGCTTCTCTGCTTTGGACGACGAGCTGACTGGTTTTCTATAGGGTAAAGGTGGTTACGGCGACAATGGACATGTAAGAGATATTTTGCCTTTGCCTTCTAGTTGCTTAAACGTTTGATAGGGCAAGGGCGATAAAGACCACGACCACGGCAAAGGCGGCAAGGATCATGACCACGGCAAAGGTGACCATGGAAAAGGCCATGATCATGTAGGTCTTGATTCGTCGCTTTTCTCTCGTTCTGACTTTTTTGCAGGGAAAGGGCGGCTATGGGGGCTACTATCCAAGAGAGGAAGTAGGTGCAACTTGTCTTCTTGCTTCTGATTCCTGACTGTCATTCAGACCGGTCTGGAGGCTCGCGGTGGTGGATATGTGAGACCTTTTCATCGACTTTTGGATGTTTTGCTGATGTTAACCTTTAGGGACATGGACATGGACATCACAGTCACCACGGCCACCACAAAGGAGGACATGTAAGGGTGAACTAGTCTTTGGAGACTCTTTTCTCATCTGTTATAGCACGGTCACGGTTATCGTCGTGATGAAATTGCTGTAAGCGCTTTATTCATGGACCTTTGTACTTTCTGACGATATTTTGCAGGCTGATGGCTTTGGCTTTGGCGGTGGACATGGTCATGGACATGGAGGACATGGACATGGTGGTCACGGTCATGGTGGAGTAAGACCTCTGCTTCCTGCAATGCAACCATGGCATTGATCGAACTTTAGCACGGTCATGGAGGCCATGGTCACGGTCACGGAGGCCACGGTCACGGAGGCTACCGTCGTGAGGAAGCCACTGTAAGCTCTTTCTCAATCGATCTTCCTTTCGTCTGATCAGATTTTACAGGCTGATGGCTTTGGCTTTGGCGGTGGACACGGTCATGGACATGGACACGGTGGACACGGACATGGAGGTCATGTAAGAGCCTTTTTCTTGAATTCTTCCAAGCCGCTAACCAGAAATTCCAGGGAGGTCATGGAGGTCACGGAGGTCATGGCCACGGCGGATATTGAACCTGGATTGGAAGATCGAACGCTTGAATATCAATATTCCCTCTGTAGTAACTTCCTATCTACTTCATTTTGTACTAAATATGTATTGAAAATTGTACTTTTATTTGAAAGAAACCGCTTCCCAAAAGAGTCGATCCATTCTCAAAGACAAATGTTGTCTGTTTTATGGCCAGCTTCTGCAATTTTGAAAGCAATTTCGTCCGAGTCGAAACAAGCTCGGCGAGATATCCCATGTCGTCTAGACAATCGATGATCAAAGTTCGAAGTTCGGGAAAGATTTACGACTTGAATATCGAGGTTGAGTACTTGAGTATCAGTGTCCCGAGCGACAATCATTATTGGTGGTTTTCGCGAACGTTTTAGGTGGTGTCGTCGTGTTCAGCGCTCCGACAAGGGTCAGTCAGAATGAGCACAGATTCGAGGCTTGGCGGGTATGAGAAGACGAGGTTTCGCTCAGAAGGGACAGCCACGGAGATCTATCAGATTATAAGTCAAAATCATCCGGTACTAGGTTGATCACGACGCACCAAATACATTTCTCAGAGACCGAGGTCCAGCTTCTCCGGTCTCTCCCTCGGTCTCTCTTCAGGCACTGCTAGCTGCCTCAGGGCCCAGAATCCTTGGTCCTCGACACAATGAGAGGATGCTTGACTGAGACCAGTCTTGAGAATAACCTTGGCTGAGGAACCTGTTAATGCTGCTGCTCGAGGACGACGAAGTACAAACGAAGTAAGAAAAAGCATACCTGCTCAGAAGATAGGTCCATCATCGACTCAACTTCAACTTCAACTGGGCATTAGATTCATTGCTGAGGATACCGCCGAGGATCAAGCTCGCGGGCTGCCAGAGCGGTAGACCAGCCAGCAGGATCATCTGGATCAGCCAGCCAGCATATTTTATACAACGAAGAAAAGCCAGCAAGGGTCCTTTGCATGAAAACAAGGAGGCTTATGGTAACGCAGAGACCGGAGACCTGAGTCAGACGACCATCCAGGAGACAGAGCAAATGCCGCGTATCGTGGAGTCTGGACGACAATTGGACAAAGGCGTACTGTTTCTGGGTAATTGCCTTTCCTTTTCTTTCGGTTTCTGTCTTGTCGACAGGCAAAGAAAGTGTCGGAAGAAAAAGCGCTGGAGGGACTTGGCCAGCGCTGACAGCATTGTCGATGGGATGGACGTTGAGAAAGTCGAAAATACGTGACATAATTTGTACATGTTTCGCAACTCAAGACTTCTTCTTTTGGGTCCCTAATTCTAGTTCTTTCACTTTTTCACTTTTTTCGCTTTTACAATCTCATGGCTGCACCTATCATTCAACCCATTCCACCTCCCGGCTCCGGAATCATTATGGGGCCCGCCGTGGAATACCATGCGGCTTTCGTCTATGAAGAGCGAATCAAAGTCTTTGTAGCAGGCAAGCCAAGCTTTGAATTTGCTACCTTTATTGATCAGCAATCCAGAGCATGCTCCAGCTAATGCAGATCAATACCTTACCGAAGCCGTTGAATACAGAAAACAGGTTGTCGAAGCTATAGGCAATGGTGAGCGAGATACTCGATGGTGTTCAAACCGACCTGGATTGACCTTACTAGTCCCTCTATGGGCTATTGAACTCCAGGTTGCTTTGGCGCGCGTAGAAGTTGCCTCGGATAGCAACAAGGCAAGGCTCGACCGTCTTGAAGTAACAGCCCACATGGTACTTATTTTCGCTTCTCCTTTCTCGATTCCCAAATCTGATGTCGAGACAGACCTTCAATCGCACCAAAGGTCGGGGAGGAGATGGTTCGATGGCTTACAAGCAGATCCGATTCGTTGACGGTACTTGGCCGGTAAGCCAGGTGAACTTGCCCTCCCTTGACTGCTATGATGATGTGGAAAATCTGGTTGCCGGCGAGCTCGCCCAATATTATAGGGGATATGGAGGTCCAGTGCCAGCTGGAATTACTATTGAGAATGTTACAGAGGAGGAGCAGCGAGCATTCATTCACGAATACATTGGTAGTGCAGAGTTTTAAATTCATTGAACCATCGAGACCGATTATGCACGATTGACCCTTCGCAGGATTCACATTCATGAAGCTATCAGATTGTGAACGAGAATCCAATAGCCTGAAAAAAAAAACGCACCAGAAAGCCAGGTCCCTTCTACGGTCGCCTAGTCTTCAGCCCTCTGTACTCTGTCTTCAAACCTCAGTCCGCCTCGGAACCACGATCCAAAAGTAGTCTTTCGATGCAACGATATCGAATGCAGAATGTTGTCGCCGGGATGAATGAGACGATGACAGCCTCGCTTTTGGAAACAAAATCTTTACTTCGTCTTTGTGAGGTGCAGCGCCTGTAGGTTCACAAGAGATAATGCTAAGGACCATGTAAAAAGATTCATCGTCGGGCGAGATGACGGTAGATAGGTATCAAATTGTGAGCCCGAACATCGAAAAAGTAGCATGAAGGGACGCACCAAAAAGCCCTCCCTTTCCCGACGGCGATGTCGCAGTCCAAAGCTAAATAGCTACCTCTCACCTGCTCCTTCAAAATCAAGGGAAAAGGAAGCAGGGTCTGGACCACCGGTCACGTCACCTTGACGTCACCGGCATTGTCCAAGATCGGGACACGTGAGTTCCAGGCCTTTTTTCAACTCAGACTCTCACATCCCCATGACCTCAAATATCTTCCAGTTCCACCTCCCCATAGGCTAAGGCTCCAACCGTTTCGTTATCGTTAGTGGCTCTGGGCTAACCTAACGGTAATGGTTAACAAACAGTTTATTAACCGTTATCTAACTGTTAGTGGTGAAGGTCACGGGGTTGAAGCAGGTCGGGGTTTTTTTAACAAAGCGGTACAAGGTCCATGCCATATGGCCCGCAGCGCACCTCTGGGAAATGCCCGCTTGCAACCTGACAATCCTCCCAAAGAGAACATCCCATTTGCGGTTCAATGTACTGTAAGCGTCTTCGGATTCTTCTTCTCACGTCATGACACGGTAAATTTTATCATCTCAGAGCATGGGCGCGGGAAAAAATTGCACAACCTTGTGGCTAAATTAGGAAAATGCCGCATGGCCGAGACACGTGATGGCCCAACCGTTAACCATTAGTTAACCGTTAGTTTTCTGTTGGGCCTAGTCAGATAACTTAACGGTAAAAATAACGGTAATAACAGTTACAAAATGGTTTCTCACGGTAATGGTTGGAGCCTTACCATAGGCTCATCGCTTACGTCTGTGGGTCGGTAAGTGGACTTACCGGCTTACGACATCATGTGACAAATTGTCCTTTGCAGAACGAGTTCCCACGACCTTCTCTTTCACCCCGACCTTTGTTCAACCGCACCGTTTCAAGCAAATATTCTCAAGGGGACTGCAAGGCAATAAGTGGAGATTTTCATGCCTCTTCTATGATGTCTGATATATTCAATTGCAGCTGCCCGAGGCTTTTCAGTTTTCACATCGGCTCTGTCATACTTTTTTCAGTTCAGGCATCTTCAGAATGCTTGAACCTGGACTATAGGAGTACAGTAACAATCATTCTGAGCCCTAGTCTGGCTAGAATGTCTTTGGGCCCCAATTTCAGTATACAATGATGCTGTGAGGCTGAAAGATTGGCACTGCATGCAGAACTGGCAGTGCCATGCTTAGAGAAAACCACAGTTGGTATGTACAAATAGTATATCTCCTTCCTCCGCAACTTTTGACTACTGTATGTATGTATCAAGATTCAGCAGCTACTTGTCTCGGAGTCTCAAGATAATACTCAAGCGCCGCAGGCTCTGAAAAATTCTAGTAACTATGTATTGAAATATCAATTGTATGCTTGACGTGTATTCACTTATGGAACCTTGTGTGACTTTCATTTTAACCCTTCAAATATGGCAAGATCTCATTGCTTACAGTGTGGCGCCTACTATCAAACTTTACCTGGGGATGTCTGTGCCATACTAGTGCTTGGTTTTGTGCCTATAATTAATGGATTCATTGCTGATCTACACTGGAAATTTTCCGCCAGTATGACTTGACTATACTGGAAGAAACTTGATTCCCAGCAGAATGCGCCGCAGGCACCGGAAAAATTCGATAAAATAGGCACAGTATAACTAGGTTTGTGCTCTAGATTATTCTTTGTATACATCCAGCCATTTCAGCCAGAAATTGGAGTGTCAGGTTCATTCCAAGTCAGACTAGAGACCAAAATGCATCAAACAGTCATCAGACTTTACTGAGGTCATCTGTGGGCCTACGGCTCTGAGAATTCACACAGTGAATGCTTGTCTCTCATGGTATGTCCTTTCACTCTCCACTTAACCACAACTTGATTATCTTGATTATCCACATGCGTAAGTGGTAAGCCTCCCCATAGCGGAATTGTTCTCGCGCCTATCGCAAGTCCAGTGACACCCGCTGTCCCGCTAAAACGTTGTTTCAGCGGAAATAGTGTTGTTGGCTGGAGCTTAATCGTACAGTGAAAATGGGACTTAGCGCTAGAGACAAGCAGAGCGCGCCTATAATAACTGTCAGACCGTGGGATTATAGAGCTAAGGCAACCACAGCCTCTATAAAAACTGTCAGACCGTGGTAAAAGTGTTGCCAAGGCACTGCATTGCCTTCCGAGTCAATCCGGAACCGCCGTAGCACTTGCCGAGTCAATCCAGAACCGCCGCAGTACTTGCCGAGTCAAGCCGAAAGCACTGCGGTACCTGCCAAGCCAATCCGGAACCGCCGAATGACATCAAGAGAGTCGTAATGACGCATCAGAGCATCATGAAGATCGATGATTGCACTATGATCATTGACAGGACCCCTGAAACCCAACAACACCCCAGATACAAAGTCTGTGCAGAGCAACCATGCACAGGAAGTCTGCGCAGAGTGACTAATGCACAAGTCTGGTTGAGCCTAGAGCAAAGTGGTTTGGTTCATTATAAAAGTGACCACAACGCCAAACAAGAATGGCTTGGTTCATTATAAAAACTGCTACAAAGCCAAACACTGGCTGAGTTACTGGCTGAGTTTTATAAAAACGGCAACAGGACCAAACATGTCACCCTGGTCACTACTACATGTCACTACTAGGACCATCCACCACAGTTTCTCTGCCAAAACCTAGGACCTCATAACACGCCAAAGGACGTGACCTAAACATGGGAAATGATAGCCAATGATGATATGAGAACATTAAAGCATATCAGACACGTCATAATCCATGTGAGGCAACGTAATTTGATGTGGGGAAATGGCATAGAGGGGAAAAAGGAAGCAAGGGAGGCAAGGAAAAGCACTGCTAGACCCCCACCTGATTACCAATGCTTTCCCACAGTTAAGGGCAATAAAGAAGGGTTAAAATAGATATTCAGGTAGGTTAATAATAGTAAAATAGGCGTGGGAGGTCACAGGTGACTGTGACATAGATTTAGTATAAAAGGAGCCCAGTAGTACAGAGAATAATCAATCCCCAGGTTTCCCCCAAGAGAGAGGAAAGTGGCAAGGTTCACCCACAGCAGGTAAGACCCAGTAGGAACCAAAGTGGTTGCCTATTCTCTTATCTTCTGTACAGCAGACAGTGACAGGCTTAAGGTAAGTCTGTTCCTGTTTTCTGTCTGGTCATTGTTGCTCACAGTGAGCAGCATTGATTAGTCAGCAAGTCCGGCAGCCAGCAAGTTCAGTTTCTTTTCAGTTTCAGTTTCAGTTTCAGTTTCAGTTTCAGTTCAGTCTATCATCCAACAAGTCAAGACAAGGTCCAGCATAGGATATTATAGGTTCACACCTGTAGTATACTACCTCAACATCATCAGCATTGTCAACTAGAGTGAAGAGACCTATAAATCTTTCATCTCTTGCTTTGTCTTTAAGACTCTGTGTAATAGCAGTTGTCGTTCACTGGGTCCTGGTCGCCCTATAGTGAATCAAATGAAGGCAGATCGAGTTTTGGTAGAATCATTGGGACCCTCCTATCTCTAAGAGACAACCTCAGCATAGTCAACAACCTCAATAACATTCGACATTCCCAACATCATCCAAGGTGAGCATCCAACTGCTTGAATCGTTCATTGTAATCTGTAAAAAGGTCACTACAAGTATACCCTGCTCAACGAACAAACCACAGGCTAATCCATTGCAAGGTCAGCTGTGGGAAGTGTTGTATCTTTTGGCTAACAACCAAAGTACGCTACATTTCTGGAGCCCACCACGAGGGAGCTTTCATTTTACATTGGACCTTTCACCAGTTCACCAATCACCTTTCTCCAATTAGTTCCAGACGGCGGAGCTATCGCGAAATTTTTCATCAGTCCCACCTTACCAGTCTGTACGGCGGAGCTATTGTGAAATTTTCTCAGCTTCACATCCATATCGTTTGTACGGCGAAGCTATTGCAAAATTTTTCCAGCTTCTTACCCTTGCCAGTTTATAGGGCGAAGCTATCGCAAAATTTTCTCCGACACAAAAAGACTTCGAAATTTGACCGGACCTGTCACATCTTCAGTGATCAGTCACAAGTCATACCTTCAGTGACCAGTCACAGTCACCTCTCACATAATCAGTCAAGTATTAGTCAGTGTCTAGCTTGGGTCATCACCTAGCTTGGTCATCGTCTAGTACAACAAAGTTCAACACAAGTCAAGTCAAGTCAAGTGTTGGTTGTCATATAGTTGTGTCATCAACAACTATAACCAACTATCATCTGACTCAACTATCAACAAGTAACATCAAGTATCATGTCGTTCACTACCCCTGTTGATGATCTTGGTATGTCCAATCAAGGTATGTCTACCTCGTATGGTAAGACACGTCATGTTCAACCTTATCCAACAGCATATGAGTCTGAGCCAGACAACCCACTCAATGTCAGGCGAAAGACTTCCACTGCTATCCACTACAACTCTCCTGCCGAGACACTGTCTGATACTCAGACTAGTGACTCTGATCTCACACACTCCCCCAACTTCCACAACCAATCAGTAAGAATTATCTCTGATGCAGATGATGAAGCATCCACACATCGAAGACAAAGATCTCACAGTCGTGGACACTATCATGATCGCATTCCAGAAATGATGCCCATGCCCCCTAACAAAGGTGCACCAAAGAAGTTCAGAGGAGACTATGCGTATGTTCGAAAGTTCCTCAAACAGTATGTCCTACTGTGTCGAGCATACAATGTCACTTCCGACAAAGAGAAGTGTGACAGACTGCTTGACTATGTTGGCAGCAAAGTCAGGAAGTTCATCGAGTCAAATGCGAACTTCATCAACAAGGATTGGGCTGAACTCGAGAAGGATCTGCTGCATTACTATGATGCAGAAAAGGTCGACACTCGATACACACTCCAAGACCTAGTTGAGCTCAGAGAAAGTTGGTCTCAGAAGAAGATATCTGACCTGGAAACCTTTAAGCGATACTGCCGCGAGTTCGACACTTTAGCTGGCTGGCTGATCGCTAAAGACATGCTCACCATTCGACACCGAGATGTGCATTTCACCCAGGGGATCAGAAAACGCCTCAGGGAGAAATTCCAGGAACGATATATCAATCAGAACAGTGATGCTTCATACACTGATCCCATTCCAACAAAGATCCTCAGAGAAATGATCGAAAAGGAGTTCAACAGACACAACCCGCTAGATGAATTAAATCACACATATTCATCCAAGAAGCACAAGTCAAAATCATCCAAGGATCAGGATTACGACTCCGATTCTGACAATGATGACTCTGAATCTGATGACGACTCTGGTAGCGAAAGTGACACAGAGGAATCATATGATGAAGATCGTGCCCATGACCGTCGTAACAAACGTCATGCGCAAGTCAAAAAGAAGAAGTTGACGAAGAAGAGGTATCAGAAGCCCAAACAGGATGTTTCTGATGATGACTCTGATGATGAAGAGGAGAGAAAACCTAAAGATGATAGAAAGCACTCCAAATCATCTCGAAACTCCAGAAAGGCTCATAAAACTCATGACTCTGAGAAGGATGAGGATGGTAGGAAAAGTAAGTCATCTCAGCATTCAAAGAAATCTCAAAGGATGACTGAAGCTGACTTTGATGAACTAGTCGAATAACGAGTCCAGGAACGTCTTGCAGAAGAAGCCCAGAAAGCTACTAGAGGAAGAACCAGGCCCGACCCTGTGCCTGAACCAGTCTCTAGCAAGCCTAAAGCTAACAAGAAAGCCCCTGATGCCACTGAACTCGATGCGCTTGTCAACCGGATGAGGACAATGGAGATCACTGATCCTGGTTATACTGGATTGTACATGCAGGCCTACTTGATCAACCCAGTCATTGCAAGGTTGGTTAAACAGCCGCCTAATCCAAATGAAGTACATCAGCCAGCTTGACGTGGAAACATGTTCACCATGAATGGACAGCGACAATATCCAACTATGCAGGTAGCTCAGCAACCACCTGCTGTGCAAACTGTACAGACTGGACCACCAGTAACAGGACCCAACAGCATTCCAGTACCAGGTTATGGGTACCAAGGAGCGCCTGCTATGAATCAGAACTACCAAGAAGTTGGCTGTTTTGGTTGTGGACAGGAAGGACATATGCTGCGGAACTGTCAACGAGTCAATGAACTGGTTAAGGAAGGATATGCTACACGAGACAACTTGGGCAGGCTCAGGTACCCCAATGGAACCCCAGTGCGTCGTATCAATGGATTGTACCTTGCCGACTCAATAGTAAGGACAATCAATGCACAGGCCCCTGCATTGAGTGCATTCCTTGCAGAAGTTGACGAGATGAGCAATAGGACTTTGCAAGTCAATTGGGCTGGTGACTCATACCCAGCCCAGGTCTATGCAAAGGACGACAAGCAAATTGGGACAAGTCGAGAAGCTCGAGTTAGGGTGAATGACAGGTCACGAGCTCCACCCAACAGCACATCAGCTATTGGATGGGAGATACGTGCTGAGAATAGACCAAGTCAGAGGCAGGTTCACCAGCCTCAACCTGTGAAAATAGCTCCAAAGGCAGTTGCACCAGACAATGCAATGACACAGCGACCTTCATATCGCAGTGAAAATCCAGTGCCAACACCAAGAGAAGGACTTCAGACAAGAGGATTGAAGCCCGCTCTTGTACCTATGGACAAATCAGCAGGTCAGTTGCCCCAACGTGCAGAGCCTAGGCCACCAGCTGATCCAGTACCAGAACCAGTACCAATTGATGCTCGGAAAACTCGTTTTGTACCAACAGACGATGTGGTCATGAAAGAAGTTAACAATGGCCATGTCTCTTCAAACGAGACCCGGAAACGCAATCCTCGACAAAGTGAACTGCAGAAGTGAGTTGATATCAAAGCCCTCATGAGAAAAATCTTGAAAACTCCCATTGCCGTAACAATGGAAGAGTATTTGGGAACTTCTCGTGAAATGGCAGAAGAGGTCACCAAGCTACTCAGATTCAAGAATGCAAAGAGTCTCACAGATGACGAGGCAGTCCTTCTCACAGCCCTCCAAGCTGAGATGTACTACCCAGAACCAGAAGACTACTATGGAGATGATGAATCTGACGATTCAGATTATCTCGATAATAGCAATCCTACTTCCAACATCGCAATGAGTAGAGAAATGACCCTGCCGGAAGGAAGAGATCGAGCCCCACTCATCACGATCATGTTCGAGAGCCAAGGGAAACCGATTAACGCCATCCTGGACAGCGGATCTATGCTCAATATAGTCCGTGAAGACATCTTTGCTGCCTCAATCAGGTACCCAAAGAAAGCCGAAGAGAGGATTACCATGCGAGATGCCAATGGAAACGATGGAGAACTGGTCGGACTCTCCAGAAGTGTCAGACTCGACATCGGAACCATAGCAACAAGAGCCAACTTGCACATTGGTCCAACCACTCTGCCTTACCCAATGCTTCTTGGACGTCCATATATGCTTGACAACAAAGTATCTATAGACGAACGAGATGAAGGAACCTTTGTAATCTTCGAGCCTGATGGACAGGATCACTGGGAATTGTTCACAAATCCGGCAGAGCTAATGCGAGTGCATACAGTGGACGCCAATCCAGGATATGCTACTCACAGAAACATCTATCGCCAAGAAGTAGACGATTATGCTCGCAGTGCAGGATATCCCGATTGCTATTCTGTTCTGGATGCAGTCACACCAGGAAGCCCAAGGACACTCCAGGTTGGACCCAGTAAGTCAAACAGCTCTGTTAATCCCAGAGACACTTTACTGAGACCAACCTCAGACAACTGGAACTTCCTAGGCCCAGAAAAGAATTCAATGCCTATACAAGATATAGATGCAGAAATGGGTATAAAATACATCATTATCCGTTTCGGCACTATCGACATTATGGCAGAGGTGGATCTCAGTCAAACACAGAACATCATGGGAGAACAAACACTAGCCTATGTTGACCCAGTTCGTTACAGCAGAAAGGTATGGAGTGATGGTGAATACTACAAAGGAAGGAGCATCAAGTACAAATATGCTACTACCATTGAAGGATTCACTATTCAACAACAACCACCCTATGCTTTACGACTTGGCAAGGACTGGTATGACAGAGTTTATCTGCCAACTGAACATGGAGTGCCTACCCACCAGGATTTTCTCTGTGGCAGGATGCGACATAGAGTGGATCATGCTCATGAAGGCCCGATCATGTCACCATGGAGCCGAAGTGATATTCAGAAGTCTGCAGTTAAATGATGGACTGATGGATTCAACAATGTTCGACTCCAAATGGCCAGTACCTTCAAATGCTTTGTATGTGGATGTTGGAACCCCGGCCACAGCCCTGTACAATGCTGGGTAAAGGAAACACTAGACAAAGAAGTGTTCGCAGAACCCAACATGCTGCATAGCTGGGACTTGGATGAGAAAAGTGCTATCGAACAACGAGAAGCTCTCCAAGAGCACATTCAAGTACTTTTCGAGGCCAATTGGGTACCCGCAATCACAGATCCATCGATTGTTAACAACTTGGCGTCCGTCGACTTCCTAGCATCAGTCAGTGATCTACCAGGAAAAAGTGATCTGATGCAGCCAATGAGCACAGTTGGTGGTATCAGGGTAACATGTGAAGGACGCAGTGCAATCGAGTCTTTCGAAGTAACCAATGGCACACCACAGACACTTGTGTTTGGGCGAGACTGGATGCAGAGATATGCAGACCTACTTCCTGCAGCCAAGCTTTCCGCAAAGCAAGCTGCAGAGGAGAAGGTAACAGGTAAAGCAATCACAGATGCAGACCCACAATCAGGGTCCCCAGAACAGCTAGACAAGATTACAGCTGATTGGAATGCTCTGATGGCTTCTTACATGAATGGTCAGTTCAGACCTAAATGGTTCAAGAAGCCAGCTGACATAAGCACTCCAGATTTCCAAGGTCCCATGGATCCTCTGTTTGAAGATCCTGTGTTTGAGCTCCCAGAGCAGCCACCTCTTGTGTGCATGACCCTGGACATCAATGGAATACAGACAGAAGAGATACTTCAGAACCTTGAAGAAGCAGATGTTGATCCAGAGGAGTTCATCTCTGAAATCAATGCGCAATTTGATGTTGAAAGCCAGGAGCTACTGCTGATCCTGCAGAATCGAGATGTTCAAGAAAACGAACTCAACATGAGAATCGCTTACTCTCGAGGATATGGGACAGTAGTCAGGAAGAAAGACTCAAATGTTTGGGCACCTATTCATGACAAGTTACGAGTGATGAATGGGGACAAAACCAAATGTGATGCAAAGGGGAACAGCAAAGAAACCCTCAATGCACATGACGCCTTAGTAGCCCTGGCCCAGGAAATCCAGAATCGACCAATGTATTCCCTACAGGATCCTCGCATCTCTCAGTATAGGACAGGAGTTCACCGAGTTCCTATTGTAATTGAAGGAGCAATCTGGGATGCTCGAATACTTATTGGGCGTCGTTACAACATGATCTCCAAAGAGTTAATCGACACTATGCCAACACTCAAGAGATATCTTGCAGGCAGAAAAGAAGAGGATCATATCTATCCCCTTCTCATTGACTGTAACAACATTGAGCTGCCGCTAGAATTCATTGTCACCAGAGGCCTCCCACATGACGTCTGCCTAGGACGAGATGCTATTGGAACTTTCATGGACAAACGAGAGAACCAAAAGCTGACAGGAAGGCATGAAGACAATTGGGAAGGCACTGGAGAAATGCTCAATGGAGAAATAATCCCTATCATATTCAATGGCTATCAAACCAGAGGCACACTTAACATGGCCCTGGAAAGAACAGCTATTGGATTGGAAAGACTGCGACGCATTCTCAAACACACCCACACATCATGGACTGGAGCTTATCGACACTCACTGCCTGATGCTCATATAGCTCATGAAGGTTTTGTGATCTACTTAACCTGCGACACTGTGCAAGGACTTGAGCCAGAAATTCAGTTAGGACGAGACTGGATTAAGGCTAAAGTTCGCAACATGAAGTATCAGGAACAGGAGACTCTGCGCAAGAGCATGGCCAACCATGTTTTTAGTGCAATAACTCTTGACAATAACGAAACCGAGCGTGATGGCCAAGTGGGTTTTCCAAGAGTTGAGATAACCAAGAGTGAAGTGGATGAAACAACCATGGATGGCTCGAGCGCTGAAACAAGTCCAGGAACAGCTGATGAGGATTTTTGGGGTTTGGATAACTACCCTTCAGGAAGCTCCTATCATCATGACTCAGCCTCAGGGAGATCAAGAGATGCAGATCATTCACCATCAGCGAAAGAGAGTATGGCTGACACTGTAGAAAGAGAATTGGATGCTCAACTGCTCGCGGACCTCAAGCAGGCAGATGAACTACCAGATCTCACTCCAGAAGTTCACCTCAAAAAGCTCTATTGGATAGCGAAGCAGTTCCGTGAAGTATGGTCCAAACAACCACAGCCGTGTCCTGATGTTGAAGTCAGAGTGTACACTGAGCCTGTGTTCATTGAGCTCAAGTGGCCACCACATGATGACAAGGACAAAGAGCCAGAATGGAAAAATCTTCAGCCAGAAGCTCTGCTTGAGAACTTATCAAGACAGGTGTTTGGCTCAATCGGACCAACAAGGATTGACAAACGAGAGACCTGGCATTTCGAAGCTGGAACTCTTGGACTTGATAATTACTGGAGGAACCAACAAGTAATCGACAATTTCAAACACCTCTCATTAGTCACCAATGAGATGGATATTGAAATGGTTGGCCCAGATGCAGTTGACGTAGTTGAAAGTTTTGCTTGGCGAATTCGCGAACTTGCAAAATGCACAATGGCAGTTTGGAATGGACGCCCCAGAGACACTCCCATCAGAGTTCGAGCCAGCAGAGATTGGATGGATGTAAGGATCGAGTGGAACATTGATCACTGGTCTCAATTCCAAATTCTAACACTCGACACTCGTGCCTCTTTGGGAAGTATCATTTACTACCTCCTCAGTGACATTCTAGGAGCAGGAGCTTTGCACTTTGTTGAGCACGAGCACTGTTACTGGAACCCTAATGTTGAATGGTGGAGTTGGAAAGTCAATGTCGACAAGATCAGAAAGGTTTACGCAGCTAACCCAAAGGCCTTTGATGACATATCCAACTATCACAGTGCCAATAACTCCTGTGAAAACCTCGATTATGACCCTGAAGAAGCTGGACCACCACCTGGACTCTTGTCACAACTAGCGGAAGTCAAAGAGAGATTTGACAACCTCTGGGAGTCCAAGAAGCGGAAAAGTGATGTTCACACCACATTGGATTTGGAACGTGCTCGAATTGATTTTGTCCAAGATGCGGAAATAATCTGGGGCAAAGTCACTGATAAAGGATTTTCGACAATGCAAGAATTGGAGGAAGTGTTGTTCACTGCGACACAGGACATATTCTCCAAAACAGAACCTCAGTTAGAAAGCACAAATGTGAAACGAATGCTCGGATTTCGTTTCCATCCAACAATATGGGGCTTGGACTATCATAATACCAGCAATCGCAGGATCAGAGAATCATTCAGGCAGGATATCATTCATGAAGCCTCCAAGAAGTCAGGATCACCCTGGAAAAAGCTCAAACAAAGATTAGTTGGGAAGCGAAAGCAGCGTGAGGCTTCACAGCCAGACCCTGCAAATAGCTCTGACTCAGATCATGATGAAGCAGATGAATGTGGTCGCAGAATATTCTCTGTAACACCATTGGATGAGCATGAACCAGGAGAAGAGGAGTATGGATACATGAGCTGGCTGTACAACAACCCAGACAGCCCAGCCTGGGTTCAGAAACTGTCCCGCAGGTCGAAAGGCAAGTTCCCTGCGAAACCCCTGCCAGTATCACCCTTCGATATGCCACCTGGAGTTTCAGGAAGTCCTCAGACAACGCAAGTGTACTCAACACACATTGTGGACACTGTAGAACCTGAAGTGGAGTCAAGTCAAACACCAGACAGTTCTGAGACACCAGAATTATCAGAAGAGCCTAGTGACAATCCAGGTGAATTTCTGTTTAAAGTGCCAATTGACACGCCAATTGACACAGACAAAGCAGAAACAAAACTAGATTTAGATTCAGAAGAGGATAGTGACAGTGATAGCTCATCTGATGAAGATGGAACCACAGCACGAAGTTCAACTCCAATTGATGATCCAAGTGCCTGGGGTGCATCTGAACACTGGCATGAGGAATGGGACAACGGATGGCCAGAAGCTGTAACAGGAACTGCCCTTGACAGTGCAGAGACCCTGCGTCACATGAAAATCCAATTGCACAAGATGGCCATGAAAATTCATCATGAATGGCATGCAGCACCAAGGCATCGCTCCATCTGGGTCAAAACTCAACGAGATGGTACAGCCTTCTCAGTCAAGTGGGGCACAGAATGGCGAATATACAGGATAGGAGAAGCTTATGCCATGAGATCAGATCTTATTGAACTCATGAAGCTCTCTCGTACCCAAGAGTTTGAAACTTTCCATCTTAACGAGTTGGATAGTGAATACTCTACGTCATCGCTAGGGGACGAACTATGGACATGGAAGCTCAAAAACCATTCCAAGCTCGAACCTAGAGCCTATAAAATGGTGAAGCTCAATGATGCAGTCATTCAGGACAACGAAGTCATCCAAGACAGAATGTTGCATGGACGCATGACCGTGAGCGCCAAAAACAACGAACTGTACTTTGGTGGCAAAATGGATGTAGCCAACCATTTCCGTGCACAGATGGGACGTATAGCCCACCAAATTCAGAGTGTTTGGGACCTCGATCACCCTGATAGGCAAATACACATCTGGACAACCAATGACCATACAGAGCTCAGAATGGTTATCAAAGTCAGCAAAGAAGGACCTACAACAGAGGAGAGTATTGCTAACAACAGCAAAGAACTTCTTTGGATCATAAACGACGCTGGTGAAGATGTTTTTGCAAATGACCTTGCCCGCGAAGGAAAAGAAACTTATAATGCAGAGTCAAGAGAACTGGAATTCCGATGGAGACCCAAGCCGGAAATTTATGATAACACTGGACCACCGGTGCATGATAAGATTGCACTATGGGACAGTAAGAAGTCATGGGTTTCTGACTGTTGGGACGCTGTATTGGAAACTGCTATGGCACGTACTCAGATCACTGGTGAAGCCCCACCTTTGTCCGCAGATGGATATGCTGATACAACTAAAATGGAGCCGCCCCTGATCATATGGGACGAAAGGCACTATTTTGGAATCTATCAAGATGCCGAAGTCTATTTGATTCCCGAAGGCCGATATGGATTAGTAATTGCCGAGGAATTTCACGAGGAAATGATGGATAAGTCAATCAAATTCTTGACAGAAGTGGACGTCATGATCGACGGCCAATCAGTCAAGATGGATTTCATCTCTGAACAGACCAAGAAAGGCTTCAAACGTATGCAAGGGCGCCCGTCCCATGTGTATGATGGCTGTACCGCCTATCTAGTTGGAAAACTATGGGAGGACAAGCTTGAAGAAATTATTGGAATGGAAGTCGAAAAGGCAGGCCAAAGATTGGGGTATTCTCTCAGAGTCAACAGACTCAATGAAAGAAATGCCACAAACTTGTCACAAAGAAGGCCACTTGCGAGTCATGTTCTTTTCACTCAAGTTGACGACACAGAAAAGGACAATGATATTGCAAACTCGATGGAAAAGAATGATGAAGGATATTTGGAGACACAACCAGTACTGCGACAACAAAAGGGGAACTCTGACTTGTCACAACATGCTGAAACTACCAAAGCACTCAGTCTGATTAATGAGCTAGACCAGTTCACAGGTCTAACAATTAATGAGGACGACAAAGAGCCAGAAGTAATGTCACAGACAACTGCACACCATCTGGTGAAAGTTGACGCAAAAATCAGCAAAGAATCACGTCTCACAGCGATAATCATACCTTCTATGTCGAAAAACATGTTGCATCGATCCACAGCACGTTGGTTGACTGGGTGGGAGCAAGGCGAAATCGACAATCTAGAAGATGGTGCTGACTTCAATGGAGTTCAAGTTAGATTTCATGGCAAAACTTACGGGTTAAATATGACCTTGGAAGATGACATGGACCATGACATCGCCATTGGGAAGGATTGGCTGAATATAGGGGCAGAAACAAGAAAGGATTTGGAGAATCTGTGGTCTCAGTCAGAGACAAAACAGGTTACACTCAAAATCAAGGCTCGACTTACCAAGGAAGAGACAGTTACAGCTATTCTGCAGCCTGCAGAAACAGATTCGACTATTTCAGAGGCCTTGGTGAAGAGAACGAGAGGAATGGAAAGTCTGCCAGATGCACAGATCAGCGCCACAGACAAGTACATCCAAATTCGTATCACTTACCAAGAGGAAACCATCACAATTTTCGCTTTAATTGTGCCCACTAGAGAAGGGATGCACAATGTGACACTGGGAAGGAATTGGTTCGACCAAATGAAAGGATCGGCCATTCGTGTCATTTCGGTGACCAAGCCTGAAGTCGTCAGTGCCACAGCAAATTTGGTTGATGACCGTGCTGCTCCAAGCGCCGTCTTGATGATAGGTGTACCAGGATTCAAAGATCATGGCACATCTATAGTCACTGGGAAGCTCGGAATGAAGCCAGAGAGCCCACCAGAAATAGCCAAACAGCATTGCGAAAGCTTGACAGAGAATGAGGAAACAATATGGGCCGCACCAAGGGTTTTAAACAGCACTTGGGCTGCTTGTGTCATCATCTGCCAACAAGAGATCAGAGCGCTAACAATGGAAGTCAACGAGTGGGCAATAATGCAAGGGTCCAAGCTTGCTAAATTGCTTACCCGGAACCCATCGTCAGATTCGTATCCATTACAACCAGATAGTGTGGATCAAATTCTCTCTAAGGCCGCCGAAGATCCTGATCTGTCAAATGAGCTGCACCACAGAATAATCAAGTTTTATGCTGGTCTAGCAGAACAGGCTCGAATTCTACGGAAATATGTTACAGCACTCAAGAAAGATATGAGAAGTGGTATAGGATATGGGGATTATGCTAACAACCTGAATAAAACTGGGGTGTTGAGTATAATTGACCCAGGATACCCTGGGCCAATGGATGCGCTATTTCGAGAAGGAAAACAACTTACCGACTCGAACAACACAGCCATGGAGCCTAATGGAAGGAGCGACGATCAGGGCAGCATTCGTCAGGACAATAAAGACGAATCCGGATGCCTAAACACAAGTAAAACGCCGCTGACGGCGGCAGGACTCGAAACAAGGCACAGAAATTCCTCGGACAGCATTGGTGAGCCTAACTTGAGTCAAGGAGAGTATGGACGCACCAATACTGACTCCACGGAACCAGATAACGCTCCCGACGTGTCAGATCGCGACAGAGATCTAGACCTAGAAGTCTATTTCAAAGAGAATGAGCTGCCAACGATCCCGACAATTATTGCTGCACCTACAGCAAGTAATCACTTCTTCATTGCCCTTGAAGAAGTCGAGAAACACTGGCTGCAGCTCGCTCAATTTGAAGCATTAGTCAAAGCCCGAAAAATCCAGCTAGAAATAGTGGGGACCGAGTACCGGCTTGCCTCGGACAACGAACGAGATTGGGCAACGGCAAACGCGATGGAAAGGGGCAGAGAGACTAGAGCAAAGGTGCCTGTGAGTACGGACACCAAAGCCTCGGAAATCTCGACACCAGATCGGCAGATTGAGATAGAGGTGACAAAGAGGTCCAGGATCGACCAAGAAAGGACAGATGCTGCGACTAATGAGCCAGAGAAGCTTTGTTCAAGCTCGCCTGACGAATTAGCTCCGTGCATTCTGTGCCCCCGAAGTTTTGGTAATGGCCATGCAGAAAGGTTAACTGCCCTCGAACAAGCTCAAGTGCAGTCTAACCTCGAGACACGACGATGAGCTTCGCTTTCGACCTCATCGACGACGAGAAACACAGTAAATTCGAACGACGGAGAGAACCAAGCGCCCATCATACGAGAACAAACAATTCCGGATCCAATGTCCGAAAACCCGAGTGGCGGTGCTGCCAGCACGCGACCACCACCAGCCGTCTCCAAGGACCAACTCGTCTCCAGCGACCTTGACGGAAAAAGGGTCGATACCTTCTATGAATCGGCATATTGGATTCCAGGGGGAGAGCAGAGACCCGAGGGGATCTGGCTCGAACCCCTCGTCAACGTCGCTCGCTCCGTTACCTGAAGCCCATTCACCAAGGAAGGCGCATTGTACGAACCTGTCTTTTGGACCATTAAGACAGGTGAGCACACAATGGGAGAAATCGTCGTCCATTCGTTAGCAGACAGCAGCAAATTCGGTCTCTCGCTCGGAGATCGTCCAGCAAAGAAATCGCTTGTATTCGGCACGACGCTACTCGACAGGAGCTTTAGGATGGGACATGTTGGAATTATGAGTTCGGTTTTCTGGTGATTTTTGGGAGCCCGATGGATGGAATTCGTGCGTCAATCAGCGAATCTTTGTCCACCGAAATCTTACAAAATTCAGGACAATTAATTTCACCAAGGGATCTGCTGTACCCTACGATACAGGATTGCTTGCTAAAGCGCGTTGTCGACGAAGAAGGAGACGTTTTCCTGGGCCTAAGCACAAGCATCGACCTCCCTCAACCAGTACACGCTCAAGACCCTGGTTCGACAGAGAGCTCGTCGTTGGTGCAAGGACCAGCCGATGCTCAGTCCATTCCGAAGGTCGAAGTCGTCACTGATGTCGTCCGTCTTCACCATCTCACGAAACCGTTCGAAAAGCGCCAGCGTCGAATTTTACGACAAGATGCTGCGCTCATGATCTGCGAATATCAAGAGAAGGCTATTGGGAGGGTTACAGTCCGTCCTGGACCCAACCATATGCCTCATCTCGTCGCAGAACTTGTTCGTTTGACCGTAATGGTCTCAGAGGCATCTCAGCACCAAACCCATCGCCGCCAGAGCATGCGAGCGAATCCAGATGCTCTGCGCTATGCTACCCAGCACCTCACTCCTTCCGAAGCAGAAGCATTTACTTGTCTCGCTGCCGTCCAGGTCCACCTTCACAGAATCGACGCATTACAGGATTTCAGGGAGCGACTGCAGGTAACACGCCCGCTTGCGCACCTTGACCTTCTCATTCGGCTCACGATGGAGATCATAGATGAGAAAACGGTTGTCACACCAAATTACATGGAGAGAGAATTTCAGAAATGCTGCGAGTACCTGTTCAGGCTCGAGCCCATGATTCAAATCGATTGGGCGGGGCTTGGGTATCGGCCGAAGAACGAGACCTGTCTTCGTCGAGCACCCGCAGGATCAACTCTCCAAATTGACCCGCTTCTCCGTCGACAAGTCCATTCTCTTCACGTCGTCAAATCCACCAGATCGAATTCCGTCCCAAATCGACGCTTCCGTCTTCAACGCCCGGCAAGGTTCACGCCGATGATATACTGGCTCTTCTACCAGCAGGGACAGTAATCGTTGAGAAAGCGAAATCAAGACGAGAGAATGCCGATGAGACGATAATGGAAGAATGGGGAGCTTCATTGAAGATTGTCCAGCGCCATCTTAGCGCCCGAGCAACTCCGACAATGCAGAGTCCAGGATATAACCCAACAATCACTCGATATAATCCCTATCGTTTTGATGAGTCGCTTTTGTTCGAACCACATGCAGACAGAGACAATGTCTTGCACCAGTCTTCCCTCCCTCAGCAAATCGAACGTCTTACTGCAGCAGTTCGCCCAGCAGACCGTAGAGCAGGTACCGAATCGTTCAGTCAGCTGGTCACCGTCGACTTGAATGAGCATGATGCGATTCCGGAAGACAGTGGCGCCACAAATGCGTTCAATAATCGACAGGCAGCTTTGAGACGTTTCTCGGACATCCACAAAAGAAGAGACCGCTATGAGAAAGAGACAGAGCATGCGAGAAACATCAGGTCATCAAGACAAAGCACAGGAATCATTGTCGATTCTTTGGAACCCTTATCACCGCGCAGACAGAGGTCAAATTTGTCACCAGAACCTCCATCCCAGTCGTTCGACACCATACAACAAGGAGAGGTACAGCGCCAGAGATATCGCCGTTCGAGTGATCCACCAACGACACCATATCTCAACGCTCGATGTGACGAAGAATTGGAAGAGGGAGAGATATCTGAACTGGAATACATGGACGACGGAGACGGGCTACAGTATCCTGACAACATCTCCAGAGAGGATTCAGACAGGCGACCAGTCCAACATGGTTCTGCCATTGTTCCTGGGAAGCACAGCGCCACAGTTCAAAAGGCCGTACCAAGCCTTAGCATCGACATACCTGATTCCACAGCAGTACCATGGTCAAAAGAGACGAAGTTTGAGCCGGTCTATGCTCGAGCATCGTCTCCAGAGATCATTCCCATCGAATATCCGGCAATTTGGCAAACGATGCCTGCTCTTCGACTGCCGTCTCTTCACCAGGCACCACCAGTGATCATGGTAAACACCGTGCTCACTGGAGACGCCTCGAACGTTCCTCGACCGCCGAAACCTCTCTTACCGCCGTTGAAACGAAAAGCCAGTCAAGTTGACCAAGCAGAACCAGACTCGAGCTCATCGACAAGCGCTAGCATGGTTCTGGGAGCATCTGTGGTCTCGAGTGCGGGTTCCTCAAGCCGTTCACTTCGCTCAGTGCCAGGTCGTTTTGTTCCAACGACCCAGTTCACAGGTATCTTGGATTTTCAGCTGGCGGAGACGAAGCGACACGACTTCTCCAACAGCCTAACCAGCGTCAAAAGCGGGCCAAGTACTCAAAGTACGTCGCACCTCCTACAGATCGCCTTACCCGTCAAGGGAAGCGAAAAGATGGACTGTGAAACGTACCAGAGGCTGACAAAGAGCTTGGGAATAGTTGACGAGGACGGATACGATATAGAAGGAGAAGAGATGAGCGGAGGAGAGTCAGTAGAAAAGAGAGAATGGAGGATCAAACTATTGAGACCAGCGACGACGAATTCATGCCAGCAGACCTTGTTTCTCACTCTAGTCAATCGCCAGAATGTTCCGTCGGAACAATCGGAACCGAGCCAGCATCGTCTGACGCCACAGATGACGATATGGACACCGAGAGCAACAGTTATAGCAGTCAAGAAAGTGAAACCATCCCAATCAACAGAGAGAGAAACAGGCCGAGGACACCGTTCAATCTGGCGAACCCCGACCAGCAGTACATCGCACATGGGGAAAGGACATACAGCGAAATGTATTTCTTTCATCATATGCACCAGGGCAAAATCTTATTTCCCGATAACAGGCTTACACCAGCGCTTCTCGAAGCCACCGACTTCGTTCACCAGCCCTCAGCCGTCCGAGATTCCTTGGGATACCATGATCACAGCCAAACCGTGACGAGGAACATCACCAATCCGAGTCCCGAAGCCATCGTTGAGCAGTACAATCCCGACCGGCTTCCTGGACCAGGTCATCCTCTCAGCGGGAATGGACGTGTTCGCAAGGTCATCGTCTCAAAGAAGTCGACTTTGTCCAACTATCCACCGCCGCTATCAGATTATCGACTTCGAATTGGGAAGACCGCCGATCTAGAGCCAGGAGAATTCAAACGGGGCATCGAGGATCTTATCCGCGCTTGCAGTTTTGTCAAACGACTGACGAACAAAGTCTGGTTGGATGCCGACGATTACCACATGTTGGACGGGACATCGAGAGAGTTACGGAAGATGCAGGAAAAGGATGCAGACGAGTACTACGATATATTGGATTCAAATCGTCTCGAGGAGACCGTCTTCATCGACGAGCTTCCCCTTGTGGACGGATCGAACTCATTCCGACTCCCACCTCCAGCGCGACACGAGCTCATCGAGTTTGAGGTACCGGTTAATGCCGACATCGCTGAGGCGATCCATGACTTAAGAGAACAAGTCGAGGTTTACCTTGAGCGAGAACCAGAACCACGACAAATGTTCAGAAATGTGGCGGCCTCGCCGACGTTCATTCACGAATCGCCACATATCTACACAATCGACCTCTGCCGCCAAATTCACGCCGATATCCATCGTACTGTCAATCTCACCAGTCGACTTGTCTGTCTCCAGGTCTTCAGAGACACGCTTAACCGGATTCCGGAAGATAATGCGCTCAAGCATTACTTCCAAAGTCATTGTGTTTTCTTCAGGCTGCTCGAGAAAGACGTGCTCATGGAGCTTCAGGGATTCAACATCGAGTGCTTGCATCAACAGCCGCCAGTGTCTCGATACCACCTTCTGACGGAACGCCACAAACCTCGTAACCCTCTGTTACTTCCAGAGGAGGACGAATTTCTCTTTCATGCCGCCACATTATTCGACCATTTCCATTTGTTCAGTGCCGCCAATGCCTTGCGAGAAGTCCGAGGGAAGCATGTCATGCGACCCAAAGACATCTGCATGCTTCTGAAGCATGGGTACCTTGATTCCGTCGACCATTTCAATCACTTTGGCCAGCGACTGTGGGCCAGAGTTCATCATGACCGAAGTTAAAGGCGTTCAGGATGTCTTCCAGTGCATTCTAAGGTCATTCATGGTCCGGATACTCGTGTCAGCAATCATTTTCTTAATCCTTTTTCAACTTTCCCCATATCATCGTCAAGTCGTCGTCTCGAGAACAGCGCCGAAGCGCCACATTCTGGTAAGCATAATGACACTTCTTGCATTCTACCTTGTTAATGACCAACACAGATTTCTTTCTGTGATCCCAAACGTCGAAACAAGTAGAATAATAGAAGTAGTTCATTTAGTTTACTGTCAAACTTGCGCGAAAGCAAGTCCAATTACAAGTTTCAAGTGTCAATTCAGCAAGTATTGTTTACAGATGTTTAACACTGTACTCAGACTTGTTTCCAATCTAATTTCCATTGTGTTCTCATTAATATGCAGGAAGAGAAGGGATAGAGAAAAGAAAGGTAGGCTCAAGAAGGAAGATTTCAGTGCTAACTTGGTGTATGTTCCATCATCACCTGGTCAGCATAGAAATGAAATATGGGATGCATTCATGCACAAGAAACTTGATGCTAGACTCACAGTGACCGAGAGTCAAGCTAAAGTTCCCTGCGAGGTGGACCCTGACGAACAGAGTAACGACATCAAAGAAGAAACAATGGAAGACAGGACAGAGATAAAGTTCCCTGCGATCTCATCCACAGAACCACGTTACTTCTCAATTGATGATTACAAGTTTGAAGAAGGGGACATTGTGATATGCCCCACAGGAGATATTAAAGACAAGACAAAGCCAGTAGAACGGCTTGAAGCATATGGAGCTTACAAGAAAGTGGCAAAACGAGTTATACCTGTGTCTGGAACATTTCCAGAAGAGGCAAGAGTTCGTAGGACAATTCCAGAAGACCCAATGAAGACTCTGGAAGTGCTACCTGCTTTTCCACCAGACTTTGTACCAACCGAGAGGCTCACAGAAGAGAGAATGACAGATTTGAATGTCAACCAGAACAATTTCCTTTGGCCCGAAGAGGAAAAACTGTTCAAACACATTCTCAAAATCAACGAGCAGACATTACCTTATGAGGAAAAAGATCGTGGGACCCTAAAACGATCTTATTTCTCAGACTACATCATGCCTACGATTCCTCATGTACCATGGGAGTATCGTCATATTCCGATACCGCCAGGAATTGCCTCCAAAGTCATCGCACTGTTGAAAAGTAAGATACAGGCTGGTGTTTATGAACCCAGTCAGTCATCTTATCGATGTAGATGGTTTTGCGTACTCAAGAAAAGTGGAGACCTATGCATCATACATGATTTACAGCCTTTAAATCAAGTTTCAATACGTGATGCAGGAGGACTACCACGAATGGAGGAATTTGTGGAACAATATGTCGGCATGGTATGCTGCACAATGTTTGATCTCTTTTGGGGATTCGATGGACGTATGGTTGACGTTAAATCACGAGATTTGACAGCTTTCTATACTCCACTTGGACTTCTGCGATTGACAGCATTGCCGATGGGATACACCAACTCACCAGCAGAATTTCAACACTGTATGAGTTTCGTACTGCAGGATGAAATTCCCGACATCGCCAATATTTTCATTGATGACCTTCTAGTGAAGGGACCTCGTACCTGGTACCCTGACAAGGACGGAAATCCAGAGTTACATCCTGAAAATAGAGGAATCAGAAGATCAATCTGGGAACATACTCAAAATGTTAACAGAGTGATGCACAAAATCAAATGCTGTGGAGCAACATTCTCTCCCAAGAAAACAGAGATATGTCATGCTGAAGCAGTAATTGTAGGTCACAAGTGCTCATTTGAAGGACGTTTCCCAGAGGACAAGAGAGTGGAAAAGATCATCACGTGGCCTCAACCACGGACCACCACTGAGCTCAGAGGATTCATAGGCCTATGCGGAACACTACGCATTTGGATAAAGAACTATTCTTTAACTATGAAGGCTCTGACCAAATTAATTGGAAAGGAGAAACTGCTCATATGGACAGATGAAGCACAAAGGACCTTCGAGAACATGAAGGACTATGTTACGACTGCTCCAGCACTCCACCCAATTGATTATGAGTCTGACAGACCTATCATAATATCCATTGACACTTCGTATCTCGCTGTAGGGATGATCCTGTCCCAACGTGATGAGTTAGGAAGAAAACGACCAGCACGATATGGATCCATAATGATTGGGGAGGTCGAGAGTCGATATTCTCAAGCAAAATTGGAACTCTATGGACTTTTCAGAGCACTCAGAGAATGGAGACTCTACATCATTGGAGCCAAGAAATTACAAGTTGAAGTTGACGCCAAGTATATCAAAGGCATGCTTGACCAACCTGACATGATTCCTTCTGCCCCAATGAACTGATGGATCAGTGGTATTCTTCTTTTCGACTTTGAACTCATCCATGTACCAGCAACAGAGTTCAAAGGCCCTGATGGTCTGTCTCGCCGAAGACCAACAGAAGAAGAAAAGCTAGAGGGAGCTATACCTTATGATGATTCCTGGCTTGACGACATTGCATTGTTCTCGCAAGAGGTCACAGACAAGGAACCAGAGTCAGATGATCTGACTTCAGTATCAGAATCTGAGTCTGAAACAGTACCTGTTAAAGGAAATCAGCATGATAAACTCTTATGGGACATCAAGAAATTGCTTGATACCGAGCAAATGCCCAAAAGAAGTTTCAAGAACCAGCAGGAGCATATACGTTTCCTCAAGAAGTCTGAGCAGTTCTTTGTCAAGCATAAAAGACTGTACAGACATCAAAAGGAAAAGATGCCTCAGCTAGTAGTGTTTGGCGACCCCAAACGGAGAACCTTGATCGAGAAAGCCCATGATAAACTTGGACACCGTGGAGAATTCACAGTGTACGAGTTGATGAGAACAAGGTTCTATTGGTCAAACATGCGGAAAGACATTCATTTCCATATTGTTTCCTGCCATGAATGTCAAATACGATGTATGAGGAAGATGCAACTACCTCCAACGATATCGACACCTTCGACAATCTTTGAGAAGATGTATCTCGACATCATGTTCATGCCAGTAGCCCAAGGAAAGAAGTACATTGTGGCAGCCAAAGATGACTTATCTGGAACCACAGAGGCTAGAGCTCTCGGAAGCCTCAAAGCCAGATATGTCGCCAGCTTCTTTTGGGAACAGATCTACTGTCGATATGGAATGATTGGTCAGGTCACAACTGATAATGGAGCAGAATTTAAGGGTGCTTTCAAACTCTTGACACGACGTATGGGAGTACCCCAAGTCAAGATCTCACCCTATAACAAGCATGCCAATGGTGTTGTAGAACGAGGACATTTCATTCTGCGAGAAGCCATTGTCAAGTCGTGCGAAAAGGACAGTCAAGGAGGAATCAAGAAATGGCCTGAGAAGCTACCTCTGGCAGTGTTCGCTGACAGAGTGACCGTCAACCAAGTCACTGGCTTCTCACCATATTACCTTCTACATGGTGTCGAACCCGTTCTATCATTAGATCTATCAGAAGCCACGTTTATGGTTGATGGATTTCGATCAGGCATGACGACATCAGAATTATTGGAGTTACGTATAAGGCAACTTGAACGACGACCCGAAGATTTGGCACAAGCTGCCAACACGCTGAAAAAGGCTAGGATGAGATCAAAAGAGCAGTTCAATAAGCAATATGCTCTCAGACTTATTAAAGAATCATATGAGGAAGGCGACCTGGTTCTGGTCCACAATACTCGTTATGAATCTACTTTTATCCAGCTCAAGACAGAACCCCGATATTTGGGACCATATGAAGTTGTTCGACGAACATATGGCGGAAGCTATACGTTAAAAGAACTGGATGGGACCGAAATTCGAGGTAACTTTGCCGCATTCAGGGTAATACGTTATATCAGCTGGCATAGTCCCGACTTGGAAATGCTGGCAGATGAAGGGGAAGAATTAGTCGATGATAGTGAAGAACCAGAGATTGGAGCCCCAGATGAAGGATCCTCTGCTTCTGAACCAGACCTAGACAATCAGGGATGGACCTCAGAAAGTAGTTAGGGCCTGATACAGATCTCTATTCAATTATATCAAGGTCAAGTTAACGTCATCGGCACTCTAAATTGTATAAAGCATAAAGGCAGAGGGATACGCACCTTCCTCTCAACCGCCATGTTGCTTTGGAACAGAAACAGGACTATTCAACCCACCACCAGGCCCACTGGTGAAGGACCCTTCTTTCTTTTCGAATATACCTCTAGCGACAGACTGAGAGTTGTCGAAAGGCATATGGAGGACAACCTGCTCAACAAACCTCGGCGACCACCCACATTTGCAGTAGAAAAGGCTTTCTGGCATCTCCAACCATACGCCAACACAGAAAGACAGTCTGGTCGATTCCCTATTCACCAAGGATCATACCAAAGGGAAAGAGGACAGTATTTCCCACTGTTAGACGAAACGAGTTGCCCAGCAAATGTGTTGACGACAGTCATCACCTATCCACGAAATAGTACTTGGTTGTCGACCAAGGAAACCGCAGAGAGAACCTGGAGAATCTTAAAGGAAGCTGGTGAGTTCATACCCAACTTCTCTGTCGAACAATCAATGATAAATGGCCAAGGAAAACGAAAGGACGACATGAACAACATGGAATTGAGCGAAAGGGTCGCATGTAAACCACTACCTCCTCCTTTGACGCTTAATCCAGGAGAATCCAGGCTCGAAAGTTTCATGGGAGAAAGTACGGTCCTGCTTTCACCAGTACTCTCTCTCGACACGACACCAGGAATGCCTTTGCATCTTCAGGCATGTTAGTATCTGAGAACATCGACTTTCCAGCACCATTCACCATCCTTGACGTTCACCATATAGTCAAGGAGGGCGATGATACGATAAAGCCAGTTCGCCAAGCAGTCATTCGATAATGGAGATCTGGATGGTTCTGTCGACAACACTTCAGTGGTGGAAACAGAACTTTCCTATGTCAACGATCGCCTACGACCACCATCGACGACTCCACTGGTGCTATCGAACAGGATTTCTGTCCACCCTTTTACTAGAGGACAGGACAGAGAAGCTGTTTCTCGAAAGGCCAGCAGACGAAGAAGAGGAATCGAGGGAGTATTACTTGTGCGATTTGAATGCAGGAAATGTTTTATGGTAGAGAATGGTGTAAAAGGAAGGCTGGAGATAGCCAAAACAATATCAGAGACGACTTCAATTTATACTCGGTAACCGGAACAACAAACAGCCACCGGGCCGCTTGGCAAAGAGGTAATGTGATTGTCGGACCAATCGGTAAGGACATGCGACCTTATCAACCGGACCAGTAGAGATAAGACATGATAAGTGAGACACGGGTCTTGTGTCAGCTGTCATGACGGGCCGCAACCGGATTGTTTCATCGGACCGCCAATATAGTCGATGGGAAGCTGGAACTATAAATAGGAGAGCAATGATGGAGTTTATCACGACAATGGCAAAGGCACTGCCGGGTCCACAAGACCCAGCGCATCGATATAGGACAACCTCACACTATAAAATGAAGGAGAAGTAGAGGAATGAATGTAGGGCAAATAATCGACAAAAGGAGGAAGCAAGCAAGCATTGAAAGATGCAAAAACAGAGACCCTTATCACCGCGGACTCGAAACCACGACAGTGGGACCAGTCCTGGAGATACTGCAGACGCTTGAGTCTGCTGCACTAAGGTGCCTCTGGAAGGCAAGCCAATCAATGGAGTTTGCGTAGTCCACGTAACCATTTGACACATGTCAAGGACTGCCAAATTATTCATAATCGGCAAGCAGAGATGGTAAACTCAGACAAGCGGAGCTTAAATGACACAGAAACAGATGACTTTTGTGTTACAACAGGCTCAAGCTAGTAGGAGATATGCCAGGCAGAGCTGAAAGGCAAAGATACGGAGTGAAAAGACATCGAAAGACCATTCTATTACAGCTACAGCAGTCGAGTTGTCAGTATCGCGACTCGAGCCCTAGAAACGACATACCAGCTACCAATGCAGGCACCCAGAAACTGAGCAGATAGGACCAGAAATGCTCAGGATCATCGTAACTGCAGGAAAGTTCATGAGGGACAGTTGAAAATTCAGAAAACGAAAGGGCACAGACCAGCGAAGCCAGAAACCGAGACTGCAAGCCAGTATGGCAAGGATAGAGGTCATTCGATCTACGCTAACCTCCTGACCGAGGAGAAAAGCAATGGAAGACAGAGCTCTGAGCATGCTGGAAGCAATAATAAAGGATTGTACTGCTGCGCCAAGCATGAAAATGGGAGGCATGAAAAGGTTGCGGAGAAAGGGGAGCTCGCTTCTCAACAACTTAAATCCAGCATTGCCGTACAAAGAAGCCTTACTGGATGTTGTAACAAGCCATCTAACCTTCTTTTGGTGGCTACCGCATGCCGAGCTAATTGGACAACCAACTTAAATTTTCTGAACATAAAGGAAAATTAATTGGTAAACTACGATAACAGATTATCTGGGGAGCGACTTCAGAAGGTACTATAAGGCTGGAATTATTTCCAACCAGGTAGGGCCATACACTGAAAAGAAACCAGATCAGCAATACGATAACAACGATAGAAAGCGAGCTTACCCGACAAACACTGGCACTTGACTGGGTCAGTGAAAGGGAATAGCCAGCTCGGGTATCACAAGGCGGTCCTGCGCCAGTCAAAACAGTCATGTCTATAAGCTGAGGACAACGAGAAATCAGTAAAGACAGAGCCAGATGGGATAGACACCCACAGGAATAATTCTGCTCAGAATGTACCACTGCCCGAGCCAAGAGAGCGTCTCTAGCCCAGAAACGACACCTGACAAGAGAAAGAAAGTCAGATCGTAGAAGCCACAATTCCAGAAAGCGACATACCAAGAACTTGACGAAAGCCATGCACAGATGACGACCCCCACAGGTCACTGAGCATAGCAATCACTGAGGAGTGTCAGCTATGCTGAGGGAAACAAAGGAGCAGAAATGGGGACTCACCTAGAGAATCAGCGAGAGCACCCAGAGCATTTATACGACACAACGGTAGGGAAAAGCTAAAATGGCAGGGGACTAGCAATGAATGGAAACGACACCATGGAAGCATGGAGACGACCATTCATAGCTGTTCAACTCATTCAGCCGATATGCCGAACAATAGGAAGAACAACCCTTGAATAAAGATCAGCCCAAGAAGCATTAATCCAGTTCTAAATTGGAAAAGTGCAGATCTTTAGACACGATATGGGGTAACTTCCATACGAATCATATAGAAACGCCACTGCAACGTGCTTGGGAGAAGAATGGAAGCAACGACACCTATTGAAGTTCATGTTCAGCGAACTCCAATGAGGTACCAACCTGTCGTATATTGCCATTGACCTTCCAAGTCACAGAAAGCATGACCAGAGATCCAATCTGAGGATGACAGAATAATTTTCACTGCACTAGCCAAGCACCAGCTGTGACTGGGGACAGTCAATTTAAAGTTCCCTGCGAAATGTCCCGCTAAAACGTTGTTTCAGCGGAAATAGTGTTGTTGGCTGGAGCTTAATCGTACAGTGAAAATGGGACTTAGCGCTAGAGACAAGCAGAGCGCGCCTATAATAACTGTCAGACCGTGGGATTATAGAGCTAAGGCAACCACAGCCTCTATAAAAACTGTCAGACCGTGGTAAAAGTGTTGCCAAGGCACTGCATTGCCTTCCGAGTCAATCCGGAACCGCCGTAGCACTTGCCGAGTCAATCCAGAACCACCGCAGTACTTGCCAAGTCAAGCCGAAAGCACTCCGGTACCTGCCAAGCCAATCCAGAACCGCCGAATGACATCAAGAGAGTCGTAATGACGCATCAGAGCATCATGAAGATCGATGATTGCACTATGATCATTGACAGGACCCCTGAAACCCAACAACACCCCAGATACAAAGTCTGTGCAGAGCAACCATGCACAGGAAGTCTGCGCAGAGTGACTAATGCACAAGTCTGGTTGAGCCTAGAGCAAAGTGGTTTGGTTCATTATAAAAGTGACCACAACGCCAAACAAGAATGGCTTGGTTCATTATAAAAACTGCTACAAAGCCAAACACTGGCTGAGTTACTGGCTGAGTTTTATAAAAACGGCAACAGGACCAAACATGTCACCCTGGTCACTACTACATGTCACTACTAGGACCATCCACCACAGTTTCTCTGCCAAAACCTAGGACCTCATAACACGCCAAAGGACGTGACCTAAACATGGGAAATGATAGCCAATGATGATATGAGAACATTAAAGCATATCAGACACGTCATAATCCATGTGAGGCAACGTAATTTGATGTGGGGAAATGGCATAGAGGGGAAAAAGGAAGCAAGGGAGGCAAGGAAAAGCACTGCTAGACCCCCACCTGATTACCAATGCTTTCCCACAGTTAAGGGCAATAAAGAAGGGTTAAAATAGATATTCAGGTAGGTTAATAATAGTAAAATAGGTGTGGGAGGTCACAGGTGACTGTGACATAGATTTAGTATAAAAGGAGCCCAGTAGTACAGAGAATAATCAATCCCCAGGTTTCCCCCAAGAGAGAGGAAAGTGGCAAGGTTCACCCACAGCAGGTAAGACCCAGTAGGAACCAAAGTGGTTGCCTATTCTCTTATCTTCTGTACAGCAGACAGTGACAGGCTTAAGGTAAGTCTGTTCCTGTTTTCTGTCTGGTCATTGTTGCTCACAGTGAGCAGCATTGATTAGTCAGCAAGTCCGGCAGCCAGCAAGTTCAGTTTCTTTTCAGTTTCAGTTTCAGTTTCAGTTTCAGTTCAGTCTATCATCCAACAAGTCAAGACAAGGTCCAGCATAGGATATTATAGGTTCACACCTGTAGTATACTACCTCAACATCATCAGCATTGTCAACTAGAGTGAAGAGACCTATAAATCTTTCATCTCTTGCTTTGTCTTTAAGACTCTGTGTAATAACAGTTGTCGTTCACTGGGTCCTGGTCGCCCTATAGTGAATCAAACGAAGGCAGATCGAGTTTTGGTAGAATCATTGGGACCCTCCTATCTCTAAGAGACAACCTCAGCATAGTCAACAACCTCAATAACATTCGACATTCCCAACATCATCCAAGGTGAGCATCCAACTGCTTGAATCGTTCATTGTAATCTGTAAAAAGGTCACTACAAGTATACCCTGCTCAACGAACAAACCACAGGCTAATCCATTGCGAGGTCAGCTGTGGGAAGTGTTGTATCTTTTGGCTAACAACCAAAGTACGCTACACTGCACATTACGCCGCCACTTCAATCTGCGAAGAACAGGTCAAGGTGTTCGGTACGAGGCAAATACTTATTGGTATCGTCGGCTAAACTTCTACTCAAGCTTCATTCAGTCTACGATGAGATCCACGAACTTTTCTCGCCTAATAGAGAGCAATACATATCTGAAGCCACTTGTTACAGAAACCAGCTTGTTCAAGCTATTGGCGGTGATGAGTAGCGATAGATTAAGTATACTTACATGGACTGAATATTGAATGCCCATAGCGCCTCTTTGGGCTATCAATATGCAGATCCAATTGGCTCAAATGCAGGTGGTCGTGGAGGATATAAAGAATAGTTTTTACTGCATGATAGAAACTGCTGGCCTGGTGCTGTCATGATCTTGCCTGATTCTCAAAGCTAATGCAAATCAGCTTAAGGACTAGTCTGGTGACCGACCCTCTATGCTGACGAGAGGTTTGCCTCTTGCCGCGTCAGAGAGGCTGGTTACAAGCCTACTTAAGGACAACATATAACAGACACCTCAGAGGGATTTGGTTTGTTCTTGGCTCGATACTCGTACATGGACTATATACGATACAGACTCCTTTCTCGTGCATTGGTCAAGCAAGACCTACAAGTTACAATATATATTTACACTCAAACACCGCATTTCGTCGTATTGAAGCATGACCGACAGCACACAGGCTCATTTTTCGTGCTCTTGGAGAACACACATTCATTGTTCTTCCTACAGACGGCGCAAGGACATTCTCTTGGAGGAATGAAGAGGTTGACTTGAACGACAGACAACCCTAAGTAAGTTGGTATCCAGAGGCAATCCATGCCTTTTTGCCACTCCCGGCGTCAAGCTTCAATATCTCCGAGTCATCAGGGCTGCGAGCACTTGTTTTCTGATTTGTAGATCAAATAAACTCAGCACCGCATGGTCTCAAGCTAGCCAAGATGACCAAGGATCTTGAGCTTTCAAAACTAAAACCACTCCTTCAGGTTGGGTCAGACACCAAGCCCAAACACCAAAAGAATGGCTTGACAAATACACAAAAGAAACGGAACAATCAAGAAGCCCCAGAGAAGCTTTTACTTGTTCCGCGTTAATCTGACCTTCTTGTGAGATAACGACCCTGATTCTGATGAGGAACAGACTGTGTTTGAGCCCATAGCCACTGTGGCTGGTGCACGTCTGACCAAATGGAAAATATGCCACTGAGGACAGATACAACGAAACCCCCAGCACACCACTTGTCCTGGCAGACATTGCTATCAAGGCAGAGCTTATAGAAACCTTGGCAAATGAAATGGAAGATGGTATCTCAGATGACGGTGCGATTGAAGAGGAATATGTCGGTTAAATTACTCGATGTATCTTCGATCTTGCATCGGACTTGGTAGAAAAAGTCATAGCATAAGGCCTTATGGACAGGCACTGCCTTGGACGAATCGAGGGTCCCGGCGACATACTACTTAGTAGATACACCGAGTTTGACAAGTTTCGGTCTCCAAGTCCACGGCTTTGCCGAAATTCTTTTACATTCCAGTGACCGCGTCTCTGAGGAGATAAGCCTGCAGGGGATTGAATTATTTTGGCCGTACGTACTCCTTCCCATTCGGTTCCATTCGCTCTGCAGTGATTTTCTGCAATGACAGAATATGATGACGTGAAGCAGAGGAAAATCACATCACCTTCATTCGTTGCGCATTCGTTGCGGGCTAGTTACCTATGTGTGTGCCTGAAAATAAAAATATTAAAAAAATAAAAACTAAAAGCCCAAAAAAGGAAAGAGAAGAAAGAGAAGAAAGAGAGAGATATCATCTACCTCTCCAATGATTTTCGAGACCAGTGAGCAACTTTCGCAACCACCAACTGTGGTCCGCCAACGTTGCTGAGTAATTCTTGATGAACGAAAAATGCCGTTGGCGGCACAGCCACCTGAGTTAGTGAATCCGAGCAGAAAATAAATTATTCTGCGACTCCCTGAGTGGATGGAGACCGGAAAATATTTGTGGAACTAGCCACATGTACTAGTATTCACCTGGTAATTCCCTGGTTTTATCATGGTATTATTTCTCAAATGAGGAGGAAATTCACTAACAGTTCACTAACACGCCGAAAATGGCAGGCGTGACTCTATGTGACATTATGTCACCCAGCGCAAAGAACCTCGCGCACAACGTGTAACTCATTAGTAGGCACAAGTAGTAATATATTCAAGTCATTTCATACATTAAATGGCCACTATGCAACTGATTTCAACGAATATAATCAACATTTCATCAATTAAAGCTTTGAATTGTTCCTCCGAGAAGTTACCGCAACAGAATTTGGGCACCTTTTGTTGCGATTCCGGCTATCTCTCCCAATGCAATCTGTCTGATTGCAGTCTTGACATGGCTTGCCACATTTCTTCACTCCATCCACCGCTGCCGGCCCGTTTCCTTTGCAAGTTTCACTGGTTTCGCCGCATTTGGAACATGTTCTTCGGGCTCTGCTCTTCTTGGAAGGTATTGAATCTTCCTGTGTTTCCGCTGAACGCGACACTGGAGCTCGCCATCTGGAACGCGTCAATAACACGTCAATCACAATTTAAATGATATTCTGTAAAGATCATGTCGTCAGAATACCATGCAAAAGAATAAAATCAAGAGAATGTACGTACTGTGGTGAAACCGGCCTATGAAAGATAGAATCATCAATATTTGAGCAAAAAGGGCGCGAAAACATCTCCCGGGTGCTCACTTGATGGCTAATGCACAATATGTGCACTATTTCCGTCTGTCGACACGGTGACGTGTTGGTATCAGTCAGAGTCTAAAAGGGACCGTGGCCGGATCATCGGTTCTATACCAGGTAAATTACATAATTGTTTCGGTCACTATCAGTTAGTGAGGCACATGCACCAGTAACTAGCCTCGTTGCGCAGTGATTTTTCTGTGATGACAGAATATGATGACGTGAAGAAACACAGGAATATCGCTGCGGAGCCTCTGCTTCACGTCATCACCTTTATTCGCTTCCAGTGATTTTCTGTGATGACAAAATTATGATGACGTGAAGATCACTGCGGAGTACGCATAATCCCAGAACAGAGTTGAACTCCCTCGAAGCGAGACAGTTTCAACTCATCACTAATCTACTTCCTTCCTTCCTTCCCAGATATTGCGAGATTGCAGTGTGTTGTGTCTTTATAAAAGGACCCACTCATGGAACAGGGAAATATCCCATCCCAAAGTCAAGTCATGTTGTCTCTCGCGAGCATTCTTGTCGTCCTTCCTGCTGTTCTGGCATCCACTTTTGCTGACCTGGGCATCCCAAAGTCATCAGCGACTGTGGACGTCAAGATGTTCAACGTCTTGACCCCCTCAGGGCCCTCACCCCTTCCTGCTGCCGGCTTTCTCTTTCCAGTCATCCCGGGACGAGAAAATCTCGACATAAACATGTACTCATTCTTGATAGAGCATTCGAAAACTGGGAAGAGGGCAATGTTCGACCTTGGTCTTCGTAAAGACTTTGACAACATCTCACCATTTGCGCGCTCGGCTGGGTCATTTGATGGCATCATTATTCAGGATATTGTAACCCAGCTGCACAATGGCAATATCAGCTTGGAAAGTATCGACACTATTTTCTGGAGTCACAGCCATCTGGATCATATCGGTGAGTATCCACTTACCTCGACGGGACCCTTTTCTTGACTCTTCACAGGCGACATGTCATTATGGCCTAATTCAACCAAACTTTTCATTGGGCCAGAAACCGATACCAGAACTTTTCCAACATTCGCCAATGCTTCTCTTCAGGCCACAGATCTGGAGTAAGTCAGCCTTTGCATTGCAGTACCGATTTACTGGCCTCGATAAAGAGGACATGATGTTGTCAAGGTCAATTTTAGCAATAGCACTCTTGCAATTGGAGGTTTCCCGACAGTCGATTTCTTTGGCGATGGTAGCTTCTACCTTTTGGATGTTCCCGGCGTACGTCGTCAACTCGTATCTCCAAAGTTTGACACTAAGAAGCAAATTAGCATTGTCTCGGACACATGGCAGGACTAGCTCGAGTAACACCGACCTCATTCATCCTGCTAGCTGGTGATGCATTCCACAATGTCGGCCAGATACGACCTTCTGAACATCTACACAACCACTATCCCATTCCCAAAGAAATCTTGGACGAAAGTCGTCTGAACATCGACCGAAAGTATTTCTTTGCTCCGGACGACAACTCGGATTTGTCGACCGACCGAACACCCTTTTTCACGGTGTCCAATGTCTTTTATTCTGATCCCCCAACTGCAAGGATCAGCCAGCTGGTTACGACCACATTCGATAGCAATCCGGATGTCCTGGTAATTTCGGCGCATGATCCCGCCATGGAGGGTCTGCTGGAGCTGTTCCCAAAGAGCGTTAGCCAGTGGAAGGAGTCGGGGGTCAAGGGCAAGGGTATTTGGTTATTCGCGAAAAATACGACCAGAGGCTATGGACTGTCATGATTGAAACTCTAGAAGGAATTATTGCATGGGAGAGGTAGACATGGATATTAATTAGAATGTTTATCAGTACCATGAAAAACGATTCCAAACGACTGCAGAACGACTCGTTTGAGCTCGTCAAGACGACCTCGAACCACTGGACGGCGCGCGAGATTCGAATAAGTACCTGCATCTCGATCACAGGCCCTTCTCGGGTGCCACTCCACTCCACCAGAAATGAAATTCAAAACACCAGACAAGTCTCAGTTTTATGTCCAGCCTCCCATCCAGGTGTTCGTGATGGGCTTCTCTGCAGAATTTATCTATTTATTTTATTTCAATCGGAATTTCAATTCTTCTGGTGGCGGACTTTGAAAAGATGCGATAGAAGGCTAGTAACACTAATACAATGCATGTTTCGAGATAATGTAAACATTGGATACTATATAGTCTACTCGACATAAATTAGCGTAGAAGCACTCGATGGAACTCTATCCTGCTCGACGAGTCGGAGCCAAAGAGCTCAGGCTGTCGTTTGACTGTTTCTGGCGAATCCGACCTATAAGGTATCACTGGCTGACGTTTGAGGATGGCGCAGAGGCCGCTACAGGCTGCCTCTACGTCGACAGCGACTTCATTATCATCCTTCGCAATGCTCTGCTCCTCAAGAAGCTGAGCAGGTTCCAGGTTTTCGGCAGTGACCTTCGAAATGAACGAGGACCAACGATAGACGAGGAGCGCGTCTTCATCTATTCAATAGATGTCTTTCTCTAGTGGTAGAGACGGCGCGGGATAATGATTACCGACGGACAAAAGATTCTGACTGGCTCTGTCGTCGTTTCTGAGGTCTAGTGATTCCGGCGCTAGCTGGTCAGAGGCGACAAGAATTGGAGCGGATGACGGGAATATCGGATCAGAGTCGTCTCGAAGGCGCTTGACCCCGCGAGAAGATGATTCGGTGGCCAACTTCATCAAATTTTTCGAGGTAAGACGTCCAGAATCGACCTTCGTTTTCGTCAACGACGGTCATGCTTTCTCGCGATGCACGGTTTGGTGCACGTCCAGCACGCAATACATCCTCTGTCGAAGGAGGAAGACCGTCCTCGCTAAGTGGATGTCTGCGCTGGCGCCACGGATCGCGCAGCTAGTACCACATACCCATGTTGTGCATGGGAGACTATTGCTTGCGGTCTGATTTATGAGAAATCATGCGCTGCCATGTAAGTCCTTTCAGCTTGATACCTGACTCGAGGCCTTATTCTTCCACAGGGGAAGTCATATTTCCTCTGCCGGTAGCTCTCTTCTTTAAGTTGAAGTACTGATGTAGGCACAAAAGCGATACTATCGTTCTCGGAAAGCTCTACAGGTGAGTCTTGCCTAGGACATCAATTACACGTCCAACTTCACGGCTAGCAACGCACTTCTCCTCACCTTCAATAATCGAGCCTTTGGAGGAGTGCGCCAGATTATAGCATCACACCAGACCATGAAGAGTCATGACATCCAGATGATGGTCCACAGAACAGACCACTATAGTGGATGCGAGCAGAGCTCAGTTGCTCGCGATATCGCTTTTGAACCAAAGCGCAGCAGTTCCGAACCAAAGGTCCTTTGGTGCAACGTCAGATGAGCCAAGCAAACAGATATCAGGACCGCTGCGAGCTTCAAGTCCCAAAACAACAAATGACATGTCAGTCTTGACGGGCCTCCGAGAACCTCGGAGAAGTGAGAGCGCGAGAAGATGTTTCTTTCGACATACTCCACAGATGATCCTGTTATCGTGATCACGGTTGAAAAAGCCTCGACCCAGCCTCAATAGTCATCGAAAAACGTCCGGACTCGGTTCATCTAAGGACCTTCCATTTTCTGTACTATTGAGAATACTTGCCTCAGGATTCAACAATTTTCCACTTTATTTCACATCAGGTGCTACTGATGCTTCTTGATTGTGGCGTTGAACGTCATGACGTTCGGATGCGCTGTTGTAGGGCTGAATCGGCACCACAGTTCAAAAGTACTTGACAGGACTCTGGACACGGGTTCAAACAGCATCTTGGCACTCCTGAGAGTGTACATAATTAACATGCCCCGTTCGTGGTGTCATAACTTAATATGTGAGTCGGCTTACTAGAATAACCAGGCGTGCGTATATAAGGACTCTAGACTCAGGTGTCAAGAGTTGCATTGCTGAAATTCAAACTCGAGTACCGCCCTGGCGCATCGTCCAAAAAGACTCGAGTCACAGAGTACCAAGCATCGAGCAGTTGACAGACAAAAAAGCTGGGTAAAAACAGGTTGGTACCTTTCTTTGCGTCACAGGAACATGACGAAAATGAATGGCTATTTCACAGGATTCAGGGACCATCGAGGCTTGCTTAGGCGGTCCCTGCCACCGGGAATGATAGCAGAGAGCATTGAATTGCATGGTTGAGATGGAGCTGAACAACAATTGAAGATGTTCGAGTACTGAACGCATGGTCTACCTGCACTGGAATTTGCCTTCTAATCGGCGAGTCGGTGGTTATGGAAAGAAAATCCTTGACGCCAAATCCGCAGGATCATGAGACTCGGTTTTCGGTCCCGATTGACACCCCATATGAAATGAAGCCGCACTATGAAAGCCTAGACTTATGACGGGCATTGTGACGGGCTTCGGTTAAAAGCGACTCATCAAAAAGAGATCGCGTCATAAAATTCCGTCCAAGGCTGGCTCTCGATTAAATCAGATCTGTTTAGGCTATCTCTCTGAAAATGGTTGACCCAATAATTGCGACTTGAAATTACTCTTCAAGGAAACCCAATGCGCTCAGGAATCATCATTGTATTACACGACAATGTGATCAGAACATTCTGCCTGCCTTGCCGCAGTGGAGTGTTACCGAAATTCGGTGACCGAAGACGTAACCCAGAAGAACTCAGACGTCGGGAATCAGAGCATTTTAAGAAACATGACGTATGCGAATGAGAGAATGACGACTTTGCTTTCCAGGAAACAGGCGCGTCTATCAACAAGAACAGCGACCGATGCCTTCTTCAAGTTGATTCTTGTTTCAGACTCGGTTTGAGTATCAATGAGACAAGAAAAAAATTGCACAAGCCACTCCTGGCGGGACTTCCGGGTCATCGCGGCCTACGGAAAGATCCACGTCACCGAGGATCAAGTCGGATTTTTGTCACCGCTTTTAATAGAACTACTCGACTCTATGGTATGGCAACCCTGTTTGAGTCGTGATCTCCGTCTTTCACCCCATGCCTCTGCAATCTTTATGATCTCTACATCATAGGAAACTTGTTGCTCCACTCAACGAGGTCCTCTACTCCACTCAATTCACTTGTTCTTGAGAAGAAATTTGCCTGTTTTCGTCCAGTATGGAGGTCGGAAATCTATAAAAGATGCCTTCAATGCCTTCAAATTCTTCACTCGAACATCTTCAACCGTCGTTCAGTACTAGCTATCTCAACCATGCAATTCAAACTCTCTGCTATCGCTCTTGCTCTTGCCACCCTTGCGGTCGCCACCCCGACTCGTCGCAATGACACTCCGCCGCCCGCCTCTCCAGGCACCGTGTGCTGCACCTCTGTCCAGGATGCCAGCTCTCCAGGAATCTCCACTATCTTGGCGGGTCTCGGCATTGATGCCTCCAGCGTCACTGGCCTAGTCGGTCTCGGCTGCTCCGGCATCACTGTCGTCGGTACTGGTGGCGACTGGTAAGCTTCTTTAGTAGTACAAAGATTTGAATTCTTACTGACCTTGTTGCCAGCTCCGCTACTACCGTTACCTGCCAAGACAACTCTCACAGTATGTGGAATTTAGTCACTGCGAGAACTTTCTTAGACTAACGGCTCGTTTACAGGCGCCATTTCTTTGGGCTGCGTTCCAGTCACTGCCTAAGTGACAAGACTGGCCTGCTCCCAACCAACAGTGATAGTAGAGTGTACATTGGATCTAATGTTAGCTCGAAGGGTTGGAGAGCTTTTGTTACGGACTATCCTCTGAAATATACTTGTTTGTATGCCGTTTTAATAAGTACTTGTGACCGAGAAGAACTGCGGCGCAATCACATGCCCCGGATCAAGGTTGATGCGAGCCTCGAGCCTGAAAGAACAGAACCATTGCCGGCCATTGCCATTGTGCCATATTATGCAAGGTTCTCGACTCCTTGTCAATCAACTTCTGTGCTCAGCTCCCTTGAAATCTGTTGTGACACAGGGAACTTTGGGCATGAAATTCAGCTCCAATTGAGTTTCTAGCACGTTTCTGTCTTTATGAGCGTGTCATACACAAGTTTACAGTGACATAAAATGCATGATACCACCTTAAATCACGTTTTGTTCCATCCTGACAGCAGGATGGATAATGTGGCGCAGGGGGATCTGTTGACATGCCATGGGCTACTGAGCGGACCAAATAATAAGGCGCTGCTCTGTTATTTTCTTCACTGAACTTGCCATTCGTAGTAAACAAGTGGCTTGACAGTAGCGTGCCCATCCGAGACTCCCGCAGCTCGGGGGACCCAGCTTGCGAGGGAGGGGAGCGGCAGTGAGTGATGGGTACTCCTCCCGCACCTTTGGAAAGACCAGAATTGAAATGAAATGAATATAATACAATGTTTAGATGAAAAAGAACACAAGAAAACACAAGTGGTACCTCAAGCCGACATCAGATGACAGTGGACACATCCCGTTAAGAGGCGCGAAGATGTCCGAATCAGGATGTGTCGCTGCCAATGCTGCGGCAACTCTGCTCATGATGCTGCCGCTGATCCCCTCATCTCGGTCTTGGGACTTCTTGGCCTCAACGTTCCCTGGTCGATATGTACTTATAATAAGCCCGTAGCATAAAAGCAGTGATTCGACCACGTTGAAAATAAGACCAATGGGCAACAATACGCTGCGAAGTCTGAAAGCTTGCAGGAGACAAGACAATATATGTGAAGAAGAATCGTTTTGCTGGCTGGTATGCAACGGTCGGCTAACGCCGGTCCGGTTTCCTGAGCCTGCCAACGGTCATGAGGCATATGATCCAGTGGAATCCTTCACCTCTCCAATCATAGCCTCACTAGTCAGGCAAAAATTATATCAGCTGACGTTGCAAGCAAGTATCTAATATAACTATGGCATGAAGGGCCTGGACGCTAACTTCAGGGCATCATTTCTCGTCAGTCCTCCTCTCTTTACAACCGTATTTACCAGTGCTGACCCTAGAATGATTTCAGTTCAAATCTCCTCGATATACGGCATGGTATGCCGTGGGGCTCCTAGCTCGTAACGAGGGCGATGACGTTGCCGTAGCCTCCAAGATGATACGGGACGTGATCAAATATCAGGTGGAAAAGATTTGTGGCGCTTGAGGAGATGGTGGACTCATTGGTTCAAAAATTCAAGGATCCCTCAAAGCTGTGGTTTGGGACGTTTAAGAATGCGCCAGAGGCGCCGGATCCTGGGGATGTTTACCCTCCGAAAGTGCGTGGTGACTCTTTGTTGAATGAGGTTTCTTGTATCTTTGCTGATGAAATTTATTACAGCTCTACATGTCGTATGATTCAAATCAAGGATGATTTGTTTGTACCTCGTGGATTAGAGTCGTCATGGAAGAGTTCAAGCATTTGCTGGATCCAACCCTGGTCGCGTTGATGCAAGAGAGTATGTATAATGCTACAATTGCTGATGGATATCGCGTCGGAGGCGTCGATGGTGACAATTATGAGCTCTTTTCCTCCGACACAGTGTGCTCTAGTAATTTCCAGTGTATCCGATATACAGCAATCCTTGGTACATGCGAGTGATGTCGGCGTCCTATGTTGGAAATATGATGGCAGATTCTAATATGACGCACTGGGGAAATATTAATGTCTGGGCAGCGCAAGCCATTGCAGAATTTGACAAGTATGACACTCTTAGCGAGGTGGGCGACTTGTTTTCTTCTTGTCTACGTCGCTAAGAGCCTTTGCAGTTCAATTCTGGGACATACATTGGTGTGACTCTTTATGCGCTGTACGAGAGTTCCCCTTGTCATTTCTAGCTTCTAACAATGAGCCAATACAGGTCTCTTTGGGGTTACATGCCGCAAACTCGACAATTCGTGGCCGGGCGACAGAAATCATCGCAAAGACTTGGACGAATATCGGTAACTTTTACAATCCGACTCTTCGATCTTTAGGAGGACCTTGGGATAGAGCTTATGGTTATGACATGGTTTGCACTTGAGACTTCTCTGTTGTAGTTTCTGGCTGATAGTGTACTTCTACAGCAAAACTCCGTTGGGATTTTGGGTCTCACTATCACAGGAATCATTGGCGGAATCTCTGATGGCACTGCCCCGATTCCTATTCCCCTCATCGGAAGCGAACATTATGGTGATGCTGCAATCGTCGCTCAGTAGTAAGACCGTTCTTCTTCCTTCATAACTTCGCAACTGAATTCTAACGTTCCAGCCTTCCTATCGTCGCCAAGTTCATGGAACCGTACATTCCTGCTTCAGCCAAGAAAGCTCTCACCACTTTGACCTCTGGATCGCATTTTGCGCAAGCAGCTTCCCCCCCTTTCGATAACCCCCTGTATCCGCGGAATTATACCTCTTGGAAGGAGAATGGTTTGAGTGTTGGAGCGATGCAAATCCTGCCACGACTTCGACAGATCCTCGTATCTGAAGAAGACAAGCCCGCTATCCCGCTCGTCAAAGATCCACCAAAGTCGGAACCGATCGACAAGGACAAGCTATAGCGAAAATGTAATGTATATATTTTTAATATTGATCTCTGCTCTAGAACAGTGCTCGATGGTTCATTTCCAGTTGCTCAACACGCAAATGAAGCTCCCAACAGCTTTACCATCTGTCTCGACAGCCGGTTCCCTCAAAGTCTGTGGCGCCTATTTTGACTCCCGTCAATGATGGTTCTTTTTTCCACTGTTCCAGTCCACAGCCTGATCATACCTCTCCTCTTGCAGCTGAGCGCTGCCCGACGGACACATAAGGACCCACTGACCTCACTGACCTCGTGGAGCCGGAGTGGAGCAACAAAAACGATCAAGATAAACTTTTCTAATCGTTTCCCACAACCTATATATGGAGACTAATCTTATCGACTTGCAAGTTTCAGGCCATAATAATAGTCACATTTCAGAACACGATAACCCAACTTGAATTATAAAATGTAAAGTAAAAAATGCTCTCCAACTCGTCAAGCTAACACCGGATCCAATGTCGACTTTACTTCTTCGAGGAGCAGAGCAGAATTCTGTTGCTCAGAGAGTAATCGGGATGCAGCCCAAAGAAATCAGGCCTATCAAGGAGTGGTTAACATAAAAACAGATATGACAGGGATATTAATGACTTACTGTGGGAGTTGTCTTCGCAATAAACCGTAGTAGAGGAGCTGGAAACCAGGTTAGTGAGATTTTTGAGTCTTTATCAGCTTGAAGCTTACCATGCGCCACTACCGATATCAACGACAGAGATGGGGGAGCAACCCAAACCAACTGCAGCAGTGATGCTGGAGATATCAATGCCAAGGCCCTTCAGGATTGTGATGACGGCTGGCGAGCTGGAATCGCTGACAGTGCTGCAGCATTGAGCACTTGAAGTCGGGCAAGTGGTCGGTGGCGACTCAGTGCGAATGGCTGGGGTGGCGGCCGCAAGGGTAGCAAGAGCAAGAAGGACGGCGGAGAGCTTGAATTGCATGTTTGAAATGACTAGTACTTGAACGACGGTTGAAGCTGTTCGAGTGAAGATTTGAGACATCGCGAGACATCCTTTATAAAACTTCTGAACTGTATGCTTCGCCACAACAACAATATTGCTTTCCCATTATCAAGCCCAGAGAATGTCGAAGTGGAGTGGAAATCCTGTACTGTGGAGCAACGTCATATGAGCCAAGGAAACAGATGTCAGGACCGCTGCGAGCTTCAAGTCCCAAAACAACAAATGACATGTCAGTCTTGACGGGCCTCCGAAAACCTCGGGGAAGTGAGAGCGCGAGAAGATGTTTCTTTCGACATACTCCACAGATGATCCTATTATAGTGATCACGGGTTGAAAAAGCCTCGACCCGGCCTCAATAGTCATCGAAAAACGTCCGGACTTGGTTCAACTGAGGACCTTCCGTTTTTCTGTACTATTGAGAATACTTGCCTCAGGATTCAACAATTTTCCACTTTATTTCACATGCTACTGATGCTTCTTGATTGTGGCGTTGAACGTCATGACGTTCGAATGCGCTGTTGTAGGGCTGAATCGGCACCGCAGTTCAAAAGTACTTGACAGGACTCGGGGCACGGGTTCAAACAGCATCTGAGAGTGTACATAATTAACATGACCCGTTCCACAGTGGTGTCATAACTTAATATGTGAGTCGGCTTACTAGAATAACCAGGCGTGCGTATATAAGGACTCTAGACTCGGGTGTCAAGAGTTGCATCTCTGAAATTCAAACTCGAGTACCGCCCTGGCGCATCATCCAAAAAGACTCGAGTCGCAGAGTACCAAGCATTGAGCAGTTGACAGACAAAAAAGCTGGGTAAAGACAGGTTGGTACCTTTCTTTGCGTCACAGGAACATGACGAAAATGAATGGCTATTTCACAGGATTCAGGGACCATCGAGGCTTGCCTAGGCGGTCCCTGCCACCGGGAATGATAGCAGAGAGCGTTGCATTGCATGTTTGAGATGGAGCTGAACGACAATTGAAGATGTTCGAGTACTGAACGCATGGTCTACCTGCACTGGAATTTGCCTTCTAATCGGCGAGTCGGTGTTTATGGAAAGAAAATCCTTGACGCCAAATCCGCAGGATCATGAGACTCGGGAGTTTCGGTCCCGATTGGCACCCCATATGAAATGAAGCCGCACTATGAAAGCCTAGACTTATGACGGGCATTGTGACGGGCTTCGGTTAAAAAGCGACTCATCAAAAAGAGATCGCGTCATAAAATTCCGTCCAAGGCTGGCTCTCGATTAAATCAGATCTGTTTAGGCTATCTCTCTGAAAATGGTTGACCCAATAATTGCGACTTGAAATTACTCTTCAAGGAAACCCAATGCGCTCAGGAATCATCATTGTACTACTGAACATTCTGCCTGTCTTACCGCGGTGGAGTGTTACTGGAATTCGGTGACCGAAGACGTAACCTAGAAGAACTCAGACGTCGGGAACTAGAGCATTTTAAGAAACATGACGTACGCGAATGAAAGAATGACGACTTCGTTTTCCAGGAAACAGGCGCGTCTATCAACAAGAACACCAACCGATGCCTTCTTCAAGTTGATTCTTGTTTCAGACTCGGGTTGAGTATCAATGAGGCGAGAAAAAATTGCAAAGCCACTCCTGGCGGGACTTCTGGGTCATCGCGGTCTACGGAAAGATCCACGTCACCGAGGATCAAGCCGGATTTTTGTCACCGCTTTTAATAGAACTACTCGACTCTCTGGTATGGCAACCCTGTTTGAGTCGTGATCTCCGTCTTTCACCCCCCATGCTTCTACAATCCTTATGATCTCTACATCATAGGAAACTTGTTGCTCCACTCAACGAGGACATCTACTCCACTTAATTCACTTGTTCTTGAGAAGAAATTTGCCTGTTTTCGTCCAGTATGGAGGTCGAAAATCTATAAAAGATGCCTTCGATGCCTTCAAATTCTTTACTCGAACATCTTCAACCGTCGTTCAGTACTAGCTATTTCAACCATGCAATTCAAACTCTCTGCTATCGCTCTTGCTCTTGCCACCCTTGCGGTCGCCACCCCGACTGCTCGTACCACTGCGCCTTCTCCAGGCAACGTGTGCTGCAAATCTGTCCAGGATGCCAGCTCTCCAGGAATCGCCACTATCTTGGCGGGTCTCGGTATCAATGCCTCCAGCGTCACTGGCCTAGTCGGTCTCGGCTGCTCCCCCATCACTGTCGTCGGTACTGGTGGCGACTGGTAAGCTTCTTTAGTACAAAGATTTGAATTCTTACTGACCTTGTTGCCAGCTCCACTACTACCGTTACCTGCCAAGACAACTCTCACAGTATGTGGAATTCAGTCACTGCGAGAACTTTCTTAGACTAACGGCTCGTTTACAGGCGCCATTTCTTTGGGCTGCGTTCCAGTCACTCTCTAAGTGACAAGACTCCAACCGGCAGTGATAGTAGAGTGTACATTGGATCTAGTGTTAGCTCGAAGAGTTGGAGAGCTTTTGTTACGGACCATCCTCTGAAATATACTTATTTGTATGCCGTTTTAATACTTGTGACCGAGAAGAACCGCGGCGCAATCACATGCCCCGGATTAAGGTTGATGCGAGCCTCGAGCCTCGGAAAGAACAGAACCATTGCCAGGTTCTCGACTCCTTGTCAATCAACTTCTGTGCTCAGCTCCCTTGAAATCTGTTGCAACACAGGGAACTTTGAGCATGAAATTCAGCTCCAATTGAGTTTCTGGCACGTTTCTGTCTTTATGAGCGTGTCATATACAAGTTTACAGTGACGTAAAATGCATATGAACGAACTGCGACACTTGACCCAGGTAGAAGCACGATGACTTTTCACATCAATCAATTGGCTCGTTTCGGACGTCGGGCGCTGATATGTGAACCAAAAAGGCCGAGCCGAAGATAGCCTCCGTATATGGTAAAAGCGGCGGCAAAGGAAGACATGAAAGTATGTAGCTTGGATTTTTTGGGGGGTTTAATGCTGAATCACTCATTATCTTGCAGTTCACTTGGATTACTATTTAGGTGCATCATAATATTATCTATTCCATAGCCATCAATAATAAAACTAGTGCTGTGATAATCTGAAGTAAAAGGTCATACAGATCACCAATTTCACGCATATGTCAATGACTCCAAGGTTCAAGGCCATGCAAACAATTGTAGGGTACATTCCGGAACCTGCGGCCCACCTCCAGGCTCCGCAGTGACGCCACTTCTTGAGCGCACAGAACATGACTTGAAAACGTGCCAGCATCTCATTCAGTTTCTCAAGACCTAAATACATGCCCTTGGTGCCCTGATCTGTCCAACCAATCATCGGGCAGTAAGCCACATATAATCAAGAACATATTTTACACATATAGCATGTCACTTGGAACTAAATCAGAAAATAAGCCAAAAAGTTGCAATTGTTTTCGGGCCTTTCAGGGCCAGGTCCGGACCTGCTTTCAAGAAAAGGTTTAGACGCTTCAGAAAGAAGCAAAAATAGTGATCAGAGTGGGATTCGAACCCACGCCACCGGAGTGACCAGATAACAGAAGTCACTCTGCTATTGGAGCATCGAAGCGATGCTGATCCTTAGTCTGGCGCCTTAGACCGCTCGGCCATCTGACCATGTATGTATGCGAACCCTCGGAAGCTATCAGCGACCATAATAGTGTTACATATCAGCTCAGTAGCCGGTAAAAAGCACTATTCCCAGATAGCAGGTTCAAATCCCACTATTGGCGCATCGAAACGACGCTGATCCCTAGTCTGGCGCCTTAGACCGCTCGGCCATCTCACCATGCATAATCGACGGTGGTTGTATATTATATCGCTTTTCGACAGGCTGCTATTCCTATCTTACGGCTTTGCTCACTCACCATCTGTGAACCGAATCCAGCTCAAGCTTTGGTCGTAGTGTATTAGTTCCGAATGACCAAAGATTAACATGTTCAAGAGGCAAAGTTACAAGTAGATAGAGAAAGACTTCATTGAGGACATGTGAGAGTGCGGCGTCAACTCCTACAAGAGCATAGATTGATATGTTTGTAGCTCTTCCCACAAAGAGAGAGGTAACAGGTGCCATACAGATCTAGGATTGTGTACCATTCCCATTTCCTCCAGATCCCTAAAATTTGCAGGGATACTATCGTCGGAAAAATCCACCTCGATCAGTGATCCCTCTGTAGCCCGATTCCGCAGAAACTCGTGAAGCTTGACATGACATTGGACTCTGGGAAGCACCCACGTAACGCAAGCCGTTGAAGACCTGATGGAATAGCCCCAGATTCCAACAAAGCTTCCCCGAGACTGGGTCCTTCATCATTGAGATAAACGCCTGCAGGTCAAAATGCCGCAGTCTAGGACATAGGTGAAGGCAGGACTCGATATCATCGGAGAGCTGTTGCGTTGTGGACTGAATCCCGGGAATGAACGTGCCGAGGTAGAGCTTTCGAAGGGAACAGGCGGAGCGCTCTAAGAAAGACTTCAAAGCAGGAAGTGTCCCCTGCGGTGTCTTCTTTCCGTCTAATAATGATAGGACCAGAAGTTCTGGAGCGACGAGCGATTGAAGAATATCTCTGGCGTATTCGACCGAATCAGTCAAGGGTGTGATGATATGCCGAACGCTGAGCTGAAGAGTTTGTAAATGATTCATGATGGCGACTCGGATGGGCGCGACCAGACCTGGTACGACACTGCTTTGGCCTATGGATTTGAACTGCATAAAGCAGACTTCAAGGGCGGGACAGCCGTGCAGGAGACGAAGAACCGGCGCGATGTCTTCGAGTGGCGTATCAGGCTCGTCGATTGAGAGGAATCGTAAATGGCGCGGCTCCGGCAATCCGACTGGTGAGAGCATCGGGAGAAGTGGATTATGTGATGAATGGCGATCACGTATATCTACGTATTGGAGCTGGGCAGCACCCTTGATGAGGGCGGTGAGAGCGATCCAGAGCCGAGAATCTGACCTGCTGCCAGAGGTATAGTGGAAAACGACGGCCGAAAGCATCCCGGTGCTTGGAACACTTATGAGAGCCTGCTTCTCTCTCAAAGCAAGTGAATTCAGACCCCACAGCTCCAAGCTCCTCCATCGATGTGATACTGTGGCCAAATATCCCAGAAACGAAGGTACCATCTCGTCACCCTGTTGCTGGTCTTCCAGAAGGGCACCAGCATGACCAGTACACGAGAGGCACATATCCAACGGCCGCTGTCCTGATCTGGTCACCCATGTTCTCATCAACTCGTACGCCACTAGCCAGCGGGGGGACTCGATGTCAGTGGCGTGAGAGAGATCGAGCTGAAATCTCGACCAAAGTTCTGGGGTAGCCAGACAAATCCTTCTCCACTCACTGCATATATGACCCAGGTGCAGTGGCAGGTCTGAGGAGAGGATTGCAGGCATAGCGAAATCTTCAGCATCATCGACGATACAATGATGGAAAATCTGCTGCAGAATTTCAGCTGACAGACGACGAATGGGCGCCACAAGCGCGAGATGAGCGTCGACAAATTCCTGACGTAGACGACGCTAGAATGCCAAAGCCGCGATTTGAACGTCAAAATCATTGATTGCGAGCTTTGGTTGGCGACAAAGTTCGTGGATCTGGGTCGCTTCCAACTGGCTAGCTGCATGATTCGTGCCAAGATATTGAAGAAATGGAGATTTCCTCATGGAATTGAACGACCAGTGGTAGTCGTGCTCCGAGGCTATGGTGGTGGCACGCTGAGTCATTATAATGATCTAGTTTCGAAGTCCGTCGTGGCACAATTGCGCTATTTTCGTCATAAAGGCCCGTAAAATGTATGAAATAGTTCACATTCGGAAAATATCTGGCGATTACGACTACTTGGAACTTATGAGTGAATCCATCTTCAGTTCACCACTAGCAAGCCGCTGACGCAAATCTGGTTCCATCCTCATCGTCAGTTTGATCAACGCGTCGCGACCTATCCAGTCGGGGTCTGAGCAAAAACTCCATAAATTTGTCGCAAACACAAACCTTGTATTGCCATACTCGAGTGCTTCCACAAAGTCTCAAAAGCGGGCATCGCGGCATGGAGTTTATCGAACATCTCGATGAACACTTTAACCGGAGTTGGGCCTGCCAACGCAGCATTTTGCAAAGCACGCGAAATGAACCCTACGATCGAAAGTCAGTCGAGTCTTTGAAACATTTCAGCCTGAGGAGACGTACAAGCATGCTGTTCATCGTCGAGCGGGTAGCACTCGGAGGCAGCGAGGTAACCGAGAGCCGATTGCCCTAGATGAATCTGCTCCTCATCTTTGTCCTCTGTCAAGTTCGACATTTGCATGTGGTAGAACGCAATCATGCTTGGAACCAGTCAGTCGATATAGCGCTGGAAGTCAAACATTACTGACCTGTATGCCTGACCCTTTGGGTAATGCCAGAAAGAGTTGATGAATCCAGGCTCCCTCGTGCTATCAAAGGAGGGAGCGGGGCTTTCTTCGACCAGACGAATCAAAGTTTCCGCTTTGGCTTTGATAATTTCAAGATCCTTGACATCGGGAGAAGATTTCGTCCTGTAGGCCTGCAGAACCTTTGAGTAACCGAAAGGAAACAACCAGAGGAAACTACCTTCGTAAAAGCATCGAGTTGCAGATTCAAAACTCCTCGAAGGAAGCTATCGTCGAAGATAGTTCCACGCTGTTCTCTGGGTACATCTTTCCAGACTTCCTGGCCCGCCGTAATCACCTCGACTGCATTGTTCATGAATTCGACGAAACCGGCGTAGTTTTGACGGAGCCCTGAATCCAGAAAGCCGCGCAGAATCCAGCATCTTGAATAGCGACGATCAGAGAAAATATACCTGAGAGATCTGACTGACTGACCTGACAGTTGTTGATAAGGCAGGACGAACACTGTCCCAGCCACCTCTGGCGAGACGCTCTTGAGCCTCCTTGATCACTGTCTTGGCCCCAGCTTTAATCCAAGCAAGAGTCTTCGTAACTTCGAGCATAACTATCCAAGTGTGAGATTGAAATACATCGGTCGAGGGACGGGATGATCTACCTTGATTGTTGTACATGCTGATCCAGTTCGGATCCTGACCAGTGATGTGAAAGATTCTTTCATCTCGTAGAATGGCGTTGGAGACGGACGCAATGGCCTAAATCAAATTTCAACGATGAAAACTAGAACGACTCGGGAGTGAATACGTACTCCCGTCATGCCTATCCAGGCTATTCCAACCTGACGAGTCGCTCTCATGGTCTGTATGCCACTCACAAAGTCCTGCGATGGTGCATAAGTGGAGACGACAGTGAAGCTGAAGTTGGACCGACCTGGTGAGCTTCAGCGATGACGAAAGCCTGTCGAGGCAATATCAGGTCAAGTTAGTCAGTGAAGTGGAGAACGCACACTACTGTTGAGCTTGCCCTCGGCCCTCAGCTTCGGAATTATAGCATGGGCTTGGTACCATGGCGCATTCATCGTATCGTGCTCCTTTATGACAGGTAGAAAATCCGCCACATTCCTCGGTGTCTCCATCTTGATAAGATTTTTCTTCGCTGCCGCAAGACTAGCTTCGTATTGGGCCTTTTGCTTGATCTCAGTCGGCGTCAAGTTGTTCTTGTTCAATGCATTAACTGCTGAGCCCCATTCCGAAACAGAATGCCAAGGTTCATTCATATACTGGCAGAGACAGATCAACAAAGACGAAGATGGTGGAGAATGTGACGACTTACATCGTGAGCAGTGGCAAGCCGAGCATGAGCTCTCGCGTAGGTTGGATCGAGTTCAATCGCCTGTAAAGAAACAATCAGAATTTTTTTTTCAAAAGACGACAAAGGAAAATAAAAGTTGAAAAAAAGCTACCATTTTCGAATCATCGCAGGCTCCGAGGTACCTAGCAGAAAATAATCAGCTTGTCTTGAAGGAAAATGAAGAAAAATAACTGACTCTTTTGTGTTTAGACGACATGCTGCTCGATTGGAATACAGCACAGCGCTGGGCTGGAGGTCGATGGCCTCAGAGTATTTCTTGTTAGCCTCGACGAAATCCTTGTTAACAAAGAGAGCATTGCCCTCATCCTTGAGTCGAGCAGCGATTTCAGATGTCGACATGGTGAGGAAGGGTCAAAGGAAAAATGTGGCATGTTCAAAATCAAAGTCTAATAATTCCAAGTTGGTTCAGGGTCCTTCCTTTCTAGGTTATTCCTTTTTGGGCACATTCTCACACCAACTTTCTATGCGGTTTTTGAAGTATTTTTTTATTTCAAATTTCAGTATTCAAGCTAAAAAGACAAGCGAAGACGGAAGAAAACGACCCTGTCGCGATACAATGATACTTTATCAATAAAAAATAGAGGTCAGCGACAGTTTATCCAGTTAGACTGGCGCTGGCACCAGCCGCGGACATGCGGGCGATGGCATCGGCCTCTGTGTCGCAAGTGATAGAGGTTCCAGCCTTGTTAACAAGGGGAAGAGCAACACAGACAGTCGGAGCAGAACATCCAGTGACAGCGAATTTGCCTCCAACACATTGGGCAAATCCTCCCCCCACACAAGCTTGTTCGCCGTCTGATGAAACGAGTAAGAAAAAAACGTCGACGAGAATGGGAAAAGAGACATACCGGTGCAGGTAGATCCAGCAGTAAGACTTGCGAATTTGGCGTTCAGTGCCTGAGCATCTTTGGCATTCTGGAGCTTGAAATCGCCGCTGGATGAACCGGTAGCAGGAGTCGAGACAGCGACAGTGCCAGTTCCAGCGTCAGTGGTAGCATCATCGGTGCAATCGGGATCAGCAGCCGAATCTGTAGCCGAACCGGTGGAAGGTGCTGCAGAACCGTCTCCGGTCAAGCTGGCAGAACCACCGGCGGCTTGAATACGAGCGATAGCATCAGCTTCGGTGTCGCAGGTAATCGAAGTTCCGGCTTTGTTGACGAGAGGAAGAGCGACACATTGAAGAGCTCCACAAGAAGTAGTAGAGAATTTGCCGCCGACGCACTGAGCAAAAGCTCCAGCGACACAGGCTTGTTCACCATCTGAAAGGAATAATGAGAATCTGATGTTGAACTCGAAAAGGATAGAGACATACCAGTGCAAGTCGAATCTGCCGTAAGAGAAGCGAATTTGGCATTCAAGGCCTGGGCGTCGAGAGCATTCTGGAGCTGGAATGAAGTCGAAGATCCAGATCCAGAAGAGCTTGCTGCGGTGGTAGCAGCAGCAGTGGTCGCAGCAGCAGTCTTAGTCGCAGCAGTGGTAACAGCGGCTTCGGTGGTGGCGGCAGAACCGGTACCACTGCTGCTTCCTGTGCCAGGGCTCGTGACCAATGTGTTCAATTGAACGCCGTCGGCAATGGGACCACTGGGGTTAGCAGGGCAGGAGCCAAGAGGGTTCAGTGGAGCTGTCTTTCCGAAAGGAATAGTACCAGCTCCACCGACGGCGACACCGCCGACAAAGGTATTCTGGTTCGAGCCCTGGAACTGGCACTGAAAAAGCCCATTGAGCTCTGAATTCTTGGGTGCAGTCTGGCAATAAGGAATGGCGACCGAGTTGGGGCTGTTTCGTGGCTGTTGCACAAAGATCTAATAGTAAAGTAATCAGACAGCCGAAATGGAATGAATCATCGGGTCTCACCTGCGTCAGTGTGATCATGGTTGGGTCGTTATTGAGGGTCTTAGCTAAATCAATCATGGCGTCTGCTGCATCTTGTTGCTACGAAAAAGTGAGAACAAATTCGGGATCCTATAAAAGGAACAAACCTCGCAGGGACCAGCAGCGGCAAGAAGAGTGGTGAAGGCAGTAATGGAAACGGGGTTGCATTGTTGAGCGCCACCCGCAGCAAGCTGAGGCAACGAATGAGGCTTTTTCGGAACATAAGACCTGAAAACTTACGCAGGCTTGCTCCCATTTCGCAGTCGAATCAGCGATGACTTGAGCAATTCGCTGGGCAATCCGATTAGCTTGGTGTCAGTGGATTTAAAGGATATCCCACCTTATTCAACGTCACAGGCGCAGCGTTTATCGAAACTGCAGCAATAGCAAGGAGCAGGGTTGAAGTAATTTGAACCATTGTAGCTGCGAGATTGTAAAAGATTGACTGAAGCTTTGAAGATTGAGAGCACCGCTCAAGGAAAGAAAGAAAATGGAAAAGAAAGTGAGAGTTGGGAAGAAGCTGGGAATGGTTGGAGCCTTGGTCACCGGGCTTCTTTTATACTTGGATTATGGATATAATCGGCCCAAGGCTGTGGGAACCGATCGTGATCCGTGCTTCTCCCTTTTTCTCGAACCGGAAAAGGTTCCGGAGAACAATAAGCTCGTTGTTCTCTTTGGAGCCTTTGAAAACGGTCTTTTAACAAAGTTTCCCATTGGCCTTTTGCGAGAAACCCTTCCACTGAAAGGAGGGTCGGTGAAAGGGTTTGCGGAGACACCACATGGTTACTGTGTCCGGAATGGTTACCGTCAACGATGCACATGATAATCGTGATTGAAATATCGCCTCTTTTAGGTTTTGGGCCTGGGCATCATGGCGTTTATGGGCGCAGTTAGCGCCTAGTCCAACGGGCGGTGCACTGACATCGCTTGTCTCTCGCATTAGTGCCATGTCATAGTGATCACTATAACAGCTGTGAAAATCCTTGAAGATCATGATGCAGGTCGTCGATGCAAGAGAATTTGCAAAATTATTTCAAATTGGACAAGCCAGAGATATCTTACTTCCAGGCAAGTTTCTGGTGTCACGGTCAGTACAGTTTTCGGAAAGGTAAAGTCGAGTACATACTGCATAATAATACTATCTTAGCTCAACTTTTTTTAAGCATGTCCGCAATGGCCTCTGCTCCTCTGCCAAGAAGGCGACGATTTGCATGACGACCAAGGGCTGGGATATTGTCATACTGATGATGTCAGAATTCAGGACGTTGAAGGAAATGGTTCAAATTCACCGTCAAAGGAAATCTAATCATAGAATTACATAGAGCTCTTCAGTTCTCCTTGAATACAACGTTGCCTCAACTTCGGTCTAGCAGAAAAGCCCTGAGCTTGTCCCGAGGCTTGTCGTGGTATATAGAGCCTCTGGTAGCTCTATTCAGCTTTGTAAAACGTGTGAGAGAGCCGAAAATACCTTTTCTACACCTCAACGACGTCCCCGGGACATGAGAAGGTATCACGTCTTGGAGAAGCAGGCATTCCTTCGTTGAAGTTCGGTTAGCCCTTCATTGGACAGCCAGAGCGAGTCCCAGAGGAACCGCTGGCATGTTCGGTTTGCGCACGTTCACCGCTGAAAAAAGAAATCAGCCGTGTGATAGATGATAACAGAGGTCTCGCACCAAGCAACGAACAACGTAGCGCAAGTCGGTTCGGGAAGCTGCCGGACATTTGTATAACAAATGTAAAAAAGCCGGAGACAGGACCATACCTCCGACTCGTCTGCATTATTATCCCGACAGAGAGATGGTTGCTTGTTGCAGGAAAAACAGCCACCGCCGGATGTGTTCGCCAAGGGAAAGCGGGAGCAGAAGAACAGGTTGTTGTCATTCAATGATCCAACAATCGCGCCGGATGATACCAATAAAGGCATTCCGTGAAGAAAAATGAGCTCTGGGCGGCTAAATGTAAAACGGATCGCGGAATGCTATTCGTGGTCGTCAGCTGAAGGCGGCAGATGAGATGATGACAGGCAGACCCTGCATTAGCGCCGTTGTCAAAGACCAAGGCTGTATCTGGTCGTTGCCTTCACCTCCCAGAACATATCATCCAACCAAATGCGTCAATAGGCTCTCCTCCATTCAGCCAGAATCCCCAAAGATTGTCTTTTTTCTTCTTCAATGCGTAACCGACGGTGTTTCCTCCTTTTTATGAAGGCCGCGGACGAAATCCAGAGCTACATTGCCATGGTCAGGCCTGGGGACGACCAAAAGCAGATTGGCAAAGGGAGAGAGGCAAAGAGGGAATGGTAGACACCATGAGCGAAGAAATCTATATGGTCAATGATGAGCCTACCAGCGGTCGAGGAAAACGGTTTACTGACCTGGCTTTTTTGCCGACTCGAATTTGGACCATTAATGTTCTCGTCGCAGCCTCCACTGAATATCTATTCGGTCCCAGACATTTTCGTCGTGCCAAGAGTTCGGGAGCAGTAGAACTGAGAATGCCATGATATTCCGTTTGAGGAACGAGAATGGGAAAAAAGGCCTTGAAGGAGGGTGTCTAGTAGATCCTTCACCAGTGGCGCAAGCTAGAAGATGACAGAAGCTTTCACGAGTTGAACTGACTGCCGCTGTGTTAGAATCATCGTGTCATCAAGAAATTCCCATGCGCCAGCCATGAGTCATATCGATTACGTCAAAGTCAGCCTGCCACGGCAGTTGCCGCGATCGCAGCTGGCGAGCGGTTTGCCTCTCAGAGGCCGGTACGAGCCTAGGTTTCCTCTCAAGTAGCCAAATTCGCTCAACAGCAATACAAAGTCCGGTACAATGCGTAAAGATGAATACATTCCGTAGGAATACAACGTCATGTCCATAAATAGCAGAAATAGTGACCCAGGAGTCAGGACGAGACAGCAGTACAAAAATGCCTGTTCTCACGTCTCTGGAAGCGGCATATCGGCCACTTGTAATCCAAGAAGATTACATTCTCGGCCTGCTATCTGTTTATCTGTTTGAATGATATCGATGATATTGAGTCGAAAGCTGCCAAGTCGAGCGGCGGCAATCTCGCAACCTCTATTGATCGGAAAGCTGACCTGGGTCGGACTTGATCGAGTTCAATACGGTCACTTGGAGTCGAATTATTGAGATCTGGTATTGAGAACAATGAGGTCTCTGTAAGGGACCGTTGCTGGGTCACTATGAGCAGGACTATCGTGGGGTAGACGCCCTTGAAAATAAAGTCATGAATGATTCCAGTGTCCGAGTGCCAGCGAACTCACTGCAATCTGAACCTGTGTCGGTGTATATATGTCGCCTAGTGTTCCGTGAAAGATTCTACCGAAAGGCAAAGCGAACATAAGCGTCAGAAACTGTAGGACTTTGGTTAATCAGACTCGTGGCGAGATGTTTGGCACTTACCCCAGATATACAATACACCACCCCGGATTCCACAAGCAGAACCAGGACGCTTTCGGAATGCGTCCTCTCCTTACGGGTAATCTTCAGATAGTCCCATATCCAGCGACGGTAGTGCCAATACTTCATCGCCACAATCGCTGTTGCAAAGATGTTTGTTGAGAGAGAGAAAACGATGCTGGCGACTTGAGCGATATCCAAGGCTGATGTTATCCTCGGAAGAAGGGGATGATTGGGATCCCTTGCCTCGAAAATTATGATGGTTAAGCGCAACCCGATGGTGGCTAGAACAGAAACTAGGAAATAAAGTTCTGTTGCGCCCTGTTGCACAAAGAAAGGACCTACGTGACATCATGAAAAGAAGAACCCAAGGAACCCTTAAGAGCCGCTCGTATTCCTCCCTGCAGAGAATCCAAGCGCGCCATACGACGACCCCGTCGGCAAGGACATACTGGACTTCAAGGTAAGATGAATCAATCAGATATAACAAAGACTGACATTGATCAGAACAAGCGCGTTCATCAAGGTGTAAGGAGTCGGTCGAGAGACTCCGCCTTCAGCAAGGATAGAAAAGGCACAATGGGCGACTGATACAGCCCAATAAGCCGAACAAAGGATGAACATGAAGATGGTCATGACGAACAATGTCACTCCAGCTCTTCCCTTCACACCTCTCTGCCTAAAAGAACGAATGATCAGTAGAGCGACATCGAAATCATAGAAAGACCTACTTCATGACGTACCAGGAGAAGGAGGCCAAGATGGAATAGATTCCTAAAAGATGTCGTTTCAGCACCAAGGCTCCAAGACGATAAGTGGACTTGCCATAAAAGAAAGTCTGTAGAACCAGGCTGCCCGTCTGAACCAAGACGGCCTTGCTGTCCTGTGAAGGCATCGTGAAGGAAAGAGAGAGACAAAAGGTGACAGGGGAGAGTTCGAGTTCGTTCAGTGATAGGTCAGGGTCATGGTCTGCCACCAAATGAGTTCAGGGGGTTCCCACACCTAGTTATGTACCATGTTGTCTGCCAATACATATATGTCTGGCCATGAATACACCACGTAAAGTCCTTATAATATTCCTCTGCATGTATCATTAATTGCCACTGGCCCGCAGAATTGTTCTGGGGGTAGATGGATGTCCGAGCTGAATAATCCAGTATGTCCTTGAATTACAATAGTTTTGAACCTCTGGGGCCATTTCTGAGTCACCCAAATTAGTCTACGAATTCATATACATAGTATGGACGAGTCTCAGGTCATTTCCTGAATAATTGGAGGTGAGGAATTAGTGCAAAAGTTGTGGAACAAAAGCAAACGCTATTTTCTGAGGCCCCAGGCTTCTAGGGTCGTAATGGAGCATTCAAAGTGATTCTAATAAACTAACAGTGCTTCTGCAATCATTGGTGGCTCAGCTACTCGCAGAGCACGGACATTGCGGACCCACTGGACTCCGAGGACGCGAACGAGGAAAGCTCAATATGGAAGATGGACATGCGACATATGTCAGGATGAAACGCGTCTGAGCGATCTCATCGGCTGGAAAGACAACCTAGCGAGCCGTACTCAGACCACAGTAAGGTATAAAAAAGCTAGGTATATGCACAGTAGAGTAATATCTTTCTCGTCGACTAGATCATCAGTACCACCCTTAGCTCTCAGAAGTCTCTTTCTCTGCTCACCCGGAGTCAGTGGCCTTTCAACAATCCCCTGGACTCAGTCTCTCTCAAAGGCCTACCCAGTCCCACATTGGACATTCTTTGGGACCTATGGGCACATTGAACACCAGTATTTCAGATTTCCTTTCGAGTCTCAAGCTTATGAGTTGTAAATCAGATGGTATCAATGCCTGCAAAACTCATGTCACATGGCGTAACTAAAAGCAATCTAGTCCTGAGCTGTTGATACATGTCATGCCCCTCGAAGGCCAAATAGAATGGCCTTGGCGCGCAAAAGTGAGCGTGTTACATGACTTCACGGCATCTGTCGCCGCTCGGAGGGACCGTTAGACGAAAAAAACACTGAGAAGGCTTTTCTGAATGTGATCCTTCCTTTTGAATTGTTTTCGAGAAAATTTCAACAAAATACCGAAGAGATTATCGGTTTCAGAACCAAAATGAGTTCCGACCGCAGTCTTTGATTACCTTTGATTAAAGGATAAGGCCTCCAGTCGCAATCTCGGTCATCGCACATCCGACATTTCGCTTGAATTGGCAAGAATATCTGGCTGAAACAGGTCATAGGAATCAACCTCCTTTATCTATCTTTGATTTAGCTCAAAGTTTGCTTTGGATTTCGATCCAGGCCAAAAGGTCTCGGTTGACTTCGTCCTTCTTCTCCACCATTACCCAATGTCCGGCGTCGTAATCGCAGACCGTGGTGTTGGTGCAAGTCTTTGCCAGAACCATCTTGTGCACGCTAGCCAAAGCAACAAGGTCACGCAATGCAGCACCGAAGAAGACTGGCTTCGTAACCACGATGTTCTGTTTCGGAATAGCTATACGGGTCGCAGATCAACATGAGTCAAGGATAGGGATTAACATGCTCACCGAGATTATCATTGAAATCGATATTGTCTTCCGAGGTCATGATACCATAGTAGCACAAAGGCCCCGCCATGCCTCCTTTTTGCAAGATCTCGCGGTGGTGTGTGACCTCCTGGAAACTTGCGTCAGCAGACGCCTACTATGACAGATGAAAGATGCGGACATCAGCAGAAACATAATCCTGAATATCAGCGATTTTGTCTGCCTTGAGCCAAGCCTCGAGATGACCAGTCGGTGCAAAATGGTCCTTCAAGAGTTTGTAGTCCCCGAAAAGCAACGACATGAAGGAATCCATGTGTTCAAGAATAATGGTGTCGGCGCCTTTCCGCGAGAAAAACTTCCAGTACCCAAACAGCTCGTACCCCGCAATGGCCTTGGTCTGAGACAGAAATCAGATAACCGACAAAAGGCATTACACACAGAGGTACCGATGCAAGGAAGTCGTCAAATTTGGCCGGCTGAGGGCTAGGAGGCGTGTTTCCTACCGCCAGAAAAGCAAAAGCAATGAATCTTTCCGGGTAATAATTGGCAAGACGGCTGACAAACTTGCAGCCCCTGCAACCGCATTAGCTTTTTTCAGCAATACGAAAGATAGACTTACCAGTCGTGGCCTATAACAATGCATTTCGAGATCGTTTCAGATTCCAGGATCTCCACCAGGTCTTTGCAGATCAAGGTCGACTTGTATGCCTCGAGATCCGTTGGTTTGGATGTTCCGCCATAGCCGAGCATATCAGGGACAATGAGCCCATATCCAGCATCGCTGAAGAATGCGATTTGGTGCCTCCAATCGAAGGAGGTGCTGGGGAAACCGTGAAGAAGAAGCAGCGTAGGCTTCTCATTGTCACAGGCCTTGCGGTAATAGTTGTACTCGAAGCCTCGAGAAACAGAGATTTGCTTGTATGCTGAAGCGTCCATGGTGGTAAGAAGCAAGGTTTACTGTATAAGATGCAAGAGCCGCGAAAAACCGATCATTATGGGTGAATAATTCCGCTGGATCACGGACGGCACGCCCATTGCCCAACGGACGCCACGGGGTATGAAAACCATCGGAAATGACTAAAATGTCGGGATACTTGATTAGAGAGGGAGAGCGCGTCCGAGACCGAGGGCTTCGCGTGAAAGGTGTGGACAATAAGCTGTAAGGCCGTCGGGCGGCAGGGCCCGCTACCGAGCTCCGGAGCGCCGATCCATGACTCATCTATTCTTTGGACCGTAATCACAAAAGGTCATGTAAACTGACACTCGAGAATCCGCAATGCAAATTCAGACAAATGCAGCCACCAAAACCCTCCCACAAACCAGATATCGGAGCGAAACAGGCCAAACTGCCGACGAGCCGTAATCAAGGAGAGTCATGGCAATGAAATTGACCTGCATAACCCTGAATACGCATATGCCGAATCCATATGAAATATGAAACCGAACCAAGCAAGCTTCCATCTCATACCAACCAGACCCGCATCCGTGCTGCACTTAACCGAGAAATTTTCTTGGATAGGTCACAAGGACAACCAAATAGATATATGCGGGACTTTCACTGCCACAACATCACGTTTTGACTCCCACGATCAAATATGAAGCAGGCGGTATAAGACCCGTACCTAACAAGTTAGGTAGCGGGCATGCAGAGGCAGATGCTTCAATGACTCAGCCTGATAAGCTACATCACGTCATGGAGATGAGGCAACAATACATGAGAAAGGCATACAGGTGGTATACAAATTAATATTATAGCTATAGCATTAGATATTAGACATCAGACCTTGGCGACCCAGCTCGCGATGGCGACTCTAATCGAAACCAGACAGGAATCATCTTCCATATCTTCTCCCTCTCCCTTCCAGCCCAAAGCTCCAAAGACTTTGCGCAAGCCTTGCATTCGGATAAATCCGTACTCTTGAGCTGGCCCAGCTCTTCAGCGACGTAGAGTGGGTCACAGAAGCCTCTCTCCCGATCAAACAAATAATGTTGCGTCGCAAGGTCGACCAGTTCTGAGAAATCCTTACGGCATGCTGCAGCGGAAACACACATTCCTCCAGACGAAGCCCTTCGAATATGGGTCATATGGGAGCCGTGACTCTGGGCATTTCGAACATATTGGCTGCTTCCCATGGCTTGTATAAGCGACGTTATCGTATGCTGGGCGTATTCTTTGCCAATACAGAGCCGCTGCATGTCGAACACAGATAAAGGTCCCGAATTCCCATGTAGAGGTTCGTCTACAGTGGCTTCGAAGATCTGGGAAAAAGAATATCGAGAGAGGTCATAGAATGCCGCTGGTAAAAGAATTGGGACGTCGACCTCCTGGGCAAGCGTGATGACTTCCTGTTGATGAACATTTCGAGGTTGTCATCAAAGAGGATAATGAAAGGCTCACGATGGGTGAAGGATAAAAGTGACCGCTGCTGGTCTCAGTCGTCATCTCATAGGTCCTGCCTATATCCTCTCGCGCCTCCCAGCCTTTCAAGGTAGATGGCCAAGCGATGCTCAGATGAGCAATAGCCTTGTCTCGAAGAGAATCGATAATGTATTTTGTGGCAAGACGCAAAACACCAGACACCACGCGGAAATCGTCCTGGTTGTTATTCCCGAAGCACCTGTGAGAATATTGTGAATATCATTCAATGAAAGAGCAAGGTAATTGCACGTACGGTCCGTCATAAAGAGCCGTAAAGAGGTTGGCCAGATCTTCTGCCTTGTCCTGCAGGAATATGACCGGACAATTATCCAATATATCCTGATCAACAGAATCGACGTCGCATTCGGTGGGAACCTGGAGCCCTGTCACCGTATGCGATGAGGAAGCCAGAGCGAACATATCCCTGAAGCAGACAGAATGTCGAGCAAGCTGGGACATGTGGACGCGGAACAAGACGTTTTCTGCACGGCAAACCACGCTGCCATCGGGAAACCAGAGGTCTGCATGTCGCTGGACCTCTAGCCCTGTCGCAGGATCGAATATGAGAGACTGGCGACTGAGGTCCTTCGGTCGATAGACCAGCGTCCGAGCCATGGTGGAGGAAGAAGGAAAGGAGGAAGCAGCCATCCAAGATTTGCAATGGTCTGTCCGGTCCTGCAAGCCATGAAATGATTTCATCGCCGTTGCAACAAGACAAGGCCGGTCATCATTTGTTGCGCAGGCCAGTCATGATCGGTTTCCAAAAGATAAGATAAGCATTTGATCTACTCCACGTCCATTCTGCCAACCATGTCATCTAGCATCTTCTTCAACCCTTCAGCTTCCAATACAAGCTGTCTGACCTCTGCTCGCTCCTTTCTCTCAGCAAGTTTCGCGTCAGAGGGACTGAGCTCCGAAACAGCCTTTTGGACCACATCCGCCCAAGTAACTCCTTCTGTCGCTAGAATATCCGCAATTTCATCCTTGATTCGTCTGCAAGCCCCAGGACCATCGTATCCAAATTCGGTATAGAATTGGACCAGCGATGCTCCGGCTTTAGCATATTCGATAGCATCAGCGCCGCTCGAGATCCCGCCGCAGCCAATCAATTTTATGCTTGCTGGTAAATGGGACCGCAATGTCCGAACTGCAGCTAACGAATACGGCTTAATAGGCGCACCAGACAACCCGCCCAATTCGCCCTTGTTCGCTTTTCGAATCTCGTCAGAAGGATCTCAAAAAGGAAGGAAAGATAGCTCACGGCTTGACAGAGAATCTGGTCTTTGAATGGTTGTATTGCTAACAATGACACCATCTATACTGCTTTCGCGAATGACGTCGGCCATGTCAGATAACTGGGCTTCGTCCAAGTCCGGTGCGATCTTGAGAACAAGTCGAGGCTTCTGGTTGACCAAGGCTGAAGGAGGTAAAGCGTCTCGTGCCTTTGTTACAGCGTCTAGCAAAGTCACTAGAGATTCGCGATTCTGCAGGCCCCTGATGAGCATGAATGACTGAAGGATTTCATAGAGCTGGCAGTTACGCACCGAAGACCTGGGGTATTCGGGCTCGAGACGTTGATGACCAGAACGTCAGCATAAGGCCCGAAAGCGCGTATGCCAGCCACAAAATCATCTATCGAGTCCACCGGAGATTCTTTGTTCTTCCCGAGATTGACAGCCAGGACAGAGCCGTGACGAAATGCGGCGGTCGGGTTTTCGTCAGAGAGAAAGTTGGGAATTCGGGCACGAAGACGGGATATGACTGAAGCATGGCCTTGGGAAGGGAAGCCGTAGCGGTTTATGAGGGCAGAATCCTCTGGAAGATGAAATACTCGAGGACGTGGATTACCTGGCTAGTGCGAAGATGAGCTCACGAGCAACCTTGAGGGAATTATGGCCTACCTGAGGCTTGGGCGTGACGCTGCCAATCTCGACCCAGCTGAAGCCAAGGTCAAATAGACCGTCAACAGCTTCACCGTCCTTGTCGAATCCCGCAGCAAGACCAACAGGATTCGCGACGTGTTGTCCCCATAGCTAGATGGCAAGTCAGCAAAAATGGGTCAAATCCAAAAGGTCAACGTACCTCAAACTGAAGCCGCTCATCGTCAGAAACACGGTCTTTGGGAGCCAGTCCGCTCCTAATAGCCTTTACAGCAATTTTGTGACCTGTCTCTGCATCGAATGCGTTGCGCAAAAGCGGGGTCACGAAGTAACGATGGATGGCAGACCGTGAATCGGAATAGTAGACCGCGAAGAGCCCAGTCGATATAATGAGCCCAGTCGCGTAAAGCCCTGTTCGAATAGGATTTGGAGGTGGTGGAGACGCTCTGGTAAATAATGTCCTGCGACCAGCGTTTCGCGCCGCTTGGAAAAAGGCCATGGCGGCACAAGGCTCCCTGGGTATAAAAATAATCGCGTGTCGGACTCCGAAAATTTTCTTCGACCTGTACCACGACAACAGAGCAAAGACAAAAATGCAACAAGCGCTTTAGACTGGTATATTCCCTCTTCGAAATCCTTTTTCAATGATTCTGACCGCTCTGGTTAGCAATGAAAAATATTATGGCTCGTCGTTGAGGGGAACACAGTAGGCAATTATTCCCCTTCTCCTGGGAATTGATTAGCTGACTATTCTAGCAGGTCGATACAGCGTTGAGGACCGTCGCTGGATGCTGTCTAAATGACTGCTCTGTCGTCCACCATGTCAGTTCATTTTCACCCTCCATTTTCCGTGATGATATTACAACTCAGCTCACTTCGATAAACCATGAGACTATTGTATATTTTTCTGATTTCATCCCTTTTTGTATTCTCTTCCTGTTGAATTTCGTCGCTGATACCTGTTTTCCAGAGCATAATCTGTTGGAAGGCGTGTGAACGAGGGCTTTTTTCTTTCTCACAAGCTATGACGAGGCCGACAGCTTATTAGGCTCGTGCGTCTCATGAACTTGTGCTCTTGGCTTTCCAGCTGATCTTTTGCTGCAGACCGATATCATGCCTGGCTTAAATCGTGATGCACCCTTGCTCAGCGTTGGATACAGCGATGTACGTCCATTTCCTTCTCATTTTCTTTTTTCTTCTCCTTCGTTTCTTGTTTCTTCGTCGCACTCTCGTTAGAACCCACCGGAACCCCATGAAGGCTGGGCGTGGACACGTTTGCAATATAGACCCCCCTTTGGCTGAGCGATCAACTCAGTCAGAGACTTCGCCATGTCGCTATCGGTAGCCGTTCGTTGCTCCTCGCGGTACGACCGACACTTTGGTGCTAACATTTATATTTTTCGAGTTTTTTTTATTGTTTTTACTCCAAATACTGACACGATTTCCTCCAGCCATCAGCGCGTCAGCGCTTATCATTTGCTCACGACTCCGTGTATAGTAATAATGACGGTGGCCAGTAATATATATCCTTACCGATACTTTTCCTACGTTGCAGGTGAAGCTCGAGTTTCCCTTCGACCTCTACATGATATTACATCCTGGATCTTTGGTAATCTTTCCAGTCGTCGGATTGACAGACAAGGTCATTCTGAGCATCTCGAGGATCGTTTCTGTTGAAAAATCGTCTCCAGAAGCTTCTTCATCTGGTAAATTTCGTCAATTGAGTCCGTATTTTCTGCAACTGGACGTACATTGCGCTCCATGTTCAACAGCTTCGAGCACCTGATATCCAAGATGTTCAGCGATTTGTGTGCTTTCCGGGTCAAAGCCACATTTGACGTGGATCTCGCGCAGAATTGGGTATATTTGCGGTGGAACATCAAAGTGAAAGCAGTGCATCACCACTATTGGTTGGATCCCAAATGCAGTCTGGATATCTTCAGAGTCGATTTTATGCTGGCATTCTGAGTCACTGGACCATTCGATAGGACTGTAAACGCTGGTAGCAGGTGGACGGCGACAGAACATGTATAGAACATCGTAGGCGTGTAAGGGATATTGATCAGGATCCCGCCAATCGGCCGGTCCAGAATCAAGACCGTATTGATTGTAGTCGAAATTCTTATCGCGGCACGATATCGAAAGTGATGAAGGAACACCTAGGTGACATAAGCAAACCGTTGAATGAGATTGGTAACATACATGTTTGGACTTCAGCCATATCGATGGGATAACCGCGAATTAGATGATGGAATTGAGAGGCCCAGAGCCTGAACAAAGTTCGCCGCTTTTGAGCATCCGGCGAAGAGTCTTTCAGTCCCATTTTCATCTTTGCGAGGAAGGAAAAGTTCCGCATTTCCGTGATCGGGATAGCACAACTAGAAATTGTCAGAGCCTTGGTAGTTTAGTTGGAAAAGAGGATGTACTGACCGAACAGAGAGGTCCGCAAGTATCTGCAAATTGATCCCACCAACTACGGTTTGGGTATCCTTGAGGTTCATAAATTGGAGTACAAGGGCATCTGTGGGAAAAGGAAACAGTGGGATATGGACGTCAGGGTGCACCAGCGAGATACCAAGATATCCAGCGGGACTGCCCACACCATGACCGATAGACCAATGCGGGCTCTGAACAGAAAGGACGTCGTAGTATTCGAGGAGCCGAAACCGCTTGAATTTGGATGTCTCAAAGTCGGAGAGAACATGTCGGTATGATTCGAAACTGGCGACCGGCCACGGTTCAGGGGAAGGCTGAATGCCGACGGACGGGGAGAACTGGTCTATGATAAGCATCCCCGATGCATCCACCTTGGGCTCGCTCGACGACTTTCGAAATCATCAATGAGGAAGAATGAGGAAGAATAGGACTGACCACAATGAACCCATGCTGTTCCAAGGCACCATTCGCGGACTAGCGTTACATTAGTGACGAGCGCTTGAAGGGATGAAAACGCACCATGAACTGCTCTGTCTTAAAGATTGATTAGCAGCGATCCCTTTGTGAAAAGGCGAAATTGGACTGACTATTTGAAATGGATATTTGATGAAGTCAATCCCAGATAGCTTGTAGTGGTACTCGTCATATGCTGAACGGGTGACCCCATGGAAAACCAATGTCTGGAAGCGTTTCGAATGGCTGAGACCATAAAGCTGTAAAATATTGGGATGTCTGTGTCACTTGTCAGACGAAGAATAGCAGATGACGGTGAAGAGCTTGCTTTATCGACGAGAAGATCTCAAGATCATGTTTCCATTGCTAGAAGTCCCAGTCAGCCACGATTTCGCAAATGAAGCCTGAATAAAACAGGCACCAGTGACTTTGATCCTTCGTATCGTCGTACAAGCACTGGCATCCCACCAGTTGTTACAAGGCGACCGGAATATTCATCTATTCGACCAATGACTCTCTTTTGACCATCGGCTTCAAATTCATGCTCGACGTCGGGATAGGCTGCTTCGAGTCCAAGAACAATGTCTCCGAGCTTCAGCAGGGTATACTGCGGGCATTGTCTCAGCTTTTTTGGATTTCTTTGAGCAAAGAAACGACTTACATCGCTGCAAAAATCAGGCTCTTCATCTGTGGGAGCGAGAATAGCGGTATCTGAGGATGTCGTTGAACTCTGTGCTAGATCCGTCGTGATCTGATTTTGAGAGGATATTATTGCCTGTCCCATGGAAGAAACGTCGGCCTGCATAGCTGCCATTCTGAAATTGGCTTCGATGACCATACGGAGCTAGATATCTCGTTAGAAGTAGGGACCTTTGAGCCCCAGCCGCAGCACCTACCGAAAGCTGTTGACGGATCTCATTGAAGCGACCTGTATATTCTTGCAGCGTTCCACGAATATCCTCAGCCATGATAATGCGCTTGATGATATTCTGCTTCTGCATCTCACGAAGCACCTTGCTGATTTTGGCTGCCAAATCGGATAAAGCGCTAGAATGCTTGAGATAAAGGCCTGACCTGGTTACCTGAATTGCAAGCCTACCTGGTGAAATCGAGACATATCTGCTGCAAAGATGCCGAAGAGCCACCATGGTCTCGCACGACATCTCTGACGGCGACGACAACGGCGAGGATGTTCTGAGCGAGGTCCCCAAAATCATGCTTGTTTTGATCCACAAGCTACTCGAGGTTGGTTCAGAGTCGGGATTGCATCTATAACAGAGATATTTCACCTGAATAGCTTCTACAACAATGACAACCACCGCAGCCAGTCCTTTGATGTAAGGAAATGGGGCTAGCTCGCCCAAAGCCTGGGCGGTCCGAGATATTTGGCGGAACTGTTCTAAAAGGGCAGCGCGACGAGCATCCTTGCTTGGCCTCCTGATGGACCGGATAATTGAGAAGCTCATTGAGATGATGTCTAGACAAAGTACAAAATCATCGATCATCAGCGGCACTGTGACGCTCGACTTGACGCCAACGTGACTTCCCACCGCATGTTGATCCGACTTGTCGACTGAGACGTGAGCAGTGTAAGACTGTTCATTTGTTCTATTGACGATTTATCATTGCTTATATGTAGCATACCATAAAAAGTGCAACATGTGATCGTATTAGAGGTCAGGTCGTCTCCTGGGCTCCTTTCAGAGCCGCATAAAGCCCATGCTGATCCCCAATTCCATAGGTCAAGGTCATCTTCTCAAAGATGTCTCCATCGACTTCAAGCTGTACGAAGCAAATTGAGCCGATGGTTGGAGCAAAAGAAGGATCCCCACCAAAGATATCACGTCGTCGAGTAAATGAGCTTGTCCCACCGCTGCTCCTAGTCCGACTTCATAATCAGCATGAACAATATGGACATGGAAGTGGTCTTGAAGACAAACCGTCATTGGTTGATCCAAAATTCGAGATTTGACTCACAATAGCTCGGCTGGTAATGGATAAACATCCTCAATGTCCCTTTTCCAAGACCCCATTGCGTCTCGACGGCCTTGTACGCCTCCTGACGAATCGATTTCAGCAGCTCGATATGTTTCTCCTTTAGATCCCGTAAGCTTCGGATCATCGTGTCTCGTGCGATGGCCAGGATATACAAGCTTTCGATGGTATGGAGATCCCATTTCATGTCGGGAAGAATGACAAAGTCGGGAGAGCCGAACAGTAGCTTGTCTTGCTCGGATCTGCCAGCAAGAATCCCGGTGACCCTGCAATCGTCATCAACTTTCCAGCAGGAATTGGTCAGTGAGGGAAAACGGACCAGCGTGTACGTTGAGCAGGAAAAGCCAGAATGTAAGGTTTTGTGATGGTTTCATAGAGGAATGGGGTTTCTTGGACAAGAATGATCCTTTGTTTCGTGTACTAGAGATGCTGCATTAGCGGAATTCCAAAATCCATAAACACACCTTTTTTATGTGGACCTCGGTTGCAGGACAAATGACGTTGACTTTGACATCGCCTTGTGCTTGGGGTTTGGTCCAGGCTGCGAGCCACGTATACTGCAATGGGGTCAGCTTCTGAAAACTAAATAAGGAAACGATGGACGTACAATGTCTGTAGATTCGACGAGATTGATTTTGTTGGTAATTTCGCTGAAGAAGGAATGAGCGGTGTCAGCGGAAAAGGCTGTTTTTTCTAGACGGATGATGGCTGGCAAAGGGTCGTCGCCTTGTCCTTGCAAGCTCGACCACGATGCAGAAAGGATGCCCAACAAAGTCAATCGACATTTGTCCGGTTCTGATGGAAATGATAAAGACAATCGGGCTCATCGATATCAGGAATGACCTTGATTCAGAATTCGGTCGAGGGTAAATGATTTGAGCAAGGCCAGGCTGTCCATCGATGGGGGCGGAAGAACTTCAAGAAGAAAGATGTTCAAGTCACGGGAGGAGCAATGCGTACGATTTTTGGAGGAAAATGATAGAATTACATGGATTCTGGATAGCAAGACGGTAATGTATGCAGGGTTCGTCTATGACTTCCAGATGAGGATAGCCAAGGAGCCGACATAGAAATAGATGAAATGTTTTGTTTCTGTGGAACGATGAGGAAGGGACCCAGGGCCAGAAAACGCGAGCTCACCATGCGTCACGTAGCTCCCGAAATTCTTTCCAACGACGACGTGCCAGGTGGGTCCATGGCGTCTGTCAAACTCCTTCTTTATCTGCGCAGCAATATCCTTCTCAATGTTGTATTTCTCTAGCGCGGTCGAGGCAATGTCCACGCTCTCCTGCTGCATCTCTTCGCTCATGTCGACATTTTTAATGATGGCTTTGGGCGTAACACCATCGCCCAAAGGTTTTGGTGCAGAGCTGGTATCGGTTGATGAAGATGCTGGCGCGTCCATGGCGGAATATCGGGGATCTGGGAATAAAATCGACGTTAGCAGGTTTAAATAGAGCCAGAAAAAATAGACTTCACCTTATGGGAAGAGCTCCAGAATCCAGATGAAGATCGAGATGAACCGGTGAAGGCACGTGTTGCCTTTTGGTCTCCTTCCACATGGTCGTCCGACTCGTCGCCATCTGGCATCTTCCTCGGAATCGTATGTATTGCTCTATTACGCGCATGGTGCCTTGGCCTCATGGTTCGTTCTCCCCGAAATTCTATCACACCTTCACAGAAATTCCAATCTGGGTTTCTGTCGCTCGTTTTCCTAGCAGTCTACCAGTCAACATGGATTGCACGCGCTGTCAACGTGCTTCAATTCGAATCTTTCGGGGCATTCTATGCTTGAAATCAAAGGGAGGAAGAAGGAAAGAAGGTCTCTTGTTGCTATGTTTCCACATGCTTGTCTGGTTAACCTCTGGTGATGTTTTCATCTCTCATAGATTTCCTCATGGCCAGCTCTATCGGGAGAAGAATGTGGCTAAAGCGGCCATGGACCTTATGGTGCGTGAATTCTTGTTGTGTGAGGCCATGTCGGCCCACTTTTTTTTCAAGCTCAGCATCCACTGTGACCCTCTGCCCGTAGAGCCTATCTCGATGAATCGCAGCACGTCATACGGCTATACGATGGTGTCGAGCCCGAGATTCAGTGGCCCCTCAAAAGCATTGCCCGTGCCAAAAACGAGGTTCTAACCAGTATCTCGAATTCGGACGAGGTCACCGAGATGATTGTCGGTCGACAGTCGGCTTGCAGATCACCAAGCTTTCGGTCCGACTCAGGAGCTATACAAGGTTCCGGCACGATTCCGAGTCACCATTCAATGAAAAGCTGCCAGGCCGCAGGCCATTATATCCGCAGAGACGACGGTGTCAGACCATATGCGCTTCAGTTCTATATGTATTCCTGCGACATGTCTGGGACATGAGGTGGAGTCAACTGTCGTATGACAAGCAGGCAAGATTTCTAACGATAGGTTCTCGAAAAGATCTCTCCAAATGGTCTCACTGTGTAATTTTTCTTTCTTTCTTTTCTTCTGTTTCAGCCGACTTCCCGGCCGCGGCGAGGATATCGAAGAAAGGGTGGTTTATTCGTCCGTAGACTCATTCGATGTCATCATACAAAACGAGGTCTACAAATGAAACTTGGTTTGCTTTCGTAGATCTTCACCGTGTCGGGAAAAGAACAAGACTAGGCTCGATTGCATGACTCCCTCAGTTTCAACGAGCTTCGGGATCAGTCATAATTTAAGCCAGTATTTCCTCATCACAGGTGCACTGGTCAACGAATGTGGTGAGTCAAGATCATATATATTCAGAGATAAGATAATGATATCCAAGCCGAACACGGCTGATGTTGGAGTATCCAAAGGGCCTGGACCGGTCTAGAAACATCCTGGTCCAGCCACTGTTGCCATAATCAGTGGACGACTGTAGACCGGATTTAAATCATCCATTATTGTTCTCCAATTGAGTGAATGAGTCGTTCGGTCGCGTCCAATTTGCGTTCTCTGGACGGATTTGGGGACTTGGGCTTCGCTTCGGGACGTCATCGAGCTTAGTCATCAACGCGACCAAATTTTTGGGGCAGCTGGAACTCTTGCGTTACCCCAGGCGGTTTTTCAACTCTAATCCGCTCTCTCGTCGGTTTCTCCTTCTCCTACAATGTCGGTCTATGATCATGCCAAGGTGCAACAGTTCATAGGTTCGTGTATTTCGTGAACCTCGAGCCTTCTGTTCCAACCTTTTTCAGGCGGAAATTCGTTGGAAAATGCCCAACCTAGCAGTATTCTCGATTTCGTCAAGGCCAATGGCGGCCATACAGTCATCACAAAAGTATTTCCAGGTCCTTTGTTCGAAGCTACAGTCTCTGACCACGATATATCCAGGTCCTCATTGCGAACAATGGTATTTCTCCACCAATTTTCGTGTATTCCTGTTCTAATCTCGGCTACAGGTATCGCTGCGGTCAAGGAAATTCGCTCTATCCGCCAATGGAGCTACGAGACCTTTGGACGCGAACGCGAAATCGAGTTCACCGTGATGGCGACCCCTGAGGATCTCAAAGTCAACGCAGAATATATTCGCATGGCCGACCGCTACATCGAGGTCCCCGGAGGCTCCAACAATAACAATTACGCCAACGTCGAGCTCATTGTCGATGTCGCAGAGCGCACAGGTGTCCATGCAGTCTGGGCCGGCTGGGGACATGCTTCAGAAAACCCGCGACTTCCAGAGAGCCTTGCTGCCAGCAAGAACAAGATTGTATTCATTGGACCTCCGGGAAGCGCGATGCGGAGCTTGGGTGACAAGATTTCCAGTACTATTGTCGCCCAGAGCGCTGAGGTGCCCACCATGCCCTGGTCTGGAACCGGAATTACCGACACCTCGCTGTCGGAAGCTGGATATGTTATTGTTCCAGACGCAGCCTATAGAGAAGCATGTGTGACGAGCGTCGAAGAAGGGTTGAAGAAGGCTGAACAGATTGGTTGGCCAGTGATGATAAAAGCGAGCGAAGGAGGCGGTGGAAAAGGAATTCGAAAGGTCGAGCAACCAGACGCGTTCAAGAATGCTTATCATGCGGTGGCTGGAGAGATTCCAGGTGAGCTTTCCTTCGCCGGTTTCTTCCTTTTGTGCTTATGATTTACAGGTTCACCGATATTTATCATGAAGCTTGCGGGTTCAGCTCGTCATTTAGAGGTCCAGCTTCTCGCCGACCAGTACGGAAACGCTATTTCGTTGTTCGGGCGAGACTGTTCCGTACAAAGGCGTCACCAAAAGATCATCGAAGAGGCTCCGGTTACCATTGCGAAAGAAGAGACTTTTGAGAAGATGGAGCGAGCTGCTGTACGTTTGGCGAAGCTGGTCGGCTATGTCAGTGCTGGAACAGTGGAATGTGCGTCGCATTATGTTCTTTCTCTTCGTCAAGCTCATAGGAATTCTCAGATCTCTACAGTCATTCTGAAGACTACTTCTATTTCCTCGAACTGAACCCTCGACTTCAGGTCGAGCATCCAACGACTGAGATGGTCTCTGGTGTCAATCTCCCTGCTGCTCAGCTCCAAGTCGCCATGGGTATCCCTCTTCACCGAATCCGCGATATTCGACAGCTCTACGGTGTCGCGCCAAACGCTTCCTCCGAAATCGACTTTGACATGATCAAACCCGACGCGAACCAACTGCAGCGCAAGCCCAGACCCAAAGGACACGTCGTCGCTGTTCGTATCACCGCCGAGAATCCTGACGCCGGATTCAAACCTTCATCTGGCTCACTACAAGAGCTCAACTTCCGTTCTAGCACCAACGTCTGGGGCTATTTCTCCGTCAGTACCGCCGGAGGTCTGCACGAATTTGCGGATTCCCAGTTCGGACATATCTTTGCCTATGGAGAAGATCGAGGGGAAAGCAGGAAGAACATGATCATCGCGTTGAAGGAACTCAGCATTCGCGGCGATTTCAGGACTACTGTCGAATACCTCATCAAGCTTTTGGAGCTCGAGGCATTCAAGAATAACACTATCACTACTGGATGGTTGGATTCCCTCATCAGCGACAAGCTCACCGCCGAACGACCTGATGCTACTCTTGCTGTCATTTGCGGTGCAGTGACCAAGGCATATCTCGCTTCCGACGCTTGTTGGACCGAATACAAAAGAATCCTTGACAAGGGTCAGGTTCCGACCAAGGACGTGTTGAAAACCGTCTTTGGTATCGACTTTATCTATGAGAATGTGCGATACAGCTTCACTGCTGCTCGGAGCTCGTCGACATCCTGGACTCTGTATCTCAATGGCGGAAGGACGATGGTGGGAGCGAGACCTCTTGCAGACGGTGGACTTTTGGTGTTGCTCGATGGAAAGAGTCATTCCATCTACTGGAGAGAAGAAGTTGGAGCTCTACGGTTGATGGTCGATGCGAAAACTTGTTCGATTGAGCAGGAGAATGACCCGACCCAGCTGAGAAGCCCAAGTCCAGGGAAGCTCATTCGATTCTTCGTCGACAGCGGCGAACATATCAATGCTGGAGAGCAATATGCTGAGATTGAGGTGCGCTTATTTTTTTTCATCGGCGACTAGTTTTTGACATCTTTTTGCAGGTCATGAAGATGATCATGCCTCTTGTTGCTTCAGAAGACGGCATTGTCCAATTCGTGAAGCAACCTGGTGTCTCTCTTGAACCAGGAGACATTCTCGGTATCCTTACGCTCGACGATCCCGCTCGCGTCAAGCATGCCAAACCTTTCGAGGGTCTCCTTGCACCTATGGGAAGCCCTGGAGTCGCCGCCAACAAGCCTTACCAACGTCTCCTTCGATGCGTCGGCATCTTGGACGACATTCTGGATGGATACGACAATTCTTCCATCATGGCTTCGACTCTCAAGGAGCTCATCGAGGTTCTCCACGACCAGGACCTTCCGTATTCTGAAGTCACTGCCATTCTGGGCTCATTATCTGGTCGCATACCATCGAAACTCGAAGACAGCATCCGTACCGCAATAGACGCTGCCAAAGCCAAAGGCGACGCCCAGGAATTCCCTGCAGTTCGGATCAAAAAGCTTCTCGACAATTACGTCCAGGACAATGTCCTCGTCCAGGATCGTCCCATGTTCAGATCCGGGCTTGCGGCTCTTTTCGATGTCTTGACGAGATTCCTCGGGGGTCTGAAAGGACACGAGACAGAAGTCCTTTCTCGCTTGTTGGAGCGCTACGAGTCGACGGAGAAGATGTTTGGTGGAAGCATCGAGGCTCGAGTTTTGGCGCTTCGGGAGCAACACAAGAATGATTTGGATACTGTCGTTGGTTTGGTCTTGAGTCATATCAAGGTTCAGAGCAAGGCCAAGCTGGTGATGGCGATTTTGGACTATATCAAGGGCAGCGGTCTCAATGTTTCCAACTCTGAAGGACGACTTTATAAGGTGTTGCAAGATTTGGCGGCCCTTGAAGCGAAGTAAGATCTTTCCTTCGTATCATCATCGCTTTACTCATTATCATCAGGTCTTCCACTTCCGTTTCGTTGAAAGCTCGTGAAGTCTTGATCCTTGGGCAAATGCCATCGCATGAAGAGCGTCTCGTTCAGATGGAGGCTATTCTCAAGAATGCTGTTGCGCCCAACTACTACGGTGAACAGAGCAGTGGGCCACGGTATGAAAATATTGGTTATTTTTCCGAGCTCTTGTTTACCGTCAATATAGGACACCGTCAGCCGAAGTCTTGAAAGAGCTCAGTGACTCTCGGTACACCGTCTACGATGTTCTGCCATCATTCTTTAACCACCAGGACCCGATGGTCACCCTTGGTATGTTCATTATTGATCCCTTTATACTCTTCTCATGGATATGGCTAGCTGCTTTTGAGGTGTACATTCGCCGCGCATATCGTGCATACACCCTTTTGTCGATTGATTACGAAGACGGCGATTTCCTCGACGACGGTGATAATACCAACGTCGTGACATGGAGATTCAACCTTGGCCAGTCGCATTCTCCTCCGTCCACGCCTCGGCTTCCTATAACGTATGTCTTTCTTAAATAATGCATCTATCTTTTGACGCTGTTCTAGTCCTGGTGTATCTCGACCTGGAGCTCCTACTCGTTCAGGCTCAGTCAGCGACTTGAGCTACTTGATCAACCGACACCAGACGCAACCTGTTCGAACTGGCGCCATCGCTTCTTTCCCGACCTTTGACGCTCTTGCTCGAGGTTTCGAGAAGGTCGCATCTAGTCTTCCCATCTTCGATCAAGAAGAATACCGTCAACGATATGGAAGCAACAGCCAACCTCCGAATGTCATGAACATTGCTTTATGTCTTTTCAATGCAGAGGAAGACAAAGGAGATGACGCCTGGTTCGGGACCATTGCTTCGTTTTTGAATGAACGTAGTGAAACGATGAAGCGTCGCGGTGTTCGTCGCATTTCGGTATTCCTGTGCCGTCGAGGGCAATATCCCGTCTACATGACTTTCCGGGAAGGTGCCGGGCAATGGAGCGAAGAGAAGGCGATTCGAAACATTGAGCCTGCGCTGGCTTTCCAAATCGAGCTCAGTCGGCTTTCCCACTACAACCTCAAGCCTTGCTTTGTCGAGAGCAAGCAAATTCACATCTACCATGCCGTCGCGAGAGAGAACCAACTCGATAACCGCTTCTTCGTTCGAGCTCTTGTTCGTCCAGGACGTCTTCGTGGTTCAATGAGCACAGCGGAATACCTCATTTCCGAAACCGACCGTCTTGTGACCAATGTTCTCGATGCGCTCGAGCTTGTTACGGCCGAGTACCGTAGCGCTGACTGCAACCACATTTTCTTGAACTTTGTCTACAACCTCGTCGTGACCTACGAAGATGTCCTTGCGGCCATTGCTGGATTCATCGACCGGCACGGAAAGCGGCTCTGGCGTCTTCACGTCACTGGCTCCGAGATCAGGATCGCTTTGGAAGATGCTGAAGGAAATGTGACCCCGATTCGCTGCATTATCGAAAACGTCTCTGGTTTCATCGTCAATTATCATGGATACCAGGAAATCACCACCGACAAGGGCACTACGATTCTTAAATCGATTGGCGACAAGGGTCCTCTTCATTTACAGCCTGTTCACCATCCTTATCCGACGAAAGAGTCATTGCAGCCCAAGCGGTACCAGGCTCACCTTATCGGGACGACATACGTTTACGATTTCCCTGATCTTTTCTCCAAGGCCCTGAATAACATCTGGGTGGAAGCTCGTGAGCTCGACCCGTCACTTGTTGCACCCAAGCAATACTTGGAGTCCAAGGAGCTTGTTCTCGACGAGCATGACCAGTTGACCGAAGTCGACCGAGCTCCAGGAAACAACACCTTTGGAATGGTCGCCTGGGTCTTCACTCTTCGCACCCCGGAATTCCCTGACGGCCGAAAAGCTGTTGTCGTCGCCAACGACATCACCTACAAAATCGGATCTTTCGGTCCTATTGAAGACCAATTCTTCTTCCTCGTCACCCAGTACGCTCGGGCGCAAGGCTTGCCCCGAATCTATCTCTCGGCCAACTCTGGCGCTCGCATCGGTTTGGCTGAAGAGGTGATGCCTTTGTTCGATGTCGCTTGGAATGATGCGACGAACCCTGAAAAGGGAATCAACTATCTCTATCTCACCCACGACAACTTTTTGAAGCTCAACGAAAAGGGACCAGATGCGGTTCGGGTCGTCGATATCGAGGTCGATGGAGAGCGGCGACACAAAATCACTGACCTTATTGGTCTCCAGGACGGGCTAGGCGTTGAATCGCTTCGAGGCTCTGGCTTGATTGCAGGAGAGACTTCGAGAGCCTACGACGACATTTTCACTATCACGCTTGTTACGGCTCGGTCAGTCGGAATCGGGGCATATCTTGTTCGTCTTGGTGAAAGAGCCATCCAAGTCGAAGGTCAACCCATCATTCTCACTGGCGCTCCAGCGCTTAACAAAGTCCTTGGTCGCGAGGTTTACACGTCGAATTTGCAGCTCGGTGGAACACAGATTATGTTCAAGAATGGTGTTTCGCATTTGACGGCGAGCAGCGATTTGCAAGGAGCGACCCAAATTCTGCAATGGATGTCGTATGTTCCAGAGGTTCGAGATGGACCTTTACCAGTCAGAGAAGGACCTGACAGCTGGGATCGCGACATTGGATATACGCCGCCAAAGGGAGCTTATGATCCGAGATGGTTCATCGAGGGGAAGACGGATGAAGCGACTTCAGAGTGGAGAAGCGGTTTCTTCGACAAGGGTTCATTCCAGGAGACCCTTAGTGGCTGGGCTCAAACCGTCGTCGTTGGTCGAGCTCGTCTCGGGGGAATTCCTATGGGTGTCATCGCCGTCGAGACTCGTACAATCGAGCGTATCGTCCCAGCCGACCCTGCGAACCCTGCTTCATTCGAACAAAGAATCATGGAAGCCGGCCAGGTCTGGTATCCCAATTCGGCGTATAAAACCGCTCAGGCCATCTTCGACTTTAACCGCGAAGGTCTGCCATTGATCATTTTCGCAAACTGGCGTGGATTCTCTGGTGGTCAGCAGGACATGTACGACGAGGTTTTGAAGCAAGGCTCGAAGATCGTCGATGGGCTTTCGAGCTACAAGCAGCCCATCTTTGTCTACATTGTTCCGAATGGAGAGCTTCGCGGTGGCGCCTGGGTCGTCCTGGATCCTTCCATCAACTCGGAACAAATGGAAATGTACGCCGACGTCGACGCGAGAGCTGGTGTCTTGGAGCCGGAAGGAATTGTCGAGATAAAGATGCGTCGGGAGAAGATTTTGGCATTGATGGAGCGCTTGGATTCCCAGTATGCTTCTTTAAAGCGGGACAGCAAGGATCCGACCAAGACCGTCGAAGAGAGAGCTTCTGCAGGAGCGGCTTTGGGACAAAGAGAGCAGATTTTACAGCCGACGTACAAGCAGATGGCTTTGCTATACGCGGATCTCCACGAGCAAGCCTTTTGTTTCTTTTCTTTTCTTCTCGTACTGATTCATTCGCTTTAGTCGCACTGGTCGCATGGAAGCCAAGGGCTGTGCAAAACCAGCTGTCTGGAAAAATGCCCGACGACACTTTTACTGGGCTGTTCGCGCTCGAGTGGCTCGTTCGGCAGCTTTGGCGGCTTTGGCTGAAGCGAGCCCGAACTCTTCCTCCGAATATCGCATTCGTCTCTTGAACTCGCTGGCTGGAATTGAGCCGACCACCGATTATCGCGAAGCGGCCGACAAGCTTGAGGACCTTGATCTCACCCCGACCATCACGGAGCTCCGCTCTGACTTCCTCATTCGGGGAGTTATGGACCTGGTCAAGGAGGACCGAAAAGCTGCGATGACTGGAATCATGCGGTTGGCAGACAGTCTTTCAGAAGAAGAAAGAGCGGCACTTGTTTCGGTATTGCAGGCATCGCCCAGGGAACCTGGTATGTCCTTTCCAAACCCTAGAGATTCTCAAACTGACCATCGACGAGCAGGACCACCTTCTTATGCGACTTGAAAACACGTTTTTTACGCTTGTATTTTTACTTTCTTAGGTTCTTTTGCTCTCTAACTACATCTGTTATCGTATCAATTCCATAGAAATCAATGAATAGACTTGCTAGATTCACTAAAGTTGGACGAGGCGACTTTGAAGATCCGTGGCGCACTCACGCGATGAGCACGTGAGGAAGACGCTGTTCTCGTGGGAATTCGCGATGATGGAAGATCGGTACCTGAGCCTCGGCGCTTCCAGAGATTGTTCAATACCTCTTCGATCATCTTTCATCTTCTTTCATTCCATGTTATTATTTATGACTCAGATTATCTCTGCATTCGCACAGAGAGTCGAAGTATACGGGATGCCAGATTCGCTCTGATTTCAAATTTCAGCCCCTGTAAGCTTCTGATTCCTGTTTCAACTTTCTATCCAAACATCAAGTCTTGGCCATTTCTTAGGGCTAGATTTGTTCGTATCCACAAGGTTTTTTCTTGGCAAAGTTTGAAGGAGCGCAGCTTCCTTGGCAACATTCGAGTGAACCAATTGCAACTTGATACCGCCCAAGAGATTACTATTACAGCGGGACGCCACCGATGGATATAAAAGTGAGCAATGTAATATTTCACTGTTCTCGCTGAATTCGACACAGGTTTTAGACGAGGGATACTGGATTGAGTGGACACGGGCGCGCGTCTTGGCAACTCCGTGATGCAGTATGATCCGTGATTTAAACATTAATCTGCATCGATGGTACCCAATGATACCGTACCTCTCGTACTTCTAGGGGCAAGGCAATGTAAGGCCCGCCATAAGAAGCGAATCCAGGAATACTGAGAGCTAGGGCGTTCTGTAGGATTGGTCTGAATAGACGAGAATCTGGCTGCTCCGTCGACACTCCGATAATCTTGGCACCTTGGCACAATTTGGCCATCACTGATGCCAAGACGCCGGCTTGAAGTCGAAAGCTTAGAAACAGGCACACGTATCATGTGCAAGCGATGGGTATAAGAAGCTTCACCTGCGCTCTGTTGTTCCCCAGAAACTAGCCGGACTGGTATTCTCCCCGTCATTTTTTGAATTTCACTCAGCCTTGTTCTGGAAACAACTGACGATCATGCAATTCAAACTCTTCATCGCTGCTGCTGTGCTGTCAAACTTAGCCTTGGCCGCCCCACTGGTTCGCTTTGTTTTCTCGGCGTTTGATAGCTGGCTAACCATCTTTCCAATAGGTCTCCCGTGCTCCACTGACAACTCCTGCAAAGACCACTGCCGCGTCGAAGACTGTTATGGAAATCGAGGGTTGTCTCGACAAGGAGTCGAAGAAGTGCGAGAAGGTCTCCTTCAAGCCAAGCACCTGTACCGCTCTTCCAGACGTCCTGAACGACGACATTTTGTCATTCAAAGTTCCCAAAGGACACAAGTGTACGCTGTACAGGTGAGATTGAGTCTAACGTATTTATTTGTCCTTTTACTTACGAATCATGGCAGCAATTTGGGATGTTCTGGACGATCCATGACCAGGGACCATAACAGTCAAGTCAGGGAAGCTCTTGCCAACAAGATTTCTTCTTTCCGGTGTCTCTCATCGGACGCGAAAGCAACTACGACGGCACCTGGCAAAGATGCTCAACATGTCTCAGGTTGTATCGATACAGATTTCAAGAAATGCAAAGCAGTGCCATTCGTTGCAGACCAATGCACGCCTTTCCCGGAGATCCTGACCAATGATATCTCATCTTTCAAAGTCCCGAAGGATCACAAGTGTACCTTGTACAGGTAAACTCAGCGACGAATTTTTCTGAAGACGTGTACTCAGTCTTTCACAGTCGGCCTGGATGCTCTGGCAGGTCGATGACTCGGGACCATACCAGCAAAGTCGGCCAGGCGTTAAATGATCGGCTCAACTCTTTCCAATGCTCGCCTATGAAAGGTGCTAAAATTGCTTCCAAGAAGATGAGGCGCCAATTGGTTCGTTTATACTCGCCTCTGGCGTCGAACAGAACACTCTTGCTAACGCTCCTCAGGTCCCCCGTGCTCCTGTGACTACTCCTGCAAAGACCACTGCTGCGAGGACTGCTCTGGAAATTGAAGGTTGTCTCGACAAAGAGTCGAAGAAATGCGAGAAGGTCTCTTTCAAGCCGAGCACCTGTACCGCTCTTCCAGACGTCTTGAACGACGACATTTTGTCATTCAAAGTTCCCAAAGGACATAAGTGTACCCTGTACAGGTGAGATTAGCGCGGCGACTGTCTCGGACTTGATCTTTACTCACGATTTATGACAGTAACTTGGGATGTTCTGGACGATCCATGACTAGGGACCATAACAGCCAAGTCAGGGAAGCTCTTGCCAACAAGATTTCCTCTTTCCGGTGTCTCTCATCGGACGCGAAAGCAACTACGACGGCACCTGGGAAGGGCGCTCAACATGTCTCGGGTTGTATCGATGCGGGTTTCACGAAATGCAAAGCGGTGTCTTTCGTTCCAGACCAATGCACGCCTTTCCCGGAGATCCTGACCAATGATATCTCGTCTTTCAAAGTCCCGAAGGATCACAAGTGTACCTTGTACAGGTAAACTCAGCGACCGATCTTTCTGAAGACATGTACTTACTCTTTCACAGTCGCCCTGGATGCTCCGGCAAGTCGATGACTCGAGACCACACCAGCAAAGTTGGCCAGGCGCTCAATGACAAGCTCAACTCTTTCCAATGTTCGCCTATGGGAAGCAAGACCAGCGCGAAGAAGGCCAGACGTCGTTTGACTCCGGGCTATTGATTTGCTATCTATACCATTTTCGCACAGGGTATTATCGTGGCAATACATGGGTCTTTCTTTTCTGAATAACTGAATTAGCGTGAAGACCATGTGCCAATGCATACCACAAATTGTTCGTTCGCCAGGCAATTCTTTGTTGCAGGAGCGGAAAGACCGGCCCGGAGTTCTCCGATCAATTCCATAATGCTGATTTCGTGGTGTCACAAAATACCTATGCTTATTTTCGGCTCTCTGAATCCAAGCCGTATCATGGCGTACATGAAGAGAGACTTTGTGGTCTCTCACCTTGTAAAAGATTTTGGCGGCTGTTTCAAGTTGAACAAGTTTCACTACCGCAACCTACTTCTTTCCGTCCTTCCGTCAAGTCTGATGCGATTCTCGAAGCTCTGTTGCTTTAGTGGCGCTATTCGACCGTGTGTCAATGTCAAGGCCTAGTTATATGGGGTCAAGATCTTTTGCTTGGCTCTCTACTCCCTTCCACACAATCACTGATTCATCATTTGACGCCACACTAGTGTGGTACCTTTGTGTCATCAGAGGGGAAAAAATCAAGGCTGTCTATATTTAAGAATTCCATATATAAGACTGCCACTTCCACTACGGCTGTCACTTTCACTACAGCCCATCAAGTCGATGGCAAGTGTCAACGCTCCAGGAAGGAAGGAGCTGTTGAATGGTATAAAAGGGTTACCCGAGCTATGTCTTTCTCCCATATTCGAACTCTCATTTGGCCTTGTTCTGGAAACAACCTGACAATCATGCACCTCAAACTTTTCGTCGCTGCCGCTCTGCTGTCAGGCCCTTCTGCCTTCGCCGCTTCACTCGTTCGTGTTTTCGTGTAGCGTTTCAATATTGAGCTGACTGTGATTCAATTTCTCTCGTGCTCCTGGGATTACTCTCAACACCTTTAGCATGGACATTGAAGTGTGCCGCAAGCCCGACAAGGATGACTGGCAAACACCCAAGAAATGTCAGACGATGAGCACCTCGGTCACCCCCAGCACCTATGTAGATCTTTTCCTTGTGGAAGCCCCCAACGGCGTCCCTCTCCTGAAGAAACTCAAAGCTCCCAATGAATACAAGTGCAAGCTGTTCAAGTGAGAAGCGACTGAATGCAGCTGATTGTTTACTAACCAAGTCACGACAGGGATCCGGGATGCACTGGGAATTTATGGATATTAGAATACTATGGCGCTTCTATTTCTGACAAGATATCTTCCGTCCAGTGCTCGCCAGTAAGGCCGCCGCCAGTGACCAAGGCTGGTACTAAGAAGACCAGACGTCGTCTAGCTGATTGATCCGGTTGTTTCTAGGCTAGTATCACTATATGGCTCATAGCTGCTTAGATGATAGACTCAGCTTGGAGATTGAAAAGTGGGACAATCCTTCCCAGCAATCTCCCGAAAGGTCATTGAATCGGGCGCAGTAAGTGCTGGTGCTGGCGCAAAATTCGAACCCACCATCTATATATGATCGAGAGAGGTTCTCAGAGATCCAAGATCATTATAGAAGACTCTGATTTTTCGCCATCCCACGTAGTCCAAAGCGTAACCAGCAACGAAAAAAAACTGTCGGACAAGATGCTTGTAGTGTGACGGTCACAGACTTGATGAGAATTGGAGTCACTTTAAACGCCGGAGTCTTCGTGGATCCTCGAAATTTCTGGTTCCTTCCATCGGGTTCCATTCCTTTCCAGCACTTTCTACATATATCTGACTCATAGCTCCTCTGACTCATTCCTAGCTATATAAACACTTGATCATGGATGTATTAGGTACATTTTAATCATATACAATCCTACCATTCTTACCTTACGCCACAGAGCTAAGCTTGAGAGTTAGGATTATCTGATCAAACAACCCCTTACTTGAGTACCTACGGCTACTTGAGAATCTAACCGAACCTCAGCAAACTTTCAACCTGAAAACATCCGGTTTTCACTACAACGCTACATTTCAGGATATGATACACTAAATGGTAAGATTACATACCATAAGAGGGTGTAAAAATGCTATTACCAGTTGACGACGATAATGAATGCAGAACACTGGTAGGACCCAATTCATATGACGACTACTACTAAATCGAGCACTGTGGCATCTAGCCTTGGTACACATGGAGATTTTGAATCCAGCAAGCTGGGTTTAGAATCCCTCTGTATCTGTTTCGCGCTCGCGATGATATCCTATAACGTTGAACCCCAACGGTGTTCACCTTTTATCAACCATCAGTAAGGTACATTTGCTGAAAGTGTTCGAACTCACCAAATTCAATCAACCGCATATTGGATTCAAATCCCAGTCTCATCTGAAATCATAGTAAGCCGTGGTTCGTCACCGAAAGCTCGTATATATCGAAATGAAGGAATCTGGTCATGCTGAACCAATGTCAGGAGATTCTCTTGCTCGGTCGAGACGAATGATGATATTGGATTGATTGTCGGCGAAGAAACCGCGATATCGGTCGATATATGGGCTGTCTTGCAGTCGAATGGAGCCATTCGCATAACCTACAACAGATTCGACACATATCTGTCAGAATCTCAATAAATAAAGCACCAAGTTTCTCCAATTCCAAGTTGTCACCTTCCATGGCAATGATTGGTGCCTTCCAGACATAGGCTCATAACCAGCCTCTCTACGGGGCAAGAGGTAAACCTCTCGTAGCATAGAGGGTCGGTCACCAGACTATTCCAGACAAATGTGGTACGTATATCCGTGCTGTTCCAGTTTCATTCATTGAAGGCCCAATAAAGCCTGCTACCTGATTGAATAACCTTCTTGCAATCTGTGACAGACGATACAGTCTTTGTCCCACCGGAAATCTTGAGCGCACCATTACAATCACACTTTCAACAAAACATCTTTCTCTCTCCAAGTGTTAATCACATTCCTGTTCGCTTGGATGCCCTGGCCAGAGTACATAAGACTCAATAACTGTCTGGGACATTGAAGGTCGGAAAAGACTTCAATGACGACCTTGATCAACCATTTAGTCCTCGAGGACGACAGCAAAAGACATGGGTCCCTTCAAGCTGAGCTTTAAACAGTGTGTGGTTCACTACTAAGTACTTGACCGCAAAACGGAAATAAACTACTTACAACCGACGACAAACCGACGAGTGCTACCGGATCGAGCATTGCAGCGTTGTAATGCTAACTTTCAAACGAGGAAAGGTCAGCGGGCCAACAGAGCACCTTGCTTGGCGTGGCAGGAGCTGATGCACTTCTGCTGGCTCTGAGTTGGCTCGGAGGGTTATCGAGGAATATACCGTATTACCGTGCTGTGAACATTGAAGCTGTGTTTCCAGACCTGGAAGAGATAGGTGTGAGGAATTGAATCTGTTGAATTGCATATTGATACTTTGAGGGCCGAACGCGGACGAGTTGAGGGTAAAAAGGGAAAAAAAATTAGCTTTTGAAAGTTCGGACGTGAAATCCGTCGGCTGGAGCTTCACCGAAAACTGAATCATTTTGACCGATGAGAAGGCCTTGCAAGCAAGGCAATTGAGCCGCGATTCCCCAAATAAGTAATGCGTTGAGAAACTGCCATTAAAGCGGTTCCAGTGCGCCGAATAATGTCCGGCTAACTCAGTGTCATTTCTGACCAATCCGAAATCTCGTCATCATCCCGAGGCTCCGTGCTTCTCATTGAAATCCCACATATATAACTTTGTCGAGAGCCCCACACTTTCCAATTTCCCTCTTTCATGGCGACTACATTCCGCCTCAGCATTTTTGAACTCTCCCTCCTCGGGGTCGCTGGCTTGATATTCCTACGAGGCTTCAGGAAGCGCTCCTACGTTACACCTCTCTTTGGCCCATCGAGACCCGGGTGGCTCTATGGATACCAGCGGCGACTGGTAGCGGACGAGACTGAAGTGGCTGCAGCTGCTTTGTTGCAGAACTGGGCTAAAGAATACGGCGACGTCTTCGCTCTCCCGTGGAGCTTAGGAAGCAACAAAATTGTCTTGATCGATCCGAAGGCTGTAGCGCACTTTTTCGCTCTCGATACCTATGGATATGTCCAAACCAGCTTCATACGCAACTCGATTGAACTACTCGTATGTCATTATCCTGTATTTTATGCTCCACCGATACGAATATCGATGTAGTTCGGTCCTGGGGTTTTGACGGTCGAGGGTGATGTCCATAAACAGTATGTATCCGGTGCTTCAGTAATATTGTCTAACGCTGGTACAAGACAGCGGAAAGCCATGAATCCCTCGTTCAGTCCCGCCTCCATGAAGGAGATTCTCCCCGTCTTCTACGATGCCAGTTACAAGGCGAGTCCCGTCATGAATTCAATCATTTCAATGACCTTGACATCCATCGACAGTTGAAAACGGCTTGGGATTCGACATTGGAGTCAAATCACCAAGATGGCGCCACAATTGAGGTCGGAAAATGGTATTTATGTCCTGCTTATTTGTATGAGATGCTAACTGAGATATCAGGATGGCTGCTATCGCGTTTGTTAATTCATGTTGATTCATAATGGGCGTCTCTTGTGCTGACGGGCATTTCCAGTCTCGACAGTGTCGGCCTCGGCGGATTCTCTCATGATTTCGGAACCCTCGACGGGAAAACGCCTCGAGTCCTGACAGCTATGGATTCATTCGGCGAACACGGGGGCGACAAAACTGTTATGTCTCCATTCATGTTCCTCCTTGCACCAGTGCTCCCACTGCTGCTCAAACTGCCTATCGGTGGGCAGGACGCCATTGGTAATCTGAGGAAGGACTTGAACGTCGTAGGAAGTGCCTTGCTTGAACGTGTCCGGAAAGAGCAGGAGATAGGTGTGGCGCAAGGCGATAAATCAGTCATCGGGGTACTCAGTATGTGGTCTTCAGTCATACTAGCGCCCTTCTTAATCGTGCAATATAGTCAGATCAGAGAGTACCGAAGCATCTATACGTATGAGCCCCGATGAAATTCAGGGACAGGTACGTGGATTTGACCTTCGACTCGAAGTTAACCCTAAGTGTTGACCAATAGATGGTTAGTTCTCCCATTGTACATTAAATCTAGAAGAATTGCTGACAGTTTCGGTAGAACACACTCCTTATAGCAGGTCGGAAATGTTATAAATGTCTATACTTGAGGGCTTACTGATCGTCTATCCAGGTTATCTCACAACAGCAACCAGTTTGACCGTTCGTGCATTTCATTGAACTCCATCTTTGAGCGCTTAATGTCTCACAGTGGGCTTTGATCAACCTCAGCCGATATCCAGAGAAGCAAACTCGACTCAGGGAAGAGCTGTTGCAACTAGGTCCAAACGATCCGACATACGAACAGCTCTCATCCGCGATTGTGCTTCCATATCTCGACGCTGTTGTCCACGAGATCCTTCGACTGCATCCTGCAGTCCCAGATACTACGCGTGAGGCCCATGAGGACGATGTTATGCCCTTGAGCACACCAATTGTCACTGCCACCGGTCAGACCGTTTCCAGCATCGCGATTCCCAAGGGCACCAGTGTCACAATACCAATTCTCGCCATAAACACATCTGAAAACTTCTGGGGTCCAGATGCCAAGATTTTCAGACCTGAACGGTGGTTGGAATCAGACTCGAAGTTGGCCACAGATATCCAGAGTTATCGCCATATCCTGACTTTTGTGGCTGGAACTCGCGAATGTCTTGGAAAAAACTTTGCAATCGCGGGTACGTGAATCTATCTATTTCGGGTGTCGACAAATCTGATCTTAGCACAGAGTTCAAGGCTGTCCTGTCTGTCCTCATACGCAACTATACTTTCGAGTTCCCGAATGGACCAGACACCGAAATCATTGGATGGAGAGGACTGGTTACGAAGCCCAGGGTTGTAGGAGAAGAGGGAGCCAAGGTTCCGTTGGTTGTACGAAGGTTCAATTGAGAATTCCCAGTCCTAGTTGTATTACAGCTCTGTTGTTCCCCAGAAACTAGCCGGACTGGTATTCTCCCCGTCATTCTTTGAATTCAACTCAACCTTGTTCTGCGAGAAGGTCTCCTTCACGCCGAGTACCTGTACTGCTCTTCCCGATATCTTGAATGACGACATTTTGACCTTCAAAGTTCCCAAAAGACACAAATATACCCTGTACAGGTGAGATTGAGTCTAAAATATTTATTTAACCTTTGGCTTACGAATTTTGGCAGCAATTGGGGATGTTCCGGACAATCCATGACTAGCCTGGACTATAACAGCCTTGAAGTCAGGGAAGCTCTCGGTGCCAACAAGTTCTCCTCTTTCCGGTGTCCCTCATCGGACGCGAAAGCAATAGTACGACGGAACCTGGGAAGGACGCTCAACATGTGTCTGGTTGTTAGACCTGTAACATGTCCCTCATCTCGAGAACCTCGATAGAGGGACCTGTAAATCAGATCAAATATTTGGCGTTGACGTTTCCGACCCGACCCGGCTGAGTTATGAAACCCTTATCCGGTATTCGCTCAGTCGGGAAAGGGTCGACACTCTCATACCAGTATTACCACTCGTTTAGTCGACGGCCACGGGCACCCGAATGGTATATATATGTCAAATGTTCACCGCACGGTCCAAAAACCGGGGGATTGAGACTTGGCGAGTAGATTAAGGACGTTTGTGTGTATGTCTGCGTGAATTGATATTACAGACAGTCAAGAAGAACACTGGTGGTCAACATAATGTTGAGGAACCGATTTGAGGTAATTTGGAGCAATGCGAGGCATCCTGACCACCGCAGAGCAGCGGTAATCTCAAGTTTAGTGCAAAAGTATACATTTCTGAGGGTTTGACTGCTAATTTTGAGACGTAAAGTAGTCAAGGACCTGACCAAAGAATATGCAGGCTCAAGCGACCAGAAATCTGCGTAACAAGACCGTGAAATGTGCCATACTGCGCGTGGAAATGTGGAGTTGAATGAACTAGCTGAAACCGCTCTTCTAGCCTCGTCGTGCCCTTTTTTGGGGGTGCAAAGAGAGTTGTCACATACATACACCATTCAGGTACCCATAGCCATTGATTAAACGAGTGGTATTGGCGGTATGAGAGCGTCGACCCCTTTCCCGACTGAGCGAATACCGAATATGGGCTTCATGACTCAGTCGGGTCGGCTCGGAAATGTCAAAGCCAAAAATAAATTCTGATTTACTAGGCCCTCTGTCGAGGTTTCGACGAGGGTCCTGGTAACGAGACTATCTGGTTGTATCGACGCTGATTTCAAGAAATGAAAAGCAGTGCCTTTCGTTGTAGACCAATCACTACGTATCACAGCTATATATAGAGGGTGTGAATATGTAGGAATAGATGCGAGTACGTATGTTTAGGCGCCTATTCAAGACATTAGCCGACGACCTATTCGAACCCTCAAACATGCCGGAATAGATCCCGAATAGATGTGAGTAGGTCCATATTTGAGGTCTTGAATGTGCCTCAAATATCTCAGGACTATGTACTGCTCTTTCAATGATGTCACATGCTGGACACCACTAAAGTTGCACACCGGGCTCTGACTCCGCCGCCGAGCCTCGTGGCCGGTGATTATGTGACAATCGTGACATTGGGAGTAATATTTATTCATGCTCCATGATCGGCGTCCACCATCGAAATTTGTGGTTCACTCGCAATGGTAGTGGATCTAAAGCCCTACAATGAGACAATGGAGGGGATACCTTGCAGAATTCTCTTTCTTTCATCTCAATATTAATAATGCGGCTTCAAATTGAGCCCATATCAAATTCGCTTAGCCACGAGCCTATTTTTCTTCGTGTTCCGTCACTGTGGCGATTCAATATACAACATATCACGCTGAAACGGCTTCTTCTGCCCTTTCCCTCTTCCCTAGCCCCAGGCGGTGCTACATCACTTCTCCGTCTGGCACGGAGGGACCCGAAGTTCAACAATGGACAAACAATGAACAAATACCAGAAATTATATCCTCCCTGTGTTCCTTATGCTCGTATATTCTTGACATAATCTCACATTTTTATGGCAGTGAATACCTCCAACTAGGGACATATTCACAGCTGTAAGACACCTATTCGAAGGGGTTGGAGTAGCCTCGAATAGGTCATGTGTTCACACCCTCTATATATAGCCGCAATACGTAGTGAATGCACGCTTTCCCAGAGATCCCCACGAATGATATTTCGTCGTTCGAGGTCCCGAAGTCTTACAAGTGCACCTTATTTAGGCAAGCTCATTGACGAATCTTTCCGAAGAAATATGGACATGAGTACTATTTCACAGAGTCGCCCTGCTCTATGCTGTTCATTCTGCACAAAAATTAAAGGCATTTAACAAGATTCTCCATGAGTTCCCTGGTTCATGAGCCTTTGTCAAACTGGGCAGAACTGTGTAGAAATCAGTTGGAAACAGGTTTTTGTCCGGTTTCGAAAGTGTTTTTTATCCGGTTTCGAAAGTGTTTTTTCCCCGGTTTCGAAATGATGTTTTCTCCGGTTTCAAAATGAAGAATCCGGCTCGGAACAGGTTATAGCCGGATTGGCGCAATACCTGGAATGGTAAGGCGGGAAGCGCTCTGGCGCACCGCCTGCTGTGTGACATGTTGTGACAAATTATGCAGCGCGGTACAAGTTCACCGAACATAGTACATCGAAGATGAAGTTTATTAGAGTGATTAAAACAATAACTATGGTATGATAAGCTATAAGACTTCAGAATATTAAGATTGCTGTAGCTATGCAGTGGCGACGGTGGGTATTGTGTCCGAGACTAGGAGAAGGGTGAATAAATAATCAACTAGTGGCGTCAAGACAGAAGGATAGAGATGAATGTCCAGGAAGGGTATAGTTTAAAAAGAGTGACGAGACTGGGGAGAATAGAATGAGATCGAAAATGAATGGGAATAATGGTAGATGTCAGATTAAAAGTCAAAGTATCATGGCTTCCAGTGCTTTGATGCATCGTTTGGCCTGATTGGTGAGATGGGAAGTGCTGAAGATGTTGATGGGCCACTGTCTGGTAGTGGTGTAGCAGCTTGAGTGAGATGACGAGAAGCTTGAGATGATGTCGAAGGTCCTGACTGGGGAGTATAATTGAAGTCATCATTGTCGGAGTCATCAATGACAATGATTCCAGCATTGTCAGTCTCATTCTCCTCTGCCTGAGGCTCTACTGCATGGAAATAATAATTAGCCAATGAAGATAAGTTGTTGTCTGCTCACCCTTGATACGCTTGCTCCGGCGTGGCGCTTTCCACTCATCCTTCTCTGGCTCCACTTCACTCTCCTGTTCCAACTCGGTAGACTTCCGTTTGGAACCAGACATTTTAGCACTGGCTGGCAGCCAGCCACGAATGACATTGACAGGAATTTTGTGTCGCGCAGCTAGATAGTCGAGTCATTTTTTGTGCACAAGACTGGATTGGATCACCTACCAAGAATGATTGTGTTATTCCACCAAGCCCCATTGGTCTTGCTCTTTGAATAATGCATTACTTGTTTGCCATTCGGATAATTGACTTCGCCAGCAATGGAAGCATGGCGATTTTCACAGCCCACCAACACAAAGGGTGCCATGCAACGTTGAATCTCGGGGTCCCTGGCCTCATTGAAAGCTGGGTTAAGCTCAGTCTCGAGACTCTGGAAGTATTCCATTGCCTCTGGAAGGACCGATGTTACAAATGCAAGAAATTCATCAGCTGTCGACTCCCTGGAAAGAGAAAAGCCATCAGACTCTTCAGTGGCCTGCACAGCGAGTTTGAGCTGAAGAAGTTTTGACATCTGTGCTCGGGCTGGGACAGAATCATTGACAAGATTCGTCTGAGGTATGATCCCGGACTCATCCTGAAACTCAAGAGTTAGAGAATATACTGTCCAGTAAAGGTGTCACGTACGATCTCGGTGCCTTCATGGAGCATCATGATTGTACCAAAGCGAAAGATAGTGTCAGCAGGACGTCCTGATGGAGGCTGCCAACATATTAGGACCGACAAGGGCACATAAAGTAAATGGGAAACAAACCTTTTTGTCCTGGCCTTTTCCCTTCAGTTTTCGAGAGCTCCGGGTGCCACCACTTTTGCTTGGAGCAGTGCGATTTTTTGTGCTGAGTGATTCATCTTTGGCTTTTTTGACAAGCCTGTGGAGGGCAGATGAGCCAGAAGAGCCTCCTTGCTTCATAGATTTCACAATCTCAGCGGCTCTGCTTGAAGGACCCTGCTTTGGTGGCGACTTTGAGCGTTGGATATTATCCTCATGGTCAGAGCTGTCAGGCTGGGTCGCATGGTGATGGTCTTGCTCATCGTCAGAAGACATGGGGTAAAAGAGTGGTATTGGTATTGTGGTTGAGTGAATTTGAAATCTGGAATGGATGATGGAGACGAGACGAACAAAGAAAAATAATTGTTACTATGTCACAGGTGTCACTATTTACTTGTCCGAGTCACTCCCTTCCTCACTGGTTGATTCATCATCTCGAGACTCTAGAATATTGTTCATTATTGACAGAGCACGACCCCAGAGGTCTGCTCGAGGCTTCCAGACCAGATGTGGCAGCTGGACACGAAGCTTTTTTGACCCACGTCGACCTGAAGGTATAATCTCGTATGGTGGATACTGCCCATCCTCCCATTCCAAGGGTGTGAGCCCAAAGCCAGACGGAATAATGTCTTCCTGAGACAGGCTGAGAAGTGCTTGCTCGAATGTTCTCATGTCCTCGTCATCAGGAAAAGGACATTTGTGCTTCGGAACAGGCACAGCATCATGCAAGAATTGTTCTGCAATATCCTCATTGATGCGATTCGGAAGGTCTGAAATGTCTAGCAGATCATCTTCTTCCTCTGAATGATAATCGATTGGCAAGGTACTTTATCTGAGAAACTACCACGTACCATCATCAATTTCGTCATCTTCCATTCCACTTTCACTTCCAGAGTGTTCTGAGATGTCGACTTCCATCTCGGAATCAGAGCCGGAGTCAGATTCTTCATCAGTTGGGTGACCAGCACCAGTTTGGCCTGGCCGACGTTGAATTTGAGGTCCCTCGACACCGTAGTAGTGTTCAAGAACAGAAGGTTCGACACCTGGAAACTCCTCAATATAAGTCCCTTGAGTTATTTGACCTAAAAGTCGCATGTCCTGGACAATTATGAGTGAAACTCTCGAAACCTTAAACAAGACTGACCATGGGGCTTCTGTCATGACCTTCACCAGAAATCGGATGGCAGTTCCAATTATCTATGAATGTCTTGCAGTCAGTGTTGATATCATCAAGGAAGAGATAGTGCAAAAGCCAGAGATGCTTTCTGTTGGTTACTTCGAGCTGGTGTTGGTTCTCCAATCAGCAGAAAAAGCCACGCCATGCACGAGCAAATTGAGTCCCGACTTCGACCCAAATACGCTCGATACGAGTGTTGTGTGTCGATCTAGCTGAAATATCAAAATACAAGACATGTAGAATAAAAAGAACCACGTACGAGCCCCACATAAAACTTGCCCGATTCAAACCTCGCTTCATTATCATGAAGACTGAAACATCTTGATTCTCTCCACCACGATCGCCACGAACCCTTGATGGACAGCCATGCAGATTCACAGCTTTCATGAACATCTCAAGGACTGTATCAGCTCTGTTATTGGTACTGGCTTCCATTCCGACAATCTAGAGGGCTATTTTAGCTAAACGAAAGACAAGTCAAGAAAATTGACCATACCGTTCGATCGTACCCATCAATTATGCCATGAATGACTATGCCCCAGTGGATCAACTTGTGATGGCCATCCAAATGCCAGAGGGAGTTTGGGCGAGAGACTGAATATTTTTTGCGAGAGACTGGATTTCGTGTCCGAATGACACGCCCTAGAGGATTGGTACGGTCAACTGAAGACTTCACCCTGGCTTTTTGGACTTGTAAACCATGTTTGCGAAGAAATCCAACCAGGTACCGAACTCCAGCCTCTGGATTGGTCTCGGTAAAAGTCTTCATGAGAATATCGAGGTCATCATCCGAGAGGTCACTGAATTTATGGTCGACCCCAAACTCATTGAGATAATAAGTCAATGTATTTCGATGAATATTCATCGCATCAGCAAGTCTCGTCAATGGGATTCGGCGTTGTGGGGCCATAGCTTGTTGGAGGATTTCAAGATCAGGGATTTTGCGTGGCCAACCAGGTCTTCCGGTATGCTCGACCTTGTATGTAGATTTCTTGGATACATGGGATTCTTCACTGAGCAGAGATCAGCAAGAGAGCTTGGAAAAATCGACCAAAATCATACCGCTCATTAGCTTGGAGCTCCTCATTTTCGAGAGCATTGATCAGAGCAGCAAAATGTTCTGCCAAGTCATTAACCCAGACATCAGGAATATTCTCGACAGGAGCATGTTCGCTGAGTGCACAAATTAATGGTAGAGCATCTTGCATTATGGTATCGGCATGATAGTGAATCCGGTTTAGCTTGCTCTCGGACTGAATGGCAATAATTGCATGGTGAGAGATGTCGCAAAGAATGTCATGAGCATAGAGCACATTAGCTGAGAAAGGCTGGTCAGGTATTTCAGGGAATTCCATGAGAGTCGTGGTCAAATTGTCGAAGTGATGTTTGGCTGTGTATATCGAAGCCCTTGTCCCATCCACCATGGCGGCCGAAAACACAAATCAAGTTCCCCTTGAGAAAGATGATAAATACTGGTTAGATGACTGTCTGATGGTTTTTCGGGTATGCCATTCTTTTTTGTGTTATGATTAGCTCTGATCATTGCATCGATAGGTTGAGAATACCCTCTTCCGTCTACCATGAAGTGCCTTGACCCTGGGATCCGTGGGTTGGGGAAACATCTTGAGCTGCCCTCCACATCCTAACATTGACGGGACTGAAGCTCATCCAATCAATTTGACTGGCCACGTCACCAAGTTCCAGTTCAAAGGCATGCTTGAATGGTTGTACAAACAGTATGCTTGACTGCTAGCCTACGAAACAAGTGAACTGACTGTTTTTGCAGACCATGGGATTTTCCAGGTGAATTTGACGACAATGAGGAACTGCTGATTGGTGTGCTCAAGATGAGTGGCCAGTGGCTCGTCCCCAAAATGAAGGAATATGTGGTCAAAAGATTGTCAGCCAAGGGGCTTCATCCAGCTCGTCTCATAGAGCTTTCGCGCCTCTACAAGGTACCGGAATGGGTTGCAGATCCACTGGAAAGCCTTATTCTATATTATCCTCTTCGAATCCTGTCCGACGATGATTGCAGCAGAATCGGGCTCGAGACCTTCACAGTGATCAGCAAGGCAAAGGCAGAGATTGAAAAAGAGAAGAAGATGATCGCCTTGGTCCCTGGTCTTGATGTTGATCCACAGGAGGGTTGCACGTGCCAGAACCATAATCAATGCCTGCGTCTCTGGAGCACCTATTGGAGACGAGAAGTGTCTGATGTGATCCTCGCACCCGACCATGTCGGGAGCCTGGCACATGTCGAAACCCGAGTTTTCACATACAGCCAGCATGATCCTCGGTTGAATGTGGCCTGTAAAGAAGCATTTTTCAAGGTTATCAGGGACAGCGAGGTCTTCAAGAATGAGAGACCCATCCTGAATGCAGCCTATCGAAGGACCAGATCCTTTTTCATACTTCCCCCTGTTGATTCGGAAGCAGCTGGGGCAGAGGATGCAATGGACACAGCGTAGAAGGTTAAACATGCTTTATTCTGAATGGCTAATTACAGTGTCGACGTACATATCTAGAATCTATTGATCTTGAGCTTTGAGACAGAATACAGAGGAAGACACTTGCCTGGACCATATTCACAACCGTCATGGCACCATGGTGAATGCACCGTGGTTGGTGGATGATGTCATATTTCTGCAGCCTGCAGAATTATACGGTCATAATTCTCACCTGGAGACAGGCAAGATTCTCACCTTAAATAGAGCCGAAACTTGAATCCAGTGAAATTGGCAGAAGCTGAATCCTGTGGGACGACTGAATTGCTTGTTTTTGCTCTTATTTGGCTTGGTAAAGGCACTGGAATTGAAGATGAGATTTCACTATCCAGGATCCGAGAGCAAATGCGCAGAGAAAAAGGCAGAAAACAGGCCACGTCACTAGCTGAAGCCAGCTCATAAATGTGAAAGGGATGAGGAATCTAGGGTGATCATGGACCCCCCAGCATAGATATATAGAATAATACCTCAATATTGCATCCATGCACCTTGAAGAGCCTCGAAAGGTAGACCAGGTCCAGGATACTTCTCAGAGAAGACTGAGGGAGAGGCCTCTAATGCTCCAACATAAGCAGAAAGTCTGAGATTGACAAGTAATAGAGAGGATTTTCAGCTTTGAGCATTTCGGGATGTTGTTACAGCAAGACTGGACAATGACTGACGACGTCGAGAGGAAGTTACGAGGCGGTCACGCGATCCCGGATAGCCGGGCCGGTCAAGAAAGTTCGCATTTCGAAACTGGGGAAAAAACACTTTCGAAACCGGATAAAAAACACTTTCGAAACCGGACAAAAACCAACATTGAAACCAGACAAAAACCTGTTTCCAACTGATTTCTACACAGTTCTGCCCAGTTTGACAAAGGCTCATGAACCAGGGAACTCATGGAGAATCTTGTTAAATGCCTTTAATTTTTGTGCAGAATGAACAGCATACTGCTCCGGCAAGTCGATGACTCGAGACCACACCAGCAAAGTTGGCCAGGCGCTCAATGACAGGCTCAACTCTTTCCAATGTTCGCCTATGGGAACCAAGACTAGTGCGAAGAAGGCCAAACGTCGTTTGACTCCGGGCTATTGATTTGCTATCTATCCCATTTTCACACCGGGTATTATCGTGGCAAATACGTGGATCTTTCTTTTCTGAATAACTGAATTAGCGTGAAGACAGTGTGCCAATGCATGCCGCAGATTGTTCGTTCGCCAGGCAATTCTTTGTCAGAAAGCTTTATTGTTGCCGCAAGTCGAGGTAAGCCGAGTTCAGCTCAAGCTAGCTCGGCCAAAAAAGGCATCAAACCAGCCTTGGAGCGTTGAAAAGAACATGAAGCAATGACAAATCTCAAGCAATGCCGTCGACAACTGATATACCAGTTCTATGTCCGGGAATGAACAATGTAGCTGAAAAAAATTAGTCAATATCCCTCGGACCATTGTGGAACAGACGAGAAAGCTCCAGAATAGTCCCATCACTGATTTCCTTTTTCGGTTGAGCTAGCTCAAGCTGAACTCGGCTCACCTCGCCTTGCGGCAACACTAGAAAGCTTGTCGCATGAGCGGAAAGTTGCGAAAGTTGAAACACCTGGAGTTATCCGATCAATTACGTGATGTTGATTTCGCGGTGTCACAAAATACCTATCCTTATTTCCGGCTCTCTGAATCCAAACCGTATCATGGCGTACATGAAGAGAGGCTTTCTGGTACTTATCCCACCTTGGAAAAGATTTTGGCGGCTGTTTCAAGTCGAACAAGTCTATCGCAACCCGCTTCCTTCCTTCTTTCCGTCAAGTCTGATGCGATCGCCTCTATTGTTTCCTACTCGACCGTGTATCAATGTCAAGGCCCATGTGCTGTTAGAAGGGGAAACATCGAACGCTGTCTATATTTAAGAGTTCCATATATATACAGCTAGCTCACCTGGTGTAGCGCACCTTCTTAGGCAACCGTAGATTCTATGTCGATGACATCTGGATTTCTAATCTGCATTGAGACAGAGTGAAGACCCAAAGTAGGACTTACAAGCTTGCTATTATTCTTTTGTGTCCGTGGGTGGATGATGGGATCCAGGCTTCTATTGTCTGAGCGAAATAGACTCCGCTTCTGCCGAGACAAATCTGGATTCTCAATTGTCTGTGGATTATAGGTTTGGCAGGTGGAATTGCATCCACGGACACTCTGGAAGCTATACCAAACGTCTCTAGACAACTTCGGAAACTCAGGGAAACAAAGATATACCCAAAATCAACCTTCCTCCCGTGTGAGAGAAAGGCCCAGTGTCGATATGCCGTTTCTGGATGGCGCAAACCTAGGGAGGGAACATACATGTGTCGGTACAATAAATGATAAAGTAAATCATGAAGGATTAAAGACCGGCACAGGGAGACATTAAAAACCTGGCTAGTAAACCACTTGGGAGAAACCTAGCTCAGGAAAAAGTTGCCGCTGTGCACAGTGTAGAATGAAAGCAAGAGAACATGTATGGGTGGGTAGCGCGAAACGACAAGAGGCTGCGAGACAGTGAGAAACAAAGAGAAAGATTGCACTGCCTCGGCACATGATCATCTGTTAACCGTCGGGCCGATTAATCCGTCGGCCGACGGTCTCGAACCGTTGAGGAAATTGGGAGTTGAACGACTACGACTCTCACTTTAACCCATGGGGTGGAGAGGAGAGAACACCGACTACGACTCTCACTTCGGACCCATGGGGTGAGCGTCTCATCTGCGACCTAGATAATCTGGGAGAATCTCTGTTGCAGCAGCAACAGTTCTGCGACTAGATTATAGGGAGAGTGAGTGGTGAATTCGGAGTGAAAGGGGGTCAGAGTTCGCTCGTTTCGAGGACTCGACGTTTACCCTTGTGTAAACTCCCGTTAACTCGATCTTATTTTTCATCCTACACCATGGCGATGGCTCTCAGGATTGTACTGTATCATCGGGAGTCAGGGCTCAGAATCACTTTCATTTCGGCTGTAGCTAGCAATACAACTGTCACTTTCACTACAGCCCATCAAATCGATGTCAAGTGAACGCTCCAGGAAGGAGCTGTTGAATGGTATAAAAGGGTTACCTGAGCTATGTCTTTCTCCAGAAACTAGCCGGACTGGTCTTCTCCCATATTCGAACTCTCATTCGGCCTTGTTCTGAAAACAACCTGATAATCATGCACTTCAAACTTTTCATCGCTGCTGCTCTGCTGTTAGGCCCTTCTGCCTTCGCCGCTCCACTCGTTCGTGTCCTTGTTTTGCGTTTCAATATTGAGCTGACTATGATTCAAGGTCTCTCGTGCTCCTGGGACTACTCTCAACACCTTTAGCATGGACATTGAAGTGTGCCGCAAGCCCGACAAGGATGACTGGCAAACACCCAAGAAATGTCAGACGATGAGCACCTCGGTCACCCCCAGCACCTATGTAGATCTTTTCCTTGTGGAAGCCCCCAACGGCGTCCCTCTCCTGAAGAAACTCAAAGCTCCCAAAGAATACAAGTGCAAGCTGTTCGAGTGAGAAGCGACTGAATGCAGCTGATTGTTTACTAACCAAGTCACGACAGGAATCCGGGATGCACTGGGAATTGGTGGATATTGGAATACGATGGCACTTCTATTTCTGACAAGATATCTTCCGTCCAGTGCTCGCCAGTAAAGCCGCCGCCAGCGAGCAAGGCTGGTACGAAGAAGACCAGACGTCGTCTGGCTGATTAGCCCCGTTGTGTACAGGATAGTATCGCTATATGGCTCATAGTTGCTTGGATGATAGACTCAGCTTCGAGACTGAAAAAGTGAGACAATCCTTCCCAGCAATCTCCCGAAAGGTCACTGAATCGGGCGCAGTAAGTGTCGGTGCCGGCGCAGGATTCGAATCTACCATTTATGTATGAGCGAGAGATGTGTCTCAGAGATCCACGGCATAGTCTAAGGCGTCCAGCACCGAAGAAAAATTGTCGGACAAGACGCTACATTCCAGGATCTGCACCAAACGATAAAATTACATACCACAAGAGGGTGTCAAAATGCTATTACCAGTGGAAGACGATAATGAATGCAGAACACTGTTAGGGCCTAATCCAAATGACGACTACTAAATCGAGCACTGTGGTGCCTCGACTTGGTAACCATCGAGATTTTGAATCCAGAAAACTGGGTTTCGAATCCCCTTGTGTCTGTTTCGCGCTCGCGAAATGACACCCTGATCATCTTGAACCTCTAACGTTGAAACTTGAACGCCCAGGGTGTTCATCTTGTATCAACATCAGTAAGGTACATTTGCTGAAAGTGGGATTCGAACCCACCAAATTTTGAGAGAACGCATATCGAGTTCGAATCCCAGTCTCATCTGGAATCGGTAAGCGGTGGTTGGCTCCGAAAAGCATTGCGAAAACGTACCTCTTTACGCTCTTCACCCTACAACTTCGTTTCTTCCTTGTCATCGACTTGCATGTATCGAAGCGAAGGAATCTGGATATGCCGAACCAATGTCAGGAGATTCTCTCGCTCGGTCGTCAAAGCCGAGCCTGGCGGTGATGATGCCATGACTTCTGGCAACATATCCTCGACTGTGAGCTCTTCCAACACAGAGCATTGAGCAAGTGTCTCTATGACCGCCCCAATGTCGACAGACGAAAGGTGGAGCCTCGAAATCTGGAACCAAGGTATCGAAGAAAAGACCCTCGACGACAAACAGACATGTCTGAGGTTCGGTGCAACATCAAACATGTCAACCTCGCTCTCTGTCGACAGAATGATTGCATCCAAAGATTCGAGGTTCGGAACTTTGCGGCGTATCGCTGATATTTGGGTCGGAATAGCTCGACAGGACATCAAGCGCAGTCGAAGATGCTTCCAGCGATGTGATTCAGCCGTCAGCATCGTCAGAGCTGGGTAATCTGGTACCCCACCGAGAGAAAAGTCGAGAATCTCGACATTCAGCAAAGCTTGTCTCGAGTGCTTGAGCAGCAATGTCATGCTTTTCGACTGCGCTTGTCGAACGAAATAGTTGGTGTCGAGGGATAGTGATATGTTGGACCAGAGAGTAGCGTAATTCTGTGCGACATGATGCCACGAAAAGCAGACCAGGTTGAGGGTTACCGCCGGTATTGTGCTGGTTCGAGAAATGCAATTTTCTCGACAGACATGCTCGAATATCTCGCAGATGAGCTCGACAGGGAAGGACTGGATGGAAGTAGCAGACATATTGGCAAGGATGATGCAAACAGCAGTTCTGTGCAGCGATATATAGCAATCCGGCCTTCCTCTGGGACTGTCGTAATGAGCGCGAAAGGACAGGCTTTACTCTGGCAGTGCCTCGTCGTGACCTCCTTTTATTAACCCGCTGTTCATCATGATAACAGCCTAATACAGCGGTCTGTAAGCTGACTGAAACCAAATACGACGCCAATACCCACCTGGGAACAATCCCGACGCCGAATGTAGCGGTAGAAAGATCCGAAAGCGACTGTGAAACCGTCTCGGTGCTGGACCATTTTGGATATCCGGTTGCACGGCCGAACAACAACGCCGGTGAACAAGCAGCGCCAGTCCTCATGGCATTGAATGGAGAATGGTTCAGCGACGAAAGCAGCCCTTAAATCACAAGCTGATAATCGAAAGATCAAATTAGCTTTGAGGCGTGGATATGGAGCTCACCAGGTATGATCTTCTTCCTTCATCTGAACTAATTACTCCCGGCATCCCAAGGAATGGCAGATGTTAATTCGACTGATGTTCAAAGCTTCTCAGAACCAAATGGGCCTCGCGGATAGCACTGAAGACCGGAAGACTGGCCTGGGAAGGCTTCGGAGAAGCAGTTAAAGAGAACTGAGGTGTGCACGGGTCCAAACATCAGATTTGGAGGTCGGAATAGCTCTGTCGGATTGTCAGCCACGTCGGCCCATGATTTGAACCTTTCTGACCTTGTCTCGGTGAGCGTGTCCAAGCTGTCGTCTAGCACAGGTCGAGGGAAGCCTAAAACGAAGGAGGTCAGTCGAGAGACATATACGGAGAAACAGCTTGACGCACCGAGCATTGATCATCATCAAGCACTGGTTCTCTGAGATGACCAGGCCGCTCTTCTTGGTGAGATGGCACCAAGCTCCGAAAAAAAAGAAGAGGCCATTTGTTGAGGAGCTTTTTCTGGATGATCTGTCGACCGGGTCCGCGCCAGCTGCCTGTGCTGATCATGCTGATCATGATGAAAAGCAAGATAGCAAATCAAAACGAACTCTTCAACATGAGCTCTCGGCTTATCAGTGCAGTCTAGCGCAATGTCAGGTCAATGTGGAATGGGTGGGACGCGACCTGTGAGGTCGTATGAGCGAGGGCTGTCGTACAACAGAAAAGTCATCGACATTATTTGGCGTGATCATGGCAGGAGCGGCTGCTTAGCGCTACAGCCATGTTCTTTGGTATGTTATAGAATTCTTGGCGAGAATTTGGCGGCGTATCTCCCAGCGTCTCGCTGCAGGAAATGTTCAATCAAAAATGTTCGAAGCAGGTGTGACAGGTGTGACTGACGTGACACTTTTTGCTGCATGTCAGATCAAAAAGAAAGAAATTCGGTCCTCAAGATAGTTGTTTGCAGAGTCACATATATCACTGATAACAATACTATAGTACATACACTGCTTCTTTAATTCTCGTATTTGCGTCTAGAAACGTGTCAAAGCCGGTGTACCAGGTGCGGGAGGATCGCTCCATTTCGTTTGAACAAAGACCTTCATAATCTCGTCCTCCTTGGCATCAAATTTGGTGTAGACCTTTGCGACATCCTCGAGGTCGATTCTGTGGCTGAGCATGATGGTAGGGTCTAGATCGCCGGAGCGTATCTCGTCGAGCAACTTGTGCCAGTACTTGTGGACCGGTGCCTGACCATTCCCAATCACCCTAATTCCCAATTCCATCACAGCCCCGATGTTAAAGTGGTTCGTATCTGTACTAGATCAGCTATACGGCTGCTGAAGGCTAGAATGACTTACAACCGGAGTAGACACCAGTAATCCCAACCTTTCCGAATTTCTTGACGCTCAGAATCATCTCGTTCAACGTCTCGCTCGAGTCATTCTCCAGGCCGATCGCCAGTTCGATCTTGTGCATGATACCTTTCGCATATTCCCCAGCGGCACAGTCCAGGGCGCAATCTACACCCTTGTCGACCATCTTCCGAAGTTCAGTTGGAACAGAGCTTCCAGACGGCAGTTTGGAATAATCGAGGGTCTCGAGCTTGGGCAACTTGAGTTTACACCATTCCAATCGCCAGTTATTGTCGATTCCAATGACACGCGAAGCACCTTCACGGAAAGCATAGTAAGCAGCCATGAGACCTATTAAACGAGTTAGACATTGCAAAGAATCAAAAAGAGATCGGTACCAATTGGCCCCATACCTATCGAGTCGTTAAGAATCGATTCATGCAGGAAGAGTAGGCAAACTTACCCCATATGGCAACTGTGTCACCGGCTTTGACTCCAGTATCGACAACACAGTGATACGAGGTACAAAGAACATCAGACAAGTATAAGCCTGTCTTGGATTAGCAGGATCATAGAGCGATTAAGTCGTCGACTTGCCTTTCTCATCCGGAACATCATCAGGGAGCTTCAAGAGATTCGCGTCACCGAAAGGCATCCTGACATATTCGGCTTGGCCTCCAGCAAAACCTCCCGTCAGATGCGAATAACCAAGGACTCCAGCCGTCCGATGACCATACAGGTAATTCTGAAGTTCATCCGAGTTTGTACGCTCGCACTGGCTAGAAAGCTTTTGTTTGCAATAGTAACATTCGCCACAGCCAATCTGATGTGGAATTTAGACTTTTGTCTAATTCGATTCTGCGAATTTACTCACCTGGAATGACGCCACAACTCTGTCACCAGGTTTGACCGATTTGATGCCTGGACCAACGCTCTCCACCTTTCCACAGAATTCATGTCCCAATATATCGTCTTTCTTCATCTGCAGAATAGCTCCATGGTAAAGATGAAGGTCGCTTCCGCAAATAGTGCTCCCGGTTACTTTGATTATAACGTCGTCCTTGTCGAGAATTTTGGGTTTAAGCGAATCGACTGTCGCATCATTAGGACGATGAATCGAGACGAGAGAAGCAACTGACCCATTGCGACGCTGTTGGGTTTTTGCCAGGCCAGCGCCCTCATTGGCTCCATACTGGGATCAGCGAATTTGTCGGGATTGGAAGCAGGATTCGCGACATCGGTCTGGATGTCAGCGCCGCCATGATCTCTGTGTCGCAGAGTCGTCTCCAGGAGGTTGGATACAGTGTTCATTATGATTCAGTTTGTAGTGGGGCTGGCAAATCTGCTCGAGTTGTAGATTATATAGGAGTCGGTGACGACGATTCGAGCATCATAGGGTGCGTCATGCCCGGCTGCAAGTACCATTTGCCGGATGAGCAAGACATCGAAGCAGATCGAAGTCGAGACCTACTGACCGCTGGAGTAGAATGCGCCCTGGGAGATTCAGGAATCCGATATTTCATAAGGATGAGGGCGGAAAGAAGAAAACCAGTCAGCATAGCCACCTTGTCGAAATAAGGTCAGGTGGTAAGCACGTGCTGTGACGCGTCTGCGTCGTGGGATTTTCCTGTTGATCGTTGATCGGAGACCCGAATGTCTTCTGTTCAAGGGTCTTTCTGACTCGCATATTTGAGAGGATCTCTGGGATACGCTATCTCGTTCTCGATTTCTCTGTTCCCGGTTCGTTTCACTTGTCTTTCTTGACACGGACTGATTCAAAGGCATAGCAGCTATTCCGGCATTTTGTGGCCTCGATCCCTTTCCTCGGATCAAGACTTGTACGACTGAGATCGATGTTCTCGGCACTTTATGTGATTTTTATATAGAGAGCTGTTTAGGCGCTCGTGCCAGTCAACTTTACTAGAGTAATAAGCTGAACTGGGACCAGAGTATGACGGGGAAACATACCGAAGAACTCGCTGACATGTGCAGTCTAAGGTGTTCACGGGTAACCACAAGGTTCTGATCCTGAAATTTTCAATTCCCCGGCTGTTTCATGACAAATTACAATGTCAATTCATTGATGCTTCAGCCACAAATCTTCAGAGTCAACTCGACCACGTCTGCGATATTTTTCTCTTGGCGAAGTTCGAATAGGTGTACCTTGGCGACATCCGGGTGACTTCCCGCATACTGCTTCTCGACATGATTATATCCGACGTCACCGGTAAAGAAGTCAAAGACTCTGGATTTCGCCGTGCTCGTCGACTCATCTCCCAAGTTTTGAGCAATGTATGCATTTCCAAAGCTGGCTCCCTTCTCCGCAAGCACCGAAACGATCGGGATCTGAGAACATGCCACGGCACTTCGTGGTGGCAGCAGGTGAAATGAATCCCAGAATATTCTATGATCTGACAAGTATTGTTCCCCAATAGTGAACAGATTAGTAGTCTTAATGTAGGAGCCTGTTCCTCTCTCTCTTTCAAGTTGAAATTCAGGCTTCAACTTAGTAACAGCACCTTGTCAGAATCACCAAGCAGACGGTGTCAACACGGGCCGCAGCATCACTGATGCCAAGTAGTTGTTTTCATGAAGAGGTCTCAGCACCAGAGTTTGAAACAATTAGTGAAAACAAGTGACACATCCTGTGCAAGCGATATGTATAAGAGGCTTCACTGTTCTGTGTCTTTCCCCAGAAACTAGCCGGTCTTGTATTCTCGCATCCTTTCACTCAGCCTTGTTCTGGAAACAACTGAAAATCATGCAATTCAAACTTTTCATCGCAGCTGCGCTGCTGTTCAACTTTGCCTTGGCCGCCCCACTAGTTTGTCTTCTCATTCCAGTATTCGGTCCTTCGCTGATAGTCTTTCTAGGTCTCTCGTGCTCCTTCGGCGACCCTTTCAGCTACCTCGGCGAGGAACACCAATGGTGCGAAGACCACTGGTCCTCAGCAAATTGAGGGTTGTATCGACAAAGCATCCAAGAAATGCGAGAAGGTCACCTTCACAGCCGGTACCTGTACAGCACTTCCCGCTATCCTGAATGATGAGATCTCGTCGTTCAAAGTTCCCAAAGGACACAGTTGTACACTGTACAGGTAAGATTGGCTCGAGTACATTTGATTTTCAAATTACTTACGAATTTTGGCAGTAATTTGGGTTGCTCTGGACGATCCATGACGAGGGACCATAACAGTCAAGTCAGACAAGCTCTTGACAACAAGATCTCGTCGTTCAGGTGCCTGTCCAAAGACGCGAAAGCGACCACAAAGGCACCTGGAAAGGGCGCACAAAAGGTCTCAGGTTGCCTCGATTCAGAATTCAAGAAATGTGAGGATGTGCCGTTCACGCCAGACCAATGCACCCCTTTCCCGGAAATACTCAGGAATGAGATCTCATCCTTCAAGGTCCCGAAGAATCACAGATGCACCTTGTACAAGTAAGCTTATCGATTCATGATTTGAAAGCAGATGTACTCACTACTTGACAGTCGCGTAGGATGTTCCGGAAGGTCAATGACTCGAGACCATCAAAGCAATGTTGGGGAGAGGTTGAATGACAAGCTCGAGTCTTTCCAGTGCTCGCTTATCGCAGGCAAGACCACTGCCAGCACGAGGAAGACTAGACGCGATCTGGTTGAGGATGATTATTGATACTTCTTTACACAAGGTATTATTGTGATTGAACCGATATGATACAAGGGTCATATAGTTTTCTGTGGAATAGAGTAAGCTTGGTGACTGAAAAAATGTCACAATCTGTACCAAATATTTCCATTAAAGGTTGAGATCTACAGTGGTTTATCGGCAATACAACCGCGTATCGAATCGGCGCCCAGAATCGGCCCTTGCCCCCTGCCACCATGTCAAGAATTCGGCCTGCATTCCATTAACCTCGCGCGGCAGAGGCTCAAAACCTCTTTGCTTTAAAATGTCTATTCTTCTTCCCGTCTCAAGTGCCAGTCCATTCCAGTCCTCTGACTTAGGAGTGAAAATCACTCAATTGAAGTAACTCCGCTTGAATCTGAATGAATATGTCGCCGGCTCGCGGACGCGCCGGGCGAGTCTGACTTTTAGCTGACTTTTCATTCTCTGATTTCTACATAAAATGAATTTGAATAGGAATTCGGTCCGAGTTTCTCTGATAATCCAATCCTGGGGCGCGCCCGAGAGCGATTAAACTGCCTGGCGCATTCAGGAAAATTGCCAGACTCGTACTTGCTACTTGAGAGTCTCTATTCCACTGGTGTTCACTGAGAACCAGCAGCATACAATTCAATGTCAGTAAAGCCAGCTCCAGCGCGAGAATGTAGTGTCTGTGGTGTAAGAGTCTGATACTCTGCAAGCGTTGATCGACCAGAAAGAGCAGCGGAAGCTGCGAGATATGACAGCTCAACTGGTCTGGTCAACGCCAAACAGTATTTGCTGTGCTCTGGTCTGATACTGATTCGAAGTTGTGTATGCGACCGTGCCGGTAACCGGCAAACTGCGACATCGAACTAGTATTAAAATAAACAACTCAAAGAGCGATTTTATGTACTTGCTACTATAGTAGTAATGTACAACAACAAGTGACTAATTTATAAACCAGCAAAGCTATTAGACCAACAATAATACAAGCCCAATAAAGTAAGCGTCCAGCTACATATAGTCTCAAAATCTATACCCGGAAAAGAGAAACGTCATCGACAAAGTCGTATGCAGGGTAGCTGCCTCCGATGAATTCCAATTTGTCATTGCCTATGGCGGTGACTTGGACCTGGTAGACAGCCCAAGGGCTGGAGCCAACACGAAGGCTTTTCACGATATCACCATTCCACAGGACATCAAGTTTCGAATTCTGCTCCTCCTCTTCGGTGTTGAAGTTGCTGTTATGGAAGAACTGGAGGACATAGCTCTTGCCAGCCTCAGTGACCAAAGGTTTGGCTGGAGTGAAAGACCCCGAGATGTCGTCGGCACCATCGCCAGAGCCGAGGGTGGCCACAGAGTGTCCAGAGTGGGCGAATGGTGGGAAATCAAACAACAAGGCGTCCCAGTGACCACCATTGACAGATGTACCGATCCAGTTTGCATCAGACTCGACGAAACAGCGGACAGTGTCGGTGCAGCCAGTTAAACCGTCCAGTTCAAAGCCACCGTCTATGATTGCGGTTTTCCGGCGGTAGCCGCGCGAAAAAGTGACCTTGAGATCTCCCTAAAAGCGGTCAGATGGTTCTGGGGTTTAATTTATGGATCGCTCACTTGACCAAAGTTCACTGCTGTGGATGCGTCAGCGGGGACATAGTACTGAGAAGGAATCAGTAAGGAAATATGTAAATCAGGACACGAAACAACGTACGAAAGAGCAGGTATAAGTTGTAGGGTTTCCGTTTACCACGGCACGCCAAATGTTGACATACTTGAGAGGACAGAATCAGCTAAAGCGTTCGAGATGCATTGAAAGGCTTACCTGGCATACACCTCCGCTTCCATCAGCACCACGAGTATTACAGAGCTGGGCACAGGCATCGACATCGTATCGGTCAAGGAAAGCGAAACCCATGTACTGGAAAATGGTCAGGATAAAAAGAAAATAACCAATGATAACACCTACTCCAGGTGCATTGTTGGCTCCATCCAAAGGTCCAAAGACGAGCTCATAACCATCCGGAGTTGTAGGATTTCCAAAGTCGGCAGCAAATCCGCTACTCTCTTGGACATAGGTCAGAGCATCCGAATCTCCCAGCTTTTGACCGCCACGATTGGTTTTCTCGGCGGCATTGTGAATATCGCCATACATTGCACATTTGAGGTTCGAAGACATCGCGTCGAGACCGGGGTTATTGTACTCGTAGTACAGATTGACAAAGACTCGAATGTGAATTAGACACAAAAACAAAAAACACCGCAAGAACGTTACTCACCACATTGCAGAACACTATCGCACTGAGCGAGACATGCATCGATGTTGTAGGTGGAATTGTCAACAAGGGTGAAGGTCAGGTATGCAGTACCTTTTGACGAGTAAGTATGAGCTTTTCAAGTTTATTCAAAGTTAAAAAAAAGATATAAACCTTCAATCGAGCCATCTCTGTCGTCTGGTCCTGTTCCAGTTCCGGTGAAAATAGTGGCATAGTCGCTGCGAGCCCGTTTGACTGCATTGGCAAAACGACCAGGAATAGTACGCCTGCTGAGTTCACGACGCGTCGTTGAATCGACGGTTTGGTTCGTGAGTTGACCATCGACAGCAGTGACGGTTACAGGTGGAATCTCTGGAGGCACAGTGCTACCAGCGGCGCCATCCTTCTGGTCGACAATAGAGGCAGTGTTGATGATGGTCTCAGTGTCTGTCTGGGTATTGCTCAAGTCTTGAGCACCAGGATCAGCAGCGGATGTTGCTCCCTTTTCGACAAGAGTCCCAGCATCTAAGAAAGGAATTGTAAGAGTTTGGTCGTCCAATGCATCACAGTACTCAACTGGTAAGGGTAGCTGCGAGAGCAAGGATAGCAATGAATTTAGCGGTGAACATGTTGCTTGTGGGTCACTGAAGTTGAGCGCTGTCGACCTCGACTTTTATACAATATCCAGAACCGGACTTCGCACGGAAAGAAGTGGATTCCGGGAAAAGTTGAACGAAGAGTCTGCCACGCAACGTCGATATTCCCGCTTGCCTTGCCTCATCTAGAACAAAGTTGACATAAAGCCCGAAAGCCCAAAATAGATTATCACGAGGGTGGAGTGTGGCGTGAGCAGATGGAATGATGAGGTGACGAAGCCAGGGCTTTGCGAGCGAAAACTCTCTATATCATATCGGCCAACCTGAAACGACCCAGACACCTCTGTCAATGAAAGGCACAAAAAAGACCGATGGAGAGAAAAGCGCACGGATTAGAGCAAGAAAAGGTGAAACGCGGGACTGAAATCAAAGCCACCGCATTAATGTTGCCTTCGAGCTGCCGCCAAATGTCTTGTGTTACGAGCGCGACTTGTCGGCTCGTTTCAATTTGTGGATCCACTTTAAGAGCCGCGCCAAGACAGCGCTTAATGGGGATCGTCACATGATCGGAAAGCACACGCGGGGTCCTGATGATGTCTATCAATGATGGCTTCTTCCTGATCTCTCCTCAAATCATCTTAGCATTGCTCGAGGATCAGGCCCAACCCATCGTCTTCGCATCGGGTTGTTTCTTCAACAAGACAGAGTTTGTATGTTGCATTTTGCTTGAATTGTACCCTATTGTACCACAATCTTCACTGATGTGTCAATTGTCATGAGCGATTTCATTTGTTTCACTGCACATCAAGTTGTATTGATGTATCCAGACCTTTTCTCTCAGATATCTTGAGAGAGAAATCTTTCGGAAAGCCGGGCTGGTTGCGCTGGAAAACCCCAGACTTCCCAGCTAAATAGTGGGGACTCGTCTGTGCCGCTGAAGGTTATTGAAACTCTATCCCCACTGGTTTGAAAAAGGCTTTGGGATGGTCACTCTAAGGCTGCGGTCCATATTGAGACTAGGCTAGGCACAGCTGAGAAGGCAATGAACCCAAAGCCCGAGGTAGAAATGTACAAGACAGTTGACGCGGATCAAGCAAGAGATCAAAGCATGGCGGTGTGACAACCGTGTGCTCTAACAAATGTCAACGTTCGCTCGCACCAATGGACCGAGATGTCCTGGTGCATGATTCATGCTAATTAATTAGCAATGTCCTTGTTGCAACATCTGGTATGCTAATCGATAGCAACACTTTCCCGATGCTATCTGCTGACCAAGATCGCTCGGCGTTGAGGGGTGCAACAAGGGTCTTGTCTCATCTCCAAACTCTCCGACAGAGAAGAGCGCAATCTGTAGGTGACTGAGCAATCTCGGATGCACCACTCCTTATTGCCATGAGCCATCAAAGAACTCCTGATTTGGACTGTAGACGCCCAGGCGCTAGTTTTGATATAAAACCTAGCGAGTGAATGAATTTTGTGTCAGTGGTAGATGTTTGGCAATGTTTGAATACATTATCACTCAAGGCGCACCGGTAAGTATGATATATCACCGTAGAAAAAGAGATGAGCGTTAACGGACTGACGAGTCTCCGAGTCGGAGCTGACAAGCAGACGTCGCGCGAGGAAGCTATAAGTGGGTTTGAGATCTGAACACCAACAGCGACCTCATACGGTACATAAGATAGCTTGCAGATCTAGTTGTGCTATGGCACAGTAAGTAAGGATGAAACAGCTTTTGAGGACACTTCCGGAGCAGTGACAGTCGCAGCCATCGGTGAATTCACTATGTACATCAGAGTGAGCCCTGATATAACAAGGCCGTAGGTCTGAGTCAGACGACATGTGAGGATCAAGGACAGGGTTCAGAAAACTGTGGTCCATGTTCAATCCCTCTCAAGACCATCAATATTACACTCAATAAAATAGATGTAGCTCTCTTTATCCTATTTCATCCTGATTCAGAGGCTTTCAGAAAATATTGAAAGCTTGCTATAAAACTTGTGTAGTGGATAGTAACCCAATCATCGTCCTATCGCAAAGGAATAATCGGATCAAGACTCAACGCAGTGCACTCTGAGACATGTGACCCTTGAGCGGGGGTCGATTTCTCGAGCTCGGGCTGGCGGGTTGGATTAACTAACTATTTAAGCATTCCCACGGCCCGATATAGTAATAGATAAGGGATGCTACAGAGAAGTGTAAACACATTCGGAGACCCACAGTTGCCCAACGCCTCCGCGCGCAACATCTCCGCGCACCACAACTCCGGGCAACTGCTCTGTCGTGAGTTGATGACCTCGCGTGAGAGTGTAATATTGATGGAGGCGTAGGTATAATACGTATTGCTGCCTTGTATGAGTTGGGCCCATCGCGCGGTGCTTTTTTGAGCTCCAAGATCAAGATGTAGAAAATAACATGTCAGATAATGCCAGCTACCTTTGGTGCTCTGAAGAGAAATAGCGAGAAAGTGCATCTCTTTATTTGAGGACTGGAAAATATCAATTACAAACACCATGAGCTACTTGCCGCTCTTCCAGAACTTGCTTTGAAAGTGGAAGAAGTTTCCGAGTCTGTGCTAGAGGGACGTGGTTAGAGGCACTTACACGGCGATACGGACATACACGGATATACACAACCAAACATCTCCGCCTCTCAACATCCAACATCTCCGCGTCACGCACACAACAACTCCGCCTCCACCGCCTTCTGCGACTCGGCAGTACAGCCACCGGTAATCCCAGCCCATATTGGGTTAGAGTCAATATCCATCATTTGTCATCCCAAGCAGTTCTTCATGTGGTTGAGGTAGTTTTTTTTCTGCCGCTGCGGGCTGGAGTAACTAACCGGCCCCTGGTTACATAATCCATCTTCGGTGGCCCCTTGATTCAACGGTTGAAAAGCGGTCGAAACGCACAATTTTCCACAAAGTTTCTGAATCCGACTTTCCGCAGGCGGACGACATCCGACCGGCGGAATTTCCGCCGGCAAAGAGCGGCCTGCCTAAGCGGAGCCTGAATCGGCACAGGCTGTCATTAAATTATCTGCATGGCAGTGCAAATGGACTGTTGACGGTTAAACAACTCTTCTAGCATTTGACGGGCCTTGAATATGTACCTACTCTCCATTGCTTTGGCACTATTCAAGGACCGCTGGGCAATAAAAGGGGCTATTGAAGCAATACCAAAGTTGAAGAAGAGACAGCGCAGCTGTCCTTAATGCCATGGCGGTTACTGTATTTTATCTGAATCATAGGATGACACTCTATACATCAACTTGTTGATGTAATGAGGCTGTCTAGGAGAGACTAGGATGACACATGTGTTTGATGGACCGCCAATTCATAATTCACTGAAATGATGGTCCAGAGGACACTGACGGCAGTTGAGTGTGAATACATGCATCAGGAAATAAGTTACGGGCTCACCACATAGATTTGAGCATTTTGAAGCATTTTCAGGTTCAACCGGGCGTTTCAAGCTCTTGCAGAGTATCCATTTTGATGGACTGCCTCAGGCAATGTTAAGGTTCTCGAGTCACTATTGATTATTACTTATATATGTCTACGGTATTACATGTATCTAGTTGCGACATCCAGCATAGCGCCAAGTCTAATGTACGGCCAAGTCACCCCTGAGTTGCTGCCGAACGGCACAATTTCCGTCTTGATTTCCGCGCGGAAATCCGGCGGAAATTCTTGAGCGCGGAAATCCCATTTCAGAAATGTCCTCCAATTTTCGACGGCCGGTTTGCGGCCCGGTTCAACTGGGGGCGTCGGAGTAGCAGCCTGTCTCTCTGAGGAGCGGACGGCGGACGGAGTGAGAGCGACAGCCGGGTGAGTGAGTTGATGAGTGGGTGAGTGAGAAAGGGAGGACAGAGGAAGAATCAAAAATGAACACCCATACTCATGGGCAAGGAAGCCAAGATGAAAGACAAGCAAAGACCCTCAGAATATGAAACCAAGGAAGTCGTCATGTAGAAGAAAGTTCGAACAGTTGACGGGGTGTCAAGAGAAAGAGACACAGTATTCAGGAAGCACAGCAAAGTTGAAAGATGACTCTCTTTCCAAAAGAAACTCCAAAAGCCAATGGATCCGGTGGCAACAAATAACGAGCTACAACTACTTAGGACTCGTGAAAATAAATTTTTAGTCCTTGTAACACCCAAATTGGTTTATGAATTCATACAAGTATGAACAAGTCTCAGGTCATTCCCTGAATGATTGGAGGTGAGGAATCAGTGCAAAGGTTGTGGGACAAAAGCAAACACTGTTTCCGAGACCCCGACCTCTAGAGTTGTACTAGAGCATTCAAAGTGAGTTTAATAGTACTTCTGCAATCATTGGACTCACTCTTTGGGACCTATGGGCACATTGAATGCCTGATGAGCCTCAAACTTATAAGTTGTAAATCAGATGGTAAGGCATAGAATGGCCTTGATGTGTAAAAGTGAGAGTGTTACATGACTTCGGCGGTCTCTGTCGCCGCCCGGAGGCTTTTCGGTGCCTTGTATCCTTGTTGACTTCTTTTGCGAGAAAGTTTTAGCAAAAACATCCAGGAGATCGGTACAATCTCAGTCACCAACATTTCGCTTGAATTGGGAAGAATATCTCGCTGAAACAAGTCATAGGAATCAACCTCCTTTATCTATCTTGGACTCAGCTCAAAGTTTGCTTTGGATTTCGATCCAGGCCAAAAGATCTCGGTTCACTTCGTCCTTCTTCTCCACCATTACCCAATGTCCGGCGTCGTACTCACAGACGGTGGTGTTGGTGCAAGTCTTCGCTACAACCATCTTCTGCACGCTAGCCAAAGCAACAAAGTCGCGCAATGCAGCACCAAAGAAGACTGGCTTTGTAACCATGATGTTCTGTTTCGGAATAGCTAAGCATACGGGTCGCAGATCAGCATCAGTCAAGGATAGGGATGCACATTCTCACCGAGATTATCATTGAAATCAATATCCGAGGTCATAATACCATAGTAGCACAAAGGCCCCGCCATGCCTCCTTTCTGCAAGATCTCGCGGTGGTGTTTGACCTCCTGAAAACTTGCGTCAGCAGACACCTACTATGACAGATGAAAGATCCGAACATCAGCAGAAACATAATCCTGAATATCACCTCTTTTGTCTGCCTTGAGCCAAGCCTCGAGCCCGCCAGTTCGCGCAAAATTGTCCTTCTTGAGTTCAGAGTCCCCAAAAAGCAAGGACATGAATGAATCAATGTGATCAAGGACAATGGTGTCGGCGTCTTTCTGCGAGAAAAACTCCCAGTAACCAAACAGCTCGTACCCCGCAATGGCCTTGGACTGAAACAAAAATCAGATAACCGACAAAAGGCATTACACCCAGATATACCGATGCAAGAAGGTCCTCGAATTTGACCGGCTGAGGGCTAGGAGGCATGTTTCCTACCGCCAGGAAAGCAAACGCAATAAATTTTTCGGGGTAATAGTTGGCAAGACGGCTGACAAACTTGGAGCCCCTGCAACCTCGTTAGCTTCTTTCCAGCACTGATACAAAAAACAGACTTGCCAGTCGTGGCCTATAACAATGCATTTCAAAATTTTCTCAGAATCTAGGATCTCCACCAGGTCTTTGCAGATCAAGGTCGACTTGTATGCCTCGAGATCCGTTGGTTTGGATGTGCCGCCGTAGCCCAGCATATCAGGGACAATGAGCCCATATCCAGCGTTACTGAAGAATGCGATTTGGTGTCTCCAGTCAAAGGAGGTGCTGGGGAAACCGTGAAGAAGAAGCAGCGTAGGCTTTTCACTCTCACCGGCCTTGCGGTAATAGTTGTACTCAAAGCCTCGAGAAACGGAGATTTGCTTGTATGCTGAAGCGTCCATGGTGGTCAGAAGCAAGGTCAGAAAGCAAGGCTTTTATCGATATACTTAAAAGCCACTAAATATCGACCGTTATGGGAATAATTCTGATTGGCAATCACGGACGCCGAAAGTTTACGAAAAGCATCGGAGATGGGAGTGACCGGGACCGAGGTAGGTAGGTAGAGTTACACGGCTCGGTCCCACAACGGAGACCCTGGGAACACTCAGCGCTACCAGACTTGACTCTGGCCCGCGTGAAGAGGTGTGACAATATAAAAGCAGACAATGTTTTAATGAATCATCGCGATGAGCAGCAATAAGTACATGAGGAGAAAGCCATACAGGTGGTATACAAATCAAGATTATAGCTATAAGTAGCATCAGATATTAGACATCAGACCTTGGCGATACAGCCCTCGATGGCGACTCTAAACAAAGCCAGGGTGTCGTTCGATTGTACATAATTGAACGACACCCTTCAGTGACCGGTTCTTCTTCGTCTCGATGGACCCTGAATACGGATAGAGGATTCACGGAATGTGAATATGCAGTCTCCGCCACAAATGCCACATATACGACACCTCTTGTTCCTCAGATTCCAGTCGCTCTGACACGAGGCCAGCTAACCGCACTCCGGTCCAAGACTACTTTAGAAAGGTTGGGAAAAGCCGGTTGGTCCAATGGAGCTGGAGAGTACTTATTGGTTTCCGAGACCTTTGAAAAGTGACGATGAAGCACCGATGGCGATTCTTGGTGGAGAAAAAGCAGGCGAATACGAGTCTGGGATCCTCGATGATTCAACTCTGAGTCTAAATCCCAGGATTTCAAAAAACTTACGAGATTTCTTATGGAGCCTTCTTCCTGCTTTCTTTTGGAAGAACTGTGAGCCCAAGATAGAATGGGTTAGATTGCATCTGTATTTCGCGACATCTCGCTGAACTACTTATTTGCAGACTGGTATCACGGGCTACACAGAGATGGAAGACCCTTTTATGAGTTTTGCATTTCAAATGTCCGTGCTTTTGATTGAGTTGATCACGGTCGACCCTTCGGTTGACACCATTGAAGAAGAAGGAAAGTTTGAGGGACAGATTGTCTTGGCAGGATTCTTCACGCACGGTATGCCACGTACATTATAGGCCGACATGCGGCAGGTACGAGTCCCCAATTGTTCTGTGGGCACCCAGTGTTTAACATCATCATCCTAGACGTAAGCTGGTATTTCTTTCACATGAAACAAGGAAAAATCTAGACTACACTGTACACCAGTTTCTGGATATGATCCTCACGAGAATGGCTTCTGGACGGTGACAAGGAAGCGTCTACTTACTGATAAAAACTAGTCCGGACGCACGGCTAATTTTGGAGGCTTGCTGGCAATTCTCTTTCAAGGGAATTACTTGTTGACCTTTGCACGCGAGACCAAAAATGAAGATAAACAGACAATCATGCACGGAGTGCTCTCTAGGTTGCATACCAAAAATCCCGCTAAACGGTCAAAATCTCAAGGGATAATGACTGCGATTCGCTGGCGTACCGTTTGCTATCAATGCTATGCGCTTTCATCGCCCGTCATTCGTGCCAAAGCGAAATTCTCACCCCCCAAAAATCCCATATAAGTACTCCCCTATAAGGATCGCGCCTTCGGAATTGACCGTGCGACAGGCCTCCTATCAAGATTAGAGGGCACTCCCTAGTACTCCTAGATAAACATGAAACAGGGACCACGTCGCAAATTGAAAAAGGATCATCGATCAGGCGGCGGAGTCTGAACCAGCCACGTGCTTAAAGACCTTTGCCCTTGACGCCCATGAGTACTGCCATTTCTAAGGAAAGCGTGTGGGATGAGTGCGTCTATTGCTTACAAATCAAAATTTCCACTCACTAGCTCCAGGACTAGCGATCCCTATGTCGCTCACTGGAAGGATATAGTCGGCCGGAATCCTTATGCACCCCTGCTACGAGGTGCTATTCTAATGCCGGACCCAGATTACCATCGGGATCCACCGCTTTTTCGACTTCGGAAGCCATGGCAGATTACTTTTGTCAAGAAGCTCAGTGCGACCAAAGTCCATAATCGTGCGGTTTGGATGGTCTCTTGGCGTGGCAGCGACGCGGCCTACAGCACAGCGATTCTCAAAATCGTAAGCATTCTTTGGTGGTTCTGTCATTCATTTACTTAACTCTGCAATTAGTACTTGGATCATGATTCTGGCTACGAAAGGGAAGCCGCGGCTTATGCTTCAGTGGTGCCGTCTGTCATGCCGTCGTTTTATGGGGCATATACGTTTTCCGCGGATGACCTCACAGAATACAATATTCCTCTCGATTCCGACTTTGAAACTCAATCAGGTCGATCAATACCAGCTCTGCTGTTCGAATATGTTGATGGGCAAACACCCACACCTTGGAACATCACGCCCGAGATAGCAAAGAAAGCTTTATGTTCGCTCGAGACTCTACATCATGCAGGTATTGTTCATGACGATCTTGCCCTTCGGAACATGATTATATCTAGCGATAAGGAGAGATTTGTGATAGTAAGCAGTACCGCCCCACCGATTCTACTCCATTCTCACAATCATCATCGCTAGATAGATTTTGACAGTGCTGAGGTTTACCCAAAGGGCATGGACCAGCTTCAACTATACAATTCATATCCCTTCGTCGATGAACGGGCTCGCATGTGGTCCATATTGTATCGCTTCCTGGTCGGTCCTCTTGCTTGCTTCTGGCAGATTATTGACATCAATCGTCTCATCAGCTTCCTGATTATTCCCGAATAGACCGAGGAAAGGATCCCAAACTTTACTTCGTGGTTGAATGAAGTGCATGACGAGGTATCAATTTCGATAAGTACTCTGCCTGGCGGCTGGTTTAAGAATATGATGGGACCGTCTGGTTATTCTAGGACGGGAATACGAATTGGAGCACGACCTTGCATGATGTATGAACCCTGATCTCGAATAATTAACTTGGAAGAAATTCGCCAAATTGACTTGTCAAAATCCTCGCGTCATCGTTGTTGTGTCAGCCTAATTTTCCCATATTGATTCTAGATCATTCCTGCTCGCTTGGCTCTTGCTGAAGCCACCTTTTTTTTTTGACTCGTCGACATTGGCTTCTCAACGCCCAAAATCCAATCTCTTCAAGACAAGGATTTTCTTGTCGAGCGGTCGCCTCGATTCTGCTTGAACAGCCACGACCATTTAGCAGCCGCGATCCCGGGTTATAGCCAAGAATCAAGATGCTATGACAAAGTCACGGCATCGGCGTCCATGCGAGCGGCAAACGGCGGAATGATTCCTTCGTGCAAAGGCTGCTGGTCCAGTTGCAACTGTCCGAAATGGCACTCTGCAGGGATTTCACACCTCCTCGTTCAACCAGGACATGTTTTATGGAATTTCTTTCCCCCACTGATTGGTGATCTTCGCTTTCATCATCCGCAGTCATTGAACTCGAGTTGGAAAGGCATACATGACGCCACACATCGTTCAGATCCCGGTCTGAGACCCACTAAGTACACAAAGTAGCGGGAATTTTCTCCGGGTGTTCTTCAGGCTGAGAGTGTTGAATATATTAATCAGCACCTTCACCTAGTCAACTTTGAATAAGATCGCTGCAACATTGGACGTGTGCGGCTTGAAGAAAAACTGTCAGGCCGTGACATTTTTGTGACTGATCGACTTTGTCCTTGCTTTGATGCCATTGATTGATGGGTATCTGAGAACCTGATGTACTCGCCGGCTGTCTTAGCATGATCATGTGGCTTGTCAGTCACCTTAGGCGCCTTAACAGCTTTCTTTAGGCTTCCATGAGCAGGCAAACCCAGTAGGTGAAAATTTCTTGAAATAGTGCATTATTCTCAAATCCTGCCAGATATTCGATGTCCGAGGTGGACAGCGAGCCAGACAGTAATGGGAGACCTGCTCTTGATCCACTTTGGGACCCTGAGCGCCCAATTTGGCCAGTCATTCAGTGGATTGTTTTCCAAGATTTGACTGGAAACGACCGCATTGGTTCCTTCGTCGACTTCATCGAACAGCATCCCGTCGACTCATACTCCTGCCACGACAAACAGGAGGAATGGCTGTTCAAACGTTTCCATGACAATGAATCGGCAACACAGTGGCTTCGCCAATATACCTCGCATCTCAAGGAAGAAGATTGGGAAAAGGTGAATGGCGTCATCATTTGCGGAAAATGTCGATCCGAATGGACCATCTCAATGGTTGTCAGCGACTTGCAGAAGAAGCTCTGGGCCTTTATATGGTTCACCGCTATGCATGCGTCTACGTCGCCATGCTCCATGGCCAAGGATATCCGTTTTCTTGCTGCAAAGCTCAATTCATCACTGCAATTCCCCCGTTTTCTGTCTCGTCCTCAAGATTTTGATACGATCATGCCGCTATCGGTGACCAGTAGATCTATCCGACATGTAGGTCATGTCCTGTCGACACCTATTCTCGAGCTCCCTATAGAACTCGCTTTCAGCTATCCTCATTCATGGCTCTGCGGCCGAAGAGCGATTCTGAGAACATTAACGCAGGACATGAACCTCTCTCCTCGGCTCAGCTCTCTGATACCTCTGGTGAGTCAAATCGCTTACATGTTCATTTCATTCTCACTGAATGATGGTTAGGCTCTTCCTTACTGGATTCAATATGCAGCGCATGTGGAAGCCCAGCAGGGTCCAGAGATGCACCCATTTGATATAATTGGGACACTGGCCGCTTATTCGACCCGCAAGGAAGCAATGCTCCAGTGGATTTCTTATCTGCCTGAAGTATGTGCTGTTCATCAAATCAATAGGTGCTGATGTCAATGGTTCTCCCTACAGTGTGCCTTGGATGTTGGACAGCTCACCAGGATACTTCAGTTTGATAGAATCACAATCATGGCTCAAATTGAGGTTATATTGAAGAATAAAGAAACATATCGAACATTTGTGTCGCAAAGTGGAGATAAAGCTCAAAATTTGCTCAATTTGCTTCACGAGGTCGGCCCATTTTCCTGTCTACTCATTTGGATGGAACTGACAACACTGTTGTTCTAGCTCATGGACTGGACTGCTCTGCCCCCACGTACCAGGGCCGAGTTTACGGCGGCACTGATTCGACTTTCCAGGAAGTCGGGCTGTCATCCAGAACTCTTTGGGCTATCCGGTCTCACAAGATCTGATGCGCAGGTCGCTGGAGGAGCCTTCGGTGACATTTGGCAGGGCCACGTAAGGGGTCGAAAGGTCTGTGTCAAGGTGGCACGGGTCTTTCGGAATGATGATATACAGCGATTTCTCAAGGTCTGACTTTTCTTGTCACTCTACCCTATAACTTCTCACAGCGCATGTAGGTTTTTTACACTGAAGCAATTCTCTGGAGCCAATTATCACATCCAAATGTGCTTCCGCTCTATGGTATTTATTACCTAGACAATGCGGAAGCATCCAGGCTTTGTCTGGTGTCTCCATGGATGGATAATGGTAATATTGTGGACTTTCTCAAAGATGCTCCAGCCTTGCTGAATCGTCAATCTTTGGTGGGCATCCTGGTCTGTCTACCGTTGAGGCTTCAGCTCATCCTACAATCTAGATATTAGACATTGCACTTGGGATCCAATATTTACATCAGGCCTCTGTCATCCACGGTGATCTGAAAGGGGTGGGCACTCTGTCCATGTGATCTTCTGTGTATCTTAACCAAAGATCAGCTAAACATTTTGGTTACGCCATCGCATCGGGCTTGTCTCATGGATTTTGGATTGTCGTCTATCGCAGGCTCTGCAATTCCTAATTGGACATCCCTATCAGTTCAGCATGGCGGAACAGCCCGCTGGCAATCTCCGGAGATACTTCATGGAGGACCCAATAGCTTCAAAGGTGATATATACGCTTTTGGATGTGTTTGCTATGAGGTAAGTCAACCTGGAATCAGATAGAAAAAGAGAATCAACATCTGAACAGGTATTCACTGGGCGGGTCCCTTTCTACAACATTTCCAATGAACCGGCGGTCATACTCAACATTGTCGGAGGAGTCCGTCCAACTCGACCTGAACTACCTGAGTTGAACGATGACATCTGGAGTTTGATCCAAGACTGTTGGAAGATGGACCCCAATGACCGGCCAACTGCTGATCAGATGGTACAAAGGCTCATGGCAGCAGGTATTCAGCGATCCTCTGGCATTGACTCTGAGTGGGATGAGTCCTTTGCCCGAGAGCTTCGAAGGTCTCTTCGCCCTCAGCAACTTGTTCCCTCAGACCAGCAATTGAGTGAAATATTGAAGGACTCGGACCCAAATGGTTAGTCTTACCACCTTTTGTCATGCTCAAGCTAAATGTCTCATTCAAGGCCATAAACTTCTGATGCGGCATAGCTCCTGGTTTCAGTTGGTGCCAGAAATCAGAGAAGAACATCCAGTGCCGCTCAGCACAATGAGGTTGGTGGTGCAAGCAGATCAGCATCCATCAGAGGGAGGTGATGCTCATTCTTCCAAGCCCCTACCAACCCTGCCAGATTCCTTGAGCAGCTCAAGTGTCAGTGACTCTGGTTCAGACCACGGTGGATGGTCAAGTCCCTGGGCACCTTGGAATCAATCATCACCATATCCAGCTCAGCCTCTACCTCATCCAGGGTCGTCTTCCTTGTCGCCTTATGTCAACAATCTCAACTCCAGCATGGCCAGTCTGATGTTCAGTTTGCCACAAACCCAGCATCCGCCACGAGCAATATCAGCTCAGCCTCCTTCACCACCTCGTCAGAATCAGCCATTACCTCTGACAGCGCCAATACCGTCAATTCCTTCCTTAAACCAGGTTCTTGGAACCATCCAGCAGCCCTCACATGATCCCGCTCTCAAGCTAGCTTGGTGCAGAGATGTGCTTTTCCTTGTCGACCAGTCCCAGACCGCCCAGTCTCATACATCTGGCACCGCTATCACCACAGGCATTTTAACAGGTCCCATCATCATCCATGATCCACAATTGCTTCGACTGTGCCGAGTTGCTGTTCCGATGATCCTTCAGATTGCATCGATAAACCAGACGCCTATGCCGCTTTATGTCGCTGAGGCAATATTTTTACGGGCGACATTTTTGGCCAGTGGAGCTCATCCAGAGCATGTGAAGATAAACCCCAGAACATCATTCCGCGACTTTGAAACCAGTGCTCGCAGCGGGTATCATCAGGCTTGGTTCAGATTGGGACGGGATTATGAGAATTTCAATGATCTTGCTCATGCCAAAGATTGTTTCGAACGGGGTCTGAAGCTTGGCGTAGAAAGCTGTTTCTACGTGCGTCATCGTCTTTCTGATTTTGTTCTCTTTGCTTATTTTCGTTTTACAGCGTCTGGGAATGGCACATCTTTTGGGTCAATTGAATCTTCCTGCATCCCAAGAAACAGCGCTCCCGCTTCTGTTGCGTGCGGCGACACTGGCTTCATTAGAATGTCCACAGCCAGCATACATTTACGCTCTTCTCCTTTTGGGCGAGTTTGGACCAGTTTCGATACCGACTCAGACATTCAACGCTTTAACACTGATTCCCCCAGCGTCGACGTCTAGTCTCGAGGCGCGTAAGCATCTAGAGCGCTCTGCCTATCTCCACTTTGCTCCAGCCCAGTACAAGCTCGGTCATGCTTACGAATTCGCCACCCCCTCTCCTCCCTTCGATTTCGACCCTCTTCTCAGCGTCGAATGGTACAGCAAAGCTTCACAGCAAGGTGAAGTCGAAGCCGATATGGCCTTGTCCAAATGGTTTTTATGCGGTGCCGAAGGTGCTTTTGACAAGGACGAAAACCTGGCTTGGGTCTTTGCAGAAAGAGCAGCAGGAAAAGGGCTTCCGTCAGCAGAGTTCGCGATGGGATATTACTGCGAAGTCGGTATTGGGGGTCCAGCGGATGTCCAGAAAGCTGTTATGTGGTACCAAAAGGCGAAAGAGCACGGGAATGCCGATGCAGTGGGCCGTTTACAGGCTTTGGCCCAGCCTCAGCCACAAGCATTGTCTCGCCAGGAGCATAACTCTCTCACCGACGACAAACTTGTACGGAAACGGACCCAGGCGAAGCAGCGCAGTGAAGCAGCGCGACCTGATAATGGTGCCGGTGTCGGTGCTGGTCCAAGGAGAAGAGGAGATGGTCGACAGGTCATTGATGTCATTCGGAAGAATACTATTACATCGTATCCGGAACCTGGTCAAGGCGCCGGTCCTCCTCGCGGCAGATATCCCTCTCACAGTCGCGAGCATTCACAATCGACACCGGTACCGAGACCTCAGAAAGCTGTTCCGGCGCAGCATCGGTATACGTTGACCGATGCACCGCCCCAAGTCACACCTGCTGCTGATTCTCATAGAACACAGAGTCCAGCCTCTCGGAATCCCAATGCTCGACCTCCCAATAGTAATTTGGCGCCTCCTGGTCCGAATCCGAATTCCAGGCCCAATAGCGCTCCTTCATCCAACGCGTCTTCGAATGCCAGTGCTCGACCGAAGCCTCCTGGCCCGGCGACATTTGCGGAAATGGGTTTCCAGGGCGCCAAGGCCGCCGAAGACAAGGATTGTGTGATCATGTAGGACTGAAGGTTTTACTAGATGCTTTGTGAGCCTGGGGCATTGCCCAGGGCTTTCAGCACTATTATTTCGAGATTTTTGTGGATGAAGGACTCCAATGTTTTTAAGTTGGAAATTTCAATCGGAGCTACTTTCAATTGGAGCTGCCGGAAATACCCAAGACTGCACAGTATCACATGATCTCCAGAATCGTTCGCGTCCTTTCACCAATCTAAAATCACTATGCCACACAACGATGGAATTGACGAGCACAACGTGCGTGTCCCGGTCCCTACCGAGCAACTACCGAGCGCAGCCTTCCTGTCACCAAGCCTACGGCCGCAGCGCCAAAATGTCCAAGAAATACGGCACCGGGAAATACGATATCGGGTTATCACCAAACGACGCAATCGGCTCCGCGGTGACATAGTTGAAGCTTTGCAGATTCTACGGATGGCATTTCGGCAGGATCAGGTCATGTTTGCCAAGCCACCGAGCACAATCATCGAAGAAGAGATAGCCGCTGCAGAATCGGAGGAGACAAAGGAAGAGACTGATTTGGAAACAGAGCTTGGTGTTGAACTCGATGATGATTGTGACGCCAATGCCGATGACACTGACAGCGAAGATTAGTTCATATTACTTGTTACCGTGAATACATATTCGAATGAATTTACAGCAAAATATATCTCGATAAGATAAGATTACAAAGCCCGGGTCCAAGCCCTTGCCCTGCCCTGCCCTGCCTGCCATCAGGGCCCAGGGCTCGGGCATTGATCCAGATGATGCCCTGCCCTATGCTGCCCTGCCCTGCCCGGTCAATACCTGGTCTTGCCCTGCCTGACCCAACACTAATTGACAAACAGGCCCGAAAATAAGAACAATAGAAGCCTTGAGACATACTGAAAGCAGAAAACAGTGCATTGTTATCATGGCAAGGTGCGTAGTGATTTCTATCTCTATTGTGAATTCTTGCTCAGTCGCGTGCAAGGAAGCTTTAGGTTTGCAACCTTTGATTCTGCACTGCCTCCTGCAGACAAAAGGCCAACATTACACAAAGGTCAAACAATATCTTTTTCAACATACGTATAGCAAACTTCCTCCGGATATCCATTACAAAGTAGTTATGTACTCTTACAGAACAATAAAAATAGTCTGACTCTCAACTTAACGCTTTACGCTGAGGCCAGAGCAGAGCGATGGCGGCCCTTGTTATGATAGACAGTATGTTTGGTATGTAAGATAAACCAGATGCCCACGCTGCTTTATGTCACTGAGGCGACATTTTTACGGGCAACGTTTGTGGCCAGTGGAGCTCATTCAGAACATGCGCCATCACAAAAAGGCCTGGCCCCTTCTGAGCAAAGAGATGGAGCAGAGGAGGGGTGGGGAGGGGGTGTTTGGAGCTACGGGGCAGGGAGTCAGCGAGATTCGGGGAGTGAGTGTCAGTAAGATTCAAGAAGGCGAGCGTTAGTGATGTTCAAGAAGGAATAAGCCAATGAGTAAAAGGTAAGAAGGAGAGAAAAAAGTCGAAATGAAAAAACCCCTGAGTCAGAATCAAGATTCAACTTACAGCCCTCCTCCACCTAAGCATCCCGCCCCGCCTCTACCCACCCGCACCCATCTCCCGTGCCACACTCGCGCACGCGGCAGTGGCGGCGGCTTTGAAGACGTGTGGGCAGGAAGGGGTGCATTAGTGGATGTGCTTTTTGAGGGAGCCTGAGGCAATGTGCAATGCAAATGAGGCAAAGGCACAGAGAAAGAGCTGCTTTCTGGAAAAATAAAGCCGCTCTCTCCCACTTAATTTTGCAGTGCTCATGGATACAATCCAAACGGCGAGGTTTCCTCGAATCAAGAAATAATTTCTTTGTCAATCCTCATTTCTTTGATTTTCTCACAAATATTTCTACGATCAATGAGTTCCCACGATAGCGTGCATGCACCGTGTGTAATTTGAGTTGGAAGATCTTGCAAGGATTACCAAACGAGCGCCCGCAGTTCCAATGACACGTGTGGAACCAGGTGTGATCTCACCATGCTCCTCATTTGCTAATAATGATATTTGAAGATGAATACCTCCGAAAACGGTATGAGGAATACCAACAGGTAATGTAGGTCACCACAGGTTGTTGCTGGATTTCTGTCATTGTGTTGATATTCCTTGTGTTCCTTGAATTAGAGAAAGGCACCTCTCAAATGATATTTCAGTAGCAATTCAAGCAATGTTCAGAGCTGGTTAGCCCAGAACTATTTCAATTGTGGCGCACATCGGCCATCTGTCTTCTGGCTCGCCAGAAAGCTTCTCCATGGACTTGACTCATGCCCTACAATGAGATGGATTTTGCGGCGGTGGTGTCCAATGGAAGGAAAGGACCAGTACATATATATTTTCTGGAAGAGCATACAACATGAGATGTCTGGCAATGAAAGATTGAACTGAAAGATAACACACTATATGTCATCAAAGAGCTTCATTATTCAACCTGCGTCATGCAATCTCAGATCTGTTGAAAAGCTGACCGCTTCTGGCTCACTCAGCACCCATAGCTACCGATGTCAATTGATTAGGGGCTCAGAGATGACTGCTAGCAGTCCAAAACCTTTAGTGTAGACAGCAATGAAAGCACTTTGAAAGGGCAATCTGAATGAGCATTGAACATATTACTGACCATTGACTGAATTGGATGACAACATGGATAATAGTTGTTGAAATAGCACCATAAATCACCCAACAATCTCAGGGAACTGAGGAGAGTGGAGCATACCATAATGCTCGGATAGTTAGCATCTTCCGTATCCACCCATCCGTCCCCCTCCTGTCCCTCTCCCACCCCCACGCACCCCGATCTCCTGCGCCACACTCGCGCACACAGCGGTGGCGGCGGCTTTGAAGACGCGCATGGGGAGGAAGGGGTGCGTTATGTGGATGTGTTCTGCGAGGGAACAAGGTGAGCTTATCTTTGTGTCTTGGAAAATCTTGGAAAATCTTAGAAAATCAGAGTTGGAGAGGGGTCTTGAAGAGAGGGAGAGAAAAGAGAGGAGACAAGAGAGAAAAGACAAGAGAAGACTCAAAATAAAGCAATGACACAAAAATGAAAGGAAAGACAAACTCAGTCACACAGCCAAAACAATACAACATGATCCAATTTCTCCTCATGAACACCGTCCAACCCCACCTGCGCAAACGTGGATAGTCCAGATAAAGGTATCAGCTGTAATTCAACCCATGTTTCCATGTCGAGCGTTTTTAGTTTTTCTGGGACTTTGCCTTTCCCGTCCCCTTTTTTCCACAAGTTGGATGGATAGCCACTGCCGATGAGTCCTCAAACAGGGATCACTTCATCTCTAAGACAGCGGTCCAAGCTTGCAAGCAGCGTTGGAGGGACAAGCCTGAGGTAAGCTAGGGTAAGCTTGTTTACGAGCAGCCTGAGAGAAAGTATCAAATCAGATTGTTGAGTAGCAACGGAGACATTTCCCATGAGATCTTACACGAACTATTTTGCCAATTCAAAATACTTGTTGAAGATGCATGCTGTCCCATGGATTTGATAGTTCCCAATTCAAAAACGGGATCTTGCATCCCATGATCACTCCTGATTAGGATGTACGTCCCGAAATGTCACAAGATATTTTTGAGAGCATTGATCACTTCCAGATGTGTCTGTGGTCACAAATCACATGTCGGTGACTTCACGCGGAGATGAACCTTGATAATACACTTGCAAGGTTATGATGTTGCAATTTAATCTTGGTAATACAATTATCATGTCTCAGACTCTCACAATTTCATGTCTTCAGCTACTCAGAGTTTTGGGTGATCAATCATGATGGACACCTTGAATCAGAAAGATGAGAAAAATTGCCGTCATTACCGAGGAGCGCGGCGGTCAACGACTTTATTGTTACGCTAAAGACAAACCTCACCTGTTAAACCAATCTATTGAATAGAGTACACGAGAGATGAACTTGAGCTGGGCAACGATTCCAGTCGAACCTCTGCCGAAAGAACTGGCTGGATTGCTGGGGAAATTGGTTATAGATTGAGAATCTTGATTTCTTTTCTGTATCGGCGGGTAATGTCACTCTGAGGCAGACATTCCAGCCTTGTACCTGGCTAGACAACGTGAGAGGCATTTTGCGCGTTCCAACGGACTCGTGGCTGAGATTCTGGCGCCGATGAATGGTTTCAGCCCCTCGAGAAGAGTCTGAGAAATGCGGGTTCCCCAGCCTGGCCTCACGCAACGCTTGGTATTGTCGGTAAACATCTGTAGGCGCCATCGAGTCGACTCATCGGCGTCAATGAGCGTCTTGTCTGAAAATGCCTGTGAATTGAGTCCTGATTTCTCAAATGAAGGAATCAAGGCGAAGATTTGCTTGTAACCCGGGCTTAGCTGGAACAATTTCGATCAATTTTACGCGGCTCGGGCGCATCTCTGGCTCCGTATTCAATACGTAGGATGAGGTATAAAAACCACTCTTGATTCCCCTCAAGTTGTTCATCCAGCCATATTCACCTTATTCAACTATAATGTCTCTTTGGTCCATTCCACCTCCTCCAGAAAGCCGACTGAGGCGATATCGCGTGCTCTCACCTTTGGCTGGTATTCGGGTTTCGCCAGTTCAGCTTGGGACAGCGACTGTTGGCGACAAATGGGCTGGAAAGGGTATGAGCTCGATGAACAAAGAAACGTCCTTCGAGTTCTTGGATGCCTTCTTTACCGCCGGGGTAGGTCTTATCCTGCTCTTGATGCCGAGTCCTGATGATTGAGTGACTTCTAGGGGAACTTCATCGACACCTCGAACAACTAGTAAGAGTCTCGAGATCGTTTACCAAGTACTCTCATACTGATACTCTGTAGTCAAGATGGAAGCTCGGAGGAAATCATCGGCGAATGGGTCGAGAAGCGTGGAATCAGAGATCAGCTGGTCATTTCAACCAAGGTAAACTACCTCTAACTATCTGCCCTTGATATCAGTTATATCTGTACGTGCAGTACAGCACCGGATACAAAGCCGACGATTCCAACGTGACCATCAAATCAATTTTCTCGGGAAACAATATGAAATCAATGCACATGTCTGTGAACGCGAGTCTCAAGAAACTGCGAACCAGCTACATTGATATCTTCTATATGCACTGGTACGACTATTCCTCGAGTGTTGGTACGTGACCAACGAGCTCCTATTGAATCAGCTAATCGGCTTCAGAGGAAATCATGAATGGTCTACACACCCTGGTTACTCAAGGAAAGGTACTTTACTTGGGTGTCTCTGATTGTCCAGCTTGGATCGTCACAAAAGCTAATCAATACGCTCGGGATCACGGCAAGACTCCATTTTGCATCTACCAAGGAAGATGGAATGTGATGCAACGTGAATTTGAACGCGAGATTATCCCTATGGCTCGCGCTGAAGGCGAGTCTCCTATCACAAGTCTTGATGTTCATCTCATGGTCTTTAGGCTTAGCTCTCGCCCCATGGTCCGTCTTAGCTGGAGGAAAGATCCGAACAGATGCCGAGGAGAAACGTCGCAAGGAGACTGGCGAGAATGGCCGTACTTTGGCGGGACCGGACTGGGAGCGCACTGATAAAGAAAAGCAAGTTTGCAAAGTCCTCGAGGAAATCGCTGCAGAAATCGGCGCAAAGCATATCAATGCGGTCGTGAGTCTTTTATCGATTCGGACCTGAAACCATCTTGAATCAACCACAGGCCATCGCATACGTGATGCATCGCACTCCATACGTCTTTCCCATTCTTGGAGGGCGCAAAGTTGAACAACTGCACGAGAATCTCGAAGCTCTCGAGATATCTCTCACTCCCGAGCACATGAAGAGGATTGAAGCAGCGACTCCCATAGATCTTGGATTCCCACACGATCTTATAGGAAACGGAGAGGGTGATGGATATTTTATGGCCATCCAGGGTACCTTTGACGTTCTGCCGACTCAGCCAGTAATTACTCCTGTCAAAGCCTAATCCGTTCGCCCGTAATACTATAGTTTGAAAGCTGTGATGTGTCTGATTTGATCTCTCTGGTCTTGATCTTTCCCTTTGATCTGTGAATCCCGCCGGAAGACGGCTTCTCCCCCACTGGTGTATCCACTGTCTTGTTCAGAGTTTTCGTTTTCGGTATCATTTAAGCTTGACAGCGCCTCAACTTGCTTCCATTCAAGGTAACAAATTCCGTCATCTTCTCTTGAGAACAAAAAAATCGGCCCGCTGCTTGATAGAACTTTTTTGATCCTACTGGGTACAACCGTGTGCGGTAATAGATAGCCTTTCACTGTTCTGGAGTCTGTTGTTTCCTATTTTTTGATAATAATTTGACCTGGGATACACCTGTATATCTGGCTGGCTTGACATGCCATCCTTCATAGCTGGTCAGTACCTGATTCAATGTTCAAATGGCTGTATAGCATCATAAACCCGCACTCCAAGTCCTCGGTACTGTTATTTTGACTTTCAGGCGGTGCTAAATGTGCCGCTTATTGTTTATTTTGAGTGACGGGCGCATCAGGAAAAGAAGATCAAGTAATTTGAGCCGCAATTTGAGCAGCCCGAGAAGATTCTGTGGCGTTTGCAATTTGTTCTAAGAATGCTGCAATGTATTTCTCGACCTCGATGAAAGGAGATCGGTGAAAATCAAATGCGATATTCTTTGCCTGTCAATTTTGACCTTCCAAGTAGTATTCCCATTTTGACTCACTTTTATTCAGCACGAGTGTGAAACATTAGTCAGGGATAAAACCCTGGTGAGGCAAGTTCTTGCCATTCCATTATTGATCCTCTGTTATTTTGAAAGAACAAGGGTTTCTCTATCCTATCGGGGGATGGTTTCAGGAGCCTGATCTAGGTCCCCCATTCCGCTTGGAAGTCTGTATTCACAATGACACATAACAATCACCACACTCGCAAAGCACCAACCCCTGACTCTGATCTCAACAACGGATGGGTCTATGATCTGTTGAACAGTACGGTCCGGTCCTCGGCCGTTGTTCCTGTTTCAGATACACTATTTATACCTGTCCAATCTGTAGTTTCATAGCCTTTGCATCCTGCCCTCATCTACCGTATCACTAGCATTTGCTCACTTATCAATAAACTCCACTTTTTCCCTCTCAGGCTTGAGCTGTCATTTGACTAGCCATTGCGCCACATCATCCAGCATGATCATGTCCCAATCTTGAACCTACCTCCAATTCACATGGCCCAACATACTCCCCATACTGATAAGTATCTTTCACCCCCTCATAACCCCAATGCATCTGTTTCACCACCTGGGCATGGCCAGTCTTCACCTGGTCATTCAAAATCGCCACAGTCACCGGAGTTCCGTCTTGCGCCTGGTCAGTTGCAGCCACCGTATGGTTAGCCTCAATCTCCAAATTTCCAGTCTCCAAATTTTCTGTCTGCGGATGGTCAACTCCAGCTAGGCTCCCTCGACTCCTGACACCGCGTTCAACGTACCGCAGTAAGAGCAACCGGGCCAAGGTTGTATGTCAATGCAGCCACAGCACCGCAACATCACTCCTGTTGCTGGGTCTTCAAGGTCATCTCATTCTGAGCCTCGGAGACCTCCCGTTGTACGTGAAAGGTGGAAACCAGCTTTGGACATGAACTCCTAGTGAGATATCATTCATCTGCCGACCCTGCCGACCCCTAGTATTTTGAGGTGTGAATGCGTCTACGTCTAGAGAACACTGCGACTGAAAGAGCTGTTGCGACGTCTGGCCCTGCACATGTCCATTTGGATGCAAACGCCCAGATTCAGGGACCCTTGACTCACCACGGAGATGCAGTGGATCCTTCCCTGCTGAATCCCAATTCTCGAGACCCTCATATCCTCAGATCGATGATTGGAGTCCCTCCTCTGTTGGTTGAGACTGTTATCTAAATCACATGTGGACGGACTTTACAGCCGAATGGCCGGTTGATCAAAGTGGGTGGGGAGAAGTGCTGCAGATGTTTACCTACCATGAGACATCATCAAAGAGGTAAGTTTCTTCACTAGCAGTGCCAATCATTCTGATCAGTCATTATACAGAGATTCCATTTGGACCCGGGGGCTGGTTTGTGTTTGAACAGATGTGGGGGTCTACACTAATGTTCTGAAAGGTTCTATGTCTACTGTAGTTTTCCGACCGGAAGTTCGTCACGCGTCACACTGGGCTCTGAACTGAACTGAAAATAGCGTGACATCACGCTGGATTTTGAGCTCTGAACTGGGAGGTGTGACATTCCCACGGGCCCAAAAAGGGAATTTTTCGCCGCAACGGCTCAAAAAAGCCTTAAAAGTAGCTAGAATCACTGTTTTTCGGCCTCTTTTTGGGTGCTAAAACAATAAAAACATTCTCTTGCAAATTCAACTGCTCAATGGGCAATCCAAAAAGTATTGGACATTTTCTTGAACTGGACTGTCACGCTCAATCCGGACGTCTGAACTGAAAAAAAAGCGTGACATATCATGTGATGAGCGTGGGAATGAACTTCCGGTCGGAAAACTACAGTATTTCTATGCATCACCCTCAAGACTGTGTTCAACATGGTCGCTGTATATCAATCTCTCGTCCAGCAATTTGGTAGGTCCACCCCATCCGTGGCCGGCACCAATTGTTTACAGATATTGATCTAGGCCACCTATACCCTCGACTACAGAAAGTGTCGGGTCCGGAATAGCCGACCCGCCGAACTGACGAACTGCCGAACCCCTTGAAATCGGTTCTTTTGGCGATGTCTTGCACACACACCAATGTTCATTATATCATTCATAATTTCATGTATCTTAAGCCATTCAATTAATGGTAATACAGACGAAGAAAATCTGGTCAACTACATACAAGGGTCACGTGCTATGCCGGCGGCGAAAATATTTCATTCTTCCTTGTTGAACACGAAGGCGAAGTTGCTTTCAAAGATTGAGAGGAAAGAGAAGGGAGATTTGCAGCCACTCTCTTTCTTAGAATTCTATTGAGTCAGCCCGCTTCATGTCATCTCGGCACAGTCGGTTACATTCTCCTAAGTATTGCCTGCCTATTCCAAGCCCAGACTGCACTTAGCTCTCAGCATATATACATGCGTAACAAAAGAAAGAGAAGGAAAGACCGGATACCAGAAGTTGAGCAAGCTCAGAAATACCGTAGTCATCCTGACAAGAGTTATCACCGTCATGGAGTCCAGAAGTCAGCTCGACATTGGTGAATCATCAGTGGCATGAATATTGCGGAATACAAGAGGTGCTCCACAGCACCACACCTGCTGGGCTTGCGTCACCATGCTTGTTATTTGGTCTTTGTTTGGTGGTTCCAAATCCGGATTAAGGGGGAAAACACTTCAGGTTTTGTTGAATTTCCCTTTTCAACGGTGCTTTAAATATTCCAAGAAAAATCTGAAGGATAATAGACTCATATATGAGGCCTTTGGAGCTGTAAAAGAAAATATTATTTTTGTGTTCGGCAGTTCGGCAGTTCGGCGGTTCGGTTATTCTGATTCCCACTCGTCCTCCTCGACTACCATTTTGTAAGCTAGGTATGATTCTGTTCGATTTGTCACTGACTTGACCTTGTATTAGCTCAGTCCTTTTCTATTTTCAGGGTCAACACTACCTTGAAAGAACCAGCCCTGACCGTAAGCCCATGCCTGGTAATGTAAAATTGTGCTCAACTGTTGCAATAGGGGATTATATCAACGTCAATTCGATTATTGGTGACCTGGTGAATCATGGTTGTAACAGAAACTAGGCTGTGGACCTGTATCATTGTGGCTGTAGCCATGCTCTCATTTGGTATGTGCCAGTGAAATTGAAGCTGCAGGCCCTCATGATGCAGGTTATGAGTCCCATGTGTGGGCTCGTTTGTTGGGATGGAGCGAAATTCAGCGGTCTGCCATCAAAGTCCCCAAAGGGGATAGTCATCTGATACTTTCACACCATCACGGCAATGGCCGTAGACTCATTTGCTTGTCTTCCTGTTTATCACTGCTTCCAGTAAGTATTTTGTGAGCTCTTTTAAGAGATTTAGGATGCCTATATACTCCTATGAATGCATGCTTGCTGCTCTCTGGGCTCTTGAGTCTTTGCTGGTCTATTTGATGACAACATCCAGGATTTGAATCTTCACTTCATCACTTTATCACCTTATATAAAAAACCTGAGCCTTCTTTATGAAGCAGTTCTTGCCTTGCAATATTGAGCTTCTGGTGGCAGGCTCACAATGAAACCAATGAGCTATTTATTGACCTCAAGTTCGACTCTGGGCTCGGTCAATGTATATGCCGACATGCAACTCTGACCAGTGTATCAAGGTGACACATTGGATGACCCGACTGAGTTTTCTGCTTGGCTTCAGTCTTCTAGGAGGATGATCAATACGGAATGGGTTCACCAGTCTTGCTAACCACAGGTCTTGCAAGTTGCTCTGGTGATGATTAGGGTCCAAGGCACAAAGATCAAAGGGATCACATGATTAGCTTGGTTTTGGATCAGACTGAGAGAATGCAGACTTTCAATGAGTCTCATGGGTGGTATACATGGCTTTCTCAAGCTCTTGCCATAGCCTCAATTCATTTATAGCTCTTATAAGGAAGGCTCAGGATTTTTGTAGAAAGTGATTTATTTACAGCTACTATTTGTCCTTAGGTACCACTCCAGCTATCTTCCTTTAGCAAAGCTGACATGGGTCTCACATTGATGTCAAAGTTCCAAACTTGGAAGCCTCATTTTGGACAGTAAACCGTGCATTGCATGGGTTTCTGCTAGTTATGTAGTACTCAGCCTTGTTGTTTGTATTCAGGATCAATCTTGTCTGACTGCGTTGAAATACCGTTCAGTAAGGACTCGTACTTGCCGCCGGAAGGACGGCCTTTATTACACTGGTACATCAATCTGTAACACAATCGAGGTTTCATTCAAGCCTGATTTCTCGCAATTTGATGAGTTGCGTGCCGCTGCTGCCATGACATGACTTGTATCATCTGCTGTCACCAATCTCATAATCACTGGGGTTTTAGTTTATTCACTGGTAAGTGCTTAATCAATGACCTTGTTGAGATTTGACATTCTACCTGCCCAAAAAAGCATGTCAGAAAGAGTGGTTATAATACTTCCCTGGACACATATGTGAACCATATCATCCACTGTACGATCTCTACCCCCTTTGATGCACCAGAAAAAAAAGAATTAGTGACTGCTCAAACCGGTCTATTGACAACCATATTTGCTCGTTCTGATCGGATGCACTGGTGTTTGTAGTTCTGAAGGTCTCATCTCCTCTGCCTTCTGGTTCTACTTGATTGACATCGGGATAGGACACAACAATGTGAGCTTGGAGTATATAACAGCTCATGTGTATAGGCTTATCGCTCAACAGCTGCTTTGCTTGGGGTTTGGCACTCCGAAACCTCTATATCAGCATGATACTCAGCTCGTATATTTATTTTCCCCACCTGACAGTCATTTTCACTAATCATTCTACAGGCTCAATGCACGTGATTCATGGACAAATAGAGGAAATGCACTGTTGTCGGCATCTTCCAATGATAATCACTCTCAGAGTGGATTAGTATGTGCATTTTCCGGAGTTTGTCATGCTCAAGTTGATAGCTGTCTGATCTTTTCTAGAAATTTTGGGGGAGTATGGCCCTGCAGAATCCAGCTCACGTTGATATAGAAGTGCAGCCTGAGTTGAATGATGAGATGGGAGTCCAGAGAAATGATTTGGTAAAGAAAGAAGGGTCGGTGGGGCCAAAATTGTCCTTGTCGCATAAATAAGCCTATGATTTGTAAATGATCCCGGTTGTGCCTTATATTTCATTCATCTCACCCCCGAAGGGTGAGCCTGCATCACAGACTTCGGACTTTCGTCCATTGTTCAATCCCACACCGGGGAAAAAAGGGATTAGGATGGTAGTTCTGATAGGGCATGTAGGGCTGTTGTAGAGTACTGGTCAACTGACCTCCACTATAGTTCTGTTGCATGACAGGAGACTACTGTAGTAGATAACAGGGGGTGCTGTAGTATGGCTGGACTCTCTGTAGTTCCTATTACAGAGAACTATATAGAATATCAGGGGTATTCAATAGATAATATTATACTCTCAAGTATTTCTTACAACTTTGAGCTTCAAGTTCTCAATGGTTATCTACTGTGAATGGTTACCTATTCCTTACCTTCAGCTCTAGGATGTTATATTGCACAAACAACTGACATACTGTAACATAGGCTGTGAGTGACCTCAAGAGATGCCAGATATTTAGATTCAACTCAATAGGTTTTTACTTCAAAATTGTAATGGTGATATATCTACAACGGAAATGTGACCTAGGGCACCGTTTTTGACCAATGAATAAGCTGAAGACACAATGGGAACATATTTCATGCGGTGCAGGACTTACTGACATGAGGACCATACTGAGATATGATGGCCCGGGTTGCCTCCACCAAGACTACAATAAACTTCGTAGAATAGGCCACAACTATGTGAGCACTGTTGTGGCAAGCCATTCTATGTTTTACTACAGTGAATGACAGCGTGTTCAGTACCTACCCCTCAAACTACTGACTCCTACAAGATCTCAATCAGGCAACACTGACTAAGGGGTGACGATGGCGAAACCCCGTTTTTCCTGATGCAAATGGTCAACTATTCTTCTGTGGCGTCTTCCTCGCATAATCAGGGTGGGACAGCTCAATGGCAAGCACCAGAGATCTACCAAGGGAAACCGAACAGCTTCGCAGCGGATATATATGCCTACTCATGTGTTTGCTACGAGATGAAGCCAATATCCTATTCCTAAATGCGATCAGGAACTGACGGTCACTGACAGATTCTCGCTGGACGCTATCCGTTTTCCCCCAAGTCATCGGCTGATATGGCTGCTGCCATTGAGATCATCAAGGGTGGCCGTCCGAATCATCCAGCCACCGGCAAACTAAGCGACCAGTTGTGGAAGTTGATGCAGGATATGGCGACCCAGTACAGCGACCAGCTGCACCAGAAGTCTCAGCACGGTTGTGCAGTTTTCCGGAATTCCAGGTTGCAGATCAGCGTCCACCAAGTTCGTGGGATGCAACATTTGCGAGGGCTCTCCGATCTTCTCTTCAGGCTGACGATCCCATTTTGCCCACTATCGTCGAACTTACTGCTATTTCACAATCCAGCCAGCGGGCTCCTTCAGTGGTATGATAAGAGAGCTATTCATCACATCGACGTAGTCTCTCGGAGCCAGACTCGATGAAAAAGTTGACAGACATGTGATTTTGTATACTCTGGGCCTCAGAGTCAATGTATGTTGGAATAATATAATGTGAGGCAAGTTCCCCAGAACTCAGTAGTCTGGACAGAGAACCGAATAAGATATCTTCAAGTACATACCTGGAATCAATTATTAAATGAGTGCAACGGTCGGGATTATCAATCGTGGGAACATTTGACGTGTCGAGATCAGCTGATCGATTGATGTCTCTTCCTCGAACCTCTCCAGCCCGCATCAGCCAGGCTGAGCCTGGGACACAAGAGATATTAGTGCCTCGATATCAGAGGAAATGAACCAGCGGCCAGCCGCTGGAGGTCTAGGATCATGCAGATTGGTACCAAAATAAAAACAGTGTATATTGGACTATATTCCGCTATTTTACAACTGTGTCGCTATGCGGCCGCGCTGCTTATTGACGCGAAGGTGTGACGTGCTGTGAATTTTTGCTGATCCAGGCCCAGGCTCGCCGTCAGCTCTTGTAACTCCAAGACCAGTTTAATAAAGGCTGTCCTTCCGGCGGCAAGTACGAGTCCTCACTGAATGGTATTTCAATGCAGTCAGACTGACTCAGACAAGATTGATCCTGAATACAAACAACCAGGCTGAGTACTACAGTATTTGATGGCTCAGTTGTACACCTAAAATAGATTTCCTCCCATTCAGAGCCCTCAATAGTTATGAAAAATCCTGGTATCTGAGAAGCTTCTATTTTCATATTGGTACCAAGTTTTATGGCAATCGGACATGTTTTGAGGAAACTATAGCCCAATTACATGTGTACAAGTGTTGACATGCTCATATCTCAATCATTTCTGGCCGGATTCTCTTCAATCCTGGATGGAAAGTCTTGTATCAGGGTCCACTAATTTATGCTGATTTTCCCTGGAGGCTTCCTTGAGTGGCAGCTGCCAAGCAGGTATACAACTGAGCCATCAAATACTGTACATAACTAACAGAAACCCATGCAATGCACGGTTTACTGTCCAAAATGAGGCTTCCAAGTTTGGAACTTTGACATCAATGTGAGACCCATGTCAGCTTTGCTAAAGGAAGATAGCTGGAGTGGTACCTAAGGACAAATGGTAGCTGTAAATAAATCACTTTCTACAAAAAACCTGAGCCTTCCTTATGAGAGCTATAAATGAGTTGAGGCTATGGCAAGAGCTTGAGAAAGCCACGTAGACCACCCATGCGAGATTCGTTGAAAGATGATCGCCGGTCTGCATTCTCTGATCCAAAACCAAGCTAATCGTGTGGTCCCTTTGATCTTTGTGCTTTGGACCCTAATCATAACCAGAGCAACTTGTGAGACCTGTGGTTAGCAAGACTGGTGAACCTGTTCTGTATTGATCATCCTCCTAGAAGACTGAACCCAAGAAGAAAACTCAGTTGGGTCATCCAATGTGTCTCCTGTGATACACTGGTCAGAGCTGCATGTCAGCATTATGCATATACATTGACCGAGCCCCCCAGAGTTGAACTTGAGGTCAATAAATAGCTCATCAGTTTCATTGTCAGCCTGCTGCCAGAAGCTCAATATGGCAAGAACTGCCTCAAAAGGAAGGCTCAGGTTTTTTATGTAAGGTGATAAAGTGATGAAGTGAAGATTCAAATCCTGGATGTTGTCATCAAATAGACCAGCAAAGACTCAAGAGCCCAGAGAGCAGCAAGCATGCATTCATAGGAGTATATAGGCATCCTAAATCTCTTAAAAGAGCTCACAAAATACTTACTGGAGGCAGCGATAAGCAGAAAGACAAGCAAATGAGTCTACGGCCATTGCCGTGATGGTGTGAAAAGTATCTTAAATATCAGATGACTATCCCCTTTGGGGACTTTGATGGCAGACCGCTGAATTTCGCTCCATCCCAACAAACGAGCCCACACGTGGGACTCATAACACTGGAGGGCCAGCAATTAAAACGTGAGTGCTGTGGCGATTCTGCTCTTGACGCCAACACGAGGCGGCGGACGATCTCGCGATCCAACTAAATCCAATTGGTCTAATGCAATACGTACTCGACGGTACCACCATCAATTTTGAAAAATTGCTGAAACAGTAAATTCTCTACTCGAAAATGCTGCTCTGAATTCTAGTCTATGTGGAATACAGAGAAAAGATGGTCAAAAAAGTAGTCGCTGCTCTGGAGATCCTAGTATAGAGAACACCAGACCGAAAAAACCTGCCTGGACAAAGACACAATTATTTCTCTTTCTCCTGAGCACATTGTTTTCCTCTCTTGCATCATTTTCGTGTCCAAATCACAGCCTGGAATCCAAGTAGGCCCTATTGGCACCTTCCACTGATGTTTTACCTCGAGCTCGGGGGAGACGGAAGGTGAATTCCCCAGAGTAAAGTCTGGTAACCCGGTGACTCCGTTGTGGGTCTACCTATGTACCTACTGCGCCCATTAGACATGTTGATTATGTCCAATCAAATAAGTAGTCTACCTGGTCTATTTCCATCAGATCATAGGTGCCCAGCTCTGCGATCATAAGGTGGGCCAAATTAGTGTACGTGGTATACCCCCTACACAAGGTAGCAGGAATATCATTACAACAGTTGACAAGGTATGAAACTCCCGGGAGGATGATCCTTTATACTTATATCTCATCTGCTTGTCTCTGGTTCGTCACCCTCCCATGCTACCTGTTCCACAGGATGTTTCACCCACAAATGACTGTGCTGAAGAGATGTAAGTGAATCAGTGAGATATGAAATACTAACTCAGGGTTCGCAGTTATGGACCCGTGTTGGTCGGAGTACTTTTTAGCACATTACTATACGGGGTCTGTCACACATTCAATTGCGAGTCCACTGCTATATTGATTTTTCTCAGGTAAATATTGTTCAGGTAGAATTCCTGTCTAGAGCGTCAAAAAGGCCACTGAGAAGTACGAGCAGATGTTTACCTACCATGAGAAATCATCAAAAAGGTATATTTCTTCCAGCTAGCAGTACCAATCATTCTGATTAGTTGTTACACAGAGATTCTGTTTGGACCCGGGGGCTGGTTTGTGTCTGAACAGATGTTGGGGGTCTACACTAATGTTCTGAAAGGTTCTATGTCTATTTCTATGCATCACCCTCAAGACTGTGTTCAACATGGTCGCTGTATATCAATCTCTCGTCCAGCAATTTGGTAGGCCCACCCCATCCGTGACCGGTACCGATTGTTTACAGATATTGATCTAGGTGACCTACACCCTCAACTACCATTTTGTAAGCTGGGTTATGATTCTCGTTGATTTGTCACTGACTTGACCTAGATCTACGATCAGGTTTGTGTATTAGCTCAGTTGTTTCCTATTTTCAGGGCTAATAACACAATCTTGAAAGACCCAGTCATGACAGTAAGTCCATCTCTGGTAATGTAAAATTGTCTTTGACTATTGCAATAGGGGATTATATCAACACCGGTTCAACTATTGATGGCCTGGCGAATCATGGTTGTAACAGAAACTAGGCTGTGGACCTGTATCATTGTGGCCGTAGCCATGCTTGCATTCGGTATGTGCTAGTCATATTAAAGCTCCAGGCCCTCATGGTGCAGGTGCATCAATCTGGACAACCATCGAGGTTTCATTCAAGCCTGGTTTCTTGCAATTTGCGGAGTTCCGTGCTGCTCCCATCACATGGCTCGTATCATCTGCTGTCACCGATCTCATAATCACTGGGATTTTAGTTTATTCACTGGTGAGTCCTTAATCAATGACCTTGTTAATATTTGACATTCTACTGGCCCAAATCAAGCATGTCAGAAAGAGTGGTTATAATACCTTCCTGGAAACATATGTGAACCATGTCATCCGCTGTACGATCTCTTTCTCTTTTGATGCATGCAGATCTTGATGGTGGGCTAGTGACTGTTCAAACTGGTGCATTGACAGCCATATTTGCTCTATCCAATGCATTGGTGTTTATAATTCTGAAGGTCTGTCTCCTCTGCCTTCTGGTTCTACTTGATTGACCTTGATGTAGCACACCACAATGTGAGCTTGGGAGTACAACGGCTCATGCATATAGGCTTATCACTCAACAGTGTCTTTGCTTGGGATTTGGCAATCTCAAATCTCTATCTCAGCACAATACTCAGCTCGTATATTTATTTTCTGACCTGTCAGTCATTTTCACTGACCATTCTACAGGTTCAATGCACGTGATTCATGGAAAAATGGAGGACTTGCACTCTTTCCAGCATATCCCAATGATACTGACCTTGAGAGTGGATCAGTACGTGCATTTCCAGAATGTGTTGGGCTATGAGCTGATAGCTGTCTGATCTTTTCTAGAACTTTTGTGGGAGTATGGCCCCGCAGAATCCGGCTCAGATTGATATAGACATGCCATTAGTGTTGTCGCAAGGTGGAGGAGACTCCGAGCTAAGGTAACCTCGGCTCGGTCCATTTCCTAAAATGGATACCTTGCCTCAGCTCATGATGGCACTTCCCTTTTTGGAAGTCAAAGGCCATCTGTGCCCAAGTGTATTCTGTACCCAAAAGGCCCTGTATCTCCTCAAAATGACATATCCTAGACACATATATGGTCGATACATCTGATGTGCAATTTTGATTTTGATCCGCCTCGACCTTGCTGACACCTTGCTGCAGAGCTTCAAAAGCCAAGCCTCTTCAGGTTTCATAGGGAGAATAGACTGAGTTTCCAGATGTCCTAAGCTGGTGACTTCTATTTCATTTGAGCCGACCTTCCCTTGTGAGGCATTTGCGGCTCTGGTCCACTTGCTTTCTGGCCGCCCTTTTCTTCAATCCATTGTACTCAATATGGCAAGGAAAACCCTCGATCAATATCAGTGCACCGAAACACCATATCAGGCGCCATGTGAGCCAGCTCGGACTTGAGTTGAGTTAGAGTTCCCTTTATGGAAATCGATCGAGTTGAGCCTCGTCTCATCAAGGAGCTAAGTAACTCAACTCGCGGCAACACTACTTATCTATAGGTGAGGCAAATAGTGAGCATCGGTTGAGTCAGCTATTAGGACTGATAACTACGACTATTTTTCCCACAGGACGTGGGCTTACCAGCTGTGTAAAATCAATGAAATCTTCTTCGGTATTATCCTGGCCACGAAGCTGTTTTCGTGAGATCAAGGAATAATCGCGAGAAATGGTGGGGAATATGTATCTTGTTTGGGTTGCCATAAGACGCTCGAACACTACCGCCTTAATCACCAAGGCCAGCTGATTTTTGGCCAATTGGGTCTGCAGTTTGAAAACCCAAAGCGGCGCTATCGATCCACGTTGTATATCGAAAGGAAGAATAGTTGCTCACCTATGTACGTCAACAGTGGTTGAACAGGTCAAATGAATCTCGAGTGACTTTGATAGTGTTCCGACATCCACCCTGTCTTCATGTTGGTCAAAGGAGGGAAGGTCGTTGGTCTAACAGACGGATATTCCGGTCGCCATGCAAAAACTGGTGGGATCCCAGTACTTGTGCGACGATACGAAGGGTCAAGGTCACTTTTTGCTGATCTGTTTCATCCATCATCCCAAATGACCGACGGAAAACCTCGGAAACACAAAGTATCGGCTCAAAACATCTCAATATATTCACAAAGGTATCACGATCTCTGATCTTGAATATGGCAATTCCTTCTCTTGTGTCGAATCCAAATTTCTTGTACCTCTTCTTATATGCAGATGTTCTGGACATTCCAACGTCAGTGCCAAATCCCGTATTAGAAGAAAAGTTTGACTCACACACGTTCATTTCTTTGAACCTTTTGACGAACCAGTGGCTACTTGCTTGCTAAATGAACTGGAGGCTGCGTCTTTGGAGCTCCCCTGTTTGTTTTGATGTTGGCTCCGGACATGGCGCTTCATTCCGTCTCTCCGGCCGGCCACAAAGTCGCACTGCTCTCATTTCGATCCAGAATGACATTGAAAAACATTCAAGGAAAGGAAAAGCATAGATGGATACCTGGGTCATCTACGTGACTGAGCAAGTGGCGTACCAAGTCGCCGTGTCAGAGGAATGCTTTCGGACATTTATTGCATTGATTCGTTCCTGATAGCATGAATAGATCTTTGGCAATCTTCATCATGGATGACCGAGTGCCTCGTCATGGTGTCTCCTCTAAGCATTCGCCCGCCATCTGGGCACTCACTTTCTTAATGGTGTTCAGCGAGATTTGATGAAAAGAAATATGAATACTTGGTTCATGGTTGCGCAAATGATTCGTCAGTTGACGTTTTGAACGGATCGTAAACCTCCGACGCCGAGCCGTGGCCAAAAATGTCAATAGCGAGCAAAAAAATTCTGGAAATCAGACTTGTACAGGTATCGCAGAGATGCAAGATACGAGAAAGAAAGCGGCGAGTGTTAGTCGGTAAAATAGCATTTCTCATCGAGGCAGAATCGGTCTAGACAGCATTGATTTTTATTTATCAAGTCGAGGCATCTCTGTCAGGCTCCACAACCACCTATGTATCATCATATAGCTGAGATCCAAAATCCCAAGCAGAGGAGATCCAGAGGAAAAGACAGTGGTTGAGAGATAAAATAAAGTGAGGATAGGATAGGGTTTCCAACCAGAAGTTCGTTGAGGTACGACTTTGAATCGTGGGAACATTTGACGCGTCGAGGTCAGCTGATCAATTGATGTCTCTTCCTCGAACCTCGGAACTGCACAATTTCAATGATATATTCCAGGAACCATGGCAATCAAACCTTGTTTCCGTCATGGGACTCTTGTTGGCTTTTCTCTTGCAAAACATTATTTGAGATTTCAAACCCCCAATTCGATTCAAGATGTGACTAATTGATACAATGAATATGTGATCTAGCACTGAAAGCCCAAAAGAATGCCACTAGGGCGTAAATGGATAAGTAGTCAGTTATTCAGAACCATCGGCTTCGCAAATTAATGGAAGGATGGAGGGTCGTAACATCAGCTCTTAAACGATGGTGAAGAGCTGGTCGGCGCCGCCTGTGCAGGTGGCCTTGTCAAGGAGACCGCCATTTTTGACGAGACAGACGGAGCCCTTGGAATTCTCAGGCGCGAGAAGGATCTTCTTGCTGGCCAAGGTGGTGGTGGGGAAGAGCTGAGAGTCGGTGGTTCCACCCTCTGTAACGACGTTTGAGAAAGAGTAAAAAATGAAAAACATGAAGGCACTTACGCCCATCGGCACGACCACCACAAGAGAATATGATAACTTGATCACCGACAGCGCGACGGTCATCAAAGTTGAGGCATCCTTGCATCTAAGGAAACAATAAGAGACCTGTCATGTTGTAAACTAAAAGGAAAACTTACCAAAGTGCTAACGATGAGCATCGAGTTGGCGGCATTGTTGTGCTTTCCGGCGGTAATGATGTCGAACTTCTCGTTGGGGCTACCAGTGCAAGGCTGGAGCTGAACGGGAATAAGTTCCTGTCTGAAATCACCAGCGACCGGGTCGATGAAGAGACATTGGCCATCTGCTGACTGGAGAGAAACACTGGAGAATGCACGAGTAGCGGTATCGTCACGAGTATTGGCCTCGGCAGCAGCGGCTGGCTGAAGGACACCACCAGCGCGAGCAACAGGGACAGGAGTCGTCGGGTTGACTGAGAGAACGGTATTGGTCGCAGCAGAAGCAGCAGCAGTAGTGGCGGCGGCTGCAGTGGTGGCGGCGGCTGCAGTGGTAACAGCGGCAGTAGTAGCGACTGCAGTGGTAACAGCAGCGGCAGAGGAAGCAGCGACAGAACCAGCGGTCACAGTGACAAACTGGGTCTCGGTCACCGTCACAGGTGCAGCACAATCTGTCTGAACAGCATTGTCAGCAGTTGTGATAGCAGCCGCAACTGAAGTCGCAACAGCAGCCTGGGTCGTCGCAGCAGCTTTGGTGACAGTAGCAGCAGCACCAGCAGCACCAGCAGCACCAATCGTGAAGCTCTGGGTCGCAGCATTGTTGCAAGAAGCCTGGTCGAGAACATTGCCCTTGACGGTGATGCAAGTTCCGGGACTATTCTTGGGAGTAAGGGTAAAGGGACCAGCACCGCCAGCAAAGGCGAACTGTTGAGAATCGGTGACTGCGCCTCCACCGTCAGCGCGACCACCACATGAAAACAGGATGACCTGGTTTCCGGGGGCACGACGGCCGTCAAAGTTCAAGCAAGCTTGGGTCTACGATTTGCATGAGCGACGAAAACGTAGAACAATGGGGAGGACGACATACCAGGGAGCTGACAATCAGGGCCTGACCGGCGACATTCTGGTGCTTTCCAGATGTGATAACATCGAATTTTTGACCAGCGCTGTTTGCGTCACAGGTAACGACCTGGACGGGAGTCAAGTTGGCGCGGAAATCGCCAGAAAGCTCGTCAACGAAGAGACATTTGCCATCCGAGGTCTACGGAAAAGAAAAATTACGGTCAGAGATAATCCACGGAAGAAAATTTTCTTACCTTGATTTGAGTAGACGAGAATGCTCGGGTGGCGGTGTTGTCGCGCTGCTGAGCTTCGGCAAAAGCAGCCTGGTCGAGAGAGGTGACCGTGCGAGAAGTCAAAGGAACAGCGACACCGAGCGCTGCAGACCCAAGAAGAACAAAAGACAGAGGGGCAATCATTGTGAGAGTGGGGAAGGAATCGAATCTGAAAAGGGCGTTGTATTGAAAATGAGAGTAAGGGCCTGACTTGCAGGTGGAAAAGAGACGAGACGAGACGGGGAGAAGAGGGAAGAATAACCAAAAAGGAACATGAACCTTGGCTTTATAAACTTTCGCAGGCCTTGTGTCCCGATACGGTTAGATCTCACACGTACCTTTAATTATGTAACTCCTTTCTGTTTTTGTCTCTCGATCAGTTCTCAATTTACATACCTGGAAGATCGCTGTGGAGCACAACTAGTGCACAACTGGAACACAGAGAATGAGGATTTCGAGGCAACTTCTGTGGCGCACCATTTGGCCTGGAGATCCAACCTGATCCAAGTTGATGAAAGCATGTGCTTCTCCCTGCTTCTCCTCGCGGATATCTTTTTGATGGGTTTTCTTTCGAAACAGTTTTCCGTTGATGCAACCAAACGGCAACCAGAGTGGTTGCATCACTGAAAAAGCAAGATGGTAACCCAGGATCGAGCCTGATGGAAAATGCCAACTCAGGCACCATGGAGGATTTTTGGTGTGCTGCGACAGGAAATGACAAAAATTGAATGTGAAGCTCTATGAGGGAATTCTCAGGCACGTCCCGTACCTGTCACTCGTCGCCATCGAGACAGAGCTTTCCATACGTATCCCGCGAAACAGTAGTAGTCCCATCCCCTGGCGGCCGAGGGGGTATGACGGAGCAGATATAAGACTTGGAGGATGAAGCTGATTCTTGCTTTCCTTGAATTTTAGCACTTAGTCAAGGAGAAAGAAAATAGAGTGGCGCAGAGACCCTGATATGCCGGATAATTCAGATCAACTGTCTTGCCAAGAACCAGCTCCTTCAGACAATTGTATTCCACGCCCGAACAACTTCATATCCCTAATCTATCCAACCAGTACTACGGCGCTGGTTATTATGTACTCGCTTGAAACATCGTGTTCAGCCGGCATGGCTACGTATGAACTATGAATTCAAAGGCGGCATTCCACACTCTCGAGGTGAGAATGGTATACCAGACAACCACCTCGCTCCGTTTTCCATCCTTCCCAGACCTCACCCCGTCCCCAAAGATTGGCCGAGACCATTCTACGCCACAAATAGAGATGTCTACAAGGAACATGTCGGCTGTCAAAGTGGAGTTAATTTCTCCGAGTTCGACGGTTTGCATCAGATTCGATTTCGCACTTTGGTAGACTTTCGCAGCCAAAACTGATCAAGGTCGCCGTCGGATTGGGACAGAATATTGATTCACCATTTCCTTCTCAGACCTAATGGTAATGCGTGGAGAGGATCGATTGGACACAGATTCGATGGTGGAGGTAGAGAGATCTCGCTGGTTTGACCGCTCAGGTCAGCCAGTGAGAAACGTTCATACCTGATGGCGATCTCGTCACCAAACAGGCGCTTGACTCCCAGGATCGCAAGAGGTGGCCAAGACTCTTCTTGAAAAGGGATTGCGCCACCAGGAGTCCTTTTGCCGCTGGAAGTCTTGCGAAATAATCACCTGACTGACGCGCCGACGTCCGTGGGAGTACATCGTGGGAAAGGGTCGTACTGAAACCCCTTTGTTCACTGTCAGATGTTCGGGCTCTTGAGAAGCATTCGAAATAGCCGAAAATTGGTTCAGAAGATACGAGTTTACTGTACCCTCGTTGCGCCGTCAAAGATCATTGATCGGCTGCTATTTGTGCTATTTGCGTCATTTGGGCGTTGTTACTTTTGTTGTTTGTGAACTCCAGCTGTCGATGTACATGGTGTTTGAAGAGGACTCTTGTCATAGAAATGCTAATTGTCAGTATCATTGGATAGCCAGAAGGACAAAACAGCATACCTCGACAGAGCACATACAGGTAAGACGAGATCTAGATAGGACCTCAAGTGAGTTGATGCGAGCAGAGATGAGTGCTAAGGGGCTGTGAAACTAGATCAGATAGAAATAGTCAATGAATATAATCGTTACACACTTGACTGCCTGATTGTGCATTTCGGCGCTCTCGGAATATATGGGGTTTGTCTGCTATGACCTCAGATTTGGCACAATATTATCTTGGCAAACACTCACTGTGCTAAATATCACTTTGGACCTGACAGGATTGATTCTCAAAGTGGGACATGATTTTGAAAGCACTTGATACAATTTCAACACTGCACAGTCACTCAACACTGACCACTCAATTGATTTGTAATTTTGATTCACACTAGGCGGATCAGCGCCAGCGCTCAATTACATAATCGCAGAGCGAACCAGTTCATCTATGATCTGACAGCATGTCAAAACAGCTCTCAACCGTATTTTGCTTCATACTTGATTCCAGGTCAAAATGATCAAGACCAACCGATATCAGTTCACTTGGGGCAAGGCTAGCCCATTTATAACCTGGAACAGCCTTTGCCTGAATCCTTCAAATACCAGGGAAGCAAAAACTACAAACCTCAGAAATCTCCTTTAGTTCTTTTCCAAATGGAAGATGACTCTGAAAACAAAGTTCTCCAGGCTCTTCAAGTCATCAATTTTTATCAAGCAAGAGCTGCAATCAAACCTTGCATACTAAGTATGAGTTTGTCCTGTCTGATATGATGCCCCTATCTTATCTCCGAAATAAACCAGTTCAGCTATGGGCGCTGATTCTCACTGGCTAAAGCCGATAGATGGGCATTCTGATCATGCTAGCTCAGAATGATGAGGATAGTGGTGAACGAAGCCATTGAGCAAATGAGATTGATGTCAGACATCATATATGCTGGACTAGTGAAAAATGTTCACATCTTAACAGACAAGTGCACCTTGATCAGTGCAAGATTCAACTGCAAGTGCAGTTTGCTAAGTGTAGAGTGCTTTTGCAAGTGCTTTCTTGAATATTGTGCCAAAAATGCGTTCATAGTCTGCTCCAATCTCTTCCGCAGTCGTCTGTTGCAAATGCGGTATATACTGATTGTCTTTCAGCGTTAGATTTTTCATAGATGGATGGAAAAGGCGGGCTTCACAAAAAGAGGGCCTGAGACGTGTCCTTGCATGAACCCAAGAGATTCGCCATATACATATCTGATGGATCAGTATGCAGCATGGCCCGAGAAGCACAGAGAGCACTCGAGAACAGTGTTCTTCATTGTTCTCGAATGGTTGTCGTATCTTATTTTGTTTTCGAAAGAAGATAGATGACTCAGGGATAAAAACAGCCGCCATGAGATACCGGTGCTTCCAGCGAAGACCCTACAATCTGGTGAGGCCAATCTATAGGAGAGCATATTTTCTCTTACCAGCAGCTCCTGTCGTTTTGTAGCTGGAAGCAGAAGCTTGAGTTTCCCGGTCAATTCCCGGTTATCTTGATCGCGAGGACTTCCTATCTTATCGGAACGCGGGAATTATGCGCACGTGCTGGTCATCCGTGGCCTAGACTAATTCGCTTCAACTTCGTCTCGAAACCCAACGACGAAAATCCTCGAAAACAGCCCCAATTCAAAAATAATTGTATATCTTCAATTTTCACACATCTCCGTCCGACCTGAAGCTGCGAAACCAAGATTCGCAGTCGTGCGCAAACTTATTCGGGACCTCTTTTCTGCGATTCAATCTCGTCGCGCTCTCAGAGCCTGGAAGGTATGCTTTTCCTTGCTTCTTTGTCTTTGAACAGCATTAACGTGTTCTCCAGTCATGGTCATTACCGCTTGTCTCATTCTGAGCCACCGACATCATAATTCTGCAGTCAAGCATTTTCCTTGAAAGGTGGCCATTCTGCCATTCTGAGTCCCATTAATTAACCCTGTTTGGAGAGAGATCGTAGACGCTGGGTCTGTTGGGTGGCCCTGAGATTAGGTGGCTCTGAGAAACCTACGTCTAGTGCGTCGTCTTCAGCTGGTAATTCCATCCTTTCAGCTGACGATCAGATAGCCTCTTTCTCCCGCTCCCTGCGATGAACCTTTTGAATCATCTCAGCATAAACCTCCCCTCCTGCATTATCCTGGGACCTCGCTTTTGTATGGCACCCCGTAAAGGCCAGGCAGACAGGGCAGAGGAGTAGCGTCAAGATGCAGATAGACGGTCGAAAAAGAGTGAGATCTGAAAGAAGAGGACGAAGACATCGGAAACGGGTCAGCGATGTATGTCTTCCGTCATGACTGCTGACTGCGTATCATTTATACCTTTCTAGGCGCTCGGATCCCTATCACCGCTTTGAAATCCTTGATCCCGTCCTCGTATTCGCCGAACTTATCACCGACCATCTCACCGACGGTTTATATGACCCAGTTTTGTCACCCCGACAGGCTCAGTGCTATAGCGACCCGTCGTCGTCTCATGATGTCAAAGCTCAGACCATCGTGAAAGCGGCAAATGAGCTTTGAGATTTCTAGCTGTGCATGATAATCTTAGAAACGGTACAGGAGCATCAATCATTGTGATAGAAACACCCTCACTAACGTCTACAGAATGGTTTTGTTGCCACCATTACTGCACCGCCTTAGAGGCTCGGCTCAGTCTAAGTTTTCTCAATCTGCTTGCACATTCGTCCTGGCCAAGACAGAACAAGGCTTCAAAGCATAACTTTATAGACGCTGAAGAAGCAACAAAATCTCGTTTCATTCGGAGCTTTTGTCGAAGCGCTGAGACGACACCGCAATTTCTCGTAAGACCGCAGTCCGGCGCGGGACGCTGGATACTTATTCAGGCTTCGGACAGCTTTCTGTTCTTCCCTTTCCCTCCCCCAATGCTCCATTACGCCCCGTCCATGGTCTCTCTGGGGCTCGTTGTGTTGATCACATCTGGAGCTTTTGCAAATCCAACACGACAAGGGCTCTCGATGAGCTTGTCTCGGCGCTCGGGTCGATTTAATTCGTCGGAGGAATGGGCTGTCTGGGCCAAGGCGCACCGAGACCGGCTTATAACGAAATACGGTGGAACCGTATCGAATGCGAAACGTGGCACAGGGACGAATTTGTACGTTTTTTTCTCCAGTTCTGAAACCCGTTCTGACCGATTGATAGGCTGGTAAACCAGGGTCTCGATTCAATGTTTGTATTTCGTTCAAGCAGCTGGGCTTTTGCTGAGGATGATCTAGTTTCTATGGCTCGGTGGCAGTCGGGACACCGCTCGTGTCTTATAATGTCATTTTGGACACAGGTTCAGCGTACGTCTAGCTGCTTCTATTCCTGTTACTCTACTTGACTGACGGTCATTCAGTGATCTCTGGCTGGCCGATTCGTCTTGCTCGGTTGGATGCGACGGTGGAATACCGACCTTTGATTCCTCTGCCTCTTCTACATTCAAGGATCAAAGGACGCCTTTTCAGATACAATATGGAAGCGGTGCAGCTATTGGGACTCTCGCGACAGACACGGTAGAGATGGCTGGGTTCGCTTTTACACAAGTTTTTGCGGTATGCGACCAGGTGGATAATGTGTTGAATGCACCGGTTTCGGGCCTTATGGGTCTCGGGTTCTCTTCTCTCGCATCATCGCAGGCGACACCATTCTGGGAGAATCTGGTCCGCAATGGAGCTTGGGACCAACCGGTGATGGCGTTTCAATTGACACGGTTTGTTCTTCTTCCGGCGTTAGACTTTGAATTGACTTGATGATTCAGATATATCGACGACGAACGAGCTCGAGAACTTGAACCTGGAGGTGTCTTTACCATGGGTATGTCATTTTCACCGTATATTTCATTCAGACGGACTAAATGTTCTGACAGGTTTCACGAACACCTCGCTTTATACCGGTCAGATTGATTTCAATCCCATACCAGATAATATCCCTGGATTTTGGACCCAAACTATCAGCTGTACGTGTACAATTCTTTGTTCTCTCGATGTCCCAGCTCATTATCGATCTTTTTCAGCTTTGACTGTACAAGGGAACCAGATCACCTTGTCAAGTGCAGATTTACGTGCAGCAATTGACACCGGGACGACCTTGGTCGGTGGACCTGCCGACGCCATTGCCGAGATATATGCTCAAATACCAGGGTCTCAGCCAGCTGCGGGCCAAGCCGAAGGGTATTATATGTTCCGTAGGCATCTTCAAGGTTCTACTTGTCTCATGGCTGATATGTTTTACAGCATGTAAGACAACCGTCACCGTCACATTGGCCTTTGGCGGGAAGACCTGGTCAATCAGCCCAACTGACTTTAACCATCAAGAAATCGAAGAAGGGTTTTGTATGGGAGCCTTCTTTGCGCTTCCAACTGGTGCTTCACTGCCTTCCTGGATCGTCGGTGATACATTCCTTGTAAGTTCTTTCTTTCATGTATAAGCGGAGTATGGATATAAATCTGAATCCCATTGCAGAAGAATGTCTATTCTGTGTTTCAGTACAACCCTCCTGCTGTTGGATTCGCGCAGTTGTCTGACTTTGCTTTATCGTTCAATGAGAACAACGATATCGCGGTGCCTACTCCTACAATCGGACTGTCGCCTACTCATATATCGTCGAGCGCACGAGCAAAGTCCGTCCCGATTACTCTGTTATTTACATTAATTTCTCTCCTTGGACCGTTACTTTACATTCTGTAGAGTCGGGCTTTTCAAGCCTAATATTGTATTTTATCGAACGAAATAAAGTCGGAGGCAGTCGAATAATTTTCATTGGCACGTGTCGAAATCATCTTTTCTCAATGTTGTCACCAGCAATTTGCCAACAATCCTATATTTGCGATGCTGCGGAGCCTAGATGAAGCGCGGTTCAAGCAGATTGAGCCTCGTGCCGCACCATCCTCTTCAAACGATCGGATGAACTGGCATCTTTCTGAACTGGCTTTCATCACCTCGAAATAGCTGTTTCTCTAGAAAACTGCTGGGTCCAGGTCCAGTGCTTTTTCACGCCCATTTTGGGCTCTGGTGGTCTCCTGGGCTCAGACGAGCTCCATAAAGGTGACCCAACGAAGACAAGCCAACGTTTTCACTTGCGTTTCCACCAGGGCTTTTACGACGGAACGAATGGAATCTGGGCAGCCATTGGCAATGTCTGGAAATGAACGTTAAAAACCCAGGTGATATCGCTGGACAAACGGTGGTCAAGGTCGGGTGCGACAAGGTCAAGCCTTGAGGAGCGTTTACGGGGATCCTGGAGAAATCCTGGTGGAATCTTTTCTTTGTGAGCCATCCTTATTCCGCTCATTTTCTTTCACTGACGCCTTACAAGGAGCTGTTCTCTGTCGTCCTCGAGAGCTGCTCAACAGAACCCGCTCGAACGATTGCTAGTAAACCCTGAATGGTTCGGGAGCGGCTCTCGGAAACAGCTCCTCGACAACACGGATGCTTAGGCTATTCTCTTTGCGCGCCAGAAATCAGAGTATTGTCGAGAGGAAGGTCGATTTGGCTTGAGGTGGTAAACGAGACAAGAAGAAAAAGCCGAAAAAAGGTGCGTCAGGTCGTTGTCTAGGTCGCTCTATATTCACCATTGGCGTCCAGACCTCGACTACGAAGGGCTCCAGTCCATCCCATTCACGTTTGGTCGTGGTTCAGCTGCCGCTGAATCGGAAATCCAGAGAAGAGATCACAGTGAACATTGCATGGCCTACTAGATCTGTAACAGACGACCACGTTGGTGGATCCAGAAGATCAATCCTTCATTCTAGGGTTCCAGTTGTGACCACAATGCGCTCAATGGACGCGATTTTGCTCAGAAAGCCGTATCCAGGGTCACAGAATGACTTTCCAGGATTCGCAGGAGCAAGGTCAGGTTTATGCTGTGTATGGTGCTGTTGATAGCGTCGGAAATGTCACTGGATATATTTTGGGTGAGTCGGACGACAAATGCGAAGAGAGCATCGGAATATTAATCTAATGTGTTATCGGTTCGCCAAAGGACCAAGGTAAGCTCCAGACTCATAACGTCGACACAATGCTTAAGTAGTCTGCCCTAGGTTTTTGGCTTCGAACGAAAAAGTATCCGTCCACAGTTTTGACTACCTTGGGCACTTTTTGTTCTTCTTCAACTCAAGTACTAACACTGGAATTAGTAGATCGAATTTATTCACATACAGTATGCCTGTTCGGCGTTCGCTCATTGTTGGTAGCCAGAATTACGAACAACTCAGCAATCAGGGTGATTGATACACGAGCGATGTTGGGGAAGGATCCAGATACATATGCTGGAATAAAAGAGTCCATTGGAAACTATGAATTACGATTGCGGCAAATCTCGTCGCTGCCAGTCAAACTGATGAGCCCGGGAAGCGAGTATGGAAAGGTAAAACTCGGACGTCTAAACTAGAAATGCAGCTGATATATATTGTCATTAGGGACGTCCGAATGGATCGTCAAAGTCTTCTCCAGCTTCAACAGTGGTCTCTATGTACGGGAGGCCTCGTAGATGGTAGAGAACGTTTTGGACTCTGCCGTCCATCATATTGAGCCCCTTGTCACCACGGAAGGGCTGGTAGATCGTTCGTCCGCCCGCATTGACCTTGCGCCTGTTCAAATCAGTGGTCAGTCAATTGTACCGAAAGTGCCATAGTAGAGAACATGCCTATAGATTTGGACCTGAATGCCGACCATGACCAGCCCCACCAATTCAGCCAAATTGGCCCTTTTTTCGTCCAGCATGTTCAGATACTGGACGAGTTGTTTGCCCGCGGCTTCTCTCTGATACTCTGCGTGTTTCTCGTCATGAGGTTCGGAATACATTTCTATCACAAGATAGACCACATCCCGCTGGGTCGTGGGCTCTTTGGTGAACTGCGTGACCATGAAATCGGGCCATCGTTTGGAGTTACGGTAAACATGGTCGCCATATGAGTCGATCGAGATGTTGGGATCGTCCGGGTCTTCGTCATCCATGTTGGGCACAGACTCGCGGACGAGAGGCTGCTGCTTCACAAGCCAGTGGTCACTATGAAAAACGACGTTCAGCAGGGCTCTTGTTCATGGGACCATATTGTTAGAATTGGCTTCGGGGCACTCGAATCTGCCAAGATTTCAAACGACCAAACAGTGTAGCACCTGGAACCATGAGCACATATGAATTTGACCGATTGCCACACGGGATGGCTGTTTATCTAGCAATGGCTCGTTGAAGATAAGGTTCAAAGGTTGCTGCCTCGAAGACATAGTAGTGGCGGTAGCGGAAGAAGAAAAGGTTGAGATGTTGTCTTCGTGTTGAACCGATTGCGTTTTATAGCAATAGGACCTGGTCTAAGCCCATTTGGAACAAAGGTACGTTGTGCTCGCCACATATATGCCCGTTGAAGGAACAATGAAAGACTGCCATGTGGAAGCTTCCAATGCAGATTGTTCGAGCAGATCTGAGTACCGGCTGACGCTCTGGTGGAACCTGCTGGAACTCAACAGAAAGGACCCGTCATTACGGTGACGCGGGAATAGCCGGAGCTGGGTCGATCCGGGATCCGAGTACCGATTCGTCACTTCGTTACACTATAAACCCGTGACCGCTCTTCACCTTCCTTTATACCTCGACCGTGGCCACCCACTGTTCCATTAACGAACGTCTTAATCCTACTCATCGACGACCAGAATCTCGAAGGTAGTCCTTTTTGTCCTTTCCTTGAAGGTGGCTCTAATTTAACACCACTTCGCAGATGCCTAGACTCCTTGGCGGCTATCTTGTGCCACGACAGAAAGTCGTAGATTTTGTCTGCGCGACAGTCTCACCTGGAGAATATGACCCCAGCAACAAACTTATCGTCGGGCAATGCCTCGCAGAGTTCAATGCATGGTTGCACGATGAACACCCGAAAGGTCTCCCGCCTCTCATCTTCCATTTTGACCCGAATGGCACGACACCTGACGAAATCCAAGGCATTTTCATGTGCACCGTGTGGGGAAACAAACCCAAAGGACACTTGTACGTCGAGGGAAAACGAGACCAGGCGGTCAGGGAGCGCTTTAAACAAGCTACTGATGATGCATTTGACTCGAAAACATTGAAGTTTGTTACGATACCGGAAGAATCCCCTCCCTATTAGATATTGTATTTTTTACAGCCATATTTTCTATTCCAAGATGATCCACGCGTACCATTGCCACCATGTCAAGTTTCGATACGAGCGGTGCCCGACATCCGAAGTGTGACAAATTGCCAGCAATAACTTGAAGCAATGTGGCAGCAGACTGGATAGAGACCCAAGGTCCACCCAACCGCCGGGAAATAATCCTCGTCAGAATCAAAGTCCGAACCCAGCCTCTCTCTTGCTTTCTCGCGGATATGTTCCCGTATGATCCGACGCCCTGTTTCTTCATCTGGTTCAGGAATGTCGGGCTCGGCCATACGGTATCCAACTGGGTCGACATCTTTGTAAAGTTCTAGTCCGGTTACCGACCCTCTATGAGGGAACCTCGATAGAGGGTCCGGCATCACGGCTGATGCCGATGGCTGGGATGCATTAGCCATGATGCGTCACATCAATATGTCATCAGTGAGGCATGGGAATCTGAACTGACTCACCGATTGCATGTCATCATTTTTTGCTCTTGCCACCGTAGCGTCTGTACTCGACTGAGCGTCGCCAAATTTGTTGGTTGAAATGAGATTAATATACACTCGCTACTCACAGACTCATATCTGCAATAAATATGTTTGAAAAATGCTGACATTGAGCCTTGACGTCAGGGAATGACAGACTGATGTGACACATCATCGCTAATGCATCCCAGCGATCGGCATCAGCCGTGACGCCAGCCTCTCTACCGAGAGGTTCCTCCCGTCACCAAAAACTTCTCCCGTAGAGAGGCTGGTTACGAGCCTAGTAAAGTTCATTTTCAGAATCCGACTAGGAAAATCGGTTAGCGTTGTGGTTTTGAAACCAGCTAGATTCCTGCTTACTTCGGAGGAGCCTCGTTCCAAGTCTTCTTCCTGGTGCATTGGCAGCCCAATTGAAGCCAATATACCGTCTTTAGCTTCCTTATTCTTCTTGAAAAACTTGTTCAGGGCCTCATCTGGTATATCTGGACCTTGTTCCAGTATTGAAGCTAACGCCTAGATAGTAGAAAGATAGATTGGTTTGGCAGCACGACGCAGTTGAGAATTGGGAATCACGGTACGAATATTTCAGACAGCATGAACTTTTTTTGTCCCATCGAGGTCAAGTCGGTTCCAGCCAGGAGATCCAGACGAAGCTGGACACAGGGAATCGTCAGTTGGGATACAGCTTGTCCAGGGTTACGACGCACGCCAAAGAATTGCTAGCAATCCCATTCTGAAATCCACTGTCCACCGAAATCTGGATAACCCAGTTTCTTGAAGTCTTTGGGACGGCTGGGTTCAGCGGCCTTGGACGACGATGCACTTTTCTTTGGAGATCTGTGCGACGACGCTGCCTTGGTAGATTCGGCAGAAGTTGCTGCTTTTTTCGAAAGGGAGCTGGTTGGGGTTACATACGGGGAAGAACGTTTGCTTTTCGATGGACTGGGAGTCGGAGCCTTTGGTATTGGGTGGAAGAATGCAAGAAGGCGGGAGGAAAAAAAATAAGCCCACTTGACGGCGTTCGTCATCTGGATTTGCAGCTGATTCCCACGGCCCGGGGACCTCATTTGGGCTGAACTCGCTCAGTACGACTTGAATCTTCGACACCAATTTGCGTCCTGGGCCATGGATTTATGCGAATTAAAAGAATTTCAGCAAGATCAATGTGATCTGCGCCTGTCTGATATCCATGGAGATGTACTCATAGTTATATTACCCATAAATGTCGTCAAAGTAGCCATCGTCGAGATCCAGCGGCTCATATTGCCCTTCATCTGTTACCTCACTGCCATAATCCTCCTCAGAATCATATTTTGACCCAAGTCTTTCTCTGGCCTTCTCGCGGACATGCTCACGTATCATCTCGTGCATCGTCTCTTCATCTGGTTCAGGTGATTCGTCTTCGTAGTCTTCGAGGTCGACCTGGTGATATGACTCCGCCTGAGGGAAACTTATGTCAACTCATATTGCTGACCGAATGCGGTAATGCCCACTTGAGGACCCCACTCTGGGTCATCTCGATCATCGACCAGACCAAACGAGGCCAGAATCCCGTCTTTGACTTCTAGGTTCTTATCGTAGAATTCGCGGCGTGCTGCCTCCTGACTGTTCGGTCCATTCGGCAGGTCGAACATCGACGCCAGCGCCTGAAAGATTCAAGCAAGATATGCGGAGAATCTCGACAAAACCTCACATAGATTTCAGATAAGAGGAACTTCTTTGGGCCCAGTTTGGTCAGGTCGGTTTGTGCCAATAGGTTTCGGCGGAGCTAGATGGGTAGATTCAGGACGACGTGGGTCTGATTCAACTTTAAGAGGTACTACACCAAAGAACTGGAAGCTGTCCCATTCCGAAATCCATCGTTCACCAAAATCAGGATAACCGAGATTCTTAAAGTCTTTGACGTTCTGATTTGTACTGGATCGAGAGGCAGGGAGGGCGGAACTCGAGGCCCTACCGTGACCAGTGGTCGCACTGGACACAGTTCTGGCTTCTTCCGAAGGCGAACCAGTTGGCAGTATATACGGCGTAGGACGGTTGTCCTTGGACGGAGTTGTAGTTTTAGGCATATCAAATGGTGAGAGAATAAGACGGGAGTGAGACAGATCAGCTATTAAAGGGGTTTCGCACGGTCCGGCGACGGCCGATACCTGCTTTTTTCATATTCGGTGACCGAGCATGCCAATTTGGGACTTTTCGGCGGGCTCGGGGCAGTACTTCTTCTTCAGATGATGTTTGCTTCTCAGGATGAATTACAATTGCTAGCAATATACTCAGTCACTGTTTCCGACTCGGGATCTTCAATTTCTTTGGGGCATCGTAAGGAACTGATTCCGTTGAGTTAGGTTTGATTCCGTTGAGACCTGAATTCGAACAGGCCGCGAAAGAGAGCCAAGCTCCAGCTGAGGTCGTTATCATACCACGAGCTGCCGCCATAGCATTCCACACCTTATCGAGTTCGTCGAATGAGGTGAAATTGATGGAGCCGATGATCCAAGAACGGAAATTCGAAACATTGTCGACTGGATAGGCGTTGGCTGCTAGATGTTAGCCACAGCTCGGACAGGAAGGCAAAGAAATAACTAGGGATTAGAGGAGAGGTGATATCAAGAGCTCTCAAGACATTTCTAATGTCTTTCTCCGCATGTGATTGCGCTGAATGATTAGGCTGCATGTCCGGATCAGGAAGACGTAATAGACCATCAGCGCTGGTGCGCCGCGAACTTCATGCTTCCCCAGGCTTCCCCACAGCGCTCCCTTCAAGCTCGTTTCCTTTGATATCGGTGAAGCAGCTGAAGCTACGAGGCTGGTTGACCCGAAGCCTGAAGGTGGGATTTATCCTAATCCGAAATTTTGCACCCGTTGACCAAATCATCATTTTGCAGAAAACAGCTGGCGACTTTCGGAAAAATCTTATCCGAATATTGATCTCGACCTGACCGAACGTTGGCTGGACATCGCTATCGTGTTAATGGTGTCGCTACCCAAAAAATATACAGGAATCGTCACAAGTCTGGCGTTTGACTACTGGATACCTTTCCGTGGGCATTACGGCCGTAAATTATTTTTCTAGATAATAAGCGGACGGAGTTTGAAAAATTTAGGATCATGTTTCTAGACCATAAACCAATTTAGAGATACGGCTTTTGTAGAATAAATCTGTGATGGTCATCTTGGCCCAGATAGCAGACTCATCTTCTGAGTTGTCTAGAACGTGTATGCACCACAAGAGTGACCTATTGATCGTCATTTTGCGACTATCGCAATATCATAGTGTAGTTCTGCGAGAGATAAATGTCTTGGAAACATAAATGACGCGTTTTTCGACGTGTACCCTGATGTTGGACACGTTCGAGGTCTGTATTATCCGTTGAATAATGAAGTTGATCCAAAGATTGTTATGTGGCGGAGTTTTACCTGATTTGTGGCTTGTTAGAAGGTTTCAATGCGATATATGTAGATATACAAGTCTCAAACCATAACCAAACATCATTATTCCTTAGCCTTGTGAATTGTGCACCGACAAGCTGAGATCTATTGCTGAGCGCTGCAAGCAGGCCAGACACGTGACAAATCTAGATTTGATCCTGGTGAAATGCCCCAAAAGAGACTTCGGCTAATTTACAGACACGAATTTAGTCTGGATGAGGGGGTTCGACCCCTCATCCAGATTATAATCTACACGACGGTGATCGAAACTCCAACCTGCCCCAAACGTAGCCGACGCCGGACGGCATCCCGGCATGTCTCGGCTATGGGATTTAGAAAAATAATCTAGGGCCGTAATGCCCACGGAAAGGTATCCACTGTACAACTTGCCTAATTTTCCTTCTTTATATTCATTGCTCCACCAGGATAATAATTTTGGACTGCCGAGCTATCTCTATCGCATGGTCTCGCATCATGGTCCGCAATTTGAAAAATGATGAAACTGTTTCGGGCCCGGCTGCCGAGATAATAAAAAGAGACTCGGTTGAAACAGCTCCACAACGCTGGTTCGTTTCCCCCTCTCATCCCCAAAAAGAATTCAATCCCTCATACTATAATGCGTTTTTCAATGCTCGTCGGAGCTTTCATATCGATAACCGTCGTAGCTGCCTTGCCGACCCAGGTGTATGTTCAAAAATCGCTGGCTAGGGACGCTAGGCTGACATGGCTTTTCCAAGACATGGATCTGAGCTTCTTCATCAGCCGGTAACAGTCTGTTTTGACCTTTTTCGCTTGCCGAATTGATTTTCATTCAGCTTGTTTCCAAAAGTGGGCCTGTGTCGCAGCGGCTCGTCGTCCGTGCTGAAGATGGGGGTTCTGGTAGCAAAGGTTCTCACCAGCCGCAGGTTGGTGCAATCATCTCATGATAATGCTGTACGGCCAATGTACGGCCAACTATTCTTTTTAGAAAGCGTCAGAAGAACAAATGAAGCGAAGAAAGAAGGGTAAAATGCCAGCGGTCGATACCACGAATGTAGGTTCAATAATGTTAAACACTGATCTCCTTGTCTCATTTCCTCGCAGAATGCGGGAAAAAAGCGCCCGGCGTCAGACAATGACTCGGAAAACTCGGACAAGGTTCGTCATTGATTAGAAAACCGAGTTGATACTGAATATCGCATTGCAGAAAGGGTCTTCAAGTTCAAAGAAGACTGCCACATAAAGTCATCAGACCCTTTGACTCTTGATGTTCTCTGGCTTAGTGATCATCCAGACGAAGCATAGGATCAGTGTACCTACCATGCGGCGTATGTGCTGTGTTGCAAGACCCAGAATCCATTAGCTGTTCTGAAAGCGACATATGTGTTGAGGCTTGGATACTCTTATCGATTCGTGGACCTCATAACGCAAGATATTTTGCTCCTTCTCTATCAAGGGAACCAATCATAATCTTCGCCGTCGTAGTAGTCTGCGGTGTCATCGTCCCCACCATCTTCTTCGTCTGTCACGTCGCTCCCATAATTCTCATCCTCATCTGAATCATATTCAGACCCCATTTCCTCTCTCTTCTTTTCGCGGACGTGTTCGCGGATAAGGTCACGCATGTGGGTAGCATCCAGACTCAAATCGGGGTCTTCGCCGACACATCTGGCAGGGGCTAGTCAAATTAGTAGGACCCACTCAGCTATTATACGGCCCCACTACTTACTTCATATTGCTTGTACTTTTTCAGGGCCTCATCTTGAGTATTGGGGCCACTGGGAAGGTTGAGCATTGAAGCCAGTTAGGCTCGTAACGAGCCTCTCTGACGCAGCAAGAGGCAAACCTCTCGTCAGAGAGGCTGGGATCACGGCAACTGCCAGGTTGCTTTTGGCGTGATCGATATGACTCATGGCTGGCGCATGGGAATTTTTTGATGACACGATGATTCTGACCACTACGACGTCGCGCGCGTTTAGGGTGACATAAAGCATCGAAAACCCATGAATAATGTCACAAATATAGTATTGGTTCGAAAACCTTGTCAAATGCCATCTTTTTTTTTGATGTAATCATATAAATAAAAATCATGTCCCCAAAAGAAATTTTCGGCCGGGTGCTGCAGAAAAATCCCTTCAGATCCCTTCCCACCATCGCACGAAAATGAACCTCCGGAATATCCTTGCTGGGACCCCGCCAGCGCTCAATTTCCCTTATGATAACACATCTGCAATAGAGTCCTGGAACAGACATCAATCCTTTTCCCCAAGAAGAGCAGTTCAGTCGATTCCATGCCTGATGCACTTGATGAGCCCCTTGAGCTTGGTATGTATTACATCAAAAAAAGATGGCGTTTGACAAGGTTTTCGAAATAGGCTGTAATTCACACACATATATCTTTGAATTGCGTATCACAAGATGCAATACAGGTTATTTTGCTGAGATGAGCCTATATTTTGTATTCTTGCTTCCTGTTGATATTAAACTATATTAAATAGATCTTTGGCACTGAATATCATTGAGGATCCCGCCGTTTGGCGCTGAATGGCACTCAAATCGATTGTCAATGACGTAGCCGTGTAATGACGACTGCGTCATCATCGAGATTCCCATGGGCCAAAGATGACTCACCATCATTACGCCAAAGCCAACCTGCCACAGCAAGGCAGGGCAAGGCTCCCTCATACATAGAGGGTCGGTCACCAGACTACTGTACTGCAACGTGTAAAACTGGCTGAGTGAACATCGTTACATTTCACCAGAATTTCAAATTTTTCCTCTACTCCCAAACCCCTGTTTTCGGCCGCCTTTTGTACTGATTTAGCTATTTCCAGATCAGACATGCTGAAACAGGTCAGATTCAACCCATTCCCATCAGTTTCCATCCCATTTCCAGCGACTTTACTTTAACATCCTGTGAACATACGGTCAAAATGGTACAGTAGAAGCCAGTGCGATTTCTTCGAGGACGACTCAGCGGCCGGAATAGATTTTGGAGGGTCTTCGCCTTCATATAGTGTGTGATACGTGGCAGCTTTTTACTTCGCTGACTCTAAAAAAGATAACAAGAGCGATAGCAGCCTGACGCACAGCCCGATCGGCGCATCAATCACAACAGATCGGCATTACGGCACGGCTCCCACATCAATTCCTACGCGGGTCTGGACTCTTCTGGACTTTGGCCCTGGCAAAACTTCGTGCCGAAGTCCAGTCATTTTTCGAGTTTCTGGACCAAGTAGGACAAGCTGATACTTGCCGATACAGGCGGTGAATCTGGGTGAATGTATGGAGGACCCTGGACAATAGCTCAGAGGCCTGATCCGGTTCAAAATTTCTGTCAGATTCTTGTCCGGACGCCAAATCGGCCTTTTTCAACTTTTTGTCCGGATTTGGATCAGGCCTTTGGCAAAAATCAAGGATTTGTCCGGACCCGGATCAGGCATTTTGGTGGTCGAAATCCCAAAATTGCCGTTTTTAGCCCGAAAATGCCGTTTTGTGCCTTGATGGCTGCCTCCAGACAAAAATTTTGCCGCGTCGGGCACAGAATTTGTCCGGATCTGGATCTGGCCTGCTTTTTTCAAAGGCGAAATTTTGTCCGGATTGGACCAGGCCTACATCGCCAAAATCTCAAATTTTGTCCGGATTGCGGATCAGGCCTCTGGGCTATTGTCCAGGGTCCTATGTATGGGCAACTTGAATGCAAACACTGCCAGGTTGCCTTGGAGTCTAGATAAGGTAACCATGCTCCAATGGCGGCCGCGCATAGCCAGACGCAAATAGCTGCAAATAGTGATTCTTTTTCCTCGGCGGCCAGGCTTATCTCTATAAAATGCCAAACGTTCCAGAGTATGTCTCCAGCAACGCTGGTCGTTTCTCCCCATCTTCGAACAAAAAAATCACTCCCTCAATCAGAAACTCTAATGCGTTTTTCAGTCATCTTCGGTGGTCTGATGTCGATATCGATCGTGGCTGCATTGCCGACTACGACGTAAGTTCAAGAGCTGGTCGTGGCAACTGTACCAATGTTTTTATAGATATAGCTCTGACGTTCTTCGCCGAGAGGTATTTGACCTACAACATTGTTCTCAACACCAACCTGACTCGGACATTTTTTAGGTCGCTACAGAGAGTGGGCCTGCTGCACCTGTGCCTCATCGGCTTGTCGCTCGTGGGAAAGAAGGCACGCGCACCAAGCGTGTTGGCTTCTCGGCAGACACCCGCAACTCTTCCGGCGGATCGCAAAGAGAGAACAACGTATGGACAGCTTGAATCGACCGTTACTCGTTATAGGGCTGACAATCATTAGCACGAAAAAGCAGGACAAGTCCTAAAAAACTTTTCAAATATGGACACGACGAGGACTGTTTCCAATGTAGGTTTGATAGTCACGAAATATTCTTCGCGTGTTGATGATGTATTGCAGAACGCGGGGACTAAACGCGGGTCAGAGGCAGATCCGGTTCGTCACAGTTCAATACTTCAGTTGCTAATCCTAACCCATCCTGCAGTACGCCAGCAGATCTTCAAGGGCGCGAACCCGTTGAGCTTAAGCGAATGATTCTTGAGTAATTGTTGGAAATGTACTCCCGGATGTGCCGTGTTATACTTATATCAACTCGATGATGGTTTTGGATTACTGGTTACTTGACACCCAGATTTCAGAATTAGATGGCTTAAGCGACGCATGCCGCGATGCCGACCGGCGTCGGCTCCTATTTTAGCAAATTTTGATGAAGTTGAAGCTCTTTCAGATTCTAGTCTGGAAGAGGGGTAGGACCCAGGCTCCTAGAACCAGCCGCCGATATGGTGTCTCTAGTGAAAGAGCTTAAGAAATAATAAAAGATTAAATAATATGCGGATCACATGTTTTCAACCAATCAGATCAACCCAGAATTTTAGGCGAGACACCATATGGCGGCTGGCAAATTATCCCCAGGCACCAAAGTCACTTTCGCCTCTCTGGGGGATCCTATTAGCATGGATCTAGGAACTTGGGGTGGCTTTGACTTTGATAAGCTAAATGAGTGTTTACTGTGCAAAAGGAATCATCGTAAATGGAGAGCAGCGACGAGAATCGCTGTTTGGTGGTTTGAATTGAAATTCCGCCATGGTGGTGCCGAAATGATGCCGGGGATCATTTGCCAGCCGCCATATGAGTTGACCCGCCTTAATTCTCTCTTGATCTGATTGGTCCATCAAAACATATAATATATTTTTCCCATGTATCAAATAGTTTTCTCTCTTTTACAAAGGGCTCAACTCATATCGGCGGCTGGTTCTAGGAGCCTGGGTAGGACCCCCCCTTCCAGACCAGAATACGTTTTTCAGACCCCGTTTTGGTATCATCCATCTCCGGAATGTCGCTTGAATGTTTGGTCCTTGTTTGGTCTGACTGCAGCCCCATCCTTAAGCCGTCCTGGCTGCCTCTGCAAGTTCAGTTGATGTTAAAGTGTGGGTCTTCGAGGGTGTGATACTACTCTACATGTCAATTATACCAAAAAGGAAGTATTCAGGGTGAATTTTAATGTTGGACAACAGAGAAATCTTGGAGAAATCCCATCCTATTGCCGTCCCGCTTCTCAAAGAGATAAACAGCACCTTCAAGAGTCCTTTTGAAGAGACCTGTGAGCTTTGAATTCCAGTACCAGCTTGGGCTCCCTGGGGCTGGATAGTTTAATGGAGCTAGTGACCAGATTACAGAAGTGGTCGACGGGATACAGACTAGATTACAGACTTTTCAAAGTCCGCCGGCTATTTCTGATTCTGAAATCTGAAAAATAAGCGGCGACGGGAAGTCACATTAAGAAACGATAGGCCGCCTCAAAACTGGCACTGTTCGGCGGAGTTGGAAGTTTATTTGTTGTTGCAGCAACCTGAAGTTGTCGGCCGTTGTTCTGCCGTTGATAAGCGGGTCTGGAACCGATGAAACATTCAAAGTCCGCTGAACAGCGCGAGTTTTGAGGCGGCCTATCGTTTCTTAATCAGCTGTATCATTTTGTTCCTGCTACAACCCATGAGACTACTAGTACCATGTATATACAAGTTCAAAAAGGCCATTTTCGGTTTCTGGAGGTCTCGGGTTCTATCAATTCAATCCAATTCAATCCAGAGGGGCTGAACAGTAAGCACTCTGAAATGCCACTCGAGACTCGAAACGACTCGGCACCACAAGTTCAATAGACTCTCCGGAGGTCTCGGGTTCTGTCAATTCAATCCGCCGCGCCAGGGAGACAGACCGTGGTGAAAGCCTCTTCAGAATACCCCTACCCTGTACTCTCATTGGTACTTACTAAACATTTGGTTTGTAAAATATGAGCAAATGTTTCATCAGAAATCAAGGGGACTTCGGGATCGGTGACTTGTCAGCCGAGCAGTGTTTCCAAAGCTCAAGAGGTGGTTCAAGAAGTACGCCTGTATTTCATCGATATTAAATTTGCCTTCGATGACGCCCTAGTGCTCGTCAATTCTCCTCAACGAAACTCATCCCAAAAAAAAGGAATCTCTGGGCGCTGGCGGCACGGCTGAACGGGCTCGCTCAAAGCAAGATACCGGCATTCCCTTTTGGCAAATTTTCCACACGCCGAGCCACAAGTATATAATACAGGAGGGTAATAGAACAACTCCAGCAGCGCTGGTCGTTTCTCTCCCCATCTTCAAAAACACTTCTTTTCACACAATCAACTGCAATGCGTTTCTCGTCGATCTTCGCTGCCGTGTTGTCAATCTCAGTCGTCGCCGTGACTGCGTTGCCGACTCAAGGGTAAGTCCTGCACTAGCTGGTCAGGGAGGTCAATGGACTGACCTTGTTTTCTTCCTCAAGACCTAGCTCTCAGCTTCTTCGGCGAGATGAAATAGTAGTTCAATATTGACCTTGGCCACCTATTTGCCACTGATTTCTTCCAGATCGCGGCCCTCATTCGCCGTGGTGGTGACGCTAAGCCAGCGGATACCACTGGAAAGCCTTCTACATGGAAGAAGGTCAAGTCTGCTCTCAAAGTCACTTCCCAGTTCAAAGCGAAGAACCAACAGCCCGTCATCCAAGTATGGTTCAATGAGCTACATGTTGACTTGCTGCTGATATTATACTGGTACCAGGAACCGGTCAAACCACTGAAGCCCGCGGTCAAGGCCATGAAACAGGCAATGGATGGAATCACGTACAATGACTAGAGTTGAGAGTGATTTGAAGAGAAGAGGATGCATATGATTTGATTGTTGTCTCGGTACATACATACATACATCATTTCATCTGCGCCGTTTGGCTCCTCATTGGTGCTATGCTCTCTAAGACACCTGATTTCGACCTGGTGATATTTGAATCGAAGATCTGTGAGTGTGTAGTACTGGCTGGTGGCCATCGAGACATTCGCTCGCGGTGTCAGAATGAATCAATGTCATCTGAGTGCTATCATCCACTGGCCGATTGAAATTGTGTGACGTTGTCTTTCCGTCAATCCTTCAAGGCAAGTATTGTAGCTTGCTGAGACTGCAGATATGGTGTGCTACTTTGTGTAGCGCTGACCAGTGGATAGACATCTCTTTGGTCAAATGAGTTCATGAGGGGTTTTGAGCCGGTTCGGGCTTATGTCTGTGGCTTTAAACCAGCAAGGAACTCAAGAATGTAGTTGAATCAATGTATTAAGATGCTAGAAGGGAAAATAATAGAGAATAGAGACTCTTGATATACCGGAATGTGGGCGAGAAACTCGGGAAAAGAGGTCTTTTCCCCCCGCCTTTTATACCCAGGATCTAGGCTAAATATAGATGAACGCCCGCCCTTGGTGACGAAGGCCATCTCCGGCCACGTATGCTAAATGCTACCAAATGCTTTTTTTAACAGGGCCCATATACTTATCTGCATTGCCCTGGGATCAAGATCGCACCTGAACTCGACTGAAAGTAAATCAAAGTACCCATTCCTGATTTTCTACTTATCCTGATACTTTCCTGATCTGTTCATCGACGTGAATACGCACTCAGCCGAAGCTGAGGCATGACAATAGGGGGCATGCATATTAGATTTAACTAATATAAAGAATATTAGATCAACTAAGGACTCGCATGCGACAACGTCAAACATCAATCCAGCCATCAGTTCATAACACTTCTCCGTTCAAAATTTCCGCTTGCAGCACTTCGGGTTCTTGGGGTCACTACAATACTTGGCCTGTATTTTGAAGGAATCAGCATAAGACAGAGTCATGAAGGACTATCACTGACACCGTCGGCCGTCGGATATGTCGTTCCACAGTAGGGACATGTGTTGGGCTTGGGCTTTGCGGCCTTTCTTTCCTCGTTTTTCTCTTTTATTTTGGAGATCGCGGCCCCACGGGCTTCGAGTTCCGCAGTAGGTGCACGGATCTCCAGTCCGTTCGTAGAGAAATCGCGCCCTAGGACTTGAATGTCCCTGCATGGTGACTCTGCGTCAATACAGGCAAGAGTGGTAAGAAGGAGAACATACCCTCCATTGAACGAAGTGAGGGGAGCGGCCAGACTCTCGCCTACCATCAGGGCGACGATGAAAGATGCCAAAGAGTATAGTTTGGAAGGTTGCATGATGGAAAAAGTTGATAAGTTGGTGAACTGAAAGATGCGTTTGAAAAATGAGACCAGCTGAGGAAACTAGGGACCAGATGCCTGTCTTATATAGGTTTTCGCGTGTGATATGAACTAATCTGACTGGTTGTTACCGCCCCTCAAAAGCAACAGGAGAGGCTAAATTCGCTGCCAAGAGCTGCCGACAATGTATCACCTTGTGGCGTTGTTTCGGTAGGCAGTTCTGCAACAGCGACCACGCCATGAAACTTACGTAGTCACTCTAGTACGGCCGCAGCTGTGCGGCCGGTACGTCGTCCCAGTCAGTTCTCCACATGTGAAGTTTCGAAGCGTCGGTGACTGGATTAACTGGTCATCTCAGGCGCTTCTACACTACTGGTGTCTCGCCACTGTCATCTTGAAGGAATCGCTCCAAATACAGCTCACAATCGAAACGACCCGGCGTCAACGGATCCGAAGAGAATCCTACCTTTACGGCATTTGTGGCGCCTGAGCATCAAATGATCGTAGCGACAACCGACGCTAATGCTGTTCGACTCAATGTGCTTACGTACAGAGTCTGAGTAACCCATACATACCTGTCTCATAGCCCATCCACCAGGCCCATAAACGTGATACCATTTTACTCACCAGATTCGGGGAAGCAGAGCCGCCTCGCTTGATAAAGATTTGAGGCACAGCCTTGGTCAAGAATAGCTATTTTGACACAGCATTAGATAGCATTAGATCTGCGAGTCCAATCAGAATCCTGATGGGGCCTTAGCTCGGCTTCAAGTTGAAACTGCGAGGCTCGATCGATAGCATTATAATCGAGGCCATTAGTATGCGTTTCTCTTACGCGACCTTGTTTGTCTCGAAATACCCAGAATGTCGTATTACGCGCGGAAGACCCCTGCGAACCCCCTTGTCAGAGAGCTTACGAGCTGCCTGACAAAGGAGCTGACGAGGTTCCAGCGGGAGGACTCAAGTCGGTTGAACCATAGCCAAAAAAGAGGGATTGTGATCAAACTCCAAATATTAAGATTTGGGTCTGATCACAAGTTTGGTTTCTTGAGGATTTTTCCGTTCCTTTTTCTTGATTTCTTGATTTCTTCTTTTTTTTTTGCGGTTTTTGTTGGGGGGTAGAAATCGATAGGAAATTTCGCATCTTCCGTCTCTAGACCGGTCCCAGTACTGTCATTGTCTGAGCAGTACCCTTTCGAGTACTTCAGTACTGGTCCAGTCCTTCGAGAGTTCCGACCTGGGAGCCAGGTTCTTACCACCAGACTGAGAATTTATTATTATTAAATTTTATATGTCAGCTGATGGCCTCACGTCACGGCGTGTCCGGCATACATTCTATGAGCTTGGTATCTTCTGAAGAGCTTCGAATTATTTAGTTTCGTTTGCACAGGAGAGTCCCAGACATATTTGAAGACAGCCCCTGCAACTGAGGGATCCCGTGGGAAATAATCCTTATCTTATCACTTTGATCTCCGATCCAAGAATGCGATTTACCCGGTTTTCCGGTTTTTCTGAAAGCTGTAAGCAGGTACAGATGGGCTAGCTTTGTGAGGAATATAACTTATGTGGCTCGAAACATTGCAGAGCCATCGTGCAAGCTCATAATTGCCTTATGATTTCGCGCGTGACCATTTTCAGCCTTGTCCTCTGCCATCATTTTCGACATCAAAATCCCTCCAGTCTTGTCCGAGCCATAAAGACGTTTACGAGAGCCTTTTCCTCAAGCTCACTGCCTTGATTCCACTATACAAATAACCGGTGCTGCTCTCCCTGGCTTCGAATCTGTTGGGTTGGCATCCAGCCGTGAAATTCAACCTTTTTCTCCCACCGATGCAGCAAACAGCTCACTCTATAATGACTTGGTCTTTATGGAAGGGACTTTGATTCTATACAGGTACTAGACCGTCACCTGTACTAGAGTCTGGATATTAGAGACTAGATTGAATTTGGGAAATATAAGCCGTCGCTGCCGCTTTTGATTCTACGTTTGCTCATTCATCTGGATCACAGTTTGGCGGTTTGATACCAGGCATTGTCTGGGCGCGAATCCGCCTTTCTGAAAAAGGGGCATGCCCGAGCCTTCAGGAATCTGTGGTCTACGAAAAAATACCAGCTTTCTCGGTGTGCCCTCTTTATACCTTTTTCCCATCAAATACCGATTTCGGTCATTTTTCTAGCTATAACCGGTATTCCCTCCATGGCAGGCGGGATCCTCTAACTAGTAAAAGCTGAACTTCCATCTAAATAGACGGCGAGCATAGCTGAAGCGGCAGTTCTCTCGCTGGTTGAAGCCTGCTGATTGAAATTGGAATCAGTGCGTTCGGCACCTATGAACCCAGTGTACGCCAGCCTCAGTTTGCTTCTTCCCCATTCACTGTTGTTTGATTGCAGCCGTCTAGGCCACACGACATCCATAATATCCTTCTGTCGGCTCGTCTTCCCAGATACCCATAGACCAGGCAGTTCGTAGTACGGCGGCAGCATGAATTGAAGGTCCGCCTACTCACCCGTACAAGTGATCAGCATCGAGTATGGTCTAATCATTCGTCACAGAAGGAGCCAAGGGAGCAGAGGCGACTGACTTTGACACATGTCTTGGAGGAAGAAGATCGAGGTACGAATCCTTTCAAGAAGTTGTGTGTTGGCCAAATGCTGACCGTTATCAGTCTTCGATATACAGTTATCTGTTATTGTCTATGAAAACCACATATGTATTGATTCGATTTACTGGCTGATATCTTGTTCTCTGGCATAACGTGGATGCATTTGGTCGCAACTCGAAACTTTGCGTTCGGTCGCATCTGTGGCTTGTGCTGAAACTGGGCTAAAGCACTAACCTGTTCGGGCTGGTAACTCGGTGGTCCTTCTCTGCCTTCTGTTACAGCTGAGGTATGCTTCTGGCCCTCGACCGATGCATTTCATTTCCTCTTGCTTTGCGGTTGCGCTTTCCGAGCTCTTGGTCAATGTACTTGCATCTCCCGCGACATCGAGCGTCAAGGCTGCGGTTCGAGTTGCCTGAATTTAAAATCTGGCGTTGAATGATGTTCAAGATTAATGCTGAATCTTCTCTAGATCTTCTCTCGGCCTTGATAGGTCCTGATCGTCTTTGAGACTCTGACTATCAAGTCTGGTAGATTCCCGCTCGCTGGTTCAATTCATCTATCATCTCTTGAATTTCACTAATTCATCTTTGGTGTGCTCTTTCACCAAGATACTAATTCATCAGTGCTATTTCGGGCGACGGCGCCACTTCCGCCAGGTACTCAGAAAGCCACGTTCCTTAGGATCCGTCAGATTAGCTCCCTTGTTCTGACGCGTTATCTGGTCGACCCGTTCGACTAGCACTCTCTCGATATTTCTACGTTAGTTTCTCGAGAATTGGACATAAAGCATTTCAAAGCAAGGAAACCCGATATTCACGTAAGCACACGCGTCCTCGCTTCTCCCGACGAAAGTTTTGAGCGGGTCAGGCTGCGATCCATCAACACTACTAGTACACGAAACTCACGTTTCAAGGAACCAACAGCATATGGATCCGGAAGGAATAAATAGACGATGAATGAAGGTTGCCTAAAATGTCATTATGGAGGCCGAGAGCTCACGAGAGTCTAGGCCTTGGCTTGACAGATGCGGCACGAGACTCCGGCAACTAAGACAGCGAGAGATTCATGCAGATTGCGGAGCTTCACGCAGGCGCTCAAGGAAATAAGCTATGAGATTGCGTAGATCAGGCACAGTGCCACCTTAGCACGCTCTGCACTCCAAACTCAGGCTAATTACTTACTTGCCCTTGCGCCGCACAACAGATTTGCCTTGCCCCAATGAAGCTTGAAGTTGAAAGAGGTCTCCGCGGCTAAGTTTCCAGAGGTTGCTTTGAGTGGTGACTCGGACAAGTCACTGTTTCCTCGGTGTGAAGTATAAACCGAGTCAAATCTCTCTGTACTCGCATGAGCCAAATTCTTAACTCTCAGTGGTAACCCACGAAACGAGATGTAGATAGAGCCAAATGGTCTTCCATTGAGATAGAGAATTAACCAAGCTCCAGAGCATGTTAATCTATCGACAAAGCGAGTATGTACCCAAAACGAAGGTGGTGATACAACAAAAGCAGACAAACGAAATTATTTCAACAATAAATCCCAAATCTACGACGGTCAACGACAAACCCCGTAGCGACAACGGCGGATGCATCCCAAATGCATACCAACGACGAAACCCAGCCAGAGCCCAAAGCAAAAATATGTAACAAAGGATAGCGAAAAATGCAATGATGGATGGTAGAGTACAGTGCAATGGAGTACATAATATTTGGGAGACCAAGAAGGTGGGCCTGGGTGATGGTGCCAAAGAATGTGGGCAGATAGAACCGATGTAGATGTAGAGTGGAATCAGGCAATCGAAATCTGAATGAAGCTGCGATAGCCCCATCGACCGTCCTCCTGGTCCTGAAGCTCAATGAAGCTCGTCAAAGGCAACCAGGGTCTGGCCTTTGACGGCGACTTGGAGGACGACTGGGACTTGCTCTCCACGTCGACTGGGGTAAGCGGAAGTCGGTGAACCAGTGTAACAGGCGACGGCAGAACCTCGCTGTCCCTGTCCGAAGGAGCGGCGAAAGCCATGGTGAGATGTCTGTCTGCAAAGACAGGGAGATCCACCGAATCTGAATCCTGGAAAAAGGAATCCGAATCCGAATCTGAATCTTCCCCATCGTCGCCCTCGTCATCGCTCATGCACATAAAGTTTTTGGGAATGGTAAGAACTGGAGGCTTGACGCGGCCTTCGAGCTGCGCCAGAGCATCGGAGCGCTTGGTTTTCCGATAACCAGTAGAGACGGTTGTCCATGAGCGAGCCGTAGACCGTCGCTGAATCATGGGTGAAGCCCTTGGTTGAATCAACCGGAGATGGTCGTCGAGACCTTGTGATCTTGGCGATGTCGGTAGACTCTTTTGGGGGATTTCCGGCAACAGTGTCAAAGGAACAGGTTTTGCAGAAGGAATGGAACCGCGAGATGGACGAGGATTCCTTTCGGAAGCAGTTCTCGTAGCAATAGGGCTAGTTAACAGAAGAACAATCAGAAATATCCAGTGGCAAGGACATGGAATTGAACTTACGTTGCAAGGGAACAGTCAACATCGATTCTTCTCGTGCTTAAAGAGGGTCGCCGTGTGCTGAAAGAGCGCAATGACTGGGATTCAGCCAAGTCGAGGGACAGGAATGAACGAAATTGAGTTGGGTCACGTCCTGCTGCGTCGAAATAGAAGGAAGATGAGCGGTCTACAGAACCGGTAGAGGCGCTCTTTATCGTAGGAAGGCTTCCTCGTTTGTGAAGCGAGCTCATCGCAGCCGGCGATGAGGACAAAAGCAGGCCAGACGTAAAGAAAGGCGAATAGGGCGATCCTGAAGCAAACATTGTCGAGTGGGTGTTGCTTTGGGTCGACAAAGGGGCAGTGAGAGCGGTACTGCGTGTCGAACCATGCCTTTATAGTCAAAAACTTATTGTTAGCAAATTGTCGAAGCGACAGATCGATCAGTCACAGTGGTGACATGACGTGTCACGCTGCAACGAGGCTTTGTTGCCGATTGCCGAAGATAACCCCGAACGACAACGTAACAATAGAGGCTCGCGGTATGTACTTCCCAAGTCGAATAAATGCAAGCATTATAGCTTGAGGCTCGAGAAAATTTTCCAGCCTAGGCCTATAACGCGGGTGTTTTGTTTCAACTTGAAGTGCATGGTCGAAAAGTCCGAGTCTTCGCTTTGCCCCAGGTCCGAAGACAGCAACGTACACGACATCTTGAATTGACTGCTACTAGTGCCCACATTATATCCACCAGTATAGACAGGCTGTAGCCATGCAACCTTCATACTAGTGGGTCCAAGCCCCGAATTCCGCTGGTTCAATCCGAGCCCATCCCGAGTCATCGGATTTTTCCATTTTTGACTTTCCTCCCTCCGTCGACTCGACTGATCTTGAACTGAATCTCTGAACGCCGCCATATACCCAGGATGGTTTAACATGGGAAACAAATATTGACGCATCGCTGGTTCTGTTTCTCCGACGAAACAAACAAGCCACGATTATTTTCTACGGACCGACGACTCCTCGACGTTTTGCAGTGCAATGGCTTCTGTTCATACATCTTGTCTTTCTCGGATACAAAAGGTCAGCACATGCTGCTCTGATGAATAACAATGGAAGAAGCATCAATCCCGTAATGACGCGCGATTAATATCGGGCGCTCGAAACCACGCATGAACTTGGCGCCATGATACCGTTGTCTTTGTCCTGGTCAATATATTGCTTTTCTTTGTCGCTTTTCTTTGTCGCTTTATTCTTTGTTTTGTCGCTATAGCGCTGCTTTGTTGCCTTGTGTGAGAAGGCCGCTGCTTTGTTTCGCGCCCGAATTCGGTAGATTTCCCATCAAGCCTCGAGGCGGCCCGAGCATGCGCTTTCCTGCAGGCAGCAACGAGCTGGTTTACTCCAGTTTCTGTTCGGGGAGGTTTCGGGGCCGGGTCGTCCAATCAATCAACTTAGTATAATTGATATTGATTTGATTTTCGTCAGCGCTTTCAACTCAGATTTTCAAGTATCGTCTTTGGTGAGTATCGATTCGCTCTTTTGGATAATCTTAGCTTTGTTGATCATCCTCGTATTATTGATCAGGCTCGTAGTGATTGATTGACGAATATCCGTGAGATGAGTGAATCGATTATCGGATGGTATGTTTGTTTGGAGATAGATTGAGGGTTTGCCTTACCGCTGTTACCTCGCTTTGCCTCGACCCTTGGAGTCACCTTCTATTCAGGGAAGAGCTCTCGAGGAATCACCCGAATGTACCGAGTCGTGCCCCAGGTCGTTGCCTACTCGTGGTGATACCATCTGCTAAAGTGTTTCAGATCCATGGTGCTGGCTCGATAACTCGTATTTTACTACAGACATCCGTCTCGGCTCATCGTGACGACCTGGATTTGCTCTTGTTGCTTCAGCGTGTTATCTTGGCAGTACTCTGCTCTCAAAGGGTGCCAGATGCCAAGAAACTGGTTCGAATTGTCCATCGGGATTAGCATCATCCAGCGAGAGAAGTCTCCAACCTCGACAAGGATATGTGAGGCTTGTTTGGGGAGTTCACGTTATACATTTCCTCTTCCAGGAAGCAATAGATCACAAAGTCCCGAAAGGGCTTACCATTGGGCCGCACAAACGAAATTACTAATGCAGGGGTGAAGATCATAATTACACAGTGTAATTGTGGCGTACGACTCAAAGCCTATCGGAAACAAGGGGGAATGATTTGCAGATGAATATGTGGGAATTTTTGTGTAGCTCTCACTTCTGTATTGACGCCACAGATAAGCTAATACATACCAGCATATGGATGCTGATCAGAAGTATCGCGAAGAGGTCAAGACGAAAGAGAGATGGCTATGGGATTATTAATACTCGCGGGAGTGTTCAACATCCGGTTCAAGTTGACCCATTGACCCTGATCGCCAAATATGGTGAGATGGTTGGAAGATCAAAATTTGCGCCACATAGTAATCTCGAACATTTTTTTCATGTACCTGACCTTCAGATTCACTTGCTTGCAAAGTCATCAGGGGAATCAGCGAAATTCCGGATCATCTAATCCTCTGTATCCAGTTGCATGGTTGAGATCAGTTGAGCGGCGGCGGCGGCGTAATTATTCTCCAACGGGAACATTTTGTGTAGATGAGAATCTTTCTATGCATGTTGCTTTCCTAGTTCAAAACTTTCGTATTCCACCCGTACCGCCTCACGAATTCCGCTTGTATCGTGGTCTACAATACGAGTACAACACACGAACACATTCACGTCAGCGCGTGAGAATTCGAGGACGCGTGAATCACGTGTAGATCACCTGAGTGATGAATCCACGTGGCGTAACCACATTTGTTCCGGTCGGTCGTCCATGGGTTACGCTGTCCGTTTCTTGCGCTCAATATTCGCCCCATTATCAGCCATTATCGGGTTCTCATGCCTTCTCACCTTTCTCTTTATTCTATACCAACCGACCCCTGGTCCAGGTAGCATCCAGCGACTGGGATGGCAGTCCTGGGACGTCATTACAATGCAAGACACCCCGGCGACCAGTCAGCCTCAGGTTCATACTGGTGAATCTCAGAACCAACCGCCGGATTCGACCGTCGACTGGTGGAATGTATCGACCACGGCACCGGTAGATACTATCTCGCTGCCCCTGGACGAATGGGGGCCATTATTGCCTCACGATACCGGCTGTAAGCCTCTTCCCAATTACCAAGCCCATTTCTAACCAAGGTTATAGTATCTGAAATCACCGCAACTCGATGCATCGTTGAGCAAAGCACCGCAGGGGACCTGTGTGCGCCAGCGTCGACGACGGAACAGGACGCTATAAAAGGAAAATGGGTTCGTGTGGAGCGCAATCTGAATTTGGAAGCTGGCTATTGGTCTGGATATCTCGTGAGTCCCATCCATAGCTGAATTTGGATGTCGGGCCTGACGATGGACAGAACATCTATTACAGACGAACAAGACGTCAGGATATCGACCTCGTCACCGATATTCGGCTGCTCCCTTCCGCTGAAGAGCCTTATCCGCTGGATGGATGGACCAAAGTGGCCTTGTCGATGAGATCTGGCGTTATGGGAGCACCGCCGCTGTACATGTGGTACCGGGTCTCCAAGCCCCCGACGAATGCAGAGGAGCGAGCCCATCTTATCACAGAGCTCGACGTGCTCTATGGCGACGACATCCCTTGGTATGGCTTCGAAAAGATCAGCACCCCAACCCTCATTGCGACACCTGGGAAGACTGTGAATACCTGGATTACATTCCGACGAGGCGTCAAATGTGCGTCTCTTCTCTTCTTCCTTCATGATTCCATCTCATAATTATCTTTATAGCACCCCCTTCAGCCCCACCTCTCCATTTCTCGCGCTCCGGCAAATTCAAAATTCTCCAAATTGCAGATTTGCACTTTTCGGTGGGGAAGGGCACGTGTAAGGATACCAAGACACCTTGTTCGAATTCGGATGACTTGACGGCGTCGCTGCTTGCGTCGGTCCTGGAGAAGGAGAAACCGGATTTGGTGGTTTTCAGCGGGGATCAGTTGAATGGACAAGGTTGGGTTTCCTTGTCGCTTCTTATCATCATATTAACGTCGCTCCCTCAGCCCGAACGACCCCTTCAGCATCCTGGGACCCCAAATCCGTCCTAGCTAAATTCTCGAAGATGGTAGCAGAGAAGAAGATTCCTTGGGCTGCTGTATTCGGCAACCATGATTCAGAATTGGGAGCATCGAGGGCAGAGCAAATGCAGCTGATGAAAGCATTGCCATATAGCGTCGTCGAGCCTGGGCCAAAGGATGTTCATGGGGTCGGGAATTATGTGCTCAAGATTAAGAGTGCTGATGCGTACGTTTGGTTCCCTTGCCTTTGATTCTTTATTGACCTGTCGTTTAGCTCAAAGACGCAGCTCTTGACGCTATACTTCTTGGATTCGGGCTCTTATTCGAAAGGGTATTGGAACTTTTGGGGGGCGTTTACACCGACGGCGTATGATTGGATCCATCAGGTTCGTCGTTCGCTTCTGCTCTAGTTCTCGTTCGGTCTCCTTGCTCCGTTTTTGCTCCACGACCTTGTTCTGAGCTTCTTCTCCTTGTTGCCTTTGCCCTCTTGCCCTTACTGAATCAACCCCTACAGACCCAAATCGACTGGTTCCTGCAGGAATCTGCTGCTATCAAACCGATTGAGCGACCTTTTACTCCTGATACTGGAAAGGATTTGGGACATATTTGGACGAGAGAGGAAGAAGAAGAAGAAGAGACGCTGGCAGCGAGGCAGGACCAAGTGACGCCCATGACGCGAAAACTGGCGAAACCCAATGCGTTGATGTTTTTCCATATTCCTTTGTGGGTCCTTCTCTCTCCCAAATGTTACCTTTTCTCCTGCTGATTTGCTTGTAGACCGGCGTCATACAGCAAAGCCGATACTGATGCTCGGGGCAAGGCGCTCGATGTTGGAGTAACCGGAGCTGAGACACCGCAGAACTCGAATGACAATGACAAGTTTTTCGAAAAGGGGATTTTGAAGGCTATGGAGAGCGATCATGTTGCGAAGCAGGGGGCGACAGAGGTTAAGGTTGTCGCTAATGGACATTGTCATCGTATGTCTTTTCTTTGTTCTCTTATTCTTGTCGCTCTCTTTTGCTCACCTTTTTCAGTGACGGAGAATTGCCGACGGGTCAACGGTGTCTGGTTATGTTTCGGTGGTGGTGGCTCGTATTCCGGGTATGGAAAGATCGGGTAAGTTCACCCAGTCTGCTCGTCTTTTCGGTTCTAATGCTTCTTTGAAGGTTCGACCGCCGGTTCCGTATATATGATATCTCGGACTATGGCGAGACGATCCGGACCTATAAGAGGACGGAGAAAGACGAGATCGTAGATCAAATGATGCTGAGCGGTCGAGGAGCACCTGCGCTGTAGGTCGAAGAACACCTGAGTGTAGTTTGACTCCCCTGCGACCGCGGTCAGAAGAGCGCTTCTAGATTATTGCATGTACTACTATTTGTAATTGCTCAACCATAATCTGTCATACAATTATCATAAAGGAAACGGTTGAGGTTGACTTCAAATTCTTCAATTGAACCGTGACAGAGTCGTACGTCACGTCTCGATCGAGCAATTCCTTCTCACGCTGCGGACACACCTTTACGCTCTTCTGCCCTGGTGCACATTTTGCTCGTTCAGCTTCCTCGAGAATGTCTGGATTACCTGCTAATCCAGCATCGCCTAGTCAACAAGCGGCGACCCGACGTGACACGAATTCCAGCTCCAGAGGCTCGAGCTCCAAATCGAATGGACATGCAAGCCCGTTTCCATTTCCCATAGCAGCCTGCTAATCGTCTTTCAGCCTGCGGTGGAATCCGCTGTTACTCGTTTGCTGGTGTCGATAAAGCAGCTATTGGAAGCGTTAACGAAATGGAGTTTGCTCAAGATCGACGAGAACGATGTCAGCGACGTTTATGTGCGACTGGGAAACGACTTTAATGCGGCAGTGGCTGCTTTCAGTGCTTTTGGCATTGACATGGCGTGCGTTTATATTCGTATTCTCTATTGAATTTGCTGATATTCATTGGTACAGAGAGCTTATGAACGTGCCGGATGATCTACGGAATGTGCTCGAGCAATGCTTGGCTGAAGACGCAACCTCTGATAATTTGGCGATATATCTTCCGACTGTTCGGCAGATTATCACGAATTTGCTGCAGGGGCTCAGAGGGAAGCAGTCTATATATCGCAAGATTGTCTCTGAGACGAAGCACAAGTCAGAATCGTCAGGACATGAGCGGACAGAGAGCCGTTCGTCACGCTCTGACCGGTCGTCGAAACGAGAGGCGTCGCAGCGGAGTCAACAGTCTCGGCCCCCACCAGAAGAAGAAGAGAGAAGAGGCAGTCTGGGGAGGAAAAGCGTCCAGACAAATGGCAAGCGTCGAGACCCTTCAGAACGTCGAGAACCTTCAGAACCTTCCTTTGTCGGTGGCTTCTCTCCCAATATCTCTCGGAATCCAGATCTTCCATTCGAACGAGAGCAATCAACTCCTTCAACTCCTCCTGCTCCACCGCCTCCACCTCCTCCAATAGAATCACCACCTCCAGAAGAGCCGGACAGTGCTATTGTGATGTCGCCCCAGGTGCCAGCGAGCGTCAAACGATTCTCATTGGTCGACAAGCCAGTACCAGCAACAAATCTTCCTCCAAATGTAATTGTGGAACCTTCCAGTCCCGATATTCAGCAATCACGACCTTCTTCTCCACCGATACCATCGACGCCCCCTGTAGAGGCTCCAGCAATGGCTTCATCCCTTGCCGCTCTCAAAAAAAGCGATACCCTGGAGCGACGAGCTTCAAAGCGCTTCTCGACTTATAACATATCCAAGATAACTGGATCTACAACACGGGAAAGATCAGTCCGTACTGGTGGTCAAGCCAACCGTCGATCCCTGGCCGTCTCTTCGGCTTTGACACCGAATGAATTGGCGGTTTTGACAGAGGTTGATGATGAGCCGGCTGTCACTGGAGCTTCACCCAGGAGGGATAACAGCAGACCGAGACGGACGGCGTCAAGACCAGCTTCGCCCGAAGATGAAACGCCGCCTGTTCCACCATTACCTTCGACGACGCCAGAACCGCCGCCTGAACCTGTAGCACCAGTGCTGCCGGCGGATACGGTTTCCACGCCGGTTTCTTCAAAAATGACCGTGTTTTTGCAGCTGGGAAGAGAGGTGAAGAAGGTCACTATGGAGCCGGGACTGTCGTTTTCATCGCTGAGGGTCCTGTTTGTCGACAAATTCTCCTATAATCCGGGTCTGGAAAACTTTCCGGCAATATACATTCGAGATCCGTCGAGTGGGGTTCAGTATGAGCTGGAAGATATGGATGAGGTCAAGGATAAATGCTTATTGTCGTTGAACATTGAACGTGCGTTTACTTTTTCGTCTTTCTATTCGCGAGAGCTTATAGCTTTTAGCCCTGGATCAAATAAAACAGCATATTGACGCGCAAATCTCCAGTTTGTCGCAGGACCTCAAGGAGCTTCGGGTCGCTGTGACGTCTACGAACCGACAGTCGATGCATATCGCCACTTCCGGGCCCATGGCAGAAAGTACTCCAGTAGCGAATCGACCTTCGGAGCGACAATTCCAGCAAATCGCACGACGATTATCTCGTTTCGCTGGCAATACCAGCAATGGATCCATGATGTCCAATTCCTTCACCCAGCAACAGCAGCTTCAGCCCCAGACGACCGGCCAGTCTCTCCAGCCGCAGTTAACAGGCGGGTCGATGCTGTCGGACTATTCGACTCGCGTTGTGACGGATCTCAAGACCCAGTTTGACGAGGTTCAGAATCTTCGAAGGGATTTGGGGATCATGCGGCAGCTTTATACCGAGTTTATGAAGCAGACCAAGGATTCGCTGGGGAATCTGAGGACACAGACTCAGTCGGTGAAACAGCTGGCTAGTTCAAACATTGGAGGCGCTCGCGCTTTCATTGATTCGGGGAAGAACAAGCTGGATGTTCGAAGTCAGAATGTCTTGACAGAGGTGGAGAAATTGCAGGATATGGTCGAAACGATCAAGGATGATGTTTTGAAACGACATATCACGCCAAAGACCCAGTTTCTCAAGACGACGAAGAAGGATATCGAGGCTTGTGCTGGGGAATTGGAGAGCTTGAAGGAGCATATCAATACGATCAAGCCGATGTGGAAGAAGACTTGGGAGGAAGAGTTGCAGAATATCGTCGAGGAGCAGCAATTCTTGACGCATCAGGAGGAATTCTTGAATGATCTGCTGGAGGATCACAAGGCCGTCGTCGAGGTCTATGGACATGTCGAGCAGGTCATTGGCATAAGAGGCTCGACGTCGGGGAAAATCACGGCACGACGGCCGAATTTCAGACCGCCTGCTCCAGAGGAGAATGGAGGACTCACGTCGGTGATGCTTGAGATTCGAGGCGCTTCGGTGGACCCGGAAAAACGTATGAAGGCTATCGAGGCGAACCAGAAGAACAGGGAGAAGGATCTCGCTCTTCGGTCGGATGACCTTCAGGACGAGCTTGCTGATTTTGTTGGACAGAAGAAGCTTCGGATGACCGGTGGGGCTGAGGAAGTCGAGAGAGTCAGACAGCGGCGGAATGATTTGACGCTCAAAGCCATGTTCACTGGGGGATCAGGGGACGTTTCCCTGAATTCGCCATAACTGACAATTGTACTCTTTTGACGTTTTACATCTTTAGGTATGCTGTCGTATATAGTAGTCTTTGTATTTTGCTGCTCATGGATTTTTTCGACCAGGAGTCAACCAGGTGACGGTGACGTTCGTGATCATCTGCAGGCGACCATGACCTCTCGGCGAGGTTCTGCTTCTTCCTTATGACCTTGCTTATGACTCCCATGAAGCTCCTTCTCCTCTCTCTTACTTTTAGTGTCTCCTTTGCTCAGTCCATTGTCACCCTTGATCTCGGTGCTCACTTCAACCTCAAAGCTGCATCGACCGGAATCAACGATTCGCTCGCTGATTTCGATGGCAGCGGCAGAGCTTATCCCATCGAATGGCTTCCAACGAACTCTAGCTTCTCATTCAATGCGATAGAGGTGACTTTGCTTTGCTTTGCGCGAATTCCGCTGACCTCTGTCTTCTCTTCTCAGTTCGAGTTGCCACCATTCGACAACCCTGCATCGCTGGACGCCGTCGAGTCGAATTCCCAGACGATTGCCGTGCCGGATGATCAGGAGGGTCAGGGTCAGGTGTTTCAGTCATTCCATGCGTTGGGGGCTGCTGTTTGGCCGCCTTCGTCGTTTTCGCAAGCCCGAGCTGGAAATCTTACGTTCAATTTCGTGGATGGATCGTCGTATACTTCTGGGATCATCGTCGCTCCGTGGTATAGCGACAGTCCGTTCAATGGGCCCATTCATACGTGAGTTCTTCCACATTGAAATTGAAGCGTAGATTGATAGAGATAGTCCATGGCACTATGCGAACCCATCTTTGGATTGGAACACTACGATTGATCATAATATCACTCACATCCACTATATCACCGCCCGGATTCCCAATTCCAAAGCTTTGAAATCGATAACTCTACCGACGAACCAAACCAGGATTAATTTCTTTAGTATTTCATTACTGCCTTCAAGCCCCGACTTGCCGCTCAGTGTACCATCTGTGAGCTCTACGACGAAACGGATGAATCAATCGGATATCCAGCAAATCGAGGTATTGGTGGATAATGATGCTTCGTTGGATGATGGTCCCGAGAAATGGATAACGACGCCACACATTGTGACATTGGAATCTGCGTCATTCGAGACGGTCATCCCGGGAATCATCAATCGTCTTCGCTCGAACGATCAGGTTTTGGTCAAAGTTGGAATCCGAAATAATCCCGGAGTTGAGGCTGGGACGAATGTCGACGATGTGGTGGCCGCTATTCATTTGGAAAACGGGACTTATGTCCTTGAAAGTGGGCTTTGGAAGATCAGGGCTGGTATACCGGAGTGGGAAAGCAATGACGAGAGTTTGGCAACGCATGAGGCACCAGAATGGGTACATTTCTGTTTTCGAATTGTTGATTTTGGCTGATGTTGGGTGCAGTTTGACGATTCAAAGTTTGGGATATTCGTGCGTAGGACTCTGGATCCTTGAACGAGGTTGGTTCAACGCGAATAGATCCACTGGGGGGTTTATAGTGTACCGGCGTGGGCTCCTACAGGCCAGCAATACGCCGAATGGTCTGTCGGTTCTGATTTGTTTGATGACTGAACTTATGATCAGTACAGGTACAACTGGCAGTTCCATAATCGTACGCCACAATCTTCAAGGAGTAGTTGTCTTCTCATGTTCGTCCAGCTCCCTCGAAAGCATCGCCCACCTGGGTTCATCATCTTGAAACCTATGGTAAAGACGTCGTATACGACGATTTCATTGCCAATTTCACTGCGAGCGCCTGGGACCCAGATGTTTGGACCGACTTGTTCGCGAATGCAGGAGCCAAGTACTTTGTATTAGTATCTAAACACCACGAAGGGTTCGCTATGGTCAGTGTCAAAGCGTCGATGATATACATTCCTTCTGAAGAAGCTGTCCAGTTTGATACCGGAAACTCGAGTAACAGGAATTCTGTCAAAATGGGTCCGAAGTACGTATATTTTACGCCCACGGCTCTCTCTAACTTTATCCAGACGCGACATCTTGAAGGATCTCTTCGCAAGCGCCAAGACTCGGCATCCAGAGCTACGTCGAGGAACATACTTTAGTCTTCCAGGTCAAACAACACGAGGGAATTTCTTCGAGTGACTGATCTTTTCATTATAGAATGGTTCAACCCAGATTACGCTCCCTATGCACGAACCAAGTTTCCAGGACAGCCTGCATTGAACGCGTTCACGAATTCATGCTGCGATCCTTATTTGGGACATGTTCCAGTACAGGATTTCGTGCAAGATGGTTAGTGGTACATCCATCCCTTTAAAGGTCCCTAGGTTCATTTTTTGCAGTCCAAAAACCTCAAATGGAAAGGTTATTCTACGACTATGATACAGAGATTCTGTGGTAGGTCTTTGTTCATTCGTCTGACTTCAAGGACGTGATGATTCTTGTAGGTGCGACGCAGATGGCAGGAGCGCATTTCCTTCTATCGGTGAATCCATTTTGACCTTTTGATTCACAGCAGTCCCTGACCTGTTTGTATTTTCTTTAGCGGCAGACTGGTACAACTACGCCGCATCGCAGAATCGAGAAGTTACGCGGAGTAACAGATGTGGATCCAATCAGACAGACTTTGTTACTCCAGAATATGTCACGTTTCCGGCGAGACTGGTGGGCTGGTATCAGATTTCGTGCAGGCGATTTATTCATTGATTATTTTAGTCTCAAAAATGGGAAAGCAGCGCTGGAATGGACCCATTTAGTTATGGATACAACTCCGATACGTATGGAATTTCTCATTTTCTTGATCTTCGTTTAACGAAGATTACAGCCCACCGGAGAACTATGCCAAAGCAAACGACTTGATTGTGGAACTTGTCGAGTAAGTCAAGCCTTGCTCGTGAAATATGACACTGATGGACTCGAATAGCATTGTTTCCAAAGGTGGAAACTTCTTGCTCGAGTACGTGGTTTATTTCTACATTGATGATTCGACTAATCTTCCTCAGTATCGTAAGCCCTGTGGATCCTATTGATTCCTCTATTCACAGCTTTCAAGGGCCCACGCTCCGACGGTACAATTATCCCAGAAGAGTCCGGTCCGTTACTCGAAATCGGCGACTGGCTTGGCATTTCTGGAGAGTCGATATACAATACCAGACCCTGGTTCATTCAACCCGCAGGAGATCCGACTGGCGATGATGTGCGATTCACTACAACCGCAGAGGCCTTTTATATCATCGCGGTCAAGGCCCCAATTGGAGGAAGACTAGTCGTTTCCGCCCCAGTTCCAATCAAAGACGGTGAGCGACCTTGTGTGATTCCAACTTTCCCCGCCCGTTCTGACAACACTAGGCGATATAGTGACACTTCTGGGTGGCGATGGAAAGCCCCTGATATGGTCAAACACTGAAGAACAAATTCTGACGATTTCGGTTGCACAGGATCAGTTGGACGCATTGAAATACGCCTGGGCTTTCAAGGTAGCGTATTTGTAATTTCGCGTCTTTGCACGTGATGGGAATGTATTTCATGTCACATGTCCCGTCAACTTGACCTTAACGTTAGTCGTTACCCCGAGTCCTCGACGGCCGTCCGGCGAATGACATGGTCGGCGCAATGGACCGCGAACTGACTCCTTTTCCATCTGGATCGGTGGGTATTCAAGATTGCGAGCAAACGGACGCGAATCAATCGCAAGAGTGCTTCCTCAGCTTGCTTCCCAGGATCCTGTCGTCTAGGAGGTAATAAGACTCGTGCAACCGAGTATCAACCTTGCCGTCGCCCCTTTGTCTTTATACCCCCGGCCTCCTCTGGCACCGCGTCGGCATGATTTGCTGGCCATCTTGGCATTATTTTTGTAGATCCAGGCTAGCCTTGCGACGATTAACAAGCTACAGGAGCGCCCACCTCATGTCACGCCATGGCACTGCTTTCTTACTCGATGTCAACCGCGGTCCGGTGAGATTCCGGATTGCTTTCACAGAAGACGTGAAGCATGGAATGATTTATTTACAGAACATGCGTTAAAGATTTGCTCGCTCTGGTAGCAGGCCCCATAACCTTCTCCTTCGACGTCTAGCCTTTGATCATAGCCTTCAGAATCGCTATGTATAACCTCCAGAAGGATGCCGGTGAGCACCTAGACTTTGACTTCTGGGCGTGGGAAGCACTAACGCCGATGGTCGGGTATGTTCAGCCCCCGATTGATTGCAATGTCACAATGCCATTCAGGGATCAACGGTGCTGTCGAAAGATATAAAGAGAGCTTGACCTCGACCGGTCTTTTCCCATATCCTCCCACCGCGACCTGCAACCGCTGTCCATCTCCTGGATATACACTGTCGGTTCTGTCAGACGCTTGTCCATTTCTTCTGTGACCTGTCTCAGAGATAAAGCGAACGTATGTCATGTGTTTCGATAGCCAAGTTATTTTTTCTAATTTATGACGACAGTCGTTTTATTGCTTATCACCCAGCGTTTGCCGACGTTTACTCCTCCTTTCTTCCTCGAAATGTCATCCATGATATCGGCTTGTCCACTCAAGGTACTACCGTCTGATTTCTCTGCCGAATGGTTCTAATATTCTCATAGGCTACTGCGACGACAGTTGTCTATCCATATCCGCCAGCGGCAAGCTTGGCAAATTCGTCACAAAACCATACGCCAAGTAGGTTTCTTGTTGCTTCGATTACTTTTTTTTAGCTGACCCAGTATTCAGAAAACATCATAGTACCCCAGCGGGATCAATTCGATGTGTCCCAAGAGCGCGCTGCATTGTACGTTTCCATACCTTGATCTCCAAGCCTTTATCCTGATTATTTTTAGAGCGCGTATCGCCCTTGCTTTTACCACTCGGAGAATATGCGACGACGAGTAACGCATGCTTTTCAAGGATCAAAGTACATTATGCTACCCATCTAATCGCTAAATTATCGCGTCTGTACTTGTTACTTCTGTACGATATGCTTGAATTCGAGGAAATTCCGCCGAGGTGCTTCAGCCTTTTTTCATTAATTTCATCTGGCAAAAAGAGCTCCTTCCTCCAAGTAACCGCGTACACATGTACAATGACTTCCCCCTTGGACCGATGCAAGATGTGATATACATTCTGATAACAGGGTTAGCAAGGGAATTCTGTAAACGATTGAACTGGCTCACACAATCTAATCAAATTCCTTTCTTTCTGTTCAAAAATTGCATTTCCAGGTCGCTCAGCCACTGCTGGAGGACTTTCGTGATGTCGACAAGAGATCCGTCTTGGATTCCGATGCTTTGCCTTTGCCCTTCAGGCCGAGACGAGCTCTGGACCAGCGGCTGGGGCAGCTGGATGCCGATAGCTGAGACGACGACGTCCTGGGACCATGATAATAAAATGACCGTAAGAATGGAAATATCTACAGCTTACGAAGATCTCTTCGCCCGTCTCGTAGAAACAGGCTCCCCAGGCAACCGGATATGTTTCGCGGGAAGCACGAGGTAGGAGATGCTGATCGACAGAGGCATAGCGGCAATGTGATGTTGACAGCGAATGAGAGGGATAGCAAGGAAGAGAGGGAGAGAGGACCTTCTGGTGAAAAGAATGGAAAGAGAACGAATGAAGGCACGGCGCTATATAGTGCGTACATAATCCCGCCTTGCTTCCGCGGCGATGAGGTTATCCAAGTTAAGCCTCGGCGATTAAACCCCATACCTCGGTAGCTTGACGTAACAGACCTTGAATCCAAAAGGTAGATGCTGTGGAAATTGGTGAAGGATTTTGATAGAACCAGAGACTCAAAATACCTCTTGAGCTATAGAGGCTGACCATGATGAACTTGAATTTTGAGTCGTTCCAATGTTCGAGCTGCATTCCCGAGTACGTACTCATCATAGACACGTTTTCCTGTCAGATTTGAGTCAAAATCATTGCTAACTAGGGTCCCAGTTGACTGCCAAGTAGTACGCGAGGTTGTATGGCGCCTCACTCCTTTCTGAAACCACATTTGAAAGTATATGCATCTCGGGCATTATCAGCGCCTTAAGCCCGAATCTCAGTCGGATTCACTGTTCGCAGATCGACGAGGATCTCCGTTCGCAAGACGTGAAAATCAAGTGAAAACGGTAGTACGGTACACATAATATCACATAACACGGCACATCCGGTACTAAGGTACTCCTTTGCTAAATCTACTGGAGTTCCACTCAGTCCCCTTCATTCTCTTGCAAATATTGGCTGGCCCACGGTATCACAAAAATTTGTCGAAGGAAGCCGATGAGATAAGAATCCATGATAAGATAAGATACTTCCCACGTGATTCATTGCAGGGGCATTGTCTTCAATTAATAATTATGTCTTTGACTCTCCTGTGTAAACGAAACTAAATAATTCGAAGCTCTTCAGAAGATACCAAGCTCATAGAATGGTATGCCGGACACGCCGTGACGTGAGGCCATCAGCTGACATATAAAATTTAATAATAAATTCTCAGTCTGGTGGTAAGAACCTGGCTCCCAGGTCGGAACTCTCGAAGGACTGGACCAGTACTGAAGTACTCGAAAGGGTACTGCTCAGACAATGACAGTACTGGGACCGGTCTAGAGACGGAAGATGCGAAATTTCCTATCGACTTCTACCCCCCAACAAAAACCGCAAAAAAGAGGAAATCAAGAATCAAGAAATCAAGAAAAGGAACGGAAAAATCCTGAAGAAACCAAAAAAAACTTGTGATCAAACTCCAAGTCCTGATACTTGAAGTTTGATCATAATACTTCTCTTTTAGCTGTAGATCGACTAAAACCAATGACTCTCCGAACAACAGAAATATAAGTGTGGTTCATTATTTCGAGACAAATAACCCCGTCAATCTCCATCGTTTCGGCTAAACTACGTTGAGAGTAGTGTGGCGCAGGGGCATAATTTTCGGAAAATGACGGAGAACGATCGTCGCCGCACAAATTCTCCGGAGTCTTTGATTACATAGTATGCTAGACTCTCCAGAATCGCAGTTTCAACCTGAAGCAAGAAGTCCAGCTGAGACTCGATCAGGATTTTGATTCAGGACACGCATTGATGTATAGCTAAGGCTGTGTCAAGGCGGTAGTCTCTAACATTATTGATTATCCCCAACAAAGGTTGGGATATGTCAAGCTTTAAATGCTGGACGATTAAGTGGCTCTTCTTCATCCAGATCCAGTGAGAAAATACTATAAAATGGTATCACAATGTTATTCGTGGTTCTATGGACTATGAGACGACTATAAGTTCTTATAGTTATTTCAGAGTCGAGTGTGCGTAGATCGATTCAAACAGCATTAGTGCCGGCTGTTACTAGCCGTCGCTCCGATCTAGGAACGCCGGAGCGGTGATACGGTAGTAGGAGAGTGATAAACGGTCCATGATGAACGGGAACTGCAATGGAGTCGAAGAATGCTTACTGGGATGACGTACCGACTGCACGGCTGCAACCGTCGCAGTACTTATGTAGGTTTCATGTCGCGGACGTTGCACAGATGCTTTCCAAAACAACGCCACAAGAATCATAGACTGTGATTAGCCCTCGGCAGAGTTTTTAGCTTGTAAAATACATCGAAATTAAGCCTTTCCTGCTGCCTTTCAGGGATGGAGCCGCCCAGTCTGGCTAGTTCGTATCACACGGGAAAACCTATAAAAGACAGGCATCCGGAGCCAACTTTCCTCAGCTGGTCTCATTTCTCAAACGCATCTTTCAGTTCACCATCTTATAAACAAGTTTTCCATCATCATGCAACCTTCCAAACTATACTCTTTGGCATGTTTCATTCTCGCCCTGATGGCAGGCGAGAGTCTGGCCGCTCCCCTCACTTCGTTCAATGAAGGGTACGTTCTCCTTTTACCCCTCGTGCCTTTATTGACGTAGAGTCACCATCTAGGGACATTCAAGTCCTGGGACGTGATTTATCCACGAACGGACTGGAGATTCGTGCAGCTACTACGGAGCTCGAAGCTCGTGGAGCCATGATGTCTAAGATAAAAGAGAAGAACGAGGAAAGAAAGGACGCAAAGCCCAAGCCCAACACATGTCCCTACTGTGGCACGACCTATGCGACGGCCGATGCTGTCAGTGATAGTCTTTCATGACTCTGTCTTATGCTGATTCATTCAAAAACTCAGGCGAAGCACTGTAATACTCGTAACGACTCGAAGTGCTGCAAGCGGAAATTTTGAACGGAACAAGCCTTATCAACGCATGGCTGGATTGATGTTTCACGTTGTTGTATGCGAGTCCTTAGTTGATCTAATATTACTATTCAAATAAATATGCATGTTTCCTATATGCCACCTACTTGGTCTCTCTCTGTGTCGAAGCCTCTGCCTAAATATCGATTGGCCCGAGCGAAATTGGAGGACCGAAAGAGGATCATCGCGCACCGAAATCATTGTGGACTACTATGTCTATACAATATTGTTTGGACCACACAAGTAACATCATCCGCAAAGCTCCTACGGCCAGCTGTAGCTTGAATCGAAAACTGGGCAAATGATTTTCAGATTTTTTTTGATCGGAGATCGAAAGTAATTAAATTTTCTCTTTTATCAAATTTTGAGTCTTGCTCCAAGGCTGTATATGTGTATTCTTGTCGATCTATAGGCTCTTAGATCACCCAGTGGGTAAACAATAGAAGATTTTGGCAAGCGAATTATCTCCGACTACGATTGGACTGTCGGGATGGCGGTCGTCTATTACCTGTCTGGATCCTACGAATGCGCTAGTCACCAAGGACAGAGTCGTAGACAGACATCATTTTTGTGATGCACTAGTCAAGAACGAGATTGGTTTGGATAAGACAACAAACCCGAAGGGAAAAAACCTTCAAGAAGGAACATCAATCAGTTGAAGTGTTTGCTGTGTAAAGTTCCGAAATCCCAATGAATTTCAAGATCAGCTGATATGCGAGTCTGGTCCATAAATCTGTGGTTGATGAAAACCAAGTAACCTTGTACAAGGAAACCTTTCTCGCTGTTTCAGAGACGGTGCTGAGTGCTAGTGTAGAGCGTGGGTTACTTGTATTCATGACATCGATGAATCATCTTTCCAATGCTTAAGGCTTATTATGAGTCCCTTCGGGGGCTTGTTTGTTGGATCAGAGTAAGATTCTGGACAGCCGCATTTGACTTTTGGATATTAGTTATCGGTGGGCTTGGAGGAAATTGATGAAGCGCTTGAACGCTTATATCTCGTATGTCCCGCTAAAACGTTGTTTCAGCAGAAATAGTGTTGTTGGCTGGAGCTTAATCGTACAGTGAAAATGGGACTTAGCGCTGGAGACAAGTAGAGCGCGCGCCTATAATAACTGGCAGACCGTGGGATTTATAGAGCTAAGGCAACCACAGCCTCTATAAAAACTGTCAGACCGTGGTAAAGGTGTTGACAAGGCACTGCATTGCCTTCCAAGTTAATCCGGAACCGCCGTAGTACATGCCGAGTCAGTATAGTATATGCCGAGTCAATCCGGAACCACCATAGTCACTCCGAGTCAAGCCGGAACTACCGCGGTACCTGCCGAGTCAGAATAGCACCTTCCGAGTCACGCCGGAGCCACTGTGGCACCTGCCGAGTCAGTCCGCAACCGCCAAATGACATTTGCGGAATCATAATGACATTGCAGTGACATAATGGTGCATCATTTGACATATCATAAAGATCAGTGATTGAACCACGATCAAAGAGCAGACCTTTGCAACCAACGGCACTCTGGAAATAAGGTCTGAGTGCAAAACAATGAACAGGCTCAGTTTAACATCAGGTGACCACATGGTTCACTGCAAGAAACAAACCAACTCACCCCTTTTATAGCAAGTTTGGCTTGTTATAAAAAGTTCACTGGAAGGGACGAACTGGTTTGGCTCATTATAAAATCTGCAACAGGACCAAACATGTCACACCGGCTGTTACTACATGTCACTACTAGGCCGCCCACCACAGATTCCTCTGCCAAATCCTAGAGCATGCTAAACACACCTTATAACGTTATCTGATCAAGGGAAATGACAGATAATGTCAATACAAGATCATTAAAGTCCATCAGACAGGCCAAGATCGCTGATGGACAACGTAATTTGAAGTGGGAGTATGGGAAAGGGGGGGAAAAGGAAGCAAGAAAAGCCTCTGCTAAGTCCCTCAAGTCCAAATTAGGAGCCTGGAAAATAATTAATTGGATAACCCAGATTAGGAAGGACAATTGGATCTGAGAAGTTAATTAATTAATAGTATAGGCGTGGGAGGTCACATGTGACTGTGACATAGATTTAGTATAAAAGGAGCCCAGTAGTACAGTGAATTAATCAATCCCCAGGTTTCCCCCAAGAGAGAGGAAAGTGGCAAGGTTCACCCACAGTAAAGTGAGTGCAGTAGGGACCAAAGTGGTTGCCTATTCTCTTACCTTATTGTTCAGCAGACAGTAGCAGGCTTAAGGTAAGTCTGTTTTCTGTTTTCTGTCTGGTCATTGCCGCTCACAGTGAGCAGCATTGATTAGTCAGCAAGTCCGGCAGCCAGCAAGTTCAGTTTCTTTCAAGGTTCAGCATAGTATACTATAGGTTAACACCTGTAGTAGACTATTTCAGCATCAGCATTGTCAATTAGAGCGACGAGACCTAAGAATCTCTCATCTCTTGTTTTGTCTTTAAGACTCTGTGTAACAGCAGACGTCGTTCACTGGGTCCTGGTCGCCCTATAGTGAATCAAACGAAGGCAGATCAAGTCTTGGTGGAATCATTGGGACCCTCTTATCTCTAAGAGACAACCTCGACATAGTCCGACATATCCGACATACCTCAAGGTGATTATCCAACTGCTCGATATTGTTCTACGTCATCTGTAAAAAGGTCACTACAAGTATACCCTGCTCAACGAACAAACCACAGGCTAGTCCATCGTGAGACCAGCTGTGGGAAGTGTTGTATCTTTCGGCTAACAACCAAAGTACGTTACATTTCTGGAGCCCACCGCGAGGGAGCTTTCATTTGACGCAGACCTATTGCCAGTTCACCTATCACCTTTCTCCACACCACCAATTAGTTCCAGACAGCGGAGCTATCGCAAAAATTTTCATCAGTCCCAACCTACCAGTCTGTACGGCGGAGCTATTGCAAAATTTCCTCAGCTTCACATCCTTATCGTTTGTACGGCGAAGCTATTGCAAAATTTTTCCAGCTTCTTACCCTTTATCGTTTATAGGGCGAAGCTATCGCGAAATTTTCTCCGACACAAAAGACTTCGAATTTTGACCAGGCTTGTCACATCAAGTGATCAGTCACAGTCACATATCACATCATCACTCAAGTATTAGTCAGTGTCTAGCTTGGTCATCACCTAGCTTGGTCATTGTCTGGTACAACAAGGTTCAACACAAGTCAAGTCAAGTGTTGGCTGTCATATAGTTGGTCATCAACAACTATATACAACTATCATCTGACTCAAGTATCAACAAGTAACATCAAGTATCATGTCGTTCACTACCCCTGTTGATGACATTGGTACAACTAATCAAGGTATGTCTACCTCGTATGGTAAGACACGTCACGTTCAACCTTATCCAACAGCATATGAGTCTGAGCCAGATAACCCACTCAATGTCAGGCGAAAGACTGCAACTGCTGCCCACTATAACTCTCCTGCCGAGACACTGTCTGAACTTCAGACTAGTGACTCTGATCTCACACATTCACCCAACTTCCGCAACCATCCAGTAAAGATTGTCTCTGACTTTGATGATGAGGCAACCACTCGACGCAGACAAAGATCTCGCAGTCGTGGAGGCTATCATGATCGCACACCAGAAATGATGCCTTTGCCCCCTAACAAAGGTGCACCCAAGAAGTTCAGAGGAGACTATGCTTATGTTCGAAAGTTCCTTAAACAATATGTTCAACTGTGTCGAGCATATAATGTCACCTCTGAACAAGAGAAGTGTGAGAAACTTCTTGACTATGTTAGCAGCAGAGTCGGAAAGTTCATCGAGTCCAACTCAAACTACATCAACAAGGACTGGGACGAACTCGAGAAAGACCTTTTGCATTACTATGATGCAGAAAGGGTCGACACTCGATACGCACTCAAAGATCTAGTCCTTCTCACAGACAAATGGGCAAAGAAAGATATGTCTGACCTAGCCACCTACAAACGATACAGTATCGAGTTTCACACTATTGCTGGCTGGTTGGTCATGAAAGATATGCTCACCATTCGCCACCGAGATGGACACTTCTTCCGAGGGATCAAGAGGGGTCTCAGGGAGAAACTAGAAGAAAGATACATCAACCAGAATAGGGGTGCTACACTTAAAGATCCCATTCCTATTGCAGCCATTGACAAGATGATTGAGAACCAGTTCAACAGACACAGTTACCGTGACGAACTGGAAGACACATTGACGTCTAGGAAGCACCAGTCTAAATCACAAAGGGATCGGGATTATGATTATGATTCTGATTCTGATGATTCTGGATCTGAACAGGCACCTGGAGATGAGAGTGATACAGAGGATTCAGATGAGGAGGATAGTAATGATGGGCGTCAGAATAAACGTCATATCAGAGAAGGGAAGAAGAAGTCGACCAAGAGAAAGCACTCCAAATCCAGACGAGATGAGGATAACAACTCTGATAGAGAAGATCCCAATGAAGAGGATGACTCAAAACACAACAAGTCATCTCGACACTCCAGAAAGAACCATAAAACTTATGACTCTGCGAGAGATGAGGATGACAGAAAGGGTAAGTCCGCTTCTGACTCAAAGAAATCTCACAAGATGGATGCGACTGACATTGCTGACTTAGTTGAACGACTAGTCAAGGAATGTCTTGCAGAAGGAGATCAGAAGGCTACTAGAGGCAGAACCAGGTCTGATTCAGTACCTGATACAGCCTCCAGCAAGTCTAAATCCAACAAGAGAGTCCCTGATGCTGCAGAACTCGATGCACTCATTGACAAGATGAGAACAATGGAGGTAACAGATCCAAGGTACCAAGGACTGTACATGCAGGCCTATCTGATCAACCCAGTCATTGCAAAAATAGTCAAACAGCCTCCTAATCCAAACGAGGTACCTCAACAGGCACGACGTAACATGTTCAATGGAGTGGGACCACGACAATACCAGACTATGCAAGTAGCCCAGCAAACACCTGCTGTGCAATCTGTACAGACTGGACCGCCATTGACTGGACCTAACCTTATTCCAGTAGCTGGAAATGGTTACCAAGGAGCCCCAGCCACAATGCAGAGCTTCCAAGAGGAGGGCTGTTTCGGTTGTGGACTAGGTGGTCACATGCTGCGAAATTGTCAGCGAGTTAACGATTTGATCATGGAAGGATTGGTCACAAGGGATGATCTTGGAAGACTCAGATATCTCAATGGGAACCTAGTGCGACGCATCAATGGATTGTACCTTGCAGATTCAGTTGTAAGGACAATCAATTCGCAGGCTCCTGCATTGAGCACATTCCTTGCAGAAATTGATGAAGCCAGTAATAGGACTTTGCAAGTCAATTGGGCAGGTGAATCATATCCAGCTCAAGTCTATGCAAAGACTGACAAACAAGCTGGAACAGGTCGTGAAGCGCGAGAAAAGGTCAATGACAGATCACGAGCTCCCCCTAATAGCACCTCAGCTATTGGAAAAGAGATACGTGCTGAAAATAGGCCAATTCAAGGGCATGTTCACCAGCCGCAACCTGTGAAAGTAGTCCCAAAGCCAGTATCACCAGACAATGCGATGACACAACGACCTGCTTATCGTAGTGAAAATCCAGTGCCTGTACCAAGAGAAGGACTTCAGACGAGAGGATTGAAGCCTGCCTTTGTACCTATGGATAAGACAGCTGGTCAGTTGCCCCAACGAGCAGAACCGAGACCTCCTGCTGACCCTGTACCCGAACCAATACCATTTGACGCCCAGAAAACTCGTTTTGTACCAACAGATGATGTGGTCATGAAAGAGGTAAATAATGGCCATGTCTCTTCAAATGAAGCCCGGAAACGCAATCCTCGGCAAAGCGAACTGCAAAGACGAGTTGATGTCAAAGCCCTCATGAGGAAGATCTTGAAGACTCCCATTGCAGTAACAATGGAAGAGTATTTAGGAACTTCTCGTGAAATGGCCGAAGAGGTCACCAAGCTACTCCGATTCAAGAATGCAAAGAGTCTTACAGATGATGAGGCGGTACTTCTCACAGCCCTCCAGGCTGAAATGTACTACCCAGAACAAGAAGACTACTATGGGGACAATGAATCTGATGATTCAGATTATCCTGATATTAGCAATCCTACATCCAACATAGCGATGAGCAGAGAAATGTCCTTACCAGAAGGTAGAGATCGAGCCCCACTCATCACAATCATGTTTGAGTGCCAAGGGAAACCGATTAATGCCATCCTGGACAGCGGATCTATGCTCAATATAGTCTGTGAAGATGTCTTTGCTGCCTCGATCAGGTACCCAAAGAAAGCCGAAGAAAGGATTACCATGCGAGATGCCAATGGAAATGATGGAGAACTGGTCGGACTCTCTAGAAGTGTCAGACTCGACATCGGAACCATATCAACAAGAGCCAACTTGCATATTGGTCCAACCACTCTGCCTTACCCAATGCTTCTTGGACGTCCATATATGCTTGACAATAAAGTATCTATAGATGAAAGAGATGAAGGCACTTTTGTAATCTTTGAGCCTGATGGACAGGATCGTTGGGAGTTGTTCACAAACCCTGCAGAACTTATGCGAGTGCACACAGTGGATACACAAAATGGACCTGTCACTTACAGGAACATCTATCACCAAGAGGCAGCTGAATATGCTCGCAGTACAGGGTATGGTGGATGCTATGCTGTATTGGATGCTATCGTCCCAGGAAGCCCAAAGATGCTACAGGATGATTTCATTCACACTATGAAATCAGAGGCACCTGAAACTAGAAAAGTACAAACACCAGACGATTCTGAAAGGCAAGAATTATCAGATGAGTCCACTGATAGTCAATCATCGGATTCAGATTTGGACTCAGACACAGAGTCAGAATCAGAATCAGATGGGGAATCAGAATCAGAGACAGATGAAGAGAATGATGTTCACAGTCTAGCCAACCAGGATGAGAACACAGTACACTGTTCAACTCCAAATCCCAACTTGGAAGTATATGACAACTCTGAACCACCATTGCATGATAAAATTGCACAGTGGATGCGAGAGAAATCATGGGTAACCAATTGTTGGGAGGATCTTGTAGAAACCGCTATGGCACGTACCCAGATCACTGCAGAAGCACCACCCTTGCTCGAAAATGGATATGCCGATACAACTAAAATAGAGCCGCCCCTGATCATATGGGATGAAAGGCACTATTTTGGAATTTATCAGAATGCCGAGATCTATCTGATTCCCAAAGGCCGATATGGACTAGCTATCGCCGAGGAGTTTCGTGAAGAAATGATGGATAAGGCAATCAAATTCTTGACAGAAGTAAACATCATGATCGACAGCCAATCAGTCAAGATGGACTTCATATCTCAACAGGTCAAAGGAGGCTTCAAACGTATGCAAGGGCATCCGTCCCATGTATATGATGGTTGCACTGCCTACCTAGTTGGAAAACTATGGAAGGACAAGCTAGATGAAATAATGAGATTGGAAGTTGAAATGGCCGACCAAAGATTGGAGTATACCTTCAGGATGGATAAATTCAGGGAAAGGAATACTACAATCATGCCACAAGAAGAGTCACTTGCAGTTCATGTGCTATCAGCTCAAGTTGTAGACACAGTGAAAGGCAATGACTTGACAAACTCCACTCCTCAGGATAATGGAGATTGCATGGAGTTAGGATCTGCCACACCAAGCACTGTCCTAACAGCAGACTGGGCACTACTACAAGATGACGATGTGTTGGGAGTTCCCTCAGACCTTGACTTGGGAGAGGAGCAAACAACAAAACCTGTGGCAGATCGAGATACAATATGGGCAGAACCGGGGGTTTTGAAAGCCAATTGGAGAACATTCATTGATGCTCGTTGGCAGAATATTGAAGACCTCACCGATAACACCAATAATAGGGCATGGGTCATAGGATCTGACATTGCAGAAGCAATGACTGGCCTACCACTACCGCTTTTTGCCGCCACACAAGAAGATGTCGCTGACAGACTCCACACTATTTCTGTAAATGGCTCTGGAATTTGCAATTCACTACAGGACGACCTCGAAAAATTCTATGACAACACTGGGCGAGATACTAGGAAGATACGGAAATTAGTATCCAACCTAATAAAGGAGATGAAAAGAGGATTACGGCGAATAGAGTTCGACAAGGAAACGACTCAATTTGGAGCGATAAGAGTGGTTGACTCTGGGCATCCTGAGAAGTCAGAAAAAGGATATAGACAGGCTGAATTTCCGAAGGGCAAGGCAGCTGAAGGATGTCCAAAGGATGATCGACGGATTCTGAGTGATGGGACGAGTCACCGGGAGCAAAGTCGGCCATTGCTGTCAGAAGTAGAAACCAAAATGAACGAAGGAGCCGCTGAGATTAATACCAGTGAGTCAACCTTGGACCAAGAAAGGTACCGACTCACCTATATTGATTCACAAGCTCCAGTTGCCACTTCCAAAGCATCGGATTACAACCAAGATCTGGACCCTGAAAGCTTCCTTAAAGGCAGTCAGGATCTAGCACAGCTATCCAGTTTACTTGCCCCCAGAGCAAGTCGGTACTTCATTCGCTGGCTTGAGAACCTGGAAAGGCACAAGACACAATTATCCTTGCTTGACGCACAATTAAAAGTGTGGAAAAACGAGGTGAAATTCGTGTACTTGAAAAGACAGCTTGACAAGCCATACCAGAGAATGCTGTCAGAATGGATATCAGAATCGGTGCTAGGAAGCTATCCAGACTACACCGAGACTGGTAAAGTGCAAACAGCAACTGAATTGACGAAATATGGTGGAAGAGTCCACCAAAGTTTCGACAATAAAGCCAATGTTTACACTTTGACTATTGTAGATCCATCGGACACACAATCGAGCAATAAGGAGCTTAAGCAGGACCTAATCCAGCTTAATTCGACAGCGAAAGGGACGGAAGGACGCCACCAGATCTCGACCGAGGACCTGGCACCTTGTGTCCTCTGTCCAAGAAACTTTAAGCAGCGAGGGTTGAAGCTCTTGACGGCAGATGAACAGGCACAAGTTGGTTCAAATATCGAGACGAGACGTCTCTTCTTGAACCCCACCACTGTGACAGCCAGCGAAGCATCGAAATTGAACGAAGACAAGTACCAGAGTGCCCAACAAGTCTGCCAAACAACTACGGATCCAATGTCCGGAAAGCCGCGTGGCTGTGCTGACAGCGTGCGCCCACCGTCGTCAACGACCAAGCCCAACCTTGACCACGACCTCGACAAGCCTAAGGTCGACAATTTCTTCCTTTCAGCATTCTGGTTGCCTTCTGGGGAGCAGCAACCAGAAGGCTTCTGGCTCAGCCCCGTTCATCGCGTCGCCCGCAGCGTAACAAGGAGCCCTTTCACGAGAGAGGGAGCCTTGTACGAGCCAGCATTCCGAACAATCAGGACCGGAGACCTCGCCAGAGGAGAGCTTGTAATGCATTCGCTCGTCGCATCCAGCCCCGTTGGTCTGGCGCAGCACGAAGTCCCAGCCAAGCCTACGCTCGTATTCGGCGCCACCTTACTTGACCGCAGCTACACGATGGGAATTGCAGCAGAAGGAGTTTTTGGTTTTGTCTTGCTATTCGGGGTGCCCATCGACGGAATTCGTGAGTCCATAAATAATGATTCACCGGACAACAAACTGATTAATCCAGGGAGACTCATTTCGCCCAAACATTCCCTGTATCCTGTACTCCAGGACTGTCTTCTCGAGCAAATCAATGACGCTGACGCCGATATTTTCACGGGCAGCAGCGAAGTCTTCGAATTTGTCCGACCTGTTGACGTCCGAGACACCAGGTCAGCGGTGGCTCCGTCACTCGCACCGAATTCACGCCAGGTCTCTTCCATTCCCAAAGTCCAGCTCGTCGCTGACGTCGTCAGACTTCACCATCTCACGCGAGGATTCGAGAAACGACAACGACGAATTCTGAGGAAGGACACAGTCCTAATGATACAGAATTATCAAGAGAATGCGATTGGTCACGTCGTCATGAAGCCTGGGCCAAACCATATGCCAGTGCTCATCTCCGAACTCGTTCGTCTAACCATGATGGTTTCCGAGGTCTCCCAACGCGAAACGCATAGCCGAAAAGCAATGCGAGCTAATCCATTCGCACTCCGATATCTCACCCAGCACCTTTCTGGTGAAGAAAGAGCAGCATTCATTTGCTTGGCTTCAGTCTTCATCCATCTTCACGGCGTTGACGCGATGCAGGACCCAAAGGAGCGCATTCGAGTAACAAAGCCGGTTGCCCATTTCGACACCCTCATTTGTCTCACAATGGAAGCCGTACCAGACGATGAAGTTAGAGCACCAAATTTTTTGGAACGGGAATTCCAGTGGGCCTGCGAAATTCTGTACCGTCTTGCACCGACACTACAGCCAGACTGGGCAGGACTCGGATATCGGCCGAAGGATGAGAGAGTCTTGCAAGGAGCGCCACCAGGCTCGTTTCTCCTTGTCGACCCACCGAATCGCCGCCAAGTCTTCTCGCTCCACGTGCCTGACGCCAGCCAGATCGTCTATCGTGCTAAGCCCACTAGTACACCCTCGAGTCCAGGCATGTATTATGCCGAGGATGTCCTCGCCCTTCTTCCAGCCGGTACCGTGATTGTCGACAGACTTCCGTCATCACGCAAACGAGCAGCGGAGACAATAGAAGAAGAATGGTATTCGATGGGGAAGATTGTCCAATACAATCTGAGTGCCCAAGCAACCCCAACAGTCCTTACACCACGATTTCAAGCAAAGGTTACTCGGTACAGCCCATACAACGTCGACGCCACGTTAGCAGATGAACCACCCGCTGACGACGAAGAAGTCATGTTCGAGCCACCATTCCACCAGCAAACCATCAGTCTATCGATGGGAGCTCCCAACATTCCTTCAGCGGCAGCAGAAGCTTTGGATGAGAGCACTATCGCCGGAGGAGAAAGTGACAGACTGTCGGAGGTCGAAATTGCCACCAACCCGACAGCTCATCGTCGAAGAGCTTCTCATCAATTCTCGAGGACGTACACTGGAGAAATGGGACAGAGAAGCAAAACGAAAGAGTTTGGAGAAACTGCAGGAAATACGGACATTTCAGGTGAGCATGAATGTTTCACTTGTAATGTGAATATGTCTCATCGGGCATTAGGAATCACACTGGGCAACCAGGGAACCTTACTACAGCAAAGGATTAGGTCCAATTCGTCTCCGGAACCACCTACGACGTCACTCAGTACCCAGCGACCATGTCCGCCCGCAGCTAGATGGCACCGAAACGACTACGACCCGCCCACCACACCTTATCTCAGACCTCGAGAATATGGTGAATTAGAAGAAGGAGAGATTGACGAGCTGGAATACATGAATGAGAGTGAACTCGAAGACTTGGACCCTGGTGAGTATTCACGGCACTGTAATTTCATGTTTCTCATGTCAACTACAGGCTCTACAGTCGCTCATGATGCTGCTGAGGACCTTGGCAGAGAGAGAGGAGCTGGAACAGCATATCGACAGCCACCGGTTCATTCGGAGAAACATTACGCCACAATTGAAGTTTCTCCGATGGCTCCGAAATCAACCAAGGCCAAACCCGAACCAGTACCAGCTCAAGTATCGACGCCAGCCGCTCACGTTGAGTACCCGTCGATCTGGCAGACCATGCCGCCAGACCCTTTTCCGCCGCTCCATGAACATTCTTCTGCAATCTTAGTCAACACCGTGATTGCTGAAGACCCTGCAGACATACTGCGACCTCCGAAACCACCGTTGCCGCCACTTAAACGAAGAGCAAGTCAACTCGATGGACCTGACAATTGGGCGAGCTCATCGTCAAGCGACAACATGGTCTTGGGAGCATCAGTCGCGACAATGACTGGTTCAGCAATCTCAGGAGTACGTATGGCACCAGGTCGTTTCACACCAACAGCCCAGTTCACCGGCGTGCTGGATTTTCACCAGCAGGAGAGGCAAGCCGGACGCCACCTCTCCAGCAACAGCAGTCGCGTCCAAAAAGAGCCAAGTACACCAGATTCGTCGCTGCACCTTCTGACCGTGTCACCAGGCAGAGCAAACGAAACGGCAAACTTTGAGACGTATCGGCGCCCAGCAGAGACTTGGAGAGTTGTCGAGGAAGATGGAGATGACGGAGGAGACGAAATGAGTAGTGAGGAAGACAATAGAGATGAGACAAGGACAGACAGTGCCGGATCAAATGACGCTGACTTCATCCGTGAGTTTTTCATCGACGATTTTCAAAGTTGGAAAGCTGACTTCGGTATCGCAGCCGACCTTGTTTCGCGTTCAAGTTTATCCCCTCGAAGCACTGCTGGGGTAGTTGGATCCAGCCTGCCCTCGTCGAATGCCACTGATGATGACATGGACCCTGACAACAATTACCTTACTCCAGTAGACGAATGCCCTAGTTCCGGGAGCGACGACTTGGCCATCACGCAAGGAAGAGATCGACCTCGGTCCCCGTTCAACCTAGCTGACCCAGAACAGCAGTATGTCGTCGAAGGTGAAAGAGTATATTCGGAAATGTACTACTTTCACCACATGTCGCAAGGCAGAGCCGAATTCCCTGACAATCGACTCACCCCAGCAGTACAAGAGGCATCCGAATACATCCATCATCCCTCAGCAGTGCGCGATCCGCTTGGGTACCATGATCACGGCCTTTCAGCGACAAAGAACATCATGATGCCCAGCCCAGAAGCTATCATCGAACAAGCCAACCCCGACTTGCTTCCAGGACCCGGACACCCTCTCAGTGGCAATGGCCTTGTTCGTAAGGTCATTGTATCGAAGAAATCATCATTATTGCGATATCCACCGCCATTGGATGACTATCGTCTTCGCATAGGGAGATCAGTTGAGCTGGAGAAAGGAGAGATTCAGCGTGGCGCAGAGGATTTGGTCCGCTCTTGCGGAATCATCAAATGACTGATGAACCAAGTTTGGCTGCAGGCCGACGATTACCATATGTTGGATGGATCGACAAGGGAGTTACAGAAAATGCAGGAGAGAGACGCAGCAGAATATTACGACATGTTGGACAGCAATCGATTGGAGGAGACCGTGTTCGTCGACAAGCTCCCACTGGTCGATGAACCAAGTTCTTTCCGCATCCCAGCGCCGGCCAGACATGACCTGGTGGAGTATCAAGTCCCAGTAAACACCGACATAGCCGGAATGGTCCATGATTTGAAGGAGCAGGTCGAGGTCTACATCGAACGTGAAGCTCACCCCCGACAAATGTTCCGAAACATTGCTACTTCGCCGACACTTATTCAGGAATCGCCTCACGTATACACCATGGATATCTGTCGACAAATTCGTTCCGACATTCATCGTACTGTTGGCTTGGCGAGTCACATTGTCAGCCTTCCACTGTTCCGAAACGTCCTTAATCGGATTCCTGAGGAAGTAGCGCTCAAGCACTACTTCAGGAATCATTGTCCCTTCTTCCGACTACTCGAAAAGGACGTCCTGATGGAGCTTCAAGGCTTCAATATTGAATGCCTCCACCAACAGCCGCCAACGACACGATACAAAGTCCAACATGAGCGTCACAAGCCCCGGAACCCCTTGCTGCTGCCGGAAGAAGACGAATTCTTCTTCTATGCTGCCCAACTCCTCGACCATTTCCACCTGTTCAACATCGCAAACGCTCTTCGCGAGGTCCGAGGGAAGCATCTAATGCGACCCAAGGACATTCGTATGTTACTTAGGCATGGGTATTTGGACTCAGTGGATCATTTTGACCACTTTGGACAAAGGCTTTGGGCCAGAGTGTACCAAGACCGGAGTTGAGGTGCCCAGGATGTGCTTCAGAACTTCCTGAAGCCATTTTTGGGTCAAGCAAGGGTAGCCGCGGTTATTTCTTTCATCATTTTTCAAGTTTTTTCAATTCTATCACCAAGTCACCTCGAAGACGGCGCCGAAACGCCACAGTTTGGTAAGCATGATGACACTCTTTTCATCACATCCTGTTAACGGCCGATGCAGAATTCATTTTGTATCCCCAATCGTCGAAGCAGGAAGTGTAAAGAGAGTAGTTAATCAAGTTTACTGTAATGCTCGCGCGAAAGCGAGCCAAATCACAATTTTTCCTAGTCAATCAACCAAGTACTGTCTACAGATGTATAACACTGTATTCAGACTTGTTTACAATCCAGTTTTAATCATGTTTTCGTTAATAATGGAGCCAGAAGAGAAAGGTAGGAATAAGAAGTATGGTTTCAGTGTTAACCTGGTAGATGTTTCCACATCAACCAGACAGCACAGAAGTCAACTATGGGATATAATCATGTGCAAGAGACTTGAAGCTAGACTCACAGTGAACAGGAGTCAAGCCAAAGTTCCCTGCGGGATGGACCCAACGAAACAGAGTAACGACATCAGAAGAGAAGAGAAAGGGAGGAATGCAAAAGACGACTTCAGTGTTGACTTGGTAGATGTTCCCACATCATCCAGACGACACAAGAGACAGCTATGGATTATATTCATGAACAAGGGACTTAAAGCTAGACTCATGACAAGCGAGAGTCAGGCTAAAGTTCCCTGCGAAATGAAATCAGATGAACAAAATAACGACATGGGAGAAGAAGCAATAAGAAAGGGGTCAGAAATAAAGTTCCCTGCGACTTCCATGACAGAAGCCACGTTCATGGTTGATGGATTTCGATCAGGCATAACGACATCGGAATCATTGGAGTTACGTATCAGGCAACTTGAACGACAACCTGAAAGTTTGGCACAAGCTGCCAACACGCTGAAAAAGGCTAGGATGAGAGCAAAAGAGCAGTTTAATAAGCAATACGCACCCAGACTTATCAAAGAATCATATGAGGAAGGCGACCTGGGTCTGGTCCGCAATATTCATTATGGATCTACTTTTATCCAGCTCAAGACAGAACCCCGATATTTGGGACCATACGAAGTCATTCGAAGAACATATAGCAGAAGCTATAAGTTAAAGGAACTGGATGGGACCAGAATTCGAGGTAATTTTGCCGTGTTCAGGGTAATACGTTATATCAGCCGGCATAGTCCCGACATGGAAATGCTGGCAGATGAAGGGAAAGAATTAGTCGATGACAGTAAAGAACCAGAGATCGGAGCCCCAGATGAAGGATCCTCTGCTTCTGAACCAGACCTAGACAATCAGGGATGGACCTCAGAAAGTAGTTAGGGCCTGATACAGATCTCTATTCAATTATATCAAGGTCAAGTTAACGTCATCGGCGCTCTAAATTGTATAAAGCATAAAGGCAGAGGGACACGCATTTTCCTCCCAACCGCCATGTTGCTTTGGAACAGAAACAGGACTATTCGACCCACCGCCAGGCCCACTGGTGAAGGACCCTTCTTTCTTTTTGAATATACCTCTAGCGACAGGCTGGAAGTAGTCGAAAGGCATATGGAGGACAACCTACACAACAAACCTCGGCGACCACCCACGTTTGCAGTAGAGAAGGCTTTCTGGCGTCTCCAACCATACGCCAACACAGAGAGACAGTCTGGTCGATTTCCTGTTCACCAAGGGTCATACCAAAGGGAAAGAGGACAGTATTTCCCACTGTTAAACGAAACGAGTTGTCCAGCAAACGTATTGACGACAGTCATCACCTATCCACGAAATAGTACTTGGTTATCGACCAAGGAAACCGCAGAGAGAACCTGGAGAATCTTAAAGGAAGTTGGTGAGTTCATAACCAACTTCTCTGTCGAACAATCAGTAATAAATGGCCAAGGAAAACGAAAGGACGACACAAACAACATGGAATTGAGCGAAAGGGTCGCATGTAAACCACTACCTCCTCCCTTGACGCTTAATCCAGGAGAATCCAGGCTTGAAAGTTTCGTGGGAGAAAGTACGGTCTCGCTTTCACCAGTACTCTCTCGACACGACACCAGGAATGCCTTTGCATCTTCAGGCATGTTAGTATCTGAAAACGTCGACTTTCCAGCACCATTCACCATCCTTGATGTTCACCATATAGTCAAGGAGGGTGATTCTGTTTATACTCCACTGCACTATGGTAACGGAATCGTCGGTTCTGTTAAAGGTTACTATCGAGGTTTTCTGGTGGTCACAGTAAAGTACGACAACCATAATCCTCGAGACTTGACAGCAGATTATCCGACGCACCATCTAATCGCTTGCCATATGTATAGGACAACAAAAGCAGAGGAAATTCGATGCCGTTTATCAGAAATGCGACCACAGCCAGGAACTTTGGGATACGATAAAGCCAGTTCGCCAAGCAGTCATTCGATAATGGAGATCTGGACAGTTCTGTCGACAACACTTCAGTGGTGGAAACAGAACTTTCCTATGTCAACGATCGCCTACGACCACCATCGACGACTCCACTGGTGCTATCGAACAGGATTTCTGTCCACTCTTTTACTAGAGGATAGGACAGAAAAGCTGTTTCTCGAAAGGCCAGCAGATGAAGAAGAGGAGTCGAGAGAATATTACTTGTGCGACCTGAATGCGGGAAATGTTTTATGGTAGAAAATGATGTAAAGAGAGGGCTGGAGATAGCCAGAACAATATCAACGACGACTTCATTTTATATTTGGAACCGGAACAACAAACAGCCGCCGGGCCGCTCAGCAAATAGGTAATGTGATTGTCGGACCGATCGGCAAGGACACGCGACCTTATCAACCGGGCCGGTAGAGATAAGACATGATAAGCGAGACACGGGTCTTGTGTCAGCTGTCATGACGGGCCGCAACCGGATTGTTTCATCGGACCACCAATATAGCCGATGGGAAGCTGGAACTATAAATAGGAGAGCAATGATGGAGTTTATCACGACAACGGCAAAGGCACTGCCAGGTCCACAAGACCCAGCGCATCATTATAGGACAACCTCGCACTATAAAATGAAGGAGAAGTAGAGGAATTAATGCAGGGCAAATAGTCGACAAAAGGAGGAAGCAAGCATCGCTGATGCAAAAATAAGAGACACTTATCACCACGGACTCGAAACCATGACCGCATCACAAGCCTTGGAATGTAGCAGATGCTCGAGGCCATAACGCTAAGTGCCTCTGTGAAGCAACGGCAGATGACAGGAGTTGTACCAACAGGAAACAGTATGGTCAAAGCAAAAACAGAGAACCTTACCACAGCAGACTCAAAACCACGACAGTGGAACCAGTTCAGGAAGTGCTGCTGATGTTCGAGTCCACTGGGCTAAGGTGCCTCTGGAAGGCAAGCCAATCAATGGAGTTTGTGCAGTCTCACGTAAACATTTGACACATGTCAAGGACTGCCGAATTATTCATAATCGGCAAGCAGAGATGGTAAACTCAGACAAGCAGAGACTAAAATAACACGAATACAGTTCAATTTGTGTTACGACAGGCTCAAGCTAGTAGGAGGTATGCTAGGCAAAGCTGAAAAGCAAAGATACGGAGCGAAAAGACGTCGAAAGACCATTCTATCGCAGCTACAGCAGTTGGTTGTTAGCATAGCAACTCAGGCCCTAGAAACGACATACCAGCCACCAATGCAGGCACCCAGAAACTGAGCAAGTAGGACCAGAAATGCTCAGGATCATCGTAACTGCAGGAAAGTTCATGAGGGACAGTCGAAAATTCAGGAAATGAAAGGGCACAGACCAGCGAAGCCAGAAACCGAGACTGCAAGCCAGTATGGCAAGGATAGAGGTCATTCGATCTACGCTAACCTCCTGACCGAGGAGAAAAGCAATGGAAGACAGAGCTCTGAGCATGCTGGAAGCAATAATAAAGGATTGTACTGCTGCGCCAAGCATGAAAATGGGAGGCATGAAAAGGTTGCGGAGAAAGGGGAGCTCGCTTCTCAACAACTTAAATCCAGCATTGCCGTACAAAAGAAGCCTTACCGGATGTTGTAACAAGACATCTAACCTTCTTTTGGTGGCTACCGCATGCCGAGCTAATTGGACAACCAACTTAATTTTTCTGAACATAAAGGAAAATTAATTGGTAAACTACAATAACAGATTATCTGGGGAGCGACTTCAGAAGGTACTATAAGGCTGGAATTATTTCCAACCAGGTAGGGCCATACACTGAAAAGAAACCAGATCAGCAATATGATAACAACGATAGAAAGCGAGCTTACCCGACAAACACTGGCACTTGACTGGGTCAGTGAAAGGGAATAGCCAGCTCGGGTATCACAAGGCGGTCCTGCGCCAGTCGAAACAGTCATGTCTATAAGCTGAGGACAACGAGAAATCAGTAAAGACAGAGCCAGATGGGATAGACACGCACGGGAATAATTCTGCTCAGAATGTACCACTACCCAAGTCAAGAGAGCGTCTCTAGCCCAGAAACGACACCTGACGAGAGAAAGAAAGTCAGATCGCAGAAGCCACAATTCCAGAAAGCGACATACCAAGGACTTGACGAAAGCCATGCACAGACGACGACCCCCACAGGTCACTGAGCATAGCAATCGCTGAGGAGTGTCAGCTATGCTGAGGGAGACAAAGGAGCAGAAATGGGGACTCACCTAGAGAATGAGCGAGAGTACCCAGAGCATTTATACGACACAACGGTAGGGAAAAGCTAAAAATGGCAGGAGCCAAGTAATGAATGGAAACAACACCATGGAATCATGGAAACGACCATTCATAGATGTTCAACTCATTCAGCCGATATGCCGAACAATAGGAAGAACAACCCTCGAATAAAGATCAGCCAAGAAGCATTAATCCAGTTCTAAAATGGATAAGTGCAGATCTTTAGACACGATATGGGGTAACTTCCATACGAATCGTATAGAAACGCCACTGCAACGTGCTTGGAAGAAGAATGGAAGCAACGACACCTATTGAAGTTCATGTTCAGCGAACTCCAATGAGGTACCAACCTGTCGTATATTGCCATTGACCTTCCAAGTCACAGAAAGAATGACCAGAGATCCAATCTGAGGACGATAGAATGATTTTCACTGCACTAGCCAAGCACCAGCTGTGACTGGGGACAGTCAATTTAAAGTTCCCTGCGAAATGTCCCGCTAAAACGTTGTTTCAGCAGAAATAGTGTTGTTGGCTGGAGCTTAATCGTACAGTGAAAATGGGACTTAGCGCTGGAGACAAGTAGAGCGCGCGCCTATAATAACTGTCAGACCGTGGGATTTATAGAGCTAAGGCAACCACAGCCTCTATAAAAACTGTCAGACCGTGGTAAAGGTGTTGACAAGGCACTGCATTGCCTTCCAAGTTAATCCGGAACCGCTGTAGTACATGCCGAGTCAGTATAGTATATGCCGAGTCAATCCGGAACCACCATAGTCACTCCGAGTCAAGCCGGAACTACCGCGGTACCTGCCGAGTCAGAATAGCACCTTCCGAGTCACGCCGGAGCCACTGTGGCACCTGCCGAGTCAGTCCGCAACCGCCAAATGACATTTGCGGAATCATAATGACATTGCAGTGACATAATGGTGCATCATTTGACATATCATAAAGATCAGTGATTGAACCACGATCAAAGAGCAGACCTTTGCAACCAACGGCACTCTGGAAATAAGGTCTGAGTGCAAAACAATGAACAGGCTCAGTTTAACATCAGGTGACCACATGGTTCACTGCAAGAAACAAACCAACTCACCCCTTTTATAGCAAGTTTGGCTTGTTATAAAAAGTTCACTGGAAGGGACGAACTGGTTTGGCTCATTATAAAATCTGCAACAGGACCAAACATGTCACACTGGCTGTTACTACATGTCACTACTAGGCCGCCCACCACAGATTCCTCTGCCAAATCCTAGAGCATGCTAAACACACCTTATAACGTTATCTGATCAAGGGAAATGACAGATAATGTCAATACAAGATCATTAAAGTCCATCAGACAGGCCAAGATCGCTGATGGACAACGTAATTTGAAGTGGGAGTATGGGAAAGGGGGGGAAAAGGAAGCAAGAAAAGCCTCTGCTAAGTCCCTCAAGTCCAAATTAGGAGCCTGGAAAATAATTAATTGGATAACCCAGATTAGGAAGGACGATTGGATCTGAGAGCCAGATTCTAATGCACGATTGGATCTGAGAAGTTAATTAATTAATAGTATAGGCGTGGGAGGTCACATGTGACTGTGACATAGATTTAGTATAAAAGGAGCCCAGTAGTACAGTGAATTAATCAATCCCCAGGTTTCCCCCAAGAGAGAGGAAAGTGGCAAGGTTCACCCACAGTAAAGTGAGTGCAGTAGGGACCAAAGTGGTTGCCTATTCTCTTACCTTATTGTTCAGCAGACAGTAGCAGGCTTAAGGTAAGTCTGTTTTCTGTTTTCTGTCTGGTCATTGCCGCTCACAGTGAGCAGCATTGATTAGTCAGCAAGTCCGGCAGCCAGCAAGTTCAGTTTCTTTCAAGGTTCAGCATAGTATACTATAGGTTAACACCTGTAGTAGACTATTTCAGCATCAGCATTGTCAATTAGAGCGACGAGACCTAAGAATCTCTCATCTCTTGTTTTGTCTTTAAGACTCTGTGTAACAGCAGACGTCGTTCACTGGGTCCTGGTCGCCCTATAGTGAATCAAACGAAGGCAGATCAAGTCTTGGTGGAATCATTGGGACCCTCTTATCTCTAAGAGACAACCTCGACATAGTCCGACATATCCGACATACCTCAAGGTGATTATCCAACTGCTCGATATTGTTCTACGTCATCTGTAAAAAGGTCACTACAAGTATACCCTGCTCAACGAACAAACCACAGGCTAGTCCATCGTGAGACCAGCTGTGGGAAGTGTTGTATCTTTCGGCTAACAACCAAAGTACGTTACATCTCGTATAGGCCTGATAGACGACAAAAACTACTTGAGGACTCATCACGATCTGCGTGAACGACGGAGCTAAAGTGTCTCCGAAGCTGCGCCACGACAGCCAGGGCATCCTCCTTGCTCACAATCATTGAGCTCGAGATCGTTGCACCGGCAAGGGAGGGTACATTTGCACGGAAGGGTACATTGACATGTGTCCATAACACTATTGACCCAAATCAGTGTATGTTCGAATGTTGGGATAGCACATAATATAAACTCACCCTTTGATACCATTGCATCCACAGTCGGTGCAGTCCTTGGCCGGAGCAATTAATTCAGGTTGAAGGAATTTCAAGTTCACATCAAGGTCAGCGTTTGAAATGCTCGATGCGGCCTCCCCGAGGCTTTGAACGGTCGTGGTTTTGAGTTGGAGCTCAACGGTCTTCGTCGTATCGCTGTCTTTGGTAGAAATGGTGGTACTAGACTGTGTAGGAAGATGAGGAAGGGGATTCGGTATTAGCGTTGATGGCTGCTCACCATACTATAAGCTTGAGGAGGAAGCACGGCGACGGTTGAGCGGTAGAATATGTCAGAATTATCCAGTGATTAGTAGTGGGGTTTTATATCGCATGTGGCAATGGTTCCCAAAACGGCAAAATGGTGGCCACTAGCTTGGCGGACACGTTTTGCAGGGTCTTCATCTCAAGCTATCAGATGCTCTGTAGGGATGGCATGATGAGACTCCAGAAAATGCCACGGGTTTGATCATGCGCAGCCTTATACGTAGCTTGTAGGTCCAGCGCCAGAAGAATTCACTGTGCAATATAGGCGCTGGCCGGTCACAGGGCATGGAATAACCTGGAATATCAGCGACGGCGTCTAAATTCGAATGCCATGTGCTCGTGTCTGTGAGGGCTTTCGAGGTGTATACTTGTAGTCTCTGTTCTATTTGTTTTCTCATTCGTTTCGCCAGTTTCACTAAGCGTGGATCTTAGGCTCGTGATCAACCTGTCTACGGCTTGGAGAAAGATCCTGGATCTCTCATCAACGGCCAGCTCCAAGCCGCTTCAAAATAGCCGCGGAAATCAAAGGAAAATCAAGGGCATATTGGTGGAATAAGTAGGTGGAATTGGGCTACAGTAATAGGACCAAAACAGTGGTATCGTCAACTCTCCCACCTGAGGTGATTTCCATATTACCCGTTGCAGCCTTCGTATCGCCCCCGAGTGCAGCCCAGAGCAGCTCCAGCGCCATATTCTCGCTATCTTTGCCGTCTCCGACGATATCAGCGAAGAACTGGGCGATTTCTAATTCAGGCCGCAACTTGGACGTCTTGGAGCAGAGCTCTGCGAGACCGTCTGAGCAGAGAATCAGGAATGGTGCCTGGAGTGAGCGTAGGTCAATATGGACGACTTCGGCTTGGTTGGAAAGATAAGGTGGACTGATATTTCGAGTTATGAGGTCGCCGATTGGGTAACCCTCGTGCATCGGAGGTTTTGAGACAGCAAACACCCGTTCAGTATAGACAGCCGGCAGTTTGAATAACATGTCTCCCAGGGCTGAAGGGTGTTTTAATGCTGAGACAGATACCGAGGAATCAATTCACGCGCCTCTTGTCAAGGTTGTGAGACCCAAAGTGCGAATACCGACGATGCAGTCTGGTTCACCAGGATGTTCAGCTCGGACACGGTTGGCCTCCACTGCATTCTGAACATTGTGATTTGCGCTGAGTATTCTGGAATCCCATCCTTCTTCCGAGTTGCGGAATCCAAGCACTTTGGGACCATTAGATTCGATCAAGAACCCGAGAGAACAAGTTTACCGGCCTGCGAGTCACCTAGACTAGCAACGTGCAACCGTTTATCGGGATCTACAAGCGCTATTAGCGCTGTAGTACCGGTTCTCGCACGCAAGAGTTCTATACGAGAGCGCTCGAGATCGGCATGTGCGATCGCGGTCGCGATGTCTGCATCGGAACACGCAGAAACATGGGCCTCTGGACCGAAAAGTTGAAGGAACTCGTTCCTGATATGTTCATCGATATCTCTGATCATTGAACCAAGAACTACTGCTACATCTGCATCACTGGGTTGACTGCCGAGACCTTGGAGGGAGGTCTTCAGCATCCGTGGCAGGGTTTCTGCGACGAATTCAACAGCTTCACAGCCGGCTCCGTGACCTGAAGATAGAGAGAGTTAGAAATATAAATCGCCCCGGACTAGTATTTACCGTCGTATACAGCTAAATACTTCCATTTCCCATTTTCGAGTTCCCATTCCTCGACACCATGTCGGTCTTCCATTGGATATTTCGCATTTGCTGGCCGAAAGGTAGCACAGTGGACATCATGAGTGATCACAGCACCAGAGGTTCGATATAGGTCTGAACGTAGCGCATCGGAGCCAGACACTGGTTTCGTCATGGCTGTTCGAGTTCAAGGCCAAGGCATGTCGCGTGCCGTCATTCGGTAGCTCGTTGTGTGTCTTGCCGGATTCCTGCCGACATTAGACCATGACGTAATCGCCGAGGTCGGCTCTGCACAAGTATGGAGGCTCTCATCTTTTGAAATCTCAGCTTGGTTAAAGGGTGTAGAACGGTATCCAACATGGCAGGATGTAAAAGTGCCAGAAGGAAGGACCAAAGTAATATTAAAGCAACATCGGATTAAAAAATAATGAAACAATCCAACTTAGAGAGAGGTCCACTCAAGTGCTAGGTACAGTCGGGTTTCACTCTCTTGGCTGGCTTTCCGTCGGTCTTTTCGCTCCACCCTCCCTTGGTTCGTTTTCCAGGCCACTTGGTGAAAGTCACGTACCAGGCTCCTCTTTGTCGTACTCGAGATCTGGTCCGGAGTCTCATCAGTAGGTTCTTCTTGATCTTTGGCACCTAATCAATGATTCAGAATAAGTCAAAACTGAGATGAAACAAACGTACCATCTCCGCTAGTCTAAGTGGCGCTCGAGCCATTATCTGAAGGAGGCGGTTTGTCACGCAAAATCTTGATGCTCACAATTTTCGCGGAGAAGCTGTCTTTCTGAGTCTTGCCGTTATTTTTGATGTATCAGAGTTTCAGGCTGTATCTCGCCCTGCAAGACTGTCCTGAATATGAATGGGTCGGACAAGAGTGCCATTGACATCATAGTTGAACCAGCAAAAGATGAACACGATAGGTGTTTTCCAAAAGGTTGCTCGCAAATAAGTTGGAACTCCGCCCCTGCCGAGGCAGCCGCAGCTTGGTAAGTATGACGCCGAGGAGACCTGCTCACTTCGTTAAGCAAGATGATCAAAAACAGTTAAGCACAACATGGGGAGGGAACTATGGGCCTTATTTGTGGCCCGTGGGACAAGGGCAGTTTTGGACCCACTGGCCATGCTTCCTTTACCAAATCATTTCTCTGGACTCCCATCTCGCCATTCAGCTCAGACCGCATTTCTACATCAATGTGAGCCGGATTATGCGGGGCCATACTTCCCCAAAAGTTCTAGAAAAGATTGAACAGCTATCAACTCAAGCATGCCAAATTCTGGGAAATGCACATACTGATCCACTCTGAGAGGGAACATCATTGGAAGATGCTGGCAACAGTGCATTTCCTCTATTTGTCCATGAATCACGTGCATTAAGCCTGTAGAATGATCAGTGAGAATGATTGTCAGGTGGGAAGACAGATATACAAGCTGAGTATTGTGCTGAAATAGAGATTTGAGAGTGCCAGGACCCAAGAAAAGGTGCTGTCGAGTGATTAGTTGCCTATACACATGAGCTGTTTGTTATATACATTGCGGTGTCCTATCTCAACATCAATCAAATAGGACCAGAAGGCAGAGAAGACAGACCTTCAGAATTATAAACACCAGTGCATTGGATAGAGCAAATATGGCTGTCAATGCACCAGTTTGAACAGTCACTAGTTCAGTGTCAAGACTTGCATGCATCAGACAGGAAATGGATCATACAGCGGATGATGCGGTTCACATATGTGTCCAGGGAGGTATTATAACCGCTCTTTCTGACATGCTTTTTTGGGCCAGTAGAATGTCAGATATTAACAAGGTCAGTGATCAAGTACCTACCAGTGAATAAACCAACACCCCAGTGATTATAAGATCGGCGAGAGCGGATGATACCAGCCCTGTGATGGGAGCAACGCGGAACTCAGAAAATTGCGAGAAGGCAGGCTTGAATGATAGCTCAATGGTTGTCCAGATTGATCCACCTGCACCATGAGGGCCTGCAGCTTTAATATCACTGGCACATACCGAATGCAAGCATCGTTATGGGCACGATAATACAGGTCCACAGCCTAGTTTCTGTTACAACCATGATTCGCCAGGCCAGTAATAGTTGAACAGACATCGATATAATCCCCTATTGTGACAGTCAGACACAAATTTTTTACATTACTGGGCATGGACTTACTGTCATGACTGGGTCTTTCAAGGTTGTGTTAACCCTGAAAAATAGAAAAGGACTGAGCTAATGCACCAACCTGATTGTAGATCTAGGTCAAGTCAGTGAGAAATCAACTAGAATCATACCTGGCTTACAAAATGGTAGTTGAGGGTTTAGCTGGCCTAGATCAATATCTGTAAACAATGGCTGCCGGTCACGGATGGGGTGAGCGTACCAAATTGCTGGATGAGAGATTGATATACAGCAACCATGTTGAACACAGTCTGGAGGGTGATGCCTAGAAATAGACATAGAATCTTTCAGAACATTAGTGTAGACCCCACATCTGCCATTTAGACACAAACCAGCCCCCGGGTCCAAATGGGATCTCTGTATAATGACTGATCAGAATGATTGGCACTGCTAGTGAGGAAACGTACCTCTTTGATGATGTCTCATGGTAAGTAAATATCTGTAGCACTTCTCAATGGTCTTTTGAGCCTCCAGACGACAGGAATTCTACCTGAACAATATTTACCTGAAAAAAATGACTTTTAATCTGATGGCAGCCTCGAAACTGAATATTGCAACAGACCCCATATAATAATGTGCTAAAAAGTACTCCGACCAGCACGGGTCCATAACTGCAGATCCTGCATTAGTGAGGAGTATTTGAGATTCCACTGATTCACTTACATCTCTTCAGCAAGATGATTTATGGGTGAAACATCTTGTGGAGCAGGTGGCATGGGAGGTTGGAAAATAAGAGACGAACAAATGAGCAAAATATATATAAAGGACCATCCCGCTCGGATCGGGATCATTCGACACCCATGATGATCCATTCCCCGGTTAGAGTGCCACTAGACCCAACTTGGTCTTGACAGTGTATCAACACTGAATGAGTCCTCTCCGCTCTGGGAGTTTCATTTGTCAATCGTTGTGATAATACATATCTATGACACAACCAATTAGCCAACCTAAAAACCCAAATCCTGACTGGTGGGTTAAAGGCCACCTGGCCGCGGCAGGCACGAGTCCCCGTTTGTTTGGTTCCAGGTCACTGATAACCAGAGCCCACCAAAGCCGCAACTCAACCAAGTCATTCCGCATACAGTGCCTATGGTCACATGTCTACATCTCATTTGGGTGTGGGAACCAACAAATATTTGAACTTGAACTACATTTTCCTAAAGCTTTCCCACACTGGGAAAACATGTTAAATGACATTATTTCGAGTTGATGTATCCCTGGTGTGCTCGAGAAGTCCATCCGGTAACTTTTCATATTTTTGGACCAGGAAAAATGTTACAACCCCTAGGCTAGGGTTCCCAGGGTCCCCAATTAGGCAACTTATTCTCTTTTGGGATATATGTCAGCATAGCTACCGCTGACGCATGCCGCTCTGCCGTTCCCAGATGTCCTGGTAAACAGAACAATGACGGAATCCAAGCGATTTAGGGTAAAATGCATCAGAAATTGATCTGGGGCAAACATTTTGTTCATTCATTGGCCGCATTGTCATATGTTAGGGACCGAAATTTTGCATTTCTGGCCAAAAAATTGTTACACCGTGGGAAAAAAACAACTTTTGGTGCTCAATCGACGTCTTTTCATTGGTTTCCTTCTGAAAAAAATGTTTAAAAAATGGTCACAAAATTTCTCGGCCCTACAGGTCACATGTAGAGATGTCCCAACAGGCACTGTATGATTTAGAGAACATGGATTCTGATCGTCGATCTGAGCATATGAGGGTCTAGAGAGTCGAGATTCGGCTGACAAGGATCCATTGCGTTTCCGCTCGGTCTATTTGAATTCGGAACAGGTGTAAATGTGTCGCGAATAGCCCTGGAAGGCCCTCGGACACTCCACCAGCCTGGGTTGCTCCGGCATAAGGTAAATCAAGGAGAAATTTTTGAGATTTTGCGACCGGTTTTCAAAGTAAAACAAGGTTCTGGGACGAGATTCCGGCCGGGATAAGGTAAATCAAGTGCCAAAAATTATGATTGCCAATAGGTCAAAATGATAGACTCCGAGCCGGATTGAACCTGAAAGGAAGTCAGCTCATTTACTTTTAGTGCCTCATATATCGACACGCGGCGTGAATCAAGTGACACCGCTTCGACTGGGGTCTGTCACTATCATGAGGAGTGCCCTTCGTGTATATCTGGGTGAAGTTATCGGCATCTACCGATATGGATCGACTCCGGGAAAGCATGAGAGCAGTCACCGGAGGGGTGTCCGAGGGCCAGCCTTGGATAGCCGTCTATTCTCACGTATTCCGAAATTTGACACATGACATGTTTGAGGGTCGCGTATAGGCTCGCCACCAGGTCAGGGAACCTCTCGGTAGAAAGGCTGGCATCACGGCTGTTGCCGGTGCTGTTGCGACGATGACATGTTGTGCCTAGGAACTCTCACTCGCCAACCCTGACACATTGATGTGACATAAACTGACTATGGTTGTCAGCCACCGGCATCAGCCGTGATACCGGACCCTATCGAGGTTCCCTTAGACGGTCGGTAACCGGACTGGGTCGCGTAGCTGAGTACAGGTCTCGGACAGCTCTTGAGCAGGTGAGTGAACAGGTGTATGATAAAAGAGCCCATAGGCTCCCAAGGCTTCAATTTTGACCCTGGAGAGTTTGTTCAAAGCCTAAAGCATGTTTCAGAGCTCGAATTGATTGACCTGGTGTCGTAGGGATTCATAGGGCTCTGCTAGAGATCCTTGTTCATGCTCATTTCATTCTCATATTGATATTTATTTTCCATCCCTGCTATCTATGGCTCACTCGTGAAACAACTGACTTACTCAGCAACTGTAGCTCATGGATGGGGACTATACTTGTCTATTTCATTTCACTTCATACTCTACTTTCTTTGATTCTTTCTTGATCTTCTGCTGATACTCTCATATACTCTCACATTCCATTCTGTAGATCCGAGACAATGAGGTGACTAGATTGATTGGTATGCACTGTCGGACTACACCCAGAGGATCAACGTGCCTTGGCAGCGGTCTGGGGGAGCCGTCTTGCTATTGAACAGCATCCTTTCGGTTTACTTGTCTTGTGTTGCTCCCGCATTGCCTCTATCATCATTCTCGCTCATTTCTTTGTCGAGGGTTTCTTCTTTCTACCACGGTCACTTTATATCAAGTTATCGATCGTAGTTTTATATTGACTTGGGCTCCGGTGACACAAGAGCACGTGAGTCAGCCGTCCTTTATATTGCGCGATTTGTACTCGATCATAATTATGTTTTCTTTCCCCTCACCATCATTGAGCCTGAGCTGAGCCCCGAGCCTATATTACAAGCTGAGCCTTTCTTCTACATTTCACGCTGATTATTCCGTTTGTAGATACCTTCTCTGTCCTCCGCTACGGACATTGGGATTTCTGTCGATCCTATTCCGTCATATCATTCCAGCGTTACCCTGCCCGTTTTCCTCATCCGACTCGATTCCTTGCTTCTCATAGGGAAGCAGAACTCTTCGACACTGGTCTGTTTGCAGGCCGCGAACAGGTCCGGCTGAGACGCAGTGTCTGCTTCTCTTCATTCAATATATTCCCCCAAGTACCAACAAATGCATGAATTTGTTAGGTCTCAACTCCACTCTCTCACGCCTCACAGCGTGTGTTTCAGGATGAGACTCTCCATGGTTTTAGCCCGGTAGTTATCGCTGGCGAAAGCCAAGTGAGCGAGCAAGCCGTCATTGAACGTCAACAGAATTGGCGACCTTGGACAAGCCTGCGAACGTGGCCCATTCGGATCCATATTGTTCACGAAATCTACAAGATGGTAAGTATTGAAGGACTCCTAGGACTCTCAAGTGATTTGGGATTTCACATACAGATCAGATAGTTCGTAAACTCCCCCTCCGCCGTAGACATTCAGAATATCTATTGTATGCAAATCAAAATCATGTCACCAAATGGCCTGTTGAGAAGACTGGTTGATACCTAGACCTGAAAACTGGTCCCTCTACTCGAATCCTCGTAGAGGGACCAGTAAAAGGACCCCGGAAAACCCGGCTAAAGGAGTGGGTCCTCCGAAACCTCGAAAATGGCCATTTATATCCGGATCCCAAAAAGGAAATTGTCATCCGGGGGCGGACCCAGACCTCGCCAGGACCATGTTTTATATCCGGACCAAGGACCCATGCCTAAATTAGGACAAAATACTGATTTTTTGCTACATTATACTGACTTTTCGCTATCTACGTATGTTAACAGTTAATCTGAATCATTCTCTGACTCGTTCGCAGGGTTTTCGGCCATCCCTCGCGCTTTGCGGCCACGAAGGGTCGAAACAGTGACATGCGGATCCTTGTCCCGAAGTCCCCTAAGGACTTTTTACAAGAATACAAAGTAGCTGGCTCTCAAAAAGCCACTAAAAACACGACTGGTACTATAGCTCCTGGTAACTCAAATCCACAGGGTTCCGAGGCGGGCGGTCTTGGCGAAACTTCCCAAACAGGCGATCACGGCGCCCTTATTAATAATATTCTTTTTTGTTAAAAAGATCAAGTACAACTCGACAACTCTGAATGAAGTAAAAATTTTCACCATAACTAGATTCGGTTGCTCAGTAAGTCTCTCTCAGCCTCTTTGTAACAAACCAGGTGAAAATTTGGCAGAGGATGCTGACGTGGCCCTGATGACGACGTCCACATGCAATGAGTCAGTGTGACCGTCACTGTCACGCTCATTGGTTCATCTTTCCCTGTCATTCTGCTTTTGGTCCTTCCCCAGCTCGCTCATGCCATATCCCGGAACGGATTTTCAGATCAAGGCTGTCCCGCTGACAACCTCTCCGTAGTTCGTTTGATGATGACAGTCTCATGACATCCGACTCTGGTCTCCGAGATATCTGCACAAATTTCAGTCCACTCAAGCCAGCTTCATTTCCAGTCCTTATACAAAATATCGATAAGTCGATGCTGGCAGCCAAGGGCGTCTCTGTGACTTTGTTACTGATCAATTACTGTAACTTTTTCACCCCATCATTGTTCAGGACGTGGACTTCCTTCCTTCCGTTGACCAGGGCCGTGGCCCGTTATCTCACACCCATCAATTTCCGTTTCTGTGAGAAATCTGTCTGGTCGAGGTTGCTCTTGTTTCCTATCATGTCCCATGCGCCTGGCGCATCCACCCTCATTCTTTTAATCCTCTCATTTTACGGGCTATTGGCATTTTCAGCAGACATTATCATCGACGACAGCTCCAACTCCATCAGTTATTCTCCCGCAGCACAATGGGCTGTCGGCCCATGCAATGGATGTGCGTCTCATCTGGATCCTGCGAAGGCACAACAGGGTACCTGGAGAGACTGTACAGACTCAACGAACGACGGTGGTGTTACGGCCACGGTTCAGTTCACTGGTGAGCAGCAGAGCCCTCATTAGATTCGCGTTGACAAATTTTACCAGGCACTGGGGTTGCTGTCTATGGCATGATGAATCCAGGTCATAATGTCCCAACGCGCGTATTCAGTTTACTCATTTATAAGGCAGACTGGCTGATCTTTTCTACCCAGGATCCTGACTTTCTCCATTGATGGCCACACGGCCGGTAGCTTCAACCAAGACCCGTCGCATGAGACTGGCGATGTGCAATATGGGGTCCAGTTCTGGTCAACCAGTGGATTATCGCCCAGTCAACATACGCTGGTAATCCAGAATGGCGGTCCCAATACACAGTCATTCATCCTATTCGATTATGTATCATACACGTATGTGAACCTTTGCTCTTGGATTTTTGAAAGCTCACGTCGATCCTATAGTCCTGTCGACACATCGGTCGTCGTCACTACATCCTCTCCCGATACCAAAGATAATACTATTACAGCGACGACCACCTCGACGACTACTGCCACTGCTGATACGTAGGTTAACCTTTCTTCGTCTCAGACCTGTGTTAACGTTCCGAAAGCGGAAACCCGGGGAAAACCCAGGCGAGCACCCAGGCGAGCACCCAAACGAGCACCAGCTTGTCTTCGTCAAAAGGCCTTTCGACGAGTTCTCCCAGCTCTGTCACGGGTTCCTCCAAGGAAGGTTCATCATCTTCTCAGCCAACGTGAGTGCAATCCTTGACGCCACTGGCGACATTGCTGATTTGTGAATAGTGTTACAATCTTGGCTGACAGCGCCAGCTCAACAGCGACCAACGCCGCTGCAAATCCCAGCAGGTTCGTGGATTTTCGTATTGGACTACCGAGACTGATTTCCCAAAGTACTGTTGCGGGTTCCCTTGGTTCTGCGGGCTCGAGCTCTCATACTCCAATGATCATTGGCATTATCATTGCTATTATCGTTTTGATATTCATCGTCGTGGCCTCTGTTGTATATCGTCGAAGGAAAATGTTGCGAGAAAGGCGGTTGATGGGGAGCATCCCCTTTCATATGGCTGCTACCAGTGCTGGTCCGAGGTATGTCTGATCATCATTGGTACGTTCTTCATATCAAATCTCAGTGATCTTTCTTCAGTCCATCCGAGTATCATGTCGAATATTCTCCTACCGAAACAGCGACCACCTCTGATCCTTCTCGATCAGGTATAGGATACGCCCCATACCGCGATCTCAAATTACCCTCGATTTCGACCGACAATTTGCACTCTGACACAACTGCTAGCAGTGCAATTCCAGAGACGGCTCTATCTCAACCTCCTCTTCCATCAGCTGCACCGACTATCGACCCGAATCCAGTCTTGATGGCTGAAAATCAGATGCTCCGTGAAGCTTTGATTCGCCATTTACGGCCGAATGCTGTCGAGGACCAGCGGGCGACATGGGATTCTGCGACTCAACCTCCACCATATCCAGCGACTTCTGGCCATCTTGTGTATTCAGAGGCGACGTAATGCACGCGGGTGCGGCCGCCGTTTTGAATTGTGGTACAGAGTACCTCGTGTTGTTTTTCATACATTATAATTATTATTCTTAGGCAATTAGTTGGCAATCTAGAGCTATAAAGGCCATTGGCTGGCCGACCCTCTGCTTGTCCAGGTAGAATTACAACCTTTCTCTTTCCAGTCGACGCATGACGCGGATTTCGATGGCCAATATCTTCCTCGCGGTTTCGGTTTATCGATACTCAGATTGATCAGAGGCAGATGATGCCTACAGTAGGAATCAATCGCAAAGAAATCGTTGGGATTACAGTATGAGCATCAACCTGGCGAGCCGGTTTTGAGTAAACCACGGTCCTAGACCTCATAAGAATCAGCAGCCGAATTCAAAAGGTCACGTACAGTAGCGGTCAGCGGCAAAATCATCGTAATTCTGACGATGAAGCGGATTGAACAGGCGGGAGTCACGTGTGCTAATGGTCTTGTCATCGTCGTCAACGACCAGCAAAATAAACCTCACTTATTCCACAAACCACAACCGCCCGGCGCTCAATAATAACATTCTCAGCGTTTATATCATTTCCTCGCGTCTGTCCCGTGATCCTGTCAAGCGCGAAACCTGTTTGCTTTGTCCCGCCTTTTCATTTCACGAACGCGGTTTCTAGTTCAACCTGCTCAAGCTCATTGCTCATGGTACCATTCAAATATATTGGGAATGTCGTAGAAAGCGCTCCTGGGATAGGAGCTGCAGCCAAACGGATAAAAAAAACACGCCCCCAGACGTCGAGCTGTACCGCCGGATTCAAGGACCTATTATCTCCAGCCGTTTGATCTGACCGCCTGTTTCCTTTCCCAGACCAACGCGACATGATGTCAGGTCTCGTCCTCGGGGTTTACCATAATTCGGACGAACCGTCTCTCTCGCTCTTCTCGACCCTGGTATGCAGCCTGAGGGCGACTCGGAGTCTATTTATGCCTTAACGACGCTAATCCCTTTCTGTAGCATGTCTTTCTGACCCTCATTGTCGTTTCCATGCGTTGTCGCATGATGATGATGATGAAGTCGGATATGGTATTATCGGGCCCGAAGCGGCCCATGTAACCTTGGTACAATGTGTCTCGCGCTGCTATCTAGAAATATTCCTTCCCAACCTCCCCGTATCAGTACCCCTTATCGTCAAAGGACAAAGACCAAGAGACACTAATAACTTGAATGAGAGTACCGGGTTAGGGAAAACCAACGTGCTGAAGTAACTTTAACAAATTTGTGTGTTTCTGAAATGTGGGGGAACATGTAGTATTGCTGGCTCCAATAGAGCTGACGGTGCGTTATTGCTGAATGTTTGGTGCATGAGAGTTGTTTCGTGTAGGGTGAGATCGTGGTTTGGGCCGAGGACGCTACGAGGGATTCGCCGGATGAATGGAGATTTCGCGTGGGGATTAATGAAGTAGCGCCTCGACCACATTTCGAGAATAAAAGAATGGACCTAGCAACATGAGTGCATAAAAGTTAGCTCAGAAAGTGTGTGAAGGAGCGTCACTGGCCTCCGTTAGGAGGACAGAGGAAGACCTGCGAAGTCTTCCTCCTCCTAGCAAGCCCAGGGCTCAAGTTGGTCGAAAATAGGCTCTCAACCATCGTTTTCCGACCCATCGCCTTGGGACGTTTCCCCGGAGCGATCATCCTTGTTACCAAAGACAACCGGGAAACGATTTGTAGATTGTACAAACTTCATCAGGGACTTAACATGTTTTGACTTGTCGCTGAGAAGATGACGGATTTGCAATGCGTTGAGTCGTGTCGCATTTCGTAGGGTAGTCCTTTGTGCTTCATAACGTCTGCATGTAAGGAGGTAATGGGAAACGGTCTCGTCTACGCCACAGTGCTGGCAAAGAGGAGAGTCGACTGCTCGGATCTTGAAGAGATGAGCGTTGAGACCGATATGTGCTGTTCGAAGCTGCGTGAAAATGCTGGCTTCTGGGCGAGAAAGTTCGTCGTAAATACGCTGGATGCGGTTTGGCGAAGGAGTCGGGTCGATTTTTCGCAGGAAGCGGCACTTGGGCGAGCTCGTCCATTCTGAGAGCTGCTGCTGTTTTGCCTCCTTTGTTTTCATGGCGACCAGAGCCGAGCGACTACAGGGAATGAGGTGGTGGAGGATGGAATCTGGGGTGAAGATGTTGGTTTCATCGCCTTCTGCTGCATGATTTGCCTCTCTATCTGCCCTTTCATTGCCTTCCAATCCTCGATGACCCGGGATCCACCGAACCTCCAAGTCGAACGCCTTTCTTTCTTTCCTTAACCTCCGTAGCCTGCGGTAGAATTCTCTGACTAGCATGATGCCCGGACCCGGTCGTTTTGCTTTGAGAGCCAAAATTGCCGCTTGGGAATCAACGAAGATAGTCACCTTGTCTAGGTCCTGAATACTGTCGATTATGTCGAGCCCTAGAAGAGTTCCAACAAGTTCTCCTTGAAAAACAGTATAGTGAGATTCGGGACCAAGATGTAAGCGTCGGATGACTTCCCCGTTCGGGGCGGATTGTAGTTTGCACCACGCTGCCGCCCCGATATTAGCTTGAGAGCCAGACCCGTCGGTGAAGATACAGGTTCTGCTCCCCTTAGACTCGACTTCCTTTGCTTCTGCTGCTGCGCTGTCCTTGTTCCTGGCGATGTGAAAGGTTACCGTATTTGGGACTGCGGTTACCGGAATCGTGTCGACGATTTCGAGAGGGGAATAGAGTTCCGGAAACGCCTCGAAGAGCTTATGGATCGCTGACTTGTGAGATTGAGGGACTCGCTTGCACCTGTTGACAACTTTCTGCAAAGGGTGAGACTTGGGTAAAGAACAGAGTCTCGTAGCTGAGCGAAAAAGGGAGAGATTGAGGCGAATACGCGTTGGAAGGAGGTTTGCGTGAAGGTCCAAGGCTATCGTCGCTGTGGATCTGTGACCTCCGACAGCAATACGACTCGCCAGGCGTTGAGGCTTGGACAGCTTTGCGGCAAAGCCAACAGAGCCGACCAAACGTCTCTCGCCTTTCCTAACTGGATTGAACCAAACCTCCAGAGCATATTCCATTCTCGGAATGACCAGACCTATGTAAAGTCTTCGGACAAACTTCTGCGGCATACCATTTGAGGCGTTCGAAAGGCGTGCAAGAGCAATGGCGGCTTTCGTCCCCTTGGCGATGGCATATTCCACATGGACCTTGAAGTTTAGTGATGAGTCGACGTGAACACCTAGATACTTGGCGCTCGGGCTGGGTCGAATCGTGTTGCCGGCAATAGTGATAGAGAGTTGGGAGTCTGAGGACGGAGTTGACCTCCGGGGATGATGGACTAGCTGATATTTGTCTAGGTCGAATTTTGATGCTGAGTCGACGCTCCAGCCCAAGCCTTCGGCGCCCAGCTTCTCCAGTTTCGCGATGTTCTCCTGGATGGTGTCGCTGACAACCACCATGGCTGTATCGTCAATATAGCCGAGGATCTTATCGTTTCGCTGGAGTACATCCTTTCCGATTTCCAGCAAGCTTGAGCTGTAGATCAGATACAGGACGACGCTGAGAGGTGAACCCTGAGGGATTCCAGTTGGGACTGAAACACCCTCCTCGATATGGTCGTCGAAGAGCAAAGAGGTAGAACGGTTGGCTAGGAAAGAGCCAGTCCAGTCGACTAAGTCGTCGTCTAGACCCATTCCCCTCATCCTTTCGAGAAGCCTTAGATGCGAGACGTTCGGAAAAGCGGCTGAGATGTCCATGTATAAAACACTGGCCACCTTGCCCACTCTCCAAGCATCCTTTACAGTCTGGGTCAGAAGCAAGAGCGGGTCCGAAGTGCACCGCCCCGCTCTTCCCCCAAAATGATGCACTGGAAGAATCTTACGACCTTCCAGAACTCGAGCCATCATTTCAGCGACTGTCGCCTCCATGGCTTTCCCAATAGTCTCTTCAAGAGCAATCGGCCTGTAGGCTTTGGCGATCGTGTAGTCATCCTTGCCGGGTTTTCGTAATACTATCGTCTTGAACTGTCGAAGAACCATAGGGAAGTGTCTGAGAGCTAACGAGCGGGTCAGCAGAGCGTGAATTATCGGAACGAACGTATCTGAAGCAGATTGGAGCGCGATATTAGGTATTCCAGAAGGTCCTGGAGCCGAATACGGCTTTGCTTTCATCAGCGCCCGTTGAACGTCGTCTAGTGAGATCGCCGGCGTTCGGATAGTTCGTTTGGGTTGCTCCGTTTCTCGAGGTTCGACGTCAGGGTCTTCAGGGAAGAATGATGAAGCAAAGATCTTAGCTTTTACCCGAGGGTCTGCTGTGGCCTGTCCCCCGGGTTTCATCATCGCAGGCGTCCTGGTAGGACCAGACTTCTCTCCAGGCTCTGTTGCATACTTAGCAGCCTTCCATATCTCCGTGTCCAGCACTTCGGTGAGCCATTCTCTCCAGTGTCTCCGTTTCTGCCTTCTAACTTCCCCCCTGAACTTCTTCTTCCATGTCTTCATTCTCTCCCAACTGCTGTCCGATCTCTCTTTACTCCACTTCTTCTGACTTTCCCTCACTCGAACCCTGAGCTCCGACAGTTCCTTCGACCACCAGCGCTTCGAATACTTTGACGGTCGTGACATCTTGACCTCCTTGCCGAGAATCGATTTGGTTTCTTCGATGATCGCGTTTGTGAGGTCGTCCAGGTCTGAAGCCGATTTTGCTGACTTGATGCACCGGACCATTTGAGCTAAGATGACACTTGCTTGTACTCGGTTATTGAAAGATTCCCAGTCGACCTCACGGAGCAGAGGTCTCGACGTGGGTTCGTTGCGCATAAGGGAGAGATCGAGGTCAGATACTGTCATTTGATGCCAAGAGCCCTCACCGAATCGTGTGCCACACTTCGTGACACACGGCGCTAGCGTTTCCTTATCCGCAAAGACCAAGTCGATAGTCGATGTCGTCTTGTGAGCGCAGGAAGTATGAGTTACTGTGCCTGGCTTTGTACATAGGTCGAGGTCGATGGAAGCAATGAGGCGGAGAAAACTCTCTGTGTCACTTGCTTGACATCGTTTGGCGTATCCTGGACCTGCCCACCAAGCATGATGCTTGTTGAAGTCACCGAGCATGAATACTGGGCGTCGGGAAAGCGAATTTTGGAAATGGCGGCGGAGTTCGGTGATTGTTGTGTTGGAGTCTGGGATATTGTAGACTGAGTAAAGGTCAAGAGCTTTGTCGTGGAGTGTAAGGGATATCGCAGCGACGTGAGTACTGTCTACCGAAATTTGATTCCAGGTGGATGAGTCGATAAGGTTGCTAATGTAGAGGGCGCTTCCAAATCTTCCATCAGCGCCAGGTCGTTTCGTTGGAACCACTCGCGTCCAATGGCTGGGAGAGAGAGACGGAATATCGAAGTCTTTCGGACATTCCTGAATGCATAGAATATCAGTGTCATTGGGCGTAATGTTGTTTAGTAGAGAATGTAGAATAGTCGTTGATTTTCCTATGTTTAGACTTTTGATTCGTAGTGGTATCGCTTTGGGTTTACGATGATTCATGTGTGGCGCAGCGAGAAGCTCGAGCTGCAAGTCGAACGGTCCCGTTCAAAAGCCTGCTGTCTGAATGAGCAGGACTTATCGAAGGAGAAGTGAGAAGAGTCGATGGTGGCGGCATTTGGATCGCTGAGACGTGCTCTTTCGCAGAGAACACATTTTGGCGATATCCGGCAGTCACGGACTGAAAGGCATTTCGATGGATGAGGACAAGGGCAGGTAGCAGTCGGGTGCTTTTGCGCGCAGCGAGCACAGAAGGCGATTCCAGTGGGACATTGGTACGATTTGTGACCCCATTCTTGACACGTAAAGCATTGGTCAGGACCGTTTCGATACCACTCGCCGAAACAAAGAGCATGCTCAATGAACAGTCCGTGGTTGAAAAGCTTGTTTGCAAGCTCTTCCGTCGAAACCGTGATGACCAACGACGACGACATTTTGCCCCGTGTTAGCGATTTGGGATTAAGCCAGCGTATATCAAGGACGTTGTAGCTGGTTAATTCCGGGTTGCTGTCGAAAACACGGTCCCAATCGTTTCTATTCTCTGGATCAAAGGTCGTCGAAACAGAGTGAATTACGATTTTGAAGGCCCTGGTGAAAAGGGTGGCTCCACGGGCGAGGCGAGCAATCCAAAGGTCTGAATGCTGTAGCAGTCGTGTCGCTTCTGGTTCCGATTTGGTGAAGACTGTGAGCTTGTCTCGACCATCGGGGTTGACGCCAGAAATGCTGATGTCGTTGAGGGAAGGGTGGTCGCAGCCTCGGATTGCTGACTGGACTCTTATCGCGAGATTCTTGCGGGTGAGGGAGCGAATCTCGACCGCGTCTGGTGAATCTCGAATGGAAACCGTGACCGAAAATCTGGGCTTCGCTGGAATTTGAGGCGCCTGCTGCTGCTGCTGCTTTGCTGGTTGATGTTTCTGACCAGACTGAGGGAATGTTGGAGCTGCCGTGGCTTGAGAAGGACCTTTGCAAGTCGAGGAGGGAATATCCTGAATTCTTTTCAAGACTTCATTGATTTTCCTTTCGACGCTTCCCAGCTTCTCTCCAATGACATCCCCAACCGACTGCTGCTGCTCCCGTCTTTCTACTGGGCCTTTCTCCATCTCTCTCTCTCTTCCCAAAAGGACCGCTCCAACTTCTGCCAGATCTCTAAGCTTTTTCGTCGCTTCTACTCCTGCTCCTTTCCCCTTGGCGTTCGTGTCTGAGACTGCTAACCGTGTTATCTGGATTATCGCGTTGAATACACTGGCGGCATCTTTTAGGGCTGGGGGATGAATCGAGCTTGCTAGGATGTGAGCCGTCGTCTTTCCGTCTGGTCCGCTGGCCGTGATTTTGTCTAGAAGGGACGGGGCGTCCTTCTTCGGCTTGGGGTTCGATGGCGACTGTACGTGAGACGGGTCAGCACTGAATGAAGAGCAAGAGTCGACTTCCCCATCGTCAGATGGCGGAGAGAATGTCCTTGCAGACAAACTCTCCCCTCGCTTTGCAGAACGACCCTGGTTTGTTCCTTCGACCAAAGGTGAGACCAGCTGTACATTTCCACTGACATTCTGGGGAGTGACGTTCGATTCCGAGGAGGTCTGGGCATGCTTGGCGACGAGATTTAGCGGGCGGAGACCGTTCGAGGTGGCTGCTGCTGAAGATGGGCTAGCTGCTGCGGCACCTGCAGCAACGTTTGACCAGTCCGAAGGGTGGAAAGGGTATATATCCGGGGCTTTCCCTTGGGCTCTGGTGGTTCTCTTGGGGATATCTGTATTTTTAGCGCAGCAATCATTTTTCTTCGGAGCAGAGTCGACTTCCCGTATACCCGTTGGCGGAGGTTCACCCTTTGACAGGATTCCCTCCCCTCGCTTTCCAAGAGCACTCGGGACGGCCTTCCGTGAATTCTTGGTGGCATTACGGGGAATAGACGACGACGAAGATGCTGATGCATTATTGTGGGCGCGTTTGTTCATTCTGGCGTGTTTCGGGGCAAAAAGAATGTCGTTCGAGTGGTATTAGATTATAGAGCTAGGATATCCAGGAGAACAGGAAGACTACGCTAAGCTAAGACCTATGCGACACCTATTCCGAACGGCCAGCAGAGCCTGGACCGTGGGAATTTTAATTGAGGTGGTGGCACGGATCAAAGAGCGTCCCGCGTTGTCGCATAACCCAGGTATGTCTACCAGGATCTTCTACAATAATTCCAATACCGACATTTTCATCTGGCGTAGAATTCCGCCGCTTTCCTGGCTCAAGAATCCAAAAAAGGCGCGAAAAGACGAGGAGAATACAATTCAGGATCAGGACTGGAGAGACGGTTATATCACGGGGAAGAAGGTTGCATTTCGGAACGTGAGCCGCTCTTTTCGCCAGAATGTCCCAAGCTTAGATGGTTTCTAAATTCTTGCAGGCCGAAAACTGATTCCCCTTCGCTTGAACCGGTCAAGGATGATCGAGCTCCGAGAACCTTGCATTCTGGATCCTCATTTTGAAGCTGTGGAGTACGGTTCAGGCCATAGAACGGACGACGGCGCGATTGGATGTGGTTTCGGCAATCCAAGGCGAGCATCGCCTTCCCTATTCATAGCGGAAATCATCGTCTAACAATGACACAGATTCTCCCAAAACCCTGGCTTCGGCTCCCTAGTAACAAGGATAGAATCAGACAGCCAGAAAGCCTCAGAATCTAGATAAGAGGGCTAGACGTTCGATCAGAGGTGCAATCGTATCGTTGGTGAGTGACGTTTTACTGTACCATGGCAAGTACAGTGTCAGATCTCAGCTCACAAAATCCACAGTGCAATGTGTCTCTTTCAGACGAACTTTCATGAATCACCGGTTGGTTGAAATGGTCAACAGTGTCCTGTTCCATGCTCAAGCGCTCATGGCTGATGCCGGGCCTTGTCTGAGAATCATCTACATGGATTAATCTGTTATTGTTCTATTTACGAGTAACTAAGTAGTAACCATTTACATTCTGATATCTAGTCTACATACTGCCAGTTTGTTTCACTTGTCTCTAGTGTAGTATTATTCCATCATTCGTGGTACGCAACATCACCATTGTCGAATTTCATCTCAGAGTCAGAGCAGATCTTTCGAAGTAGCTTGACATCTCGTGCAGAGAATCCCAGGCCGTCGTCAAGTCGCAGCCTGCGGAATAAGGAGCCATGGTTCCACCGGCTCTCCACCATTTTGGCAAACGAATGTGATTTGCAAGGTAGCTTCCCAAACAAGTACATCGTTGACAGAGATTGTCCTGAATGAGCTGGTACTCCATTACGGTGACACGAGAGTCGGTCTGTGACGGCGTCGGTGAAACATTTGTCACAGGCAAGTTGTAGGTGTTGAAGGGCCGGCAAAGCCTCGAGAATTTCCAGCAAGACATCTGGGGTGATTTGTATGGGATTCAGGGCAATCATGACCAACCGGCGACAATAATTGGACCGACGAGCGAGATTTGCGATACATCTCGGATCGGACAAAGACGAGCGAATGATCAAATGCGCCAGAGAAGGCGTCTCGATGTGGTTGAGAAGATGGGTGACCGCAATGGGAGAAGATGTGGAAGATATAGTCAAATGAAATAGCTTGTCCAATGAAGTTATGGTATCTGGAACTTCCAAAGTATCAGAGACGCCGATAGTGCAATGCTGTAGGTTGGTTCCAAAGGCGAAAAGAGGAAAAGCATTCACTGAAGGGCGCTCGTGAACGTTGGAATAGCGTTTAATCTGATCCCATGGTAGCTCTAGCATATCTAGATCACCTATCTGAGTGCGAAGAAAGCGCAGTTCAGGCGCATACATGAAAACATTCATGACACGGCTCAGGCGACGACCACTGGAAATGACGAGCGATTCTAGACCCTGCAGGCAACCTTGAATCTGGGAGATATGGTCCCAGAATTCGCCGGAGTTGCTGTGGATGACCAGATTACGCATTTGGCAGGAAGCTGATAGAATGATGGGAAGAAGAGGATGGTTTCTGGTGTAATTTGTTGAGACCCAGAGCACCACAGACAATGGCACTGATCCAGCACGTTGTATTTGTCGAAGGAGCATGTTCGTACGACCAGGTGGAGGTAGATCGGAGCCTATGGCGAGCCCAAGAGTAGACCAGAGAGCTTGGCAGGTCAAAGCTGTGGCTCGCCATTCTCTGCAGACACGAATGACTGTGCTATTTATATTGTGTCGCTCCTTCTTGATGAAGTCCGCGACAAAAGCGGGAATGCTGCCTGTTTTGGGGACGATTTCAGGTCCTTCAAGCAGATCGACGCAGTGCAAAAAGATCTCCTGCAGAACGTCAGACGGGAGCTTCCTCGCTGGCGCCAACAGACGATCATAATTGTCGAGATCCTGAAAAGCAAGCACTTTCGCATCTCGCATCTCGTCCAGAGCACAAGCGAGCTGTGCTATCGATTCGTCGACGCCATTTAGAAATTCGATGCAGCTGGAGCGTTTTCTGACCAACAGCGCTTCGTCTGAATCGAGCAGTCGATGATTGGAATGAAGAAGGTCCTGCATTCTCGCTGAACCGAAATTGCACTGGCGACCGCGGTTATGTGACATTTCTGAAACGTTTCCTTGAGAGAAGAACACGATTGATACTGTATTGCACGCACTGTGAATCCTTTAACTGAATATCCCAGGTCTGTTGCCTATTGCTTCAGTCTTTCTTTCTTGAGACCGCGAACCACCGTGACGGGCGCAAATACTAAGATTTTGGCACGGAAAAATAAGGAAGTTGGTGCTGTCAAAGATGTATAACGGCGAGAAGACTTCTTTTGAGAATTATGAGGAAGGTTTCGCACGAGAGGAATAGACGTGGGAATTTTGTGTTGCTTTACTCTCAAAGTATTGGTCAGCGGATTTGTCAGCTCAACACGCTTCGTTCTGACCTTTTCAAAACCATTTCGCAGAAATGTATGGAGCTCGTCGTTGGAGACAGAAATCCCACCTGCCCTATTTGCGAGTGTATCCTCAGTGAATATTGGTGTATTGATGGCCGATCGGCTCGAGCCAACACCGAATTCAGTATTCTTGATCCTGCGATCGCGGCTGGCAATGTGTCACTTGCCTTCCGCTCAGAACTTTTTTTTTTTTTTGTGTTTGGCCGTGTTCAGCGTGGCCTGACCTTTAAATCGAACTATCACCAATCCTGTAGCTTTTCAGATAGAAAACGGTAGGTTGTTGATCTTCTGTGATTTGTCTCCTGATAACTGTCACAGATATCTGAAAATGTCATGTCTTTCTCTCCATCGGAATGCAAGCATTGTCGGTGCACAATCGAACCTCGTGTTTCCCCGCTATCCACAGCTATTATGCTCAGACCGACCACCGTCAGATCGAGAGAGACCGGCCATCATCGATGCATCATCGCTGATCTCGAGTTTCGCGAACAAGAACTGTTGGTCGTGAAGAAGCAGATCCCCCGACTGAAGAGCTGGAAATCGCAGTGGAGGCAGATGTGGTTGGTAATAGAGCGATTCTTCATCCTATCCGACGAGTACCGCTAGAGCTGTTCCAGGAGATATTCAAACTTTCCTGCGATGACAACCAGGCTGGCGAAACGAATGATGGAATCTGATCTATGTTTCACAACAGCGGCGAGAGATATCAACTCCCAATTGCTCTGCCTTTTGGTCGAACATCGACATATCCTTCTCTGAGGGGGCATTGCAACGAAAGCTCGCATACAGATCGCTCGTTACCAAACGGGGATTGATCGCAAAAGCTCATCACTTCACTGTTCAATTTCTCTGTTTCAGTGTTATACACGGATGTGACAACATTTTTTCCGTGGATCCGGAGGTATCGATCATGGGCTTGCACATATCCATCGATGACGGCCAAGATACAACAAGTACCACCCAGTCATAGCCTGAAATCAATCATTGCGACAGCTAAATCGCGGAACGGTCCGAACGCCGAGACTTGTCATCATTTACAACGGGGCACCAGTAGGTATAATTCTGAGGCGCTGCAGTCTGGCTAAGCACTTCTTTAAACAAACACTGCCTTGGGCCTGTTACCGCCTCTCTAACGCTGGTAGAGGGCAAGCTTCTCGTTAGAGAGGCTGGTCGCAATGCTAATCCCGATGGGGTGCGAGCAATCCGCGTTATAAAGGAATTATTTTAGCGGATGAGAATTCCATTGTGGCACCCCAAAGTCATTGTACCCAATATCTGACCATTTAACGACGTTCCGCTCATTAGAGAGTCGGTCAGCACTGCCTGTCAGATCTATTCTACCATCAGTCTCGACCGCGACGTCAGGTAATCCGAACTCGTACAAATTATAGAAAGGCAGGACAGAAAGAAGGAAAGTGAGGTATATATACAAGCCTTCCATCCGCAGAGCCAGGAAATGTAAGTCGAAGATAACTCAAGTCCATCAGCATCCCAACAAACAGGCAAATAAATCAGACTCTAATTCCACTAAGGACATCTTTCGTCATTGAACGGTCTAATATCTCAAGTGAGAAATTGGTGAGGAAAGCTGCATGGAAAGAGAAATCTAACAGACCAACTCCAAGATGATGACGTGATCGCCGTTCAATTCAAATAAGCATCAATAACATATGTTTCTCGTCCTAGTACTCAAAGAAAAACAGATACTAGTACCAAAGAAAACAAAGTCCACTTGATACACACGTAAAACCAAGAAAAAAAGAGACTAGACTACTGCTTTCATTGTCGTCCATCGACCACTATTTGAAGTACCATCCTTCGCTGTCAGTGATGTAATCCATGGAGCCGTCTGGCTGGCTTTGACCTCCCATATTGATAGCGTCAGCCGCCGAGTGAGAGTAGGAGAACAAGCTGCAGGTAAGCAGAGGCGATCCGTCCTAAAAAGGTCTAAATTAGGACGAGTCACTCAGCACCACAAATTATCACTTGCCTTTCCGTTAACATCGTGATAAGCTGAGAGAGTCAGCGCTATATAAGCTCGTGAAGGAGAAAGAACCTACTATTGATGAAGGTGCATCCGGAAACAGACAAGCACATTGCCTTGCAGTCTGATGTGAACAGTCAGTCTCGTGTGCTTTCTCCTTCAATGATTAACGAACCGTCGACAGTTTCAGTTAAACCATACGTGATATAATCATCTGCCTGGATAGCAGCCTCCCTAAGTGTGCTATCAGTCTCCAGAATAACTTTCAAACAATGTACTTACAGACCGTAGAAGACCTGGGTCCATCCGGTCTTCGGTGGGTGAGGCTTGGGGCACTTGAGAATATCAAATGGCAAGAATCTCAAGATTGAGCAGATGTACTGCTTCAAGTATGAGCATGAGTCGATCTTATCAAAGTCTGAATACATACATTGTCAGTGAGGCAAGGAAGCTGGTAAGGAAGCCTCTCGGGATGAATGCCATTGTACCAACCCGGCTTCCCATGCTTCCAGGCAGGAATTGGAGCACCGTAATGGTTGGCCTTGTTGAGAGTGAGCCCCAGTGCCTGAGCCTGGTCAGCGCGAGTCGTTGGGGTCGCGATAGAGCCCCCAAGAGACGCGAAAAAGAGAGTCGAAGCCGCAAAGATGGAAGAGAACTTCATGACTGGTAATGTGTTAGTGGGTTCAAACACACTGAATATCGAAAAAGACTGTCTAGACTTTATACACATTTCGAAAACAGGGCCGACGCATACCTTGAAAATCATTTCTTTCACCGCTGTATTTCCACGTTGAATAAGGATCGACATGGACAGACAGAATGCGACGGGAGCTCTTGTCTAACCGTTGTGACTCGCCGCGCCTGCCAAATATTCCAGAAGGTCGTGAACTATGACAGGAAGTGCATAAGATACAAAGCGCCAGAGCCGAGAATATGATGAACTGATCACCATTATTGTTTCAGGAATTTCAGTAGTATGTACTATGAGGTGGCTCGATGCGCGGACCAGTGAAACAAAAGCCACTGAGTGGCAAACACAAGTCCTCGTTTTGAGAGCACCGAGGTTTTGACTTGCTCCTTCGGAACTCGCCGAAACACTGCTGGGTGCTGGATACGGCAGAATCCATCACGGTCATTGCCGTGCCAGTGTGAGACTCATCAGATGACTTACCCCGTGCTGATGAATTAGCTCTGAAAATGGCTCACGAACGAGGTGGTAAATAGGACTCATAACAGACTTGGTTTCTTCGGCGATTTCGTTACAAGGATACACTATTTGGATTGTTCCATTTTTCCTCGACAGTCAGGTTCATTTAGCCTGTCTGTGTTGGAACTCCGCCGAGTCAATCAATGTCCTGAAAAGCCTGGACTGTCCTGATGGTCGGAGACTGTGGGCATTTGAGAAATTGGGTCGACCATGACATATGTTGCTTGTCAGATTCAGGACGAGAGCGATTGACAAACAAGGAGGACAGTCATTGTCAGGAACAGCGAAACGTCCATCTCATTGGGAAAACTTTGAATTTTTGCAAAGACACACGTGAAGGTCGAAGCGAGAGACATTTTACTGGACCCGGGCCGAGCTGCGACCTTGTCTTGCTCAACAACAGCAGTTGACAAATTTTCAGGCTTCAAATCTGCCCTGCTCCTCCTGAAAAATCTCCACTTGCCTAAAATCCCATCGAGGAGCCACGGAAATATGGAGGAAATTAACTATCATCTTTTTCAGGGTCCAAGCGCCGTAATTGTAGCCTCGTTACCAAGACCCTCGTCGCTCTACCGAGGTTCTCGAGATGAGGGACCTACCGTAATTGAAACTCTCATCGAGTAGAAACCAAGGCAAGTTATCGGCATGCCTCTCATGACGGGTGACCCAGGCACTCGAGCCTCTCAATTTTGGTTGTCCGAGGCCTCCAAAGTTAGTATCAGTGCAATGGTTAAATCATCGCAAACCCACCCCGAAGTCGTCCTCTACGCTGTGGCTGCTCGCGGCTGAGATCATCGCGCTAAAGAATACGCCAAAAAAGCATGGATTTCAAAGGCGTTACGGCGGAGACAACGTCCACTGTGAAAGTTCGTAGGTTCTCGAATGACGAAGCTATCATTGATCTTGTCTACAGAACTTATTGACGACCCTGAAGTCCATGTCATATACAACGCTTTATCCAATGCTCTCCATTTCGGACCAATGGGGGGAAGGCCGACCTCCGGCGGCAAATATGAGTCCCATTTTTTGCCGAGCGTCAGAAACTCTGGGCATGACTCAGCCTCCGTCATCTGACCATCCCCATTGAGGGCGATCTTGGCGCAGCTCCCACCCAACAAACAAGCTGACAAGTCGGACTCGTAATGGACGATCAAGGCTCTGAATGGTGGAAAACATGCTCTCATCGAAAAGTCTGATTGTTCTAGAGGCATTTCATTATTGTTACGTCTCCCTGCCAGATGCCGTTCAACTCCTTGAGATTTTCCTCATCAGTTTTCATCCTGAGGCTGTTCACGTTCAAAGGGGCTTCCCAAGGAGAGGATTGGTGGACGATAGCGGCTCTCCTTGCTCAAAGCTGATCAGCTCTTCACGGTATCAGATCGAGGCATTTGTCGCCAAGGTGAATACAAACTTAGGTTGAGCCACAGGACACCATTATTATTGACAACTTGAAATTAATCGAAGCTATTCACGCCAACGTACTACTTCCGATTGTTTCTATCTGATAATCTTGCACTACTCATCCAGGCTATTGTCTCGCAGGATAAATTTGGAAGCCGTCCACTCTCGAAATATCACAGATAATAAGCCTTTAACTGAAACACGAGTGCTGTATCTGGGTGCCAATGCCAGGGAGGCCTCCTGCTATGTATCGATTAACAGTCATATATAGGAAATACTCATGGTCACACTTAGTAACCCTGATTTACTCTTGGTCCAATAACTTCACTGCAAGTGGATATTTTTCCAAGTGCTGAGTTGTAAAGGTGTTGCATTTTGAGGTGTGAAGAATCTGATAGCAGTTAAATCTGCTGAGATATGTGAATTCCAGATGTGTACATTCAATTATAGAGTTCCGGCAAAATGAGAAATTTACAGCTTGAAATACAGGTAACACAAAGCAAATACGATCCAAGGAGTGGAGAAATGTTGCTTTTTAGAGTTGGTTTCCATCTTATTTCAAGTCAATAAAGCCATTTGTGAGTGAGAAATTGAGATCTGAAAGGGAAATGATAAAATCACGGTTATTAAGTGTGACCACAAGTACGCAAAAAACAACCAGTCCAAGCACCAAGTTCGAGCAAAGATATATCATTCAAGCTCTCATCCAGCAAGAGGCACATATGCAGATAGAATGCCATTAGTCAGTCTCCCCTATGTAGACTACATGTGTTATGAACAAAGATGTACCACCCAGTCACCATTAATGAAAAAGGATAAGGATAGTGTACTGCTAATGCAGCAACGAAAGGGACCATGAGTATTGGCCCGATTTGTATGACCATCCGAAGACGCTTTCATCCTCGCCCAGATAGCTCAATTTTGAGGATGGCGACGCTGGACTCGGGCTCGGACTCGGAGGGTTTTTTTTCTTTTTCTCGTCCTTTTCCTTCCCGTTACTTGGTTCTTCCTTCGTCCGGTTACGCCATTGTTTCGACCCTTGTCCCATGGGTGGCCCTATCATCCGCAATCTCTCGTAGTGTGCGATAAGGCCATTGTCGGGCTTGACCACAAATTTGAATCCTTAACATCCTCGCTATAAACTTTTCCCTCTGTTCGGGACTAACACGAGTCCAAAACAGTCCAGGCTCTTCAGGGCACTGATTGATTCGGAGCAACAGAGACGTGCTGAATGAACCTGACTGTCGAGGAAAAATGGAACAATCCAAATGTGTCCTTGTAACGAAATCGCCGAAGAAACCAAGTCTGTTATGAGTCATCTGATGAGTTTCACACTGGCACGGCAATGGCCGTGATGGATTCTGCCGTATCCAACACCCAGCAGTGTTTCAGCGAGCTCCGAGGAGCGAGTCAAAACCTCGGTGCATGTCCTAAAATGAGGACTCGTGTTTGCCACTCGGTGGCCTTGTATTTCACTGGTCCGGGCTACTTGAATCGAGCCACCTCATAGTACATACTGGAATTCCTGAAACAATAATGATGATCAGTCATCATATTCTCGGCTCTGGTGCCTTGTATCTTACGCACTTCCTGTTCTAGTTCACGACCTTCTGGAATATTTGGCAGGCGCGGCGAGTCACAACGGTTAGACAAGAGCTCCCGTCGCATTCTGTCTGTCCATGTCGATCCTTATTCAACGTGGAAATACAGCGGTGAAAGAAATGATTTTCAAGGTATGCGTCGGCCCTATTTTCGAAATGTGTATAAAGTCTAGACAGTCCTTTTGGATATTCAGTGTGTTTGAACCCACTAACACATTACCAGTCATGAAGTTCTCTTCCATCTTTGCGGCTTCGACTCTCTTTTTCGCGTCTCTTGGGGGCTCTATCGCGACCCCAACGACTCGCGCTGACCAGGCTCAGGCACTGGGGCTCACTCTGAACAAGGCCAACCATTACGGTGCTCCACTTCCTGCCTGGAAGCATGGGAAGCCGGGTTGGTACAATGGCATTCATCCCGAGAGGCTTCCTTACCAGCTTCCTTGCCTCACTGACAATGTATGTATTCAGACTTTGATAAGATCGACTCATGCTCATACTTGAATCAGTACATCTGCTCAATCTTGAGATTCTTGCCATTTGATATTCTCAAGTGCCCCAAGCCTCACCCACCTAAGACCGGATGGACTCAGGTCTTCTACGGTCTGTAAGTACATTGTTTGAAAGTTATTCTGGAGACTAATAGCACACTTAGGGAGGCTGCTATCCAGGCAGATGATTATATCACGTATGGTTTAACTGAAACTGTCGACGGTTCGTTAATCATTGAAGGAGAAAGCACACGAGACTGACTGTTCACATCAGACTGCAAGGCAATGTGCTTGTCTGTTTCCGGATGCACCTTCATCAATAGTAGGTTCTTTCTCCTTCACGAGCTTATATAACGCTGACTCTCTCAGCTTATCACGATGTCAACGGAAAGGCAAGTGATAATTTGTGGTGCTGAGTGACTCGTCCTAATTTAGACCTTTTTAGGACGGATCGCCTCTGCTTACCTGCAGCTTGTTCTCCTACTCTCACTCGGCGGCTGACGCTATCAATATGGGAGGTCAAAGCCAGCCAGACGGCTCCATGGATTACATCACTGACAGCGAAGGATGGTACTTCAAATAGTGGTCGATGGGCGACAATGAAAGCAGTGGTCCGACTAGTAATCTTTTGTCTTGGCTTTACATCGGTTGAACAATGTATTGGGTGGATTCTGTTTTCTTCAGTGCTCGTATTTGTCTTTTTTTGAGTAAGTACTAGGACGAGAAACATATGTTATTGATGCTTATTTGAATTGAACGGCGATCACATCATCATCTTGGACTTGGACTGTCAGATTTCCCTTTCCATGCAGGTTTCCTCACCAATTTCTCACTTGAGATATTAGGCCATTTAACAAAAGAAGTCCTTAGTGGAATTAGAGTCTGATTTATTGGCTTGTTTGTTGGGATGTAGGACATCTGATGGACTTGAGTTATCTTCGACTTCGACTTACATTTCCTGGCTCTGCGGATGGAAGACTTGTATATATACCTCCCTTTCCTTCCTTCTGTCCTGCCTTTCTATACTTTGGACGAGTTCGGGTTAACTGACGTCACGGCCGAGACTGATGGATGAATAGATTTGTGACAGGCAGTGCTAGTCCGGTGACCGATTTTCTAATGAGCGGCAAGCCCCTCGATAGAGCGGCCTCATTCCGATGGCTTGCTAGTTTGAAGGGAATAAGGTGTTCTTTGCGCACATGTAATTCCAAACCAAAATGAAAATGAGTAGACAATCATGCCTGGGGACATTTTGTCTAGAACTGGGTACCAGAAACGTCGTTGAATAGTCAGATATTGAGGTATAATGACTTTGGGGTGCCAAAATGAAATTCCCATCGCCTGAAATAATTCCCTTATAAGACGATTGCTCGCACCCCTTCGCGATTAGCATTTTGCGACCAGCCTCTCTAACGAGAAGCTTGCCCGCTACCAGCGTTAGAGAGGCGGTAACTGTCAGGAGGAACATTTGTTCCTGCCTGGTTGTCGGGGCGAGCTCGAGCTTCATTGGGTTTCCTCGGATCATTGCTCCATCGCCAATCACATATGTCTCCACGGAGACTTCCCGCACTTCCTGCAGTCTGGCGATCTGCTTCTTCACGGCCAACAGCTCTTGTTCACGAAACCCGAGATCAGCGATGATGCATCGATGATGGCCGGTCTCTCTCGGTCTGATGGTGGTTGATCTGAGCATAATAGCTGTGGATAGCGGGGAAGCACGAGGTTCGATTGTGCACCGAACATTGTCGTGCCGACAATGCTTGGGAGAGACATGACGTTCTCAGGTATCTGTGACAGTTATCCGGAGACAAATCACAGAAGATCAACAACCTATCGTTGTCTCTCTGAAAAAGCTGCAGGATTGGTCATGGTTCGAATTAAAGGTCAGGCCAAGCTGAACACGGCCAAATACAAAAAAAGGTACAGAAGGCGAGTGACACATTGCCAGCCGCGATCGCAGGATCAAGAATATTGGCTTGAGCTTTCTTGCAACTATGATCAACGGGGAACAACTACTGTACATAGAGGATCAAAGAGGATCTGGACATCGCTTGGACTGCGGCGGCCGTCGATCGGCCATCAATACACCAATATTCACTGAGGATACACTCTCAACAGCACATGTGGGATTTATGTTTCCAACGACGAGCTCCAGTGGCCACTGTGAGAGTGTCGTGGAATAGGGTCTAATAGGGTGTAGCATAAGCCTTTGTAATTCTCATGATTTGGCCAGATCAGATTTATTGGAAGACTCTTCCAGTACGTTCCATTACATTCCACTACTATCCAGACCTTCTAGTATTAGGTATATAAGATCAAGTAGAAGTACCATCAAAAACCATGTACTTACCCACCATTTGAACTAGCTCTTCAGCTCTTTAACCAAACCTCTGTATGAATGCTAGATTCCCTTCTGATCAACATACTGTGATGCTGTAGCTCCTGTATCTTGAATATCAACCCTTTAGTGATGCCTTGGCCTCTGTAAGGTTTGATCTCTCTTCTGTCTCATCAAGCTATTGTGACACCGTGGGCTCCTGTATCTTGAATGTCAACCCTTTAGTGATGCCTTGGGCTCCAAAGAGTTAGATCTCTCTCTCATACATAAGTGTAAGACTCAAGAACAATCAGACTCAAGTATCTATTTGTAACAGATACATGACAGAGTCTGGAATATGCATAAAACTTGTAGTGTAAAAGTTTCTCTAGCTAGATTGGAAACTCATTCATCGCTTGAACAGCCGATCTCGCAGCTTCTCTCGACACAGCATCATACTCCTCTTCTTCAGCCACCCTCTCAAATTCCACCTTCCATGTTCTCCAATTCTCCAGATTCCATAGTGACTTTGACTCTGTCGCAGGTGTGTTAGACAATTCTGAGTCTGTCTCTGTTGCCTTGGACACCGTTGCGGTCGCTGCCTTGCATGCCTCAAAGACCCATTTCCCAATATCTCTCTGAAGCCATTCTGCAGCAGCAAAAATCTCTCCGCTATGTCTGCCTACCGCTCCAAGACCTTCCCATAGCTGATTTTTTGGCCAACCGTCTGTTGGCCGATTCCAAGGCAGCCCTTTCTTTGGCTGATTGGCAGGCAGTATCTTCTTGAGGGCGCTATACTCTGACTGATCAGATATACCAGCCACAGTAATATTCGCAAGGAAAGCCTGATAGTTTCGCCATCGCTCGCGTTCTTCTGAATCTGGTTTTTCGACTCCAGACCAATCGTACGAGAGAAAACCTGGTAGCGGTGTGAGCGGGGGTGAAAAAAGAACAAAGAAAAAAGAGAAAAGAGAAAAACTCACGTTGACCGTATTCTTGCAAGTCCCATTGGTGAAACCTATTCTCCAAATAATCCTTATATAGTTCAATCAAATTGTCCTGACCGCTGAGGTCTGTAGAGCTTGTTTGGGGAAGATGCTTTGCGGGAAGCTTGGAGAGCTCTGCCAGGAGCTCGATAAGGATATGCGATCTTTCTGGTGGGCATGCTTCGGCAGCACAGGCGATACCAATGATCAAGCACCACATGTCGCCCAATGGGTTAGGAGCGAAAATTCGCCCGTTGAGACCGTTGTTCTCTTCTTCTAGGGTCAGCTGGTGAGGTTGTGATCGCTTTAAAACGGCCGCCAGGCGCGTTAGGGCGGTTCTTGTTGTGAGTTCATCGAATTGTTGGGCTGCGATGAAGGGATTGATTGAACCATTGACCAGCGATCCAATGATTCGTTTGAGGTTAATTGTCTCGTCGTCGTCGTCGTACTCTAAGCCCCAGCGCCAGATCAATGGTAGTGGTTCCGGCATGATGAGCGCCTTGGTTGGTTTCACGGCTCCTAATTGTGATGCTCAGCTGCCGAGGCTGTGCTTGTTTCAACCCCATCATGACATAGGCATGAATTGCTGCCATGGGTGGATCACCGGTCACCAAGTATATTACAACTTCTCCATAATAGGCAGGAAGTGTATGAGAGCTGGACTGTTCTTTCAAAGTCATGGATGGGCTCGTTCGTTGGGATTGAGCCATTTTCGTTGACACGCCCATCAAAGAACCTAATGTGGAAGCACCACATGACCGCTTTCTCACAGGCTCGGGAACAGCCGGAAGGTATCTTGCGCTCTTCTTTGACATACCCAGAGCTTGGTTGACAGCTGCGCCCAAGGCATCTTTCTTGGTTTGCTTCATCCAGTCTCTGATGACCTCTTCAACAGAGTTACAATCTCATCAAGGAAGCCAGCCAATATTCTTCAATATATGATCCAGAACTAGCCTCGTTACCAGGACCCTCGTCGAAACCTCGACAGAGGGCCTGGTAAATCTAAATTTATTTTTGGCCTTGACGTTTCCGACCCGACCCGGCTGAGTCATGAAGCCCATATCCGGTATTCGCTCAGTCGGGAAAGGGGTTGAAGCTCTTGCGGTGGCCTTATCGCTTGTTAACTTGTGGTCACTGGCCCACACAAGGTATATATATGTGATAAATCCTTGTGCGCTGAATAAAAAACAGCACGAAAGGACTAGGCGAGCGGTTTCGGCTATTGTCTGTTCAACACGTAGCATGGCTCATTTTACAGTCTCGTTAGGACAATTTGTGCTCGTTTTTGCTCAAATACTGTTTGATCATACATTTATTCAATTTACACCCTAAAAACCACAGTTAAAGCCTCAGAAATGTAAAATATTGAGCCAAATTTGGGATTCCTGGTGCTCTGTGATGTCCAGGATACCTCACATGATCCCAAATTATCTCCCATCGATTTCTGGACCCTTCTCTGGCTGTCAGTGGCCTTATTGATTGTCTGAAATCCTGATTCATGCTGGTATACAGCCAACAACGCTAATCGCTCCGCAAATCTCAATACACGGATTTGTTGGGGGGCGTAGCATCAATATCAGACATATATATTACTAGGAATACAGAACATGGTCGATTAAATGACTGGTGAGAGCGCCAGAAGAGCTTCGACCCCTTTCCCGACTGAGCGAATACCGGATATGGGCTTCATGACTCAGCCGGGTGTCGGGTCGGAAACGTCAAGGCCAAAAATAAATTTAGATTTACAGGTCCCTCTATCGAGGTTCTCGAGATGAGGGGCATGTTACAGGTCTAATCCAGAACATCAACTGCTCAGTGTGTTTGTTGTCCCTCAGAAGGTGTCACTCATGCCGAAATTCAGAAGGTCTTGGACAGCAAAGTGCACAACTCCAGTTCGAACTAGGATTGAGCTTAATGGTGATATTTCCTAGGATTGAATTCAGCCGAATAGATTCTTACAGAATGAAATGAAATGGGGAATCGTGTCTGGCGCCGGAAGATATGACATTGGTCGCCATATTGTCCAATTCCACCGTAGCCGTCAATTGCCTGGCTGTTATCTATGATTTTTTGTCAGTCAGCATGATATTCTCAAAATTGCTGACAGCTACCTGCAAAATTGTAGGCCGCTCCAAAAGAAACATCAACCATGAGCCCGTGATGAAAAGGCCCCACTTCTGGTGGTGAGAATTGTATAGTGACGCAAAGAAGTGGGGCCAGCTTCCAAATTTAGGTGGTTTGCAAGCTAACAAAATATTTTTGCAACGGCGTACAATTTTGCAGTTAGCTGGAAGAGGAGCTTGGAAGCAAGTGTGAGACTATCAATGTTGACACAGAAGAACTACACCTCTCGCTGAAGAAATTGGCTCCGGAGGATTTTGTCAGCGCTGCAGGAGCTATTCAAGCTTCAGTTTGGGGGACGATGAAGCCAAAGAAACCTGGGACCCTGAGGATGATACAAAAGCCTTGCCAGAAGGACTTGAGAGTGGAAGATCATTGATCAGCTGAAACTGAAGAAGTAGAGCACGTACTGTCTAGAGATTCAAATGAATGAAGCTATGTTTTCCTTCCCAGAATGATCCCAGGCCGCGCGAGGCCAGTTATAACATATAGACCTTTGCATTGATACAACAAGTACTGCTTAAACATCAATCTGAGATCAATATGTAAAAGTAGACAGTGGGTCCGAGTGTCTAGGTGCTGGTGCACTGAACGGCCACAATGTTGCTGACGGCAATGGGCCCGTCAGCCTGAGTAAGAACAACCGAGGTTCCGGTACAGTCAGCACCCCTGTCAAGCAGTCAACTTGTCTGGAGTTTTGGTTGCAAAGGATACCACTCACTGGAAGAGAGTACATTCAAATCCACTGCCAGAGAGAGCAGCACTGATAGTGCGAGTAGTAACCACATCAGGGAAGTCGTAGCAAGTGGTTGGGAGATTTCCAGTGATGTCAGAGCAAGCACCCTCACTGTTGGGTTCACTGCAGAGGATAAGTGCAGTGTCATCACGGGCCAAGAGCTGAAGCACATAGTCAGCATTAGAATTGGAAACCATGAACATTGAAGAACTAACATTGGCTGGCCCAGCAGTCACCACTGCGGTGAGAACCAGAGCATTGAAGATGTTCTTGAAGAGCATCGTGAATCGATAATTGAAGACTGTGTTCAAATGGTTGGGTGATAGACAATGATGATCAACCTCAGCTCCCTTTTATACGAAGCCACCAACTGCGCTTATGAAACGTCCTGGTCATGGTCTTGATATAGCGCTAGTTGTCTAGCCACCGAGGTTACCCGGAAGCATAAAATGTATGAGTACCTGAGTAACGATACTGTACTTGGTATCCCGTATTGCTAGGCGGTGGCAAAAATATAGGTAGCAGTCTTCTGAGACAAATTGTCAAGTTTCAACTAAGGTGACATTCAAGGATGTTCCACAACCCAATGGAGAATGATCAACACAGTCCTCTACCAGAGGCATGACGGGTTTCCCTATTTGAGTCGGCGCTTGATAGATTCCCAGCCGAGTTGGTTCAACATCAATGCAACCTTCATAGTGTTACTTGAGTGACTGCGCACCGTGAAAAGATAAATTCTCCAGCACTTGAATGACAGTCGAGATCTCCGTCGTTTGAAATATCAATGAGGCGAAGAGACAATGTCACACAGTACGAATGACTCCAAAAACTCATTCCTCTGGCGACTATAGTTGAGACTCATCAAATACGGTCTGCTTTCACAAGAAGCCGTGCTCCACAGACGAGTTCCAATCTCAGGAATGATTATTTGGGTACATGTACAAAGGGAGGTCCAATATACACTAATAATTTCAATCAATTCATGTATCTGTCACTTGTCTGAACCCTTTCGCACAAGTTTCGCCATTCCTGCATCAAGTGAACCGACCAAAACTACTGGGATCGGGTGGAAAGGTGTAACCGCTGATATAGAAATTAGTGCTATGTCTTGTTAGATGGTGTGAGAGTCATAAGATGCTACACTGGTGTCCTATCACTCATGACAGTACTGCGGAATGGCAGTGTATAGGCTTTATGCAATGAACGGAATACGGTCACCAGTGACCGAAAGACCAGCGGGGTGCCTCATTTAGAGGGATTCATTCTCTCTGCCGTGGCTTGAATGACTGCGGATCGTGGAACATAATCTGCATTCGAGTCGCGCGGGCAAGGAGAATATTCCGCCTCCTCATCAGATATCGAGCATGAAACCATCCTAGTCAATAAGCGCAGTCGCCGGCTTCGTACCTGCGATGAGACATTGTCTGTCATGCAAACTTCCTAGTAAAGTGTTTTTCAATTGTAAATTCATAATGCTCTGCAAAAAAAAATTCAATACTCTGGGTCTCGGTGCTATATTTACTGCCGGGCCGTTCACTGTTGGTGTTCATATTCATTGTTGACGCCTTTGATGCTCGATGTGACTTTAGTTCTTGGACCGCGGGCGCAGACCCCGAGCTGATCCTCTGCAAAGAACCTGAGCTTCAAGGCGGTTGGGCTTTCATCCACCTCAGTCACCTGAACACCTGCCAATGCATGGATCAGTGTTGGTCTTTCCAACAGTGGGGTTCAATGCACCCTGTTCCAGTGAACATGTCTCTCTACGACAAGCCCGAGACCAATTGACCGCCTACAGGGGTGTTGACTGTGCTGGAATCTCAGTTGTTCTCACTCACGATGATGGTACAATCGCCATCAGGAACATCCCCGGTACCAAATTTTCCCAGAGCCCATCATAATGGAGGTGAAGCTAGCTTGGAGAACTCGTAGATTCTCCCCACCCTTTTGACCGATGTCAGGTCTTCAAACCACTTTCGCGCCTGGGAAGATACAGGAAAGCGGACTACTTAGGCTCTCCTCATGAGCTCGAGTTTTAAAGGCGCCTGGAGCAACGATCGATATCTTGACAGGGTTCAATGAGCCAATGTACTGATGGCGGCGAAGTTACTCACTTTGATATTCCACTCGGGGCCCATTTCCTTCCAAAGTGCCTCTGTTAGTCCTTCCAGAGCTAAAACAGCGGTGTCAAATTAAGCCCCGCCGTGGATGCGGCCATATGATACATACCAAATTTACTATCGATTTAAGTCCCATCTGGCGCGAAATGAGTCAAAGCATCGCTCACCTGGCAGAATAATATCTCGAACCCAGGAGGCCAACCATTCCACCACCTGAACTAATGTTCAGCAATCCTCCACTGACCTTGGCTAGATTGACATCTCGAAAGACTCGAACTGCTTCCTGGCTGATTTTAGCAATCGCCCAAATGTTTACCTCGAACAGAGATCGTGCAACATCTTCTGGAGTGCATTCCACCTCACTCAAAATAGCATAACCAGCGCTGTTGAAGACGATATCGCAGCGCCCGAATGTCTCTAAGTATTGTCTTTTGAAAGGCAGATTTGATGTCCGTATTCCTCGTAACATCACGTTCGTGGATTAGCAGGTGGCTGGCGGGGTGCAACGAAGAGAGCCCTTGTAGAGCGCTATGTGTCCTTACTAGAGCTACTGCGATGTCCTCCTTTACCAGGACAACATCAATTAGCGCCCGTCCTAAGCCAGAGAATGCGCCCGTAACTAGTCATCGAGTCAACTCCAAAATTGATTCAATGACGAAGACAGTCTGACACACTGAACGAGACACGAGGAGACATGATTGTTTGGAAAAAGATTCAGAATATTGACCCATGTAAATCGGCAACAGACGGCAACCCGCTGAACCGTGGCCCGGGTCTGAATTCGGTCTCTTCGACGTTGTTTGGCCCTTGAGACTCCGAGCCCTGCGGATACGGAGAAGAATCTCCAACGATATGGAGCCCCAAAGGTAGTTCTGCTCTTCAGATCCTGGCTCTCGTGCATCCAGTGACACATTTTCTCAGCTTCTTCAGGAATTTCAGTCTCAAGTTCTCTGCCAGCAGCCCATGAGCTGATGGAGAGCTTGCATCAAAACGTGCTTTGGCAGCTTTCACCTCATCTGATGACGATTGCGAGCTTTTCTATCCTGCAGATGATCAGGAACCCTTGGAATGTCCCTGTTGTTCCTTTCCAGGGATTGTTGGATAAGGAGGCTTGTCATAACCCTCCATTTACATTTGCTTGTTTCAAATTTGAAGCCTGATAGTCTACAGTGCAGCAGTGGCAAGCATGGTATCCCTGAGATGATTATGTTTTGCATCGTCCACAGTGCTGCCGAAGATATCCCTCGACTTCTCTCCCAAGGGACAACTTCAAAGAGCCCACTGCTCAGTTGTGTCAGTGATTCGGTGAATCAAGCTCTCTGGATGATACCGTTGCAATCGGTGAGCAATGTTTTCCATACAAGCTATGATAGAGTCGGCTTGAGCGGACGTATTACGAGTCCTAAGCTTGCTTAGGTAACTCGTTTTTTGGTACGAGAAATAGTCGCTTAAAAAGGAAATTATTTAGACCACTGATCTATCCAAGGTTTCTCCAACCGTTATCTTATCTGGCGGCTGCAGTTCAAGTCGGCCAAGTGTCATTCATTTTCTGTGCAATTCTCATGACTGTGCCCACATCATTGTGGATGTCCTGGATTGATTCCTGAAGTCTTTCTCAAGTCAAGTACTTGACTGACTCTTCTTCACTTAGTATGTGCATCAAGAATGCAGAGAAAGTAAGCAATATTGTGGGATGAAAGCAATGCAATTTGAGGGTGAATAAACCTTACCGGGTGTCGAGTTACATTTAGCTAGTAAGTTTTATTTATTAGGTGGGGTTCTTGACAACTGATTAGCAGCTACACACTTGAAAGTGCTAGATTATGGGTGCTACTGTGGGCTTGAACTGTCCAGACATCAGTCTGCAATGTGCATCAAGACTCTGAATTGTAATTTGGCTGAGGGTATGACTTGGCTGTATCATTAGGCTGAGCATCTTGGTAGCCTTGCAAGATCAATAACAATGCATAAACAGCCTTTCAATGCCCAGAAGGGCATTTCCCTCGGTCACTCTTCTGAAAAGAGGGAAGATTGGTGAGTGTATCTCATACAGTTGTCTCCAAATTTTCCTAGTATCCAATCATACAACATGCACCAGGTGCTTGCAAGTTACTTTCATGCCATGTCAACAACTCATCCCATCTCTGCTGGACTCGTGCCTGCCATCCGGAGGAGTGGCTATCTCTCAACTTGTTAGACATTCAGCTGGTGGAATTTTTCTCACAGCACTAGCTGGATGATGAATGTGCTCTCTTCAGAGAGGAACTTGGAAACCATAGGCACCGCTACTTATACAGTACTTCTCCCTGAAGTTCCGTAATCTCGTCCTGTAACCCTAATTTTAGTCTTGTTTATTTTGTCTGTTTGGATCTATTGAGACACTATTTGCCCAGACACCGGACGTTGCGGCAACTTTTCAGCCTGGTCGCACTATTCACTGGAACGCCAGTACTCTGCTGCTGCAACTCCTCCCTTGGATTTTCTTCCATTAATGAAGCCTGTGTACGAAAGCAGAGTCCTGCGGTCAAGCACACTGGATATCAGCCAAAGTCCAGGACCATCATATCTGTGTTAGATTTCAGCAATAAGGGAGTATTGAGTGTGTCGTGATTAAACCACTAGGTAAATTTTCCTCTTTCATGATCTTTTTTTTTGACCCCCTGTGGCAGGAACTAATGGATTGAATAATGGGTCAGGAACATCATTAAAACCTCTGAATAGTATGTACATTATACAGAGAGGAAAGACAATAGTGAATATAAGCATATATTATATCATAAATCCATGTCAAGGTATCTCAGACTCAGTATGGATATGGGGCAGATCGGGTATTGTCAAAGACATCCCATTGTGGGCTCTGCTACTTACTCTTTCAGATAAAAAAAGGATGGAAGAAATAAGGACCTACGTTGTTTCATGAATAGGTCCTGCATAGTTATATAGACGACGAACAGCGCGGCCTGCCGCGATCTGCTGGTTTATAAGGCCGAACCTGGGAGCGACGGAAGGACTCGAGTTTACCGTCGCAGTACCAGCAATAATATGCACACTAATGACCAAGGCGATCTTGTGCTCCATTATTATGTAGACCTGCAGAATTGCAAAATTGAGAGACCTGTGTACAAGACATCCTTGGAGACGTACGACAGCAAGTAGCGTCACAATAAACCTGTGCATGGATTCAATTTCAAACTTGTCTGAGCCAAACAAACGAGACTCACACCACAATAAAGTAAACAAGTCCGTCGCGGAACAGCAGCATGAATATCGGTATCCTTTGGATCCTGATCCTTGCGCCACCACCATATAGAAGCTTATACACTGTTAAACATAGGATAATGAAATCCAAGACCACAGTGTACATGTAGAGGGTCGTGACACCAAAGACACCAAACTGTGATACGTTGAGGGTAACACACCGGTGCTTACCGAATGCAACTTGAGACCATATACTCCTAAGATGCAAGGTCGAGCTGAGGCAAACAGCGACCATGTGGAAAGCAATCAATGGCACCATGATGACCATGATATAATGATTGTATTCCCAGAGCGTCATTCTGAAAAAACCTGAATCAAGTTCAAAGAATGAAAGAACAATCACATACGTCCGAATTGACAAACTAACACTGGAAGCCCATATTGCGCTGTGCTTGAGAAGCAGAATGGTCATATAGAGGGCTTTACAATTGACCCGCCTATTTGATCAGGATCACAAACTTGAAAGAAAAAGTTGCTGACACACAGACCGTCCATTATTCAGCACGAAAATCCTGTACGATGTGATGAGCTACCTCAAAGGCTAATAGAACACAACTTACGACCCAACAAGAGACACCAAAAACGCATATCGGGCATAAAAGTAGAAAATCTAACAGCAAAAAGGATCAGAGCAAATATTTGCATTGAGATAGAAGCAAACCATAGGCCATTTGAATTTCCGACGTCCACAGATGAATGCGAAATCAAAGTCCAGCGTAATCAGCCATTCCCAACTGCCAAAAGTTAATGGTGCTCATAGGTTCAATGAGAACTGGAGAGTGACAAGTAAAGCCCAAAAACAGCATCTAGAAAACTGTCCAAGTAGACTGTATTGTCGTCTGCCATCAGCGAGCAAGGAACCAGGAGACAGACCTACTTGCAGTGTGTGCGTCCTCCTTGTCGAACATGGATGGTCGTCAAATATTGTGGAGAAAATTATGACTAGGGTCAGTCCTCTTGTAGTTCTTGTAGCTGTAGTTAGTTCACGTAATATATCATTCCAGCCGATTCCCAGAAAGGAAGATGCCGAGATCACCATCGGCCACATCAAATCTGCACACAAGGCCTACAGCCGCTCTGCATGACAGAGGCTGCTCTTCATTTTTCTCTTCAAGTGTTACCTCTCTATTTTCCAAACTCTTTTTCCGGGTGTGACACAGATAATGCGATGTCGGATCCAGGGTCCATGTTATACAAAATACCAATAGACGCGGACCTGAACGGCTTCCAATTTGGCATAGCTCGTATGGTTCGGTTTAAAAGCATTTCCGCCGATGCCGTTCAGGCGGTGGCGTCTCAGCGCAACGTTAGGTTGACAGACAGAATTGACACATCAAAGGATTCAATACACCTATGAATGCACCCCATGTTATCTAAAGGAACAACTGGCCGAATAGGGAAATGACTATTCAAAAGCACAGTCAGAATCTAGCACAGGTTTGGACAAAAATACTACGAATCATCTATCCTCCTTGTGGCCCACGATTGTACCTGAACCCGAGAATCTTATCCATGCTCCAGATCATTATCACGGCGACGGTGATTGCGTGATCCTGTCGACGATACTCTGTGCAAGGTGTGTCAGGATGGCCAGGAGACATCAGTTATGACACATTCCTGCAGATCCACGCCACTTTTTTTGCTCTCGAAGATTCAATGTTCGTGAACATGTTCAAAAACGTCAAACCATTAGGCACCTTGTCTCAGAATACAACTGATAAGGATCCATTGCCCATACAAGGCAATAGCGCCGAAGAATTTCGCGCATCATGCCGCCCCTATCGTCAGTCAAAATGAAACTTTGTATCATTGAGACTGACCGAGTCTTTCAGACCCCTTGAAACACAGCAAGAGCAGACTGTGAATGCCAATGTCCCTCACCTGGTATCTCTTGCTGCTGTAACCCATAAATATAATTCAGAACTTTGGAGAGATGGACTAAGTAATTTCCACATTGGTACCCAGTGCTATGCCTCGGCCACTGTCTTCTCAGAGTGAAGCGGAGAAGGGGCTGAGCCAGCATGAGGGCAACTTGAGGGTCTGATCTCTCAATACTGTAGCCTGTGGCAGCTTTCTCAATTGTCCATTTTGGATAGCTCAGAACCAAAGAGTAACCCAACTCCATTGAGAACTCATGCTTGCCATTAAATGGTCATCCCTTCAACTTGTCAACTATTTTTGATAGTACTGTAGCGGGTTGGAACAACAAAATTAGACAAGCAGAATCATAATGGACATTCAGAGCCTGGGGTTTCATACCCAGTAGCTGTTAACTTGACTGGGTACTGATAAAACTACTGAAGGGGCGGGCTTGTTTGTATTTAGAGGAGTCCATGTAAGACCTTAACAAAGGAGTAGGGTTTTACCCCACGACTTCATTACAATGGCTGAGGCTTTTCCCTGCACAGCCACCACCTAGGAAAAGCCCTCGATCTGGCTGGAAACGTCCAGCTTCCACCTTACAATCCTTGGGTTGCCTTGCTCACGCCATTATCTACTGCCCTGGCAATTCTATACAATCCTTGTCCAGCCTTTAGAATTCCAGATCAGTGGCACCTCAGCTTAGAATCGCCATATAAAAAAAACAGAACATCCCGCTTTGGCCTAGCTTCCTCGTATCCAGTAGACCCATCTCAATATCATCGCCTGACATACTGTATGTCCGTGACTTTTTGTATGATATTCCATTCCCCATACCAAAATGCATTTCGACACGACCTGACAACCATGAGAATTTGTCTCTCGCGCAGCTTAATATTTGCATTTCCAGCTCGTCACTTGAGAATCGCCACTTGGAAATCTTACTTCTTCTCATTGCTGGACCTCTCGCTCTCGTCTCCATCATCATATGAAGCTTTGCCTCGCTTTGTCTGCACTACAGCATCGCCGGTCTCTATCCCCATCTCAACCAAGGTTCTAATCAATCACGTGAAGACAAGCGCCAGTTAGGTGCAGGTCATTCAACCAACTACCAATGTTCCTGTTGGCCTGAGGATTAAGCGGTTGATTCAGCTGAAACAGGAGATGCAGGATTTGTCATTCCGTACCATCAAAGGACTCCCCGTGTACTCGGACCTTTGCGCCACATTAGAGAAATAAGAGTCTGCCGTGTCAATGGCTTGTAAATCACATCATATCTCATTATTAAGATCAAGAATGATCAAGGATGCTTGTGACCTATGTCTAACATGTGTCGCAGCCTTGTATCACCACCAAAGTCAGGAAAGAACAATGGAATGACTAGACTATCTCAGTCCAGCTATCCTCCCAGTGATCTCTTCGATTATCTGGAGCGGCCAAATTGTTTGTCTGACCTCCCTATACAATTAACAGCCGCTGACCCAACTCAGATACTTGAGAGTCATTTGTCTAGCCACTTTCAGGATCTGAATCTGCCCATAAAGTGAACCTAGAGCGACTTTTGGGACTTTCTCAACTCAAAAATACAAAGTCACTGGAAACAGTCTAGATATATTAGACATGATTATCGAGCATGGTCTCGACATTATCGTGGCCAGTGGTGACTTTTAACACCAGGTTTTCACAAATGTAGCTATACCGATAAGGTCATGCGTGGACTGACATCATACCCCTTAGATAACGATAAACAGCAAATAAACAGAGATAACAATTTTCCAAGGCTCAGATTACAAATGCTTGCGACAACTACATTGATCCATATTCTTCTTCAAGTAGCAGGCAACAATGCCCCAGTCCTCTCTATTCACATTCAAGATCCTTGCCTCTTCGCGGTCTAGTACCAGGGCCCAAAAATGCTGGACCGCCTGACCAAATTCAAGAAAGAATTCGGCGCTGGAGCCTTCGACAGCAAGGACAGGCTGAGCTGCAGCACTAGAATCATCTCCGAGAGCGTAGCTAGTAACTACCTGAGGTAAATAAGCGCACAGCGATACTGTAACAAAGAAAAAAAGAAAACAATTAATTGGCCATTTAAGGTTTGAACTCACCACATAGAGACCAAGAACAGAGTATCCGAAGACACAACGCATCAACCACCTGAGTCAAGGAACCTTATAGAGGTGGCATCAACACTGCTACTTGTCATGCCATGGATTCTCAGCTAGAATCAGACTAGATTTTTAGCTGGGTTGTCAAGGATGGCAGGTGGAGCTGAGCACCTGGGCTCGACTGTGTTTCTCAAGGGCTTGAGGAAGTATTCAAGCAGTGAGGTATTGTCAGGAGCTATAGGGAAACCCAAGTTAGGCAGCCTTGTGGCTGTGCAGGGCAAACCCTCAGAGATTGGAATGAAGTTGCGAGGGAAGAACCCTGCCCCATTGTTAAGTGAATACACCCATTGTTGGTATTTACCACCCGTAGTGATGGATTCACATCATCCTGGGACTTCTCGCATCTACAACCCAGAACACTGGCAAAGCACTCTTGAAGATGGAGTGCTGTGCATTTGAGCGCTGCACATCCAAGGATTCATGGTGCAAATGAGCTTCTATGATACATCAGTGTCTATGAAAACAGAGACCCATTTGGAAGATACCGAGCATGCCCTAGATCACAAGGCAAGCACTCTAAATGTTGGAAAGATTGAGCAGAGATGATCGGTCGATTGGAAAACAGATATAACACTGGCACTGGGCAGCCATTGACAATACTTATATGATGAAGCTTAACAAGGTGCTGTCCATGACAACCTTGAACACATGTTCAATTAGACCTGGGACATGTCCCTTTGACTCATCAGAATCCTCGTCAGGATTTATCTCGTTCTTTCAGAGAGCTTGATGCTGAGGCTAATGCTCAATCAATGCTGGAATGAGCATCGAGGATAGAGTGCAAGGCCAATAGACCCCAGCCGTTGCTACTATCAGTGCTAATAAGTACTGATCGAGGTGATGAAAGGCGAGGATCATGTTAGAAGACAAGGCCCGAGATAGCGAGCGGGATACTTGCCAACTTGTTTGAAACAGCTGGGACTCAATTGCCATATGATTTAGAAAGATCAAATTTCAAGGCAGCTTGGCAATCTAAGGTGTCGACAGTTGGAGGCAATAGTATACAATCAAGAACCACTGGATAAGACGAGGTAGCTGATTGAAATCACCATGTTACATGTATAACCGAGAACTGATCATTCTCTGGGTCATCTGTATTACTTAAAGACCATAAAAACAATAAAATGCTCGCTAATGTGACCACGACAAAAGAAACGTTTCTGTCCATTGAAGACTGCACCACCGATGTGCGAAATTAACACTGGATCTCCCTCTTCACGTGTAACCCTAATTTCAGTCTTGTTCGCTTTTTCACTTGTTTGGATCTATTTGGACACTACTTCTCCCAACCATCATGACGTTGCGGCAACTTTTCAGTCTTGTTGTCCGCCAGTATTCCGCTGCTACAACTCCTCGGGCTCCCTTGGACACGCCTTCGTTAATGAAGGCTGTGGAGGAAGGTAGAGCCCTTTGGTTGTCCCGGATGCCGACTGAAGTTCAGGATCATAATATCCGCCTGAGATTCGAGCCGTACGGCAAAATTGAGCGTATTATGATTCAACCGCCAGGTAAATCTGCCCCTTTCATGATCCCGTTTTTTTTTACTCGCTATGGCAGGACTTCACTCTGCATTTACTCGAAACTCTGCAAGAGGCCGAGGGGTCGTCATCTTTGAGGAACCTGACCTAGCCCAGAAAATAATCGATAGCTGTGCGGCTAGAAATGTCTCCATTCTCATCGATCACTGCCCTCTGTTCATGAAGGCGGTGGACTCGAGTTTGGTTCCAATTGTGATAACTGGCAAGAGCGCCTCGGATTGGCCCACAATGGAGTGTCCAGACACACTGCTCCTGGAACCAATACCTTCTAGGGTGGACGCAGCGGAAATATCTCAACTGCTCGCGCCATATGGTACTATTCTTCGAATCCACAAACGTATGCTACATTTTCTTTCCCAGGAAGCCCACTGATGACGGTTCACAGGGCCTCACTGTCCGGGATTGTCGAAAGCCTGGATTTACTTTGCGCCAGGTTCAACAATCTACGACTTCATTACAGATTGCGCTGGGGTTCTCAGTTTTGACGGCAGGGAATGCAAGGTTGTCCTAGCGCGCGCTCCCTTGCCAGTCCGAACTTTGCCACCTGCCCTGATGGTCTATTATGTCTTTCCAGATCCGGACATGCCGCTGAACCGTCCAGCGGCAGAGCAAGATATTCGGAATGTTTTAAGAGCTCTTGATATCAATACCAATGCTAATCACTTGACGCTCAGTTAGGTCTTTTCCTTCTATCTGACTATGGCTGACCCCAGCAGCCAAAACCCATCCAGTTGACAATTTTTCGAACTTCCGTCCTTGGATTATCGGCTCGATCAATTTCACCTCATTTGACGAACTCGACAAGGCTTGGAATGCTATAGCGGAGGCTCGCGGTACAATAACGACCCCCGCGGGAGCCTGGCTCTCTTTCACAGCTTGTTCGAATTCAGCTTTCGAGCGAATTAAACCTAAAACAACCGAACCGGTCCCTTACGACGCTCCAAAGAAATTGAAGGTCCCGAGTCGCAAGGAGTGGTAGCGGCGATATTTGCTGCAATCGTAATCCATACTCCTCTCCATTGAACCTTTTTTACTCTAGTTTCTGCATTTGGATTCCATAGTTCCCGACATCATTCGTGTATGACCCGAACTCGCGGATAATGGTCCTCAATATGGCTTGTATCTAAATACATTGCGCAGAGGACCCTTTGAAATCATCCGATTTCTTGCTGGAGACCTTGTGAAACTGGAAGTTTTCGGCGTCAATCCCAAGTCTTTCTCATCGAGGATGTTGACTGCTTTACGGGTTTTTTGTAGATTGCTCTATACCATCTGCGGCGGTACGTGTTGGAGCACGATTTCCTGGCGATTTAGCTGGAACTTGGATCTCTATTTTTTGCTGTCGGATTGCTTCAAGTTATTGTTGGCAATTCGTATCAAAAGATATACTTAGTGGCAATGATACGCGTGGATCATCTGGGAGTAGAAAATATGGCTGATAAAAAATACAATATCTAATAGGGCGGTGATTCTGCCGGTATGGTGACGAACTTCAATGTCTCCGAATCGAATGCATCATCAGTAGCTCGTTCCTCCTCGACGTACAAGTGTCCCTTGGGTTTATTTCCCCAAACGGTACACATGAAAATGGCTTGGATTTCATCAGGTGTCGTGCCATTCGGGTCAAAATGGAAGATGAGAGACGGGAGATCTTTCAGGTGTTCATCGTGCAACCATGCGTTGAACTCTGCGAGGCATTGCCCGCTGATGAGTTTGTTGCTGGGGTCGTATTCTCCGGGAGAAACAGTGGTGCAGACAAAATCCACGACTTCCTGTCGTGGTACAAGATAGCCGCCCAAGAGTCTAGATGGCATCTGAGAAGTGATGTTAACATCACAAAATAGGTGACTCCCCTTGCATAGCCTTGCATGGGCCTTGCAAGCTACCCAAGGCTATGAAAGGCCTTCCTAGCCTTGGTTAGCCTTTCCTTGGAGTTCGGTTGGTGTAAAAGGCTATGCAAGGGTTCATTCAATGCTAGGCAATGATATCCAAGGCTAGACTTACCTTGGAAGGTAGTACAAGCCTTGTAGGACATTGCAAGGCCTTGGAACCCTTGCAAGTGAGCCGAACTCCAAGGAAAGGCTGGTCAAGGCTTTCCTAGCCTCAGGACCCTTGCAAGGCTGGGCAGGTAATTTCCCAAAATTGTATTTCCAGCCGCTCCCTGTCTGGGGAGCACTGGGTACTTTTGTCATCATTATTTTATTAGTAGCTGTGCTTGATTTGAACTTGAACTTGAATTTGTTTTTACTCGGGTTCGAACTCACAACAGCGGAATAAGTCGGAGATCAAATGGGGTTAGCGCGATATAACTGTACTAAGCGGGCATCTAATATACTGATGAAGCTGTTCGTTTTATAGCCCAGTGGGGCGAGCAGCGCTTAGCTTCCAGAGGTCCAATGGAACAGAACCTGCCAGCTCTTTCAGGTCTAGTTTCTGAGCGGCATGGTCAGCTCGGCTGATTTGATGGTTCTGCCGACCGGCCATCAAACCTCACAAAGCTGTACGCAAGGCTAGCGGCATTTATACAATCTAGATCCCAGCCTCAGATATCCTTACAATGTAGCATCCAAACTTTGGAAAGCATTATCTTGCTTCATCTCAGCCTTGGACCACCTTGCAATGACACCCTAAGTCTTGGATTGCCTTGCAATGTGGCATCCAAGGCTCAGATACCCATTGCGTGGGTTCAACCAAGCCTTAGAAACTGCCTTGAATGTTCCTGCAAGGCTTGGGTTGTTTCTCGAGGCTTGTAGCCCATCTCAAGGGTGATCCAAGCCTTGGACTATACCTTGCATGGTACCCCAAGCCTTGGGCTCACTTGCAAGGGTTCCAAGCCTATGACAAGGCAGTACATCTTTTTGTGATGAAATCGGGGGCAACCTTCAATTTCTGAATTCCTTTTTCCATGAATTGATCGCTCTGCGGTCCTGGATCAGCCTCAGGCACCGCAAAAAACCCCATCCAGAATCCTTACAGGTCCTCTAATTACCACTATGTCGCTGGGTGGAGCTAAAATAGCATGCCATTGGACTGTAAGGTCTTGGAAGGCTAGATATTACGTTCCATTGGTTTATTCTTGAATGCAACGTAAAGGAGTCAACGGAATACAAGAAAGCACAAGATGCAATGGAAAGTGAAACTCGTCAAGAGACTTTAATCCAGTACATTGCCGCCTCAGAGTAGCTTTCGTTCTGGTCAAGAGGCAGCAGCTCTGGAGTGGCAGCTCTTTTCTTCTTCTTCTTCTCCCTCTCCTTCCTGCTTCCTTCAGCCTGCTTAGACTTGGGCCTCGGACTTGCCAGGCTTGGACTTGGTCGACTGCGACGGGTTAACACCCTGGCCGGCTTGGAGCCGTTTGGATTTCCTCGGACCGTGCTTCAAGTTGTCCGCTTTCGTTTTTCGGCTGAGACTCGGGGGCAGGGTGCGAGGGGGTTGACCCGGGATACGAATCTCTGACACACTGGCCCAGTCTTTGGCCTTCTGGGCTCTAGCCATCGTCTGAGTGGTCGGTTGTCCGACTCGGTTCCGGTCGTAACTCTGGTACCGCGCCTTTTGCGAAGAGAGTTCGACCGCGCCCAATGGACTGAACAATTGTTAGAAGTGTTTACAAAAAGTAACTCGAAACATACGCTGGCGACTCGGCTATGACCGAGCATGATAATGCGAGAAATAAGACGACAACGAGAGTGGAGAATAGCGTGATGAACAAGTGCTGGAAAACATGTAAATTTCCTCACGGCCACCTCAGGTCTTTGACCAATGACAAATGATAACCGAAATTTGACAATTTGATTCACTGCCTGTGATCAAGTAGGTCGCATAACTCTTGGCATAGATCCGTCTGCATGAATACATACGTCGAGGTTCCGACGCTTGCGCACATACTTGTCAAATTGAATCCATGTTCACTGTTCAGAGTGAAACTTGGGTCAGGACCCCCGACAACGCGCCAAAAGCCCTGATCCGTTTCACCGAAATTTCCCGGCTCTTGTCCGGACGCCAAAATCTAAGGTCGCCACGACTCACCAGCCTCTCTACGCCGTACGGGAGAAGTTTTTTTTTGCGATTTGCGCGCACAAAATGGAAAAAAGCATTACTGTAGTTTTTCGGTCATTAGTTCATTCCCACGGTCGCTTATGTAACGGTCACACTTAACGCCGAGTTCAGTGGTCCGGAAAGGCTGTGACATACCAGTTCAGTCGAAAAATTTGGCAAAAAATGTTACCTCTCGGTTCTGTGGCTACTGTGATCATTTTTAGCAAAAATTCGAACATCATTTGCTTGAATGTCGCCGGAATTCCTGTTGTATGATGTAACTGCCTAATTCAGCAAAATCAGCATATGTCTCGCGTAATTTTTCTGATCTCCAGAGCCACTCGACGCGCCGTCAATCCATGGATCCCGTATTCAGCTCTCTTGCATGGATATCCTGCGCCAAAAGAATGATGAAGATGAAATGGCACCCGCCTCAGCACCAATTTCTGACATGGTTATAGCTCAGCTCATTGCTGATCTACAAGATGGGCAGGCTCTCTCACCTCAGAAACGGATACGCAACAAGAATTACAATTCTAAGTCCTATGAAAATGCATAGAAGAAATGTCGTAGATAGTGCCCGATAGATAATCTTGACAGTGTGGGATACTTAGTGAGAGGACCGAAAACTGCTCCGATGATATTTCCAGATGGTTTTGGGAGCTAGGTCAGCACAAAACAGAGCACAACGCAAAAAATCATTATTTCAAGAGATTTGGAGCTATTTTGAACGTGTTTTTACAATGTCACACTTAAGAGTTCAGAGCTCCAGAATTGGTGTGACGTCGCGCGTTTTCAGTTCAGTTCAGCGCCGGCTGTGACGCGTGACGAACTAATGACCGAAAAACTACAGTAATATAGTGATCACGTGATTTTGGCCTTGGTATGCACCGAAACGTTTTGTATCGGACCTCGGCGAGTAACAGAGCCATGGCAGGGAAAGAGGATATATGTAGGAGGAGGAGAGGCGTAATGGGAGTGGCAAATACAGAGTCCATCGCCTGGGGAGAGAAATGGCAAGGGGGTGTCACGTGCAAAATCCCGGATATACGGTTGGTTGGTTAGTCTGGTCCCGGGGCCGCTAAAATTTTTCCCAACCTCCTTCCCAATTTTGTTTCCAGAGCTTCAAAATGACCTAAATGGCTCAAGAGGCATTTCTTATTCTTTTTCCACCTTGTATATGCTAATATCTACCATAGCTGGTGATAGATGCTCACGGAAAAGTGCTCTGCCCTAATTCCCACAAGCTCATGCCTGTCGTTCAAGCTGGAATTTTTACCGCTCAGCACCTTAGAGGATGGGGTAAGCGCCAATGTCACTGATGTCACTGGTCACGGGGAAAATTACTATATATGGGCCGTGGGATGCTTACGTGGTTGGTTGGTTGCTCGACGAGGTCCCTTAAAATTTTTACCAACGGTATATACGGAATTTTTTTCTTGAACCCCCCTTGAGAAATGGTCAGGTCAAATTCTCAAGACGAATGGCTACTGGCGCACCGGCTGCAAAATCTCTTCGTAGAGCCGAAACAATCGTACATCAAAGATCTGTCAGAATACCTGATCTGTGGGTCCGCCTTGCTCATTCAGGGTGCAGCGAAAAAAGTGACCTTCGTTCGCGCCAAGTTCGCGCACAGCGACGTAAATATCTGCCTCGATATCCTACTCCGATTTCTGAGACGGTGCTGAAGTAGGATGTCTTGCACAATGCATTATTGCTGGACAGAAAAAGTCGGGAGTCGGTAAAGCCTGACAAAACAGCGAGACCGGACCACGCTCAGCGCTGCAAATCCATTCGGCAATCCTGTAAGATTCTCGTCGACCTTGATGCCAGAGAAACTGACGAATGAGTTAATCATGTCGGTTATTTCATGGCAAGTCGGACGATTTCCAGAGGATTCGTGACAAGGACGGCGTCTGGAGGAAATGTAGTGCCACCAGCATTTCATGGCTGAATCGAAGGTTCAGCATCCTGAATCGCATGATAATGACGAGGCTCTGCTTACCAGATACAGATACTAGACGGAGGTTAGATAACTCCATGCTGAAATGCAGACGCACGCGCCTTGTTCAAGCATCATCGGCGATGCTGTCGCCTAGTGACTATCGCTGCTCGCAGCGTGACGGTAAGCCTCCCAATATGAACCAGCCGTACGACGCGAGAAAGGAATCGAGGTGGACCGTGGACGATTATCGAGCTGAAGAGCCATTGAGTTGAGTTCCGAAGAGGAGGAGAAAGGACGTACATCGGAACCAGCAATCGGATGAAGAATTTCATCCAGCTCCGTGCTTTTTTCTCCTACATCAGGTAGCGAATCTAGACGATAGCTGAGGATTCGTTTTGAAAAGAGGGAACGCGAAGACGGACCTCTTCCTTGAAATCGTTGGACAAGAAAGGAAATGGTCGGATGGCAGCCTCTGCAAAAAACGGGTGAAGCTTCTGATTTCAAAACGGTGGAAATCTTACATCGAATGGCTCCCATTATTGTCTGCGCTCCTGCTGCTGCTCTCGTAGCGGCTATTCTTCCGATTTTTTGGGGTCGATGGTGGTCGGAGCGAAGAAGGGTTCCGGTTAATTACCGGTAAATCAAAGAAAAACATTACCTTCTGCCACGACCCGAGGACTGCTTGGCTAACAAAATCCTTTTATTATGGAGCCAAGTTAGCATTGCCAAAGGGCTTTTTCCTGAGCCTCAGAATCCTTGCTGTACGTGTCACGAAATCTTTCGAATCCGACATCAATGTTAACAATGAGCTTAGCCATTTTTTCCCTTTGGTTTCGCATTACAGCTTCATCTTTTGCTCTCGATGAAGGGCCTGGAGCTTGCCGCTATCATCCTTTAGTTCCCCCCGATGATGCGGCAATTGCGCTCCATGACTCCACCCCGCGATTTGTGTCCAACGGATCACAGCTGCGGCTCCTTTCGCCATTGGACACCAATCGCTGCAGCTAAGGTCGAGCGAGGCTTCACCGCCGCCGACGGTCTTATGAATCTCCTTGAGGTATGGTATGGAAGGGCCAAGGCCGATTTCGTCCATGCTTGCTCATCTACTTATTTTCAGACCGGGCCAGGCGCTTCGAGAGATCATAGACTGGAAGAAGCGAGATGTTTGGTTGGACATCGACCGGGCACCCCCCGCATCGCAGGCAGAAAGCCCTTGCCAGTGGGGTCGAAAGGAAGGACAGAGACCTGAGAACAAGACGTCTCGACCTCTTAGGTGGTACGCGTTTCTCTTGCGTCGCTCAATTGCCGCCCTGACTGGTTTTCTCAGAGACCTGTCAAGGGTTACGAGCCTGCTTCCGAGACACCAAATGAATTGCTCCAGGTCTGCTGATCAAGGTTCAATCATGATCGTCATAGCCTCAGGCTCCTGGAGGGCCTACTCTATTCTCGGTTTCGGTTTCGTCTCGCCGCTGTGGAGCACCTCAAGTCCGCAGGGTATAAATACCGGGAGGTCAGCCCCGTTTCTTCCATCCAACCTGACCATGAAATTCCTCTCCACTATATTCGCTATTGCTACCTTTTGCGCTTGCATTTCAGCACAAAGCGTCTTCATTGGTTTCCCTTCTGATGGATCCACTATAACAGCTGGGACCAATATGACCGTTGAGGTTGACCGACCCGTATGTTTGTTCCCCCAAATTGTTTCTCGACTTTAACCTTTGCTTCTTTAGGACACCCTTTCTGGTTCGGAAGAAGTCGCTATAGTCATCGGGTTCACTTCTTGTTCGCCCAATTGCGCTGCACCAGATCTGATCCTGGGGAACATTCTCTACAATGGACCTTATGCTCCAAAATTCCAAACAACCGCTCCAGGATCCAAGCCGCCACACCAGAACTTTACTGTTACCATCCCCGCGGCTGCCCAAGCTGGTAAAGCGCAATTGAATCTCGCTCACTTCTTTTTGCTTGGGGTATGTTTTTGCCGTATTCTTGCTCCAATTCGATGCTGATTGACCAACGAGGCTGGTCTGGCTCCAACCTCAGAGACGAGAAACATTACATTGAACGTTGTGGCCGCGTCTACGTAGCTTGTATCGTCATAAATGCAGCATTTTCATTGCATCCGATTTTGTATTTTTCTTATCGGGAGCCGGGTGAAAATTGAGGCGAGCTGAGTCATTTACGAACCCTTGGACCTTGTCTGCAACGTTCATCCACAACCATGGAGCTCCAAATCCCACCTCAAGGACATTGTTTTCCTTTATCAGTTCGTCAGAATCGACCGTCTATCCAGTTTCCTCGACTTTTCGCCCTGAACAGTGTCCCGACGTACTGTAGTTTTTCGGTCATTAGTTCATTCCCACGGTCGCTTATGTAACGGTCACACTTAACGCCGAGTTCAGTGGTCCGGAAAGGCTGTGACATACCAGTTCAGTCAAAAAATTTGGCAAAAAATGTTACCTATCGGTTCTGTGGCTGCTGTGATCATTTTTAGCAAAAATTTGAACATCATTTGCTTGAATGTCGCCGGAATTCTTGTTGTATGATGACATAATGATGTAACTGCCTAATTCAGCAAAATCGGCACATGTCTCGCGTAATTTTTCTGATCTTCAGAGCCACTCGACGCGCCGTCAATCCATGGATCCCGTATTCAGCTCTCTTGCATGGATATCCTGCGCCAAAAGAATGATGAAGATGAAATGGCACCCGCCTCAGCACCAATTTCTGACATGGCTATAGCTCAGCTCATTGCTGATCTGCAAGATGGGCAGGCTCTCCCACCTCGGAAATGGATATGCAACAAGAATTACAATTCTAAGTCCTATGAAAATGCATAGAAGAAATGTCGTAGATAGTGCCCGATAGATAATCTTGATAGTGTGGGATACTTAGTGAGAGGACCGAAAACTGCTCCGATGATATTTCCAGATGGTTTTGGGAGCTAGGTCAGCGCAAAACAGAGCACAACGCAAAAAATCATTATTTCAAGAGATTTGGAGCTATTTTGAATGTGTTTTTACAATGTCACACTTAAGAGTTCAGAGCTCCAGAATTGGTGTGACGTCGCGCGTTTTCAGTTCAGTTCAGCGCCGGCTGTGACGCGTGACGAACTAATGACCGAAAAACTACAGTATGTTTACTGTTCTCTTTTCACGGCTCTCGGCGGCCTTTTATGGGGTTTGGACACTGGATGCATTGGGCCTATTACGGTGATGCCACAGTTCGAGAGTCAATTCGGAAAGCTTAGTCCGACGGTGCATGGACTGCTAGTTTCTTCGATTTTGATCACAGCTGCCGTCGTCTCCATCATCTCTGGACCACTTTCTGACCGCATTTCGCGGACTTATACGATAGCGGTATGTTTTCATTGTCTGTAGCGTAATCATTTGCTTATCGCTCCTTTTTCTACAGATTGGCGGTGTCGTTTATGCAGTTGGAGCTGCGATTGCTTGTTCTGCTGGGACGCTTACCCAGTTATTCGTTGGGCGCTGTGTCACTGGCATTGGAGAAGGCCTCTTCATATCTAGTATCACTGTATATGGTTCGTTCTAGCAGTTTTGCCTTAGGTCCTCGCTTCGCTGACGGTAAAGCACAGTGACCGAGATCTCCCCAGCTGCAAGTCGTGGTCGACTTGCTAGCTTTGTTCAGACATTCAATACATTGGGGGTCATGATAGGTGACCCCTTCTTTCCTTTACTTGCGTGAATCTCTAACGATGTCAACCAGGTTACTTTTCCTGCTACGGTACTGTGAAGATACCCAGCAGCTTCTCTTGGCGTTTCCCAATCGGTCTACAAGCTGGGATAGCCATCTTCATGGCCATCGGAATGCCATTCTTCCCGCATTCGCCTCGCTGGCTCGTACATGTCGGGAGACATGCTGATGCTGAGCTCGCGATGTTCAAGCTGGGTATGACAGTACCGAGAAAAGACGAATCAAGAGTCGCGGCCATCGACGCGGTGGTAGCCGCCCCAATTCCAGCACGAACGCCATTCTGGCACCAAGCTAAAGCGCTTTGGGCTCGTGATGTTCGATACCGGACTATATTCTGCATCTTCATCATGGGGATGCAGCAAGTGGGTAATGTTCAATTCTACGATTCAGGAGTTGACTGATATTGAACTAGGCCTCTGGAATTGACGGAGTGCTTTACTATGCCCCGGTTTTGTTCAAGCAAGCGGGATTATCGTCTTCTACGGCGACTTTTCTCGCGTCTGGGGTATCTGGAATCATCATGGTGGTGTTGACATTCACGTCCCAGTGGTTTCAAGATAAATGTGTGTCTTCTTTGGCTTTTTGATCCAGTCTTACAGGTTTTATAGGGTCCCGACGTATACAGATGATTGGTGGAGGATCGGTTGTTGCCGGTACAATGCTAATTCTTGGGACATTGTATGCCGCCGGGGCCAGTGAGACCAAAGCCGGTCAATATAGCATCATCGCTCTCATATACATCTTTATCGCTGGATTTATTTCCAGCTGGGCTATCGTCTGTCGAATCGTATGCTCAGAAGTCCAGCCTACAAAGACCCGTGCTGCAGCAGCAAGTCTTGGTCAATGTTCCAATTGGGTATGTCTCTCTGTGATCTCAGGGATCGAATTTCATTCTTGATTCTGTTTTTTTTCAGTTCGTCAACTATATCATTGCGCTCACAACACCATTGTTCCTTGCACGTTCGAGTTCGGGGCCATACTTCTTCTTTGGAGGATGTTCGCTCCTCAGCGTCCTGGTATGCCTGATGTTTCAGCCTGAAACGAAAGGGCTGGATCTCGAGGTCATCGATGAAGGACTTGCAGAGACGCCACTTGCCTCGGCCTTGAGGAATAGGTTTGGTTTGCGGAATCGAGCGGGAGCAGAAGGGGTTAGTGAAGATATCGAGCTGGCAGAGAAGTAGAAAATAGAACTTCTAAATGCGAAATTTTCATCTATGTCTTGGGTACACAACTTTATACATTTTTCCGTTCCTATTCAATTCCAAGTATATTTGCTAATGTACGATAGAAACACGAGTTTGTCGAGAAGAGCATGTTGGTTTGACTATAAATTATCATTCCTGGCGATATAGCGCTACCGCTCTTTCCTACTCAGGACCTTCTTCAGAGCGTCGTAAAGAGCTGATTCGGTTGTTCCAGATTAAAGTCGGTCAACTCCTGTCCGAACAAGCCGTGAAAGACAGCCAAGATCCAGCTGGGGTCGTTATCGTACCCCGAGCTTCGACCATAGCAAACCACGCCTTGTTGAGTTCGGGGAATGAGGTGAATTTGACGGAGCCAATGATCCAAGGCCGGAAGGTCGAAACATTGTCGACTGGATAGGATTTGGCTGGGAGAAGTCAGTCAAAGATCGGATACGAAGGAAAATAACCAACTAAGCAACAAGGTGGTGTCATCGGTATTAATATTGAGAGCGCTTAATGTATCCCTAATGTCGTCCTTGGCCTTTGAGGACGCTAAACGGCTTAGCTTCATGCCCAGGTCAGGAAAGACATAATAGACCATTAGGGCTGGTGGATACCATCTAATTTGCCGGGAGAGTGCACTGCCTCGAGTCTCGCATCGATGCCCTCGAAATTGTGAACACCGTCACAATTCGAAATGAAGTCGTACATCCTCGAACCTGGCGCAAAGTACACCAAGCCTCTCGACAATCCCCGACGGTGATGAACTGTGGACCGTCATCAAACAAGCTTCCCGAGGAACAAAACGTATCATACCCTTCCTGATTCGAAGAATCGTACCATATGGCGCGAGCAGCTCGTAAATTTTCGCCTCCTCGAGCCCGGAGGGTATCGGCGTCAAGTGCAGTGCATCTGGACATTCCATCCCCTTACGCAGGGTACGTTTCTTGCCAGTTACCCTAACCCCTCCCGCACCATCTTTGACCGTATCCATCACCTCCGTATCCATCACCTTCATTTCCACCGGGCAAGAATCAATAAGAATAGGGTCTTTTGCAACTGCACAGATATCAAAAACTCTCTCGGCCACGTCGGGAAACTGAAATATGACGACGCCTTGGCCTCTTGCATGGCCAGTATCATCATTATCAACAGACTCAGCTGTTGTCACGTCAAAAAAAGATCGGGTAATTAAAGAAGTGAGTTTACCTGGTGGATAAATCATAATACGCTCGATTTTGCCGTATCGCTTGAATCTCAGGCGGATTTCTTTCCCTCTGGTGTCGGTTGGCATCCGGTGCAACCAGAGGGCTCTGCGCTCCTTCGTAGCTTTCGCCAATAAAGTAACAAAGTTGACATAACTTGGTGCCGCAGAATACTGGCGAGTCCAGGAGACAGTGCGAGCCAGGTTGAAGAGCTGTCGCAACGTCATGATGGTGAAGCCAGAGAAGCGCCCAAATAGATCCAAACAGGAGAAATGAACAAGACTGAAATTAGGGTTACAATGCGAGATATCGCGAGAGAATATGATCCAACAGGACTTGATCTTTTGAAAATCCCGAAATTCAATGATCGATGACCTCAATGAAGAAATCTGGTGGGGCAGCGCTCTTCGAAAATAATGACCAAAAACGTGACCACTGTGTCACACGCGTGACAGCCCTCCCCAATACTTACCACGACCGAGATCAAGTCCATATTTCCCTTCATCGTTTGACGGAATATTGTCTAGAATGACCGCCAAAATCACCATTTCCCTAATACAGTGGAATTCTGTAGCGAAATGACGTTCATTTATGATGATATACAGTATCTACCTGCAAATGTAACCAGAGCTCAAAGATATCGTAATACAAGCACAAAGGGAATACAGAATATATTATAATGACTGTAAATCTACATAATATCGACCTTGTTCATGGATTCAGACCACCTGCAACTGAGAATTGACCACCTGTGACGCGACAACAAAACATCGCTTCATCGACTCTCTCAAAGCAGCGTCTGCGATGCTGTTACCAAGCTTTCTGCTATCCCACCGGTCTGGATGCAGCACCCGCTGGCATTCTCGTACAAGGCTCCGATAAACAGCGCGGTTCCATTGCCTTCTAGCTTTCTCGAAGAATTCATCGATAGTAGCGAAGGTGATATCGGATTCGGTGATGAGCTTGGGGTCTTTGAGGACAGGCCAAGGAAGAGAGCTGAATGATATTGGCGTCACTGGAGTGAATTCGGCATGTCGGAAAGTCACCAAACGCTCCATGTAAGGAGTCAGAGCATCGTAAGGTGGTGAAGTCGAGGTCCAAGAATAGGAAAACGGGTAGTCAGGAAAACGCCAGTGTCGTTGGTCTTTGCTTCGTTGGCCGTTTTCCTGATGACGCTTCTCTCGACGAGCTTTCTCCTCTTGTCGAGCCTGTTCCTCTCGCCGACGCTCTTTATATTCTCGACGCTCCTCCTTTTCTTGCCTAGCTCTTTCCTCTTCTCGACGCTCTTCTTTCCGTCGACGCTCTTCCTCTTGTTCCGCCCTTTCCCGACGTCGTTGCTTTTCTTTTTCTCTTCGATACTCTTCTTCCTCTCTCTTCCACCGGCTGTGTGACGAACCTTGACCCCAGGTCATCTGCTCCCCTTCCCATTTCGCCCTTTCAATTGCGTATCCCATCATCTCCTCCCAAATCGCTCCCTGACCTTCCGGAAGCGCACGAATTCCAGCGAGAAAGTCTCTAGCGATCTTCAGGAGAGCAACTGGCGGGCAATGAGCTTTGTGGAGGTGACAATGGGCGAAGGGACCTGCGGCTACTCGATTCCGGCAAAGGTATTTCTTTAGGGTGTATCCAGAGCATCGAGCTTCTCTTCCGTGACTGCGGCGTTCGCGACGGCTGACCCTAGTATTCCAGATACGCTGGTCGAGATGACTTGAGCAGATATAGTCTTTGTATTTGCCCAGCGTCTGGCATCGAAGACCATTGGTGCTATCGACACCGAGGCAACGCCAAGAAGACATCGAGCCTTGCTTCATCGACTAATGAATAGGAATTAGTCGGGGCTTTGAGAATGAAAAAAAGTCGCGCTTACTGTGACGGTGAGGGTCAAAGGTCAAAGGCGCGTCGCTTCGCTTGCATTATATAGCAAGCCCAGCTCTTTGTGACGGTCCATTGTTTCCCAAAAGGGTAATGCTGAATTCCATCGGACGAAGATTGTTGGACAAAGAGCGACAATGAAAAATGGTCAATCGTGCAGAAGAGCGTAGCTTGTAGGCCTAAAGAAAGGTCAGGATAAGCATGATCTGCCAGAAACAGACGACATACGAGTGTCAAAGGAATTTAGCACGAGTTTGCTTTTCAACTTTTTCGGTGGCAGTCATCGATGATACGGTTTAGCCACTGAGAGACAAAACAAAGCATATTCTGCTGGATTTGCGAGGAGAATTCGAGGAGGACGCGATAGAGCGGCGAATGAATCGGTGGACCCGTCGCAGGCGGCGTGGTTTTACCATGGTTCATTGACAGCCTGAACTCGTCAGCATCAGCAGCGGCCCGAGCCTCAAGCAAATACCTTTTAATCTGTATATAAGAATACAGAAGCATGCGTCTGTCGTAGCGGAAGCTGCTGCAGGTTGCGTTTTGGTGAAAATTTCCGAAAATTGGCTGTCAACAGCAAAATGCAAGCAAAATGGTGCCAAAAAGATGTTGGCGAGGCTAATAATGCTCAGATCTCTCCGGGATATATTCCCAGAGATGTAGTATAGGTTTTGTCGGCGTGGTGGTTGGAATGGCGGTTAGGCAGGGCGGTTACCAAAGCAAGGCGGCTCGGCCAAATGCGTTTAGCTTTTTTCTTGGCGCAAACGTCATCCCGTAATCATCCTGGCTCATTCCGCTCCATATTCTGTTGAATATTGTCAAGCATGACTCATTGCTCCCAGCCAAGAATGCCATCGCCGCTGCGGCCTGGTATGCGGCCTAGGGATGGGTACCGTCCGACGGGTCCCGTAAGTACCCGTCCCGTCTGAGAGTGGAGACATCAAGTCGACGGACGGATGACGGGACGGTTTAACCCCGTCGAAGCCCGTATCGACGGCCGTCGACGGTGGGTTTGGAGAAGCCGGTCTTGAACCAGTTATATCACCCTGGAGAGCTATAAAAAAATGACAGTGAGTATTCACCATCTTTTAGAATCTGTCTTGATTTCCTGAAGAAACCTATTCGATGTAGTGACCGCCCCGCCCGATTTCCAAATTAGGTCAAGCGTCGGGTAATTTCACGTGTGCCGCCTTGATCCCGCCCTCCACAGTAGTCCAGTTTGGGTGAATTTCTTGCACTTTTCAGCACTGAAAGAGTTCAGGTCAGTACTTCTTTAAACTATGCAGTCATAGAGTGAGTTCAATTTACCATGTTCAACCAGATAATGACCATTTGGTCAACCAGCTCACCCATCGGCTTCCATGACCAGATATTCCGCTTTTGTGGTGCCTAAAGCCTCAATAAAGAACGTTGAATGAGTTTTGAAACCTCAAGACCTAGAGGGCATTGTCCATCCCGTCCTGTCAGAACTTCAGAACCGCCCGTTGACGGACGAGTCAAATTTCCGTACCCGTCGTGACCCGTCGATGTGACGGCCGGCCCTGTCGACGGACGGTGCCCATCCCTAGGTGTGCCGGATTCATATCCAAAACCGACTGGCAAGCTGAGACAATATCTGGCTCAAGGGAAACAATTTTGCAGTTAAAATGTTGCTATGAAGCAACAGTGAGCTGCTCTTTCTCGTGCGCAACAATGTTCACAGCTTGACTAAGATCTAGCTGTAACTTGAATCTGAATTGATTGAATCTGAAGGGCCAGTGTGATGGAAGCCAACAGGCTCCCCGTGGCACATTATGAGTCCTCAGTGGATTGATAACGCACCTACTACTTACTAGGCTCAACATGGTGCCAGACTAGCACCAGTCCAAATCTGCTGGACAAGAAATAGAGGAGTAAAAAACAGCATTCAGTGGCACCAAGAGAGCTTAATGAGCAGGCTGAGAAGATATGTGGGCAGGATAGACAGCTTGAAGGGCTTGATGAATCTATGGGTGGGATCAGGGGAAGGGAATGCATGGCAATGTAGTAGTTGGCGATGAGCTGGCACAAATCAGAGTTTGAAATATCTGAAAATGCCAATTGGCACAAAAATTGACCTTGCAAAGAAATGGCCAGGTTATCTGATTATTCCAAAATCACAGACAAGTTGAACAGATAGCCACTCGCTGATGGCAGGTATGAGTCCTCAAGGGGTCTCAGTGCAAATTGAATTGAGCATGTCTTTATATAGTAATCATAACATTGAAATTTGAAACCAACTAACCGAGGACTGAGACTGGAGACATGAATATACTGCCAGTGATGCCTGCTCACCTTCACAGGTGGACAGCTCTTCCACAATAAATTGGAAGGTTGACCTTCTAATCTAAACCGAGTGTGATCCACCATGCCATCATTATCAAACTTCCCTATCCTTTGTGATAATTCTGTCAGAAAGTAGTTGATCATGATGCTTGCTCTTACTTTGACTTCTTCCACTCCCCTATTTCAGGCCCTCATGTCAGTAGTTGATCCCCTTATTTACTACTTCCATGTCTCATATCTGGCTTTGGTCATCCACTTCAACAAATGTGGGCTGAGAAATGGTTTCCATTGACGTGGTATTACTTTGACAAAATAAAAGCCCAGTAGATGGAACCTGTCTGTGCCATCTACATCAATTGTTAAAGTCCACATGCTTGCCACAGAAATCACTGATCTGATCAGCAAGACTAGGAAGGCGATGATGGTCTCAAGCTATGTGGACTGGGAGATCTATAGAAAAGTTGCTATGCCATAGTCAATCACAATAAAGTGGATGGGCCAAAGCAATGGTAATGTGCAGCAAAGTCTGACAAATATTGGAAGACTCGACTCATAAGTAAGAAGGAAAGTACACATTAGGGATGAAGATGAAAGCAGGGAAAGAATTTCAGGTCAAAAGGGTGAGGTTGTGCAGCCAACTAGAGACTCCTGAAAGCACAAAAGGACTGGCCCCATGGGCAACTAAATCTGATAGAGTTGATGTCAACAGGTCCAACGTGTTCCCCAAACATCTTGGACCGTTTGATGTCATGGAGGTGCAAGGATACAATGCATAAAAACCATACAACAGGAGACAACTCAACAGCTAGGTAGTGAGCACCTAGGGTTCACCAGGGGTAGAGGTAAAGGTCTGGAAGGCCCTACCTCTACCCCTACCTCCCAAACCTCTACCTTTGAGGAGGTATACCTCTACCCTACCTCTAGATTTGAGAGGTCTAAGGAGGTACAAGTTCCCACACTACAAAACACCAATTACATCTGTATTTTGCAAGTATTGATTATATCAATACCTTCAAATTATATTGTAATACAGTTTTATGGCTATCTCAACCTATTTAGTCAATGTAGAAGGTTATTTATATGACTAAGCTATTCTTGTACCTATATCCCCTGTAAATATTATCTTCAGAGTGTCATATTATGGCCTGTTTCACTAGCTAAAACTAGGTATCAGATTAGCTGTAAGGTATCATGCCTATAAGTGAGGTGTTTCATGATAAATATCAATGAAAAGAACTCAGTATCTAGTCTCTGCCATACCTCTGTACCTCCAGGGGTAGGGTAGAGGTTTCACAAAGGTCTGGAAGGGCTGACCTCTACCTCTACCTCTTGTACCCCTACTATGATACCTCCAGAGGTCTACCTCTACCCCTGGTTAACCTTATGAGCACCTATGTTATCATGATACAAGAACCAAGAGCCATTGCAGCTCTTATCTAGAGACCAAGGCATGCCAAAGTATTTGGAGAACAGATATTTTGATAACTACAGAAAGGGGTGCCACTACATGAGAGATTCAGCTCAAGACTGTAGCAGAAGTTCATCACAATACTTAGTCCAGTGCATCAAGAAGCCTAATAATGAGGTAGTATACATCCATATCAAAGCAATTGGATGCTAAAATGGAAGCAGACCACTGTGCAGGCAAGATGAAAGCTCAGAGAGTGAAACTGATACAAGGCAACATATGTGTTGTGATCTACAATTGAATAAACAAGATGCAGAAAGCTTATAAAAAAGTGATGAAATGAAAAATAGTTCAACCACAGTATTGAACCCATGAAAGAAGAAAGAAATGAAGATGCTTGTAATTATTGGACCAATTATTGTCCTGGTTATTTAGATAATAACTATTGGCCAATAATCAGTGAATGACCCTATCATACAGAGAGGAAAGATAACAGTTTGAATAAGCATATATTATATCATAAATCCGGGTCAAGGTATCTCAGACTCGGTAGGGATATTGCATCAGCAAAATTGCAATTCATTTGTCCGCTTTTTCTGTATTTCTGCTTGTTACAAGCAGAAAAGTGGCAAGCGCAAAAGACAGACTATAGTACTAGGTACCTAGTGGATATATGAGTACTGGCTACTGCTGATGTCTGATGAGGCAATGAAAAGACCTGCTCATTCTCAAAATATATGTTTTTGGCACTGGTATGTCCCCACTGCTTTTCCCACTTTTTGCGCTTTTTACTACTCTTTTCTGCTTTTCAACTTGCAGTAAAAGAGTAAGATCTATGCTTTTTGTAAAATGGACATGTCCATTGGCGCTTTTTACGTATTTTAGTATGTCGTGGTAGTTGTAGCTACTTGTACAAGTCAAAAAAGTTATTTGTTATCTTACTAATGTGGGCATATCAGGTATTGTCAAGGACATCCCATCACTGGCTCTGCTATTGATTCTTTCAGATCTAAAAAAGGCAGAAGAAACAAGGACCTACGTTGTTTCTGGGACAGGTCCTGCATAGTTATATAGACGACGAACAGCGCGGCCTGCCGCGATCTACTGGTTTATAAGGCTGAACCTGGGAGCAACAGAAGGGCTCGAGCTTACCGTCGCAGTGCCGGCAACAACATGCACACTAATGGCCATGCCAATCTTGCGGTCAATTATTATGTAGATCTACAGAATTGCAGAATTGAGAGACCTGTGTACAAGAAACCTTGGGAGACATACGACAGCAAGCAGTGTCACAATGAACCTGTGCGTGAATTTGATTTCAGAGCTTGTCGAGGCTAAACAAACAAGACTCACACCACGAGAAAGTAAACGAGTCCGTCACGAAACAGCAGCATAAATATCGGTATCCTTTGGATCCTGATCCTTGCGCCACCACCATATAGAAGCTTATACACCGTCAAACATAGGATAATGAAATCCAAGACCACAGTGTACATGTAGAGGGTCGCAACACCAAAGACACCAAACTGTGATGCATTGAAGGTAACACACCGGGGCTTGGCAAACACAACTTCAGACCACGTACTCCTGAGATACAAGCTCGTGTTGAGGCAAACAGAAACCACGTGGAAAGCAATCAATGGCACCATGATGACTATGATACGACGATTGTATTCCCACAGCGTTATCCTGCAAAAACCTGAATCAAGTTCAAAGAATGAAAAAACAATCACATACGTCCGAATTGACAAACTAACACTGGAAGCCCATAATGCACTGTGCTTTAGAAGCAAAATTGTCATGTAGAGGGCTTGACAATTGACCCGTCTATTTAACTAGAATTATAAACTTGACAGGAAAAGTCGCTGGCGCACAGACCGTGTATTATTCAGCACGAAAATCCTGCACGATGTGATGAGTTACTTCAAGGCTAATAAAACGTGACTTACAATCCGACAAGAGCCGCCAAAAACGCATATCGGGCGTAAAAGTAGAAAATCTAACATAAAAAACCATCAGAGCAAACATTCGCATGGAGATGAAAGCAAACCATAGGCCATTTGAATTTCCGACGTCCACAGATGAACGCAAGGTCAAAATCCAGTGTAATAAACCATTCCCAGCTGTCAGAAGTCAAGGGCCGCTCGTAGTTTCAATGAGGACTGGAGACCGACAAGTAAAGCCCGAAAACAACATTTACGACATTCTCAAAGTAGACTGTATTGTCATCTGCCATCAGCGAGCAAGGAACCAGGAGACAGACCTACTTGCGCCATGTGTATCCTTTTTGTCTAACATGGACGGTCGTCAAAGATTGTGGAGAAAATTATGGCCCAGGGTGAGTGTGTCATCTTGTTTCAGATTTGAACATGTTTGGTAGTTAGGGTTTGCGTAATATACTATTCCAGACTAGTCCCCAAAAGGAAGATGTCACGCACTCAAATCTGCACAAGGCCCCTGGCACAGGCCTACAGTAATTCTACATGACAGAGACTGCTCTTCATTTTTGCTCTTGTTGCCTCTCTATTTCCCAAACTTCTTTGCCAGATGTGGCATGGCTGATGCCATGTCAGATTCAGGGTCTATGCCATACATAATAGGGTCGTTCAAAGTTGGCGTGGGTCCGCCGTTCGTAGGTCGTCGCTGGTCGTCGTGGATCATATGGCAACAACCAAACAAAGTGACTGATGTCACTTGCTAGATTAGGGTTGGCTTAATAATCATAAATTTCTTTTCGCATCTCCCTCTCGAGCCTTCTTGCCTCCATTTCCTTGTCCAACAGTCAACTTGTACATTCATCAATCCTCCCATGGGCAAGCAGTCCAAGGGCAGTGGTCCTCAGCTTAACGACTTTGACTGGACAATAAACAATAATGCCGCAATAGGGTTGCTTTTGGCCGAAATGCGAAAGACAACAAATTCCAAGGTTATTATGGGCACAAAGAAGGGCAAGGTCAGTACATTACCTTCATTATCCTCCTCAAATCAATCCATTCTATGCGCAGAATACCTCGGGAGAATAAAAAATCAAGGTCTATGGTCGCATTGGGAAGGAAATATGGCCTGCAGAGTATGCAATAAATGCGAGCACGACCGCTCATCGCATCAAAAGCAAGGCTGAAGAGTAAGTTGCTCAAAATATTCAACTTGAGCCCTCTAAATTCCTTCGACACGTCAGATTAATCAAGCGGTACAAGAAGGAAGCCAAACCTTTGCAGCAGACTGGTGGTGGGATATCGGCTCAGACCTTCCAAGCTCGGACAGTTAGCTTTGGTCTCTCTAATTCATTACTTTACAAGTCCTTGATATACCTCATTACCATTACGGTCATTTTAGCCCTTGTTGGATAGTTACCCCAACACATTTCATTCTGCAGGAGTGCTAAAGTATGCAAGAACCCAAGCCAGCAAGATACCTTCATATCGAAGGTAAACTTACCTCTACTAGCTTGGTCGTATGCCAACCCTAATCTAGCGAGTCACATCAGTCACTTTGTTTGGTTGTCGCCATGTGATCCACGACGACCAGCAACGACCTATGACCGGCGGACCCACGCCAACTTTGAATGACCCTAATATCGGTAGACGAACCTGAATGGCTTCCCAATTTGGCATAGCTCATATGGTTCTGTTCTCAGGCGGTGGCATCTAAGCATTACATTAGGTTGACAGATAGAATTGACATGTTGAAGGATTCAAAACACTTATGCATCCACCCATGTACATGTTACCAGTGTGTTAGAGACCACTCTGGAGTGGCAGATATGAGTCCCCATGGGCTTTTATCACTTATGCAGGCTTGTGACCTGAGCTAAATGTTGCTCGCTTGTACACATTTTTTGCATTATGAGACCCACTTTTGGGGCTCGTTTGTTAGGACGGACCAGTTTCAGGATGGGATCATCAAAGAGCCCAAAGGGGATATCATTCTCGTTATCTCCTCTCACAGTCATCTGCCGACAAGCTGTGATTCTCATTACGTGTCACTGTACCGTTGCCAGTCTCTGAGTCCGAGGAATCATTTGATAGTCTTGTAAACCAGACTCAATGACATGTGAAGAAGAATCATTCCCTGTGTAGAATCTGGATTTGATAACAGGTCCACGATGTATTGACTCGGGGTTTAAAAGTAACCAGTGCCGATGGGCGGCTTGGCACATGCTCCGGCCATTTTAAGCGCTACTTATCACGCCAAAAAAAAATCTGTGATGGTCAGCAAGGCATGGCATCAGTCACATCATTATTTCTTTTCATCCAGGTTGCTGGTGGCACAATGAAGTCTCTTTCTGGTATGACTCTGACACTATAGGTATGAATAGTGTTACATATTAACCATAGGGTGCAAGATGGTCTGTTGACATTGAACAAGAGCTTGCCGAGGCAAAACGTGACCCAACGTGACCGCTGCCGAGCCCTGCCGAACATCTGAGTTTCTTCAAAGTGGCCCCAAATTTTGCAGTTAGCTGTCATGACTCATACACATCACAATCCAGTCGCTTATGGATGGAACTTGCACTAGTGCTGGCCAGGTGCTGGCCATCATTTCTTTGTAAACAATGCATGACAGAGACTGGTGGACTTTTTGGTCTCGTATCTGCCACCGGAGGATGGCCTTTATTCCACTGGTTTGACAAGAATCCATTGTTGTAGGCTTGTTGCCAGCCTCTCTATGGGAGAAGTTTTCTGGTAAGGGGGTGAACCTCTCGATACCGAGGCTGGAGACACAGCTAATGCCGGTGGCTTGGGAGCGCAATCAAAAAAACGTCAGCAAGGTTTGTCTGATCGTGACGTGAATGTAGAATGTAGAATGTCATCATTTTTTGCATAGTTTTATCACAGTGTTAATGGCGCCAAAGGCATTCAGATTACATTTGTGATTATTGCGAGCATAGCGAAGCAATTCTTCACTAAAGCGCAAAAGTCTCCAACAAACAAGGACAAATTCTGCGCAGCACAGATTGTTGCAAAAAAGAAATTGTCTACCAAGCGTTCAATTCTCTTTGAAATTTGACAGGTGGTATCAAATATCATTAGACCTCATAACCTGAACGTTTCAGGACTTAGGAAGGCCCATAGAGCGCGCTAGAAATTAAGGTGGCAGACAACTGTCACGTGTCAGATAAATAGCTGCTGACGAAAGAGATCTGACTGCGCAGCTCGCATCTTTGCGGCCGACGCAAATGCATTTTACTACAAGATAAAAGGGCAATCCATGACTTGGGGATGCCACAACAAAGCGAACAAAATGCGGTGATGTAGAGCATTGCACAATTGCTTACTACTCACCAGTTTGTCTCAATTCACAAGTGTGAGTACTTGTTCCCATGAGTAGTCCACAAGTGCAAATATGGTTTCACAGACTTGGCACATTTATGTATCTTTAGCTTATGCTTTTTTACTCTTTCTTACCATCACCATACAGCCAAATGCACTTAACAATCTGATAATAGACCCTAATGAAGGTATTCATAGACTGATAACCCAAGTCAGTCTCAATCATATATATATATTACCCAAATATTCATCAAGTAAACTCATGAGTTTTGAAACTTGCGAGTACAAATACTTGTTCCCACAAGTAGGACACAAGCCTTTTGACATGTGAAACTTGTGAGTGCCAATCATGCGATGCTCTATTCAGATGATGTGGCAAGAATCTGTAAGCTTCAGATTCCCATTGCTCTGTCATGACACTTTGATGTGATTGCACTCCTAACCCACTGGCATTAGCCCATTACCAAAAACCTTTCCCATAGAGAAGCTGGTCACTAGCCTACCATTGTTGTGCCTTAGTATGTACTATGTAGCTGTCTGTCTTCCGGTTTTGGTAAGTCTCACTTTTATTGTTCCTCCTCTTGTATAATCCTCAGAGCCCAATACCACACCATCCCTTGATATCCCTTTGCTTCATGCCCTTTCCATCCTGTTTCCATCCTGCATTCCCAGGTCCTCTGCAATGTTTGGTTGAATGTTTCAAACAGTAGGCCTTGCTCAAACCACAACCTCTCAACTCCTATTTTGATCCACAGTTGGTTTTCTTCTAGTGGCCAGACACAGTTTTCATTTGGATCACACAAATTTCAACTCTCAAGTCATGATCACTGGAGATCCAACAGATTCAACAATTTAATCTGCAAGCCAAGATTTCTTCTGTGGTGCCATAAGGCACCTGGATATCACAGTGGTCAGATGTGGTTTCCTTGGTCATCATGCACTAGTTTGGCTGAATAATGGTCAAGATTTTCCACTTGCAATTCCTTTCCTCTGATGAAGCATAAACATTCCTCTGTAACCTTTACAGATGTACTTATAGCAAAGTATCAGTGGATATCTATTCCCAAGTACCCTCACAGGAAGAATAAAATTTATTGAGTCTCGACTTGAGGTGAGGCCAGAGCGGAGCAATGGCAAGCCTTGTACAACTGATCCAGATCCATTGCAATGCAAGGTGATACCATCAAAGAATTCTGCTATGCTGGACCCTGTATGGACCCATCTAAACCTCCAGAGAAACTGATTCATTTGTTGAGAAGAGCTATGTCAAGCAACCTACAATGGTGGAGTCCACTACTTCATTGTCATGGAATTGGGTCTAATAGGGTGTAGTATAAGCCTTTGTAATTCTCATGATTTGGCCAAATCAGATTCAACTCCATTTATTGAAAGATTACATTCCAGACCTTCTAGTATTAGGTGTATAAGATCAAGTAGAAGTACTGCTAGGGAGCAATGCACTTACCTGCCATTTGAACCAGCTCTTCAGCTTTTTAACCAAACCTGTGTGTGAATGCCAGATTCCCTTCTGATCAACATACTGTGGATGCTGTAGCTCCTGTATCTTGAATATCTTCTGTTTAGTGACACTGTAGAATCTGTAAGATTTGATCTCTCCTTTTTCTCATTGAGCTACTGTGATGCCATGGGCTCCTGTATCTTGAATATCAACCCTTTAGTGACCCCTTGGACTCTGTAAGGTTTGATCTTTCCCTCTTCAAATCAAGCTACTGTAATGTCTAGGGCTCTAAAGAGTTTGATCTCTCTCTCCTATAGTGTTTCCAGAGCTAAGGCTTAAAGTTGGCTTTGAGCCGGAGCTTAGCTGCACAATCGGCTAAGCTACATGTAAGCTGATTTCGGCTTGCAGCTGCAGCAGCTAAAGCTCTTTCAGCTCAATGGCTAAGAAACAGAAAAGCATCTTGTTTTTAGTCTCTTATATATTGGGAACAATAATGTTGATGGCTAGCACCCAGGCATGCCAAATGCAGTTTAGCTGAAATTGGCTTAGCTGCAACTTTTAGCCCATGTTCAAATGACCCAAACACTTTCAAAGTTTCTTCAAATTGTAGACACTTGTTCCTAGTCACATAAAGTAGCTCACTTATCCATAGGAACAGTTCTCCCGCAATTTTCAACCCAATAGGTGAGACTTTGTGGGCTGATAGGCCAAATGAACTATTGGAGCCATTCCAATGGGAATTCCCAGTACTACAATGTTTCAGAGCATCATGACAGCTAAAGCACAATGTTTTGAAAAATTTCAATCAGCTTAGCTGGCTGAGAGCTGGGAGCTGATGACCGGCTGCGGCTCGATGGCTGGCAGCTTAGCCAGCCACAGCAACACTACTCTCATATATAAGTAAGACTTGAGTACCATTGGGCTTCAGTATCTACAAGCTTTAGGTTCCTCCCTTCAGTAGGATGGCTTGCTCCGCTTGCCACCTACCTCTGGGAGGAACCACAGCTTGTTTTCAGCCTCAAACAGTGTGCCGCTGCCCTGCAGGCGGCCTCGGGTGGCGTCTGCGCCTTTGGCGCTTGACATGATTATGTCAGTTAAATAATTTGTCATTGATTTGTCATTGATTTGTCACTGATTTGTCATGAATTAATCAGCATTAGGTGACCGATGTGTTTTATAGTATAGATTTGTAACAGGTGCACAACATTTATCTTTGCATCTTCATGAGAAATCTCATGAGAAAAAGACAACAAAAGTACAAGGAAGCTGGGTTCACTTTGGATGTAGGCAAAATTACACTAAAAAGCAGTTGAGACACAGGACATGTCACAGAATTGAGAAACACACCTTTGAGCTGGCATTGTTGAAACAAGGTTGGTCCTCCTCATCCCATACAGTGTAATAGGGGTCCTTCAGACACTCCACAGCATCAAGTTTTACAGTCAAAGTTGCTTGTTTCAGACAAAAATTGGTTTTAAAATCTAAAATAGGGCAACATCTGCCCATTTTTCAGCAAATATCAAAGTCCAGGTGTGTTGTCTACCTCTTTGGGCATCATTTTCACTGCTATGATAAGTGAACCAGAGGGAAAATGAAGGAGCAGGAGCAAAATATCATGACATATGTGAAAGCGTGACAAGGCAAGCAACTTGAGGCAAAGTTGAATCAACAGAAATTTGTTTCCTCTGGAGTCTCATCATGGTCAAGCACACAAAGCCAGAGAATGCCAGAAAGGTGGCAGCAAGGGCTTCTGAAGAAGAGAGAATGTCTGCTGTGGTCCAGGAATGGAGAGGTGGTCAGCACTTACCTGTTAAACAGCGACCAAGTATCCCTACACTTGCCATTTGACATCAGGTCACCAAATCAACTCTCAGTGACCACAGCAATGGCAAGCAGTCCATGTCTGATTTCAATGCCACCAAACAGAAACTTACAGTGGCATATTCTTGATCTTGTTCTCAAAGCTCCACCTTGCTTCTTGCCCCAGCCAGATTGGGCACTCACTGATGAGAAGGATGATGATATTTAGATGTTGGAGGAGAACTGAAAGCTCCATGAAAGCCTGGCACAAGCTCAACATCAAATCAGCACCCAAGATCACATCATCCAAGGAGACCATGCCTAGTTCACCTATCAAAGTCTTCACCTCTAGAAGCTGAACCAAGCACTTCACAGCAAGAAGAAGGACAAGACAAATGACAGAATTCTGTTTGATGGTGATGGCAATGTTTTCACCTTGGATGATTTAGAAAGGCAGATAATTGAGCATTGGTCCTAGGTGGTGCAGCTGGTAAAGTCTCTAGCAGTTGATGCACTTCAGCCCTGTCTTTTGCATGAAAGTTTGAATCCCACTGTGAACTGCTAATAGAGCACCTTTTGCTGGGGGCCTTTGGGGCAGGCTATCATAACTTGTGTGGCAACTTTTCAATGCTGTAGATATGAGTGTACAACTTATGAGCTGTAAAACAACACCGATATGGGGTTGATGCAGATACTGACCCAGATTTGATAAAAAAAATTGCCTCATGCCGCCGCATTGTTAAATGAAGTCAATTAGAATAAGGTCTCAGATGGGTGCCACTAATGGAAAAGGTCTCAGATGGGGGCCACTATGGCAGGACACAGATAGGAGGCGAAAAGCAAGATCAATTATAAACTATTTGTCCAAGTCATGTTTACCAGAGTCTGACATCACCAATTCTAACATGCATGTCCTGTATCATTCTTGTATCAATCCTTTATACATCCAGTATGGACACCTTGACACACAGAAATACATGTCAGAATTTTATATGCCTTGATTGCTTGATGATACACCCCAAAAGCTGATCCAAAGCTTACACACCTTGTATCTGTGACAACTTCAAACTAAACACTTAAGCATAGCCCTGCCCTTAGAGGACAAGGGGACTCAGTAAGAATGAGCCACTCTAGCGTTCATGCAAAGTATCTGTAAAATCAACTGAATGTTAAGACTAGCTTACTACAAACTAATCTATCTACTTAAATACTCCCAGACATGAGACTACTGTTCATTTTCCATAAGGCAAAACATCCTACAACCATGCTATAAACAACCTACTCCCATGCTTTCTTTACTAAGTGCCTACAGGTTTCCATGCCTGTTTCCTGTTTCACTACAATGTGCTAGTTGTCTGTTCGCCTCCTGTTGTTGTGCCCGAATGCCTTGAGGTTTTAATCTCTGTGACTCATGTTGTCCTTCTGACCTTTGTGCTGGATCAAGCATGTTCAATCAACTTCAATCATAAGGCCATGCTCTAGCCTCATGCAGTGATGCCATTGTGTTGACTCCTGTAATCCTTCTCTAAGCCTCATTTCCTGATCTGTCCTCGTGTTTCCACCTTGTTTCCCACAGCATCAAGACTTCTGCAAACTCCTAAGTACTTTCTAATTCCTAGGTCCAGGATAAACCTGAACGGGTTCAGTAAGATGAACCACACTAAGCCTTTCATCTGAAGCTTCTGAGCCTACTGGTCCCAACTCTGTATTCTACTAAGTATCTACTTTGAATAAGACCATTAACTTTGGCTTTGGTCCATATTGCCTGTAAGGCACGTATTTGTCTGTGTGTCGACTGCCTGGTGTGTTGGTTCTTCTAATTCTGCCATGTCTCTGATAATCAACCCTGATTGTGATAACTGCCATCACTATCTGTTATCTTATCACCATCTCTTAGTGCACATCTAGATCTGCTGACATGATGACAATGACAGAATGCTTGGATTCTGACAGTATCGATCTCTTACACATCTCGAATATATCCCAGCAAACACAGTGATTGGTCCTTGGGTACTGGGAATGTAAAATTGTAACTGTGCTGTCCTGATATGGCAGTAGCATTAGTCAGCCTGCTTATTTATAATCTCTGATGTATACATGTGATTCTTTTGAACTTAATCTTGTACTTTTGAATGCACATTAAACTGTGGTCTTGTTCAATTGTGTGCCTTTTAAGTTCACCCCTTTACCCAACCCTTAAATTTTTGAACAACCTGAACTGTCTTTCTGCCTGAAAGACTTGTTCATTGTAATGTCTAGAACAAAGAATTGCAAAAAAAGATCTGGAACAGCTTCGTGTCAGAGCCAGCACTTGAATCCCCATCTAGACAACCCCCAAGCTGAGCAGACAGCTAGTTCCATTGCACAATTGATGCTGACACTGTTGAGTAGCACTCTGGTAGAGCATCACATGATTCCCTAAGACTCATGAATATTTGTAAATACATTTGTGGGAAAATCCATGAGTTTTCATTATTTGCGAGTACAGATGTTGATCAAGTACAAACTCATCCAAGTACGAGTCCAGGATCCTGAGATTCCTCAAAAGCTTGGATACTCGCACAAGTATTCACACAAGTATTTGTACAAGGCTTTATATGTTTCTTCGTTTGTCTTTTCTGGTGATGTCTTGCAACTTACAAGTCATTCAGGGCACTACATCGCCTCTTGTCACTGCACCCATTGCTCTCACCACTGCTCCCATTGCTCATGTCGGTGCCCATGATCATGATGACACAACTGATGATGAGATGCCCCCTTTGCCATTTGGGTGATGCCTGGGATTCCAACGATGTTGGTGAACCTTACAAGTCTGACAGCGATTCCAAGAGTGATGATGGCATGCCACCTTTGATTGATCCCTCAGATTCAGACTCTGGATACAGTTCAGACTAGCTCATAACATTATATTCATAAATACTCATAGGTACTCATGGATCTCTTATACTGACAGATAGCCTCACTACTCACAAATATACTATTTACGAGTGTGAGTTACTTATCTACAGCTATTTTAACGAGTACAAATCCCACTTTTTGCAGCCTGAAACTCGCGAGTGCGAGTACGAATTACTCATGAGTGGGAATCATGCGATGCTCTACACTCTGGCACTACCAGCTCATCATCCTGGTCACCAATATCTTTTTACCCCAGTTATTGGGAACCATCCTAGGTCAACCGCTCCATTGCCTACATTATCTAGTTTGGATACATTGACCCCTTCACCTGTCATAGACAATAATGTTGTTTTGAATGAAAACCCATTTATCGACAATTTTGTCCTGATTGGTGCTCCTAGAACTGCAGATGAAATCAATGTGCTTAATGCTTTCCAGGCAAGACAACAAGAAATGGCTGGCAATGTCACCAATGTACCTACTGGTCACAATGCCAACCTGATTATCATTGAAAATTTTGTCAAAAACAGTGAGGCTGTTCCTATTGCCCCAATCAATGTGAACCCTAGCATTGAAGGACGAACCCTTACAGAAAAACTTCCTGATAATGGTGACCACATGAATGCTAAGCAATGAGCACTGTGACATGCAGAGAAAATGCTGCATCACAGTGCTACCAAGTTGGACTATGACAATGTAGCTAATGATGTTGAAATACAACAAGCCATTCTTGATAATACACCACCTATCATTGACAGTCCTCCTGTTACCACAAATGTCCCAATGCAAGGCAAAAGCCCATCAGTAAATTCTCCCAGAAACTTTTCTTACCTACCTGCACATGCTTCTACCCAATTGAATGACCTGTGCAACCAGGCTGTATTCCTTTTGACCATGTCTCTGGCCCTGAGCAGACCAACAGATATATGAACCCAGGATTCCATTGCTGGAATTGCCAGCAATCATTTTGCTGCTAATCTTGAGGCCACTGTGAGCAACTTGATGCTTCTGTGGATGCAAACTAAATTGTATGAGGCATATATGACCTGATTGCATGTGCAACACCGGTTCTTCAATGGACTGGGAAACCAGCCACCTGCTATGATGACTATTGACTCCCAAAATACAGTCCATTTCACCCCTTCTACCACTGGGGGATCGATCGCAAATGTGGCCACTGGCCCTTCTCAATTGCCTCGATCTCAGTCAGAACCTGTTAAAAGAAACACTGAATGAAACGAAAGCAACCATTGAGCCCAGTCTGGACCTGTTAATTTGAATGTGAACTGTGAAATGAACTTTCCTGACCGTGTAGCTATTCAGTGAATGAGAAATGGTGATATGCATCAATTTGGATGCTCAAATTTCCCTGATTGAGGAACCTCCTTCAACAAAGGAGGGAATCCTTTTGACTGAGCCAAAACATCCAACCATGTTTGGCCTACTGATGGTGCACCAGGACCACAGAGAGAGTCTCATGGACCTCGAGAACCCCCTTTGACTGAACTATCAGAGACAACAGCCTCTGATGCTGACTACTCTGGTGATGACTACAGTTCATCCAATGAATCTTACTCTAGTATGAGTGACTCTTCTGAGGACTGACGCTGCAAGAACCACAAGCATCACTGGAGAAAGAAACATCATCAATGTGAGCATCATAGACACCAAGATGGGACCAACTCGAATCCTCTGGACAGAAGCAACAGAAATGATGATTCTGACTGAAGTTCATCTGAGAGCTCAGGATCCCAGAGTGGATCTGAACCCGCTAATGATGAGGACAGGCTGAATCGTTATCATGACCACAACAGAGATAGATGAGCTAGATGTCATGAAGACCCTGAATATTGAGAGCACTGCACCACACAAAGGAGATGACAGAGACATCATTGTCATGATGATAGACAAGAATATAAGCAGGAGGAAAAACAGAGGTTGCAGAGACTCATCCATTGAGGAGTCAGACACCATACTGACCTCAGGATGAACAAGTCAATAAAACTTGATCTGCCTCGCAAATATGATGGCAAAGGTAATGCTAAGAAATTTGAGGACTAGCTCCCCAAAATGCTTCACTATGGTATTTGACTGTTGAGCTGTACACCCAAATAAAGATGACACTGGTATTCAGGATTGAAAGGTAGTCAATTCAGCTGAGATGTATGGACCTTGAACAAGATATTTCAAGTGTCTCTGATCCAAATTTTAGGGCAAACAGTCAACATCTGACTGAGTTACAGGCCAATCATTGTGGCCATGCCCTGGAGCATGACAATGGCTGAGCTGTACACTTTGTATTTTGCCTGAGATCATCACAAGAACTGAGTAGATGGCGTCCAAATGTGGTCCAGCATCATTTGTGATACTGTCCATGACAGGACTGGCTTGCATTGTCCTTGCCATAGAGGATGGCTGGAGGTTCAGATCATGTCACATATGTGACATACTGCATGTAAAACCTGCTTCTGCTCTACTGCAAGGGATTTGTTGCCAAATATCTCAAAATTTTTGTATAGAAATCAAGTGAGTGTACCTCCAGTCTGCTCCAACCCTCAAATATCAATATACACATCCAATACAGGGCACGATATCAACACCATTATTTGTAGCTCTTGATGAGTGGGTGATAAATGGCAAACTGAACCATGGGAAATGGCTCCCATATGGTACTAACACCTCTACTAGTGAATTTTTAATCTATTCTATGTCTTACAATGCAAAAATGATGTATTTAGCATGTATCTAAGGCATGAATGGCTATTGTACAGTTGCCCCATGGTGCACAGCTCAACGGACAAATACTGTATATGAGTTTGAATGGACTGAATGGTCGACTTCATGACCCTGCTAGACTAAAGTTACTCAGTGCTTGCCTTGAAGGTGATGCCTTTGCTTGGTACAATGCCAAAATTGAACCAATGTATGCTAGTACATTTACTCCATGATGATGATGGTGATTTGACAAAGCTGTATGGGAGCTTCATCAGCAATTTATATTGGACACTACTGAATAATGCAACATAGGACTTTGAAAACACTGTGTACTGAAATTCTGCAGGTATTAATGGACTGTACCATGATCTTCTGCACTCTGCTTCCTGCATGCTTCGACCACCCAGCTTTTTTGAATTTACTCGCAAGATGTTATCATGCATACCTGGTGAAATGAGATGCTGGTTAATCCAGGATTGTCAGATTACCCCTGAATTTATCAGTAAGCAAAAGCTACTGAAGCTCTGCTGTCACTAGGAGCATGAACAATTGATAACTAAACACTATCAAGAAGAGGCTTCTGGTCATAAAAAGAACCATACCTTGAGTTCTCAAAATAATATGCATGGAGCGTCTAGCACTAATGCCATGGCTGGGAGCAGTCAACCATGGTCTAATGGTTGATTTATGAGACTACTAAGTCAATGAATGGACAACTGAGCCATGAATGCCAATTCCAATGATATTCATAACCACCAGAAGTCAACTCTTCTCAGCTGAATCATCCCACCATAAAATCATGGGCTCCTGCTGCCAAACCTCCTGATAAAGTGAAAGATGTTGCACCATATGATGTGAAGAACATGAAGTGCTTTAACTGTGGGATGCTCAGTCACTTGTTGCAGGACTGTCACAAACCCAGGGTTGCTTACCAGAATATGGAACCTGAACCAGGTGGTGAAGCAGACATACTCACTGGGAATGCTGGTGATGATGAACTTGAATACTATGATGAACCTGAACAGAATGCAATTGTCAATGACTGATCTGAGGAGCATTCATCAGATGGTGATGACAGGGATTACCACGATGGATCTGATTATGGCCCTGAGAATGAGATTCCTGATGAACCAAGTCAAAAGGCTCTTCAAGTAGGAGTTGAAACTTCATGTGAAATGATGCTGATGGGGCATATAAAAATTCAGCCTTGTTTTCATACCAAACTGGGCAGTTTGGCATCTCTTTGACTGCTGGGACATTGATGGAGAGCTAGAACTGAGCTTTGAGGTTGCTAGTAAGAATGTCAAGTGTTAACAAGTGTCTGTGCTTTGTGTCTGTACTTATCAGCCCAGAAGGTACTCCTAAGACCAAAGGTGGTGCACTATAACTACAAGAAGAACAGTGGTGTTCACAATGGCTGATACTGAATACATGACGAAACCCTGTGAGCCAAGATGTCTGTTTAAGACTGGAGGACTTAGCACTGTGAAATGGCAATGACTCCTTTGTCCAGACTAAACAGAGCTCTACCTGGATCATTGTCATAAGAATTACATGACTGGAGCTTTGACCGACATTGGTTGTGGAAACCAAGATGAGTGCAGAACGATCAGGGCAGCCCACAAGGATACCCCTATATAAAGATGGACCCACAGTGTGGACAATTGTTCATACTCAGGGACATACTTTTAACACAGGACTAGATGATGAGAACCACATAAGAGGGTACAGAAAGGACTAAAGGACTTGTCTTCTTCTGCACTTCTTGAAATATCTGATTGGCAAGAGACTCCACTAGGAGGTTTCACCTGGTTGTACTATTAATAGCAGGATGACTGATGTCATGTGGCCACCTTGGCAATCCGACTTGGAGACTCCTGTGAATGACTCAATTGTATTATGTTATCATTTCTGGACAGTATTTAAAGACTCTAAGTTTGTAGTAAATAGTTAGAACATTGTAGGGCATTGAACCCATACCCTGCCAGGGATTGATGGACTGCAATACTGGGATGGCTGGGACAGTCGACGCTGGTTAGAGGCCAATATGAGTGAAATTATAGAAGAAAATGTGAGATTTACGGTGGCTTTCAACACTGCTCCTCCCCTTGAACCTTCAAGAATTGAAGGAGCAACTGTCTTGGTACTCAGGAATTGAAGGTTCTGATGACCGTCCAATATGCTCAGTTAGTATGAACAATTGTCCACACTGTGGGTCCATCTTTATATAGGGGTATCCTTGTGGGTCACCCCAATTGTTCTGCAATCATCTTGGTTTCCACAAGCGACATTGGTCAAAGCTCCGGTCATGTAATTCTTATGACAATGATCTGGTTAGAGCTCCACTTAGTATGTACTAAGGAGTCATCATTGTTTCACAGTGCTCAGTCCTCCAGTCTTAAACAGACATCTTGGCTCACAGGGTTTTGTCATGTATTCAGTCTTGGCCATTATGTGAACACCACTGTTCTTCTTGTAGTCGTAGCGCTCTGTCTTTAGTCTTAGGAGTACCTTCTAGGCTGATAAGTACCGACACAAAGCATGGACACTTGTTAACGCTTGACATTCTTACTAGCAACCTTGAAGCTTGGTTCTAGCGCTCCATCAACGTCCCAGCAGTCAAAGAGATGCCAAACTGCCCAGTTTGGTATGAAAACAAGGCTGAATTTTTATATGCCCCATCAACATCTTCACCCTGAGTAAGACTGATTGGTCACAGCTTACTCGGCTGAACTCAGTATAGTTTCCTTGCACTCGTCCTTCTGCCACATTGTACTGACTTACACTGGTAATAGAATGCTGTTATGACTTGTATCAGACATGAGATGCCCACTGTTACAGTGCTTTTACTGTGTGGTTTCCCCTGAGTAACTCTGTCACATGTAGACGCAATCATTGTTCTTTGTTTGGTACTTTAAAGCATTGCATATTGGCTTGATATGCTTCATGATATCATTCCCCAGTCTCAAGCACTCAAGACTGTTTCCTAATATCTATGTTGACCAAGTAGTGCAGCTCACTTACAGACAGTTTACTAGTCACACTGCTGCACTGATGATGCATAATAAAATTCAGCCTTGTTTTCTATCAAACTAGGGCAGTTTGACATCTCTTTGGACTGCTGGGACGATGTAGGAGCATTGGAACGAAGCTTCACATTGCCAATAAGACTGACATGCATGGACCTTGGTTAACTTGTACTGCTTTGCACTTATCAGCTCCAAAAGTGTATAAGAGACCACATAATGGCCTAGGCTGAATACATGACAAAGAACTATGAACCAAGATGTCTATTCGAGACTTGATGAGTTGCACAAGGGAAAGGATGTACACTCAGTGTGAGCACATAAGCGGCACAGTGCTCTGGACCTGTGTCATGGAAATTACATGACTAGAACTCTATCTGAATCCTATCTGTTGTTAATGAACAACAAAACAATCAGACAAAGACAACCCCTAAAGAACCATGAACCTATATGAAGGACGATTGACGTTCTTAAAGGTGGTTTTTGACCGCAAAGACAACAAGACACATGTCTATTAGAAGATACTATGCAGACAGAATGTTCTGACCAAGTGGGATTCTTCATCTATACCAGATTGGCTTGGACTCCACATAGGGGGTCTCAGGTTGACAAGTTCTATTTTTGTACACCTAATGCTGATTGATACACCTTGGTGAAACACCTCGGCAGAGCTTGGACATTGACTCATACCTTATTTATCATCAGTTTTGTAAAGTATATAAGGCCTGCAGTTTGTAGTAAAATAGCTAGAGCATTGTACCCCAGTCTAGTGTCTAGTGCAGGAGCAATCCTGTTTGCTGGAAGTGGACAAAGGAACGAATATAATTGTCTCTCAGTCTAGAACTCTAGTTTGAGCTTGAGAAACCAGAAATCAGAACAAAGTCTAGTCTTGAAAGAATTGGCATTACAAGTGCTTCTAGTCTAGCAAAGATCTCTAGTTGAACACAGAACCTCTAGTTTTGAACTCTAGTGTTAAGAGACCACCCTTAGTGTTAACAGCACTTGAAAACTTCTAGAAGCAAAACCGCTCTTTCCAAAGAGACAAGTCCCAGACAACTTCGCAACGAAGTGAGTTGTTCCGAGAACTGAATTTATTCGAGACCTGAACTACTTAAGAGGATATAAAGCATGTATTGAGGTGTTAGTGGTGTTGTGTGTGTGTTTGCTTATTCAGACATGACATTTCTGACTCATTTTCCACACTGTCCGCAAGGATCCCTCACAGTGCCATTGTGTCCTTGTCCATCAAGTATTCTAGCAAGACCACAATATCGATCATTGCTAGAGCCTTCTTGGAGTTTGAACTATGTTCAATACTGTTACTGGTGCTCCTCTAGACAAGATGGAACTCGCTTTCTAGGCACATTGTGTCCCATTTGTAATCAGGAAAGACAGTCATATTTACTAAATATGCCAAAAATACAGGGTGGAACATTTCCAACCCTATTATCATCTCTTAACCAGGGCATCATCATTTAGCAAAGCTGTGATCTCTATGGTCCAGCAAAGGTTGTCGCAACTTTAATGTGTCTCTAGCAACACAAGTATTTAGCAGTCATTCTCACAGTCATTGTCAGCTCTTTCTGACACCCCCAACTTTCCTTCTGGGCAGCTCTAATCATCTGATGCAGTTGCTTTCCAATCCTGGTGGCCAACACCCTTGCAGACAGTTCATTCTGCAATGTTGACCACATTCCTTTTTGTGACCGCTGTACTTTCTCAATGAGCAGCATTTCACAGAAGACTCTCCAGGACAACATCTCTCTTTCACACTTCAGAGACATCATTCATCCTTCACTCAGAATTGTTCCCAGCCCTGGAATTTGATTCTTCTTTTTTTCCTTCTCAGTCAGACATTGATTCCGATATCTGTCTTCATTGAAACTCCAGCCTTTGGAATCACTCCTGTCATTGAAACTCGATTCTCTTTCATTCATAGTCAGACATTGATTTCAGCATCTGTCTTGACTAAACCTTCATTCTTGGTTGCCCAGTGGTTATCAATTTCACTTGGAAACTTCAACATTCCCTCCTTTGATGTCAACATGTTGTTTCACCTCATTGACATCATTCATTTCCAATTCCAGTAAATCTGTCATTTTGGTTGGAAATTTCCATGTGTCCCAAGCATTATGACTGGTTCACATCTTGACCATCACTGTGGCGATATTATTGTGGCACATTTTCAGGCATTGGTTTGAAGGAGGGTTGGATCTTCTCTGATTGAACTCTGGAGCCAGATTTGGGTTGTCTAGATGCTCTCACTCGAAGGAGGGTGCCAGGAGGAATAATTATTCCTGGCTTGTTTCAGAGTGAGCTCAAGCTTTAGATCACGCACTACTGGTCTCTCGCAGACAGAAACTTATTTTAGTTCACTTTGACGGTGAACCTTACATGGTTTTTGTGATGGTTTTAATTCGCAAGGAATATAAAGGGGATAGGTGCAGGGCTACTGCTTCAATGTGTTGTCAGGTTACGACTTCACTGGTGTCGGGCTACGACTTCGATGGGTGCAGGGCTACTGCTTCAATGGGTGTCAGGCTACAACTTCAATATGTCTTTTCAGACAAACACAATTTTATTGCACCTCAGAGCACCACGTCCTTGCATACACACTAGCACTATCACTGGGTTTGTACCTCGGATCACCACGTCCTCGCATACCACAATAAAATGAGATAAAATGTTCCACTCGGAGTCTGCTTGTGGGCTGAGCTTTGTGGGATACAATTCACTGAGTACTATTGATACAAACGTGCTAGCTTTATAGTAATTCTACATATTATTCAGAGTCCATGCCTTTTACCAAGGTTCGCTAAATCAGGAATACCAATTGTCTTGGCTTCCTGATTTGCTATGCCTCAGTCATCTGCCAAGTACCTCTCTTCCTGTTAAGGTCGCTGTGCTGTGCTTGTGATTTAAAGCAATTCCGATTCCTGTTTAGGAAGATTCCTGATGAGGAAGATTCCTGATTAGGGAGTGCTTTATCAGCGCTTTCTTATACATCATCACCCTGAGTAAGACTGATTGGTCACAGCTTACTGGGCCAAACTTGGTACAGTTTTCCCACATGCGCCCTCCTTCTGCGTCATACTTCCTCACACTGGTAATAGAGTACCGTTATGACTCTGTATTTAGCTGTGAGATGCCCACTGTTACAGTGTTTTTACTGTGTGGTTCCCCAAGTAACTCCATCACGTGTAGACGTGTCATGTTCCTTTGTTTGGTCCTTTAAGGCGTTGCAGATTGGCATATTACGCTTCATGGTATCATCCCTGGTCTCAAGCACTCAAGACTTATTTCCTATGTTGACCAAGTAGTGCAGCTCGCTTACAGACAGTTTACTAGTAACACTGCTGTGCTATTATGTCCTTGTCCGTCAAGTATTCTGGCAAGATCATGTCTATCAACCATTACTAGAGCCTTCTTGGAGTTTGAACTATGTTCGATACTGGTACTGGTGCTCCTCTAGACAAGACGGAACTCGCTTTCTAGGCAGATGGTGTCCCATTTGTAATCAGGAAAGACAGTCATATTTACTAGATATGCTGAAAATACAGGGTGGAACGTCTCTCCAAACCTATTATCACGCTCTTCAATAGGCTGGTAGAATCGTAAGTATTGTTTCAATTCAAGCTGAAATATCATCTAATAATCTGAGTAGCGTACCAAAGAGGTCAACAATACATGTATCCTGATTGGTGCTGCATTCTTTGCACCCAGGCATGCTATCAAGAAGAAAGCTCCAGCTATTTCACAAGGCTTCAACCATCCACCGACATATCCAGCACCATATGGATATCCACCACCGATGCCACCATATGGAATGCCGCCTGCAATGCCAAATTGGGGTTAACCACAGCCAGCTCCACCACCCCAGCGTCGACTTCCAATGACACCATCATCATCACCAGTGCCAGAAGAAGCTCTATCAGTTGAAGCTCTTTGCACTCAGTACTGACTTGATGATCAATGTTGTGATTGGCTTATCAATATGCATTGGTCGGTTGACTATAATCCTGGTAAGGTTTCTCAAGAGGCCTGGGAGAAGGCTGGCTTCACTGAAATAAGCTGGAATCAGGTCTTAAAGGCATACAAGAGGTATCGCAAGTCACTGGATAACTAATTACAATTCCCCTGGGTATTCCCAGGTATGATACCCATCTATTCATTTCATCAATCTCTAGTCAGTCATTAGATTCTATCTATTTGTTTTGTCAATCTCCAGTCAGTCATTACATTCTTCAGCTAATCAATAAGATACCCTGAATGTCAAATCCATCCTATGACCTTGTCTCTGGTGACCACTGCCGTTGCCTCCAATAGAACAAGCTCAGGATCATCAGACTGCTGGACATACTTCCAGTTGCGGTGAATCCATGATTTTACAGCACTGAAGCTTTCCTCAACAGGAGTGAGGTCTGGCGAGTATGGAGGAAGGAATATAAGAGCACATCCCATGAAAGCAATCAGTGCTGCTTGTGAGAAAGATAATAATGAGCTCACCCAAACCCTCTATGATCTCATGAATAGCATCAATTTTATGTACTGCACAGTTATCCAAGATGATTACACTGCAGTCACCCAGGAATGAATTCATTGTTGGTAACTGGTCAGGCATATCAAATCAGTTCATGCGAGCAAATGAGTAAGGACCAACTTACCACATCATCCATAATAAAGTCAAAAAACCTGTCTCCATCAAGAGAACCTTCAACAATTCTTACTGCAGCATAACCTTCTCGCCCCAAAGCACAAACCATGCTATATCGAGTTCCACAGTAAAAGTCTGCTGATATTACTGCACGTTGACCCAATGGAGCATGGCCGTAATGTTGGTATATAGTACGGTCATCCTTGCTTGACTCGTCAATCCATAGAATCTGTGATGCCACATATTGGGTCTGATAAGCCTGCTTCCATGCTTGTTGGCCATCCTCATCTCACTCTGAAGCAGCTCGTCTAATACAACAGCCCAATATCCTTCAGCAGGCAATGAAGTCGGGGTTGAGAAATTGCAGCTTGGTGAGCGATGATGAGCCATTCCTGTATCTCTGAGAGGAATAACTCGGGTGATTCCAGGGATAAAGATAGAAGATCTGCTCGTGCAGCAAAGCTGACAATGCTGGGTCTGCCTTGAATCAGGTTCTGTGGAGCTAGGACTGACCCATGTCCATTCAGGTTGGCTTTCCAGCGATAAAGGCTGCATGATGAGACCCCAAGCAAATAGGTGGTATCTTCTTCTATATAACCCTCATCAAGGAGCCAGAGTGCTTGCTCTTTCAGGTCTTTATTGATGTGATGGTAAACCATGGATGATGGAGGAATGAATGCAGGCTGGGGATATTTCCTTTTGGGGACATGATTTTTATTTATATTATATTACATCAAAAAAAGATGGCGGTTAACAAGGTTTTCGAAATAGGCTGTAACATGACTGGAATGTCAAAGTTTGGGCAGCTCTGCAAGCTTGCCCTCCTCATAAACTCTATCCAGTTTCCTCCAGAATGAGTAACCTTCCACTGTGCGCAGTCTAATTTGACCACCAAAAACATGACTCGAGAAAGTGACAGACAGATGCAGCTTGCCCTTGATCTTCCACTCATGAACGCTCTCACATAAAGTGACCAACAAGTTCTCACAATTATGCAAGGCAATGTAGACATATTCCAAGCAAAGAAATCCCTTCAGAGAGAAAAAAGAATAACTTAAAAACGAACATCAGAAACAGACCCACACCATTGAATTTGACTAACACTCACTGCTGAACAGAACATGCAACTTGACCAAGTGCTGTCTATACAGGTCTATCATTTCCTGTAAGTCAGTGGTTGTGGCTATCTCTAAAGTGGCGATGCTGGTCCTAGGTCTCACAGCAGAGAAAAGATTGAACAACTTCAACTCGTTTCCACCCTGCAGCTTCAATGAGACCCATTCCTGGCCCAGACAATGTTCGAAGGGTAAAACACTTCCATTGGTCCACCAAGTCAGAGAACCTAGCGATAACATGGTGACTGATGGGTACGAGGTATTACAGTTGTAAAGAACCATGGGATCTGGTTCTCTGGCAGTTGAAATAGACAGAGTTCAAAGTCTCGACAGAGGGACTGGTGCAAATGAAGCTGACTCATGGCAGTCCATTAATTCCAGACAGACCAGTTCTGTAGCCAGGTCGAGCACTTCTTTCACCAAGGAACTGGAGAATGAAAGATTGATGATCACTAAGTGAGTAATGTGCAAGTGAGCCCAGGTGAGAGCGCTAATCAGGTCATTCTGTCACAGAGAAGTAGGTTGAGACAGGGTGAGCATGACTTTGCCATCCTGCAAGGGCTGGTGGAACCAGTCTGAGACCTAAGAATCAAGCTCTTCATCATCAAAAACATCTTTGTGCTGAGGGAGATCAGACTTTGCAACAGTAAGGAACTAAACTTATGTGGTCGAGGAGAAGGCTGTGCAATGAGGAAAGGAGACAGGACAAATTCTACAACTTGTTTGCAGATGAGGTGACCTGTGAGAAATGGCATGTGGATCAAACATTAAAAAATAGCTCACGATAGAGTTTGACAAATGCCATTAACACAAAAGAGCCCAAAGTGTATTGGGTGATGCAGATTGAATAGCAGAATCAGAACCAGTTGTTGAGGCTGTCATAAACAGAAGGTGGGATTCAACTTTGGAGGTTGATGTTGGCAGACATATCATCTAAAAAGATAGGCCTGATAAAATATGCATACTAAGCCGATTACCTTCAAAAAAGCTGTGAAAAAGTTAGGAAAGAAGCATGATATGAACCTGATGTTGCTCTTGTCTCAGTGAGCAGCTGCTTGAAACGCAAACTGTCTCGGTGTATCATTCTGGTTGGCCCTCCATCGTTAGTGTATTCGCAGAAATACATCCTGTCAGGGCTACGTCTGTCCAGCAAAAGCCATGAGGTTGGCACTTTCATTGACAGGTATTCCATGGCAGGAGGAGAGGAGTGATGAGGCTGCCAAAATAAGATATAGGTTATCTGTCTGCACATGTTTGGGCAACAAACTCAGGCTTTAAGTGAGGACAAACGGACGCTCAGGAAAGCTTATGTCAGCACAGCAAACTCACAGTTCCAGCAAGCCTTTTTGATGCTCAGGAAAATGTATGTAAGGCTTTGGTCCTATTAGGCTCAGGACATCCTGAACATCAGTACTTCCCAGATGGTTTCAGATCATCGTGACAGCAAGGAGACCTGCTACACTTCGTTAAGCAAGGTGAAGCGGGATCAATCATACATTTGGGTTTCTCTGTGGGTTACAGATTACCCTCTTCTCCTTATGGAGAGTTTGGGGATTTCAGCCATCACATTAAATTTACAACACACGCTGGCTGAAAATATCATTTGATGTGGAAGCCATCTGAACATCTGGTCATGCAGGTGATGAGCTGACACAAATCAGAATTCGGAATGTCTGAAAATGCCAATTGGTGCAATAATCGACCATAAGCAAAGAAATGGCCAGGGGACCCAATTATTCCACCAGTGAGCTAGAGGCCATCCTTTGGTGGCAATACAAGTCCCCCTGTTGCAGCAGAGTGTAGTCAAAAATGACCCGGGAATATTGCTTTCTGCCCTATCAATTTGCTGTCCCAGCATTCAAGTTCAATGTGTAAATGACGTGTTAATGGCGAGCATGTTAGAAAAAAGAGCTGTGGAAATACTTTCAAAAACAGGAAGGTGCACATGACTGGTAACTGGGTTAACCATACACAGGTGTAACAGTGAGCCTAGCTCTGGAGCCATATTGAGCATTATTCAGGTTGCAGTTGGACATTTTGAATGAGTTTTCCCTTCATGCACACACCACGTTTCGGGCTAAAATATTCACAGGGTGGGGTAGGTGAGAAAGAGTTGGGATATATTTAGAGAGGTCTCTATTTTAGGCCAGAATACGGCATATATTCCCAGGTTGGAGTAGATCAGTTCAGATGCAGTAGACATTGCATATATGTTGGTAGGTCCCTTACTCCAACCCTGGAGCAGGGGCCTTTGTTAATCTTCCTCGCTTGATCTCTCGGTGACTTGTGACTTTGTCTAACTTCATTATCTCAAGACCGGCGCCTAATTCTAAATGGGGCCTGACACGTGGGCGCGGTGATCAATTCTGACTTCTTTGCATTTTTCAACAAATGTGACATCAAAGGTCACAGAAGTGACTGAAGCGTGACCTGCCCGTGATATGTTCTACTATAAGTAATTCACAGTCCAGCAGGGACCACGATGTGTTAGAGACACTGAATAAAACTAGTACTTAGGATGGCTATGCACCAATCTAGTCCAATCTTGGAACAGCTCATCTACTCCAACCTACTCCAAGTCTACTTGCACCCTGTGAACAGGCTTGCATAATTTCCCCTTGGAGGATATGGCAGCAAAACATGGTGACAATCATACAGACCAGAGGTGTATTGTGAAAGGGAGACTCAGAAGCAGGCTGCTGTGAGTCTGTGACCACCGGTCAGTTGTCCAAAATGGGTCTTCCAAAATGGGATGACCTGGTTGACCCAGGGCTAGCAATGACCCATTAGAATTGAGGCAAGATAGCAATATAAATGGGATCCCAGAAAAGAAAAAGAAAATCCAAAATCCAAAAAAGAAAAGAGGAAAAGGAAAAGGGAAGTTTTCGGCTATCCCCTACATTCAAGGACCCCATATTTCTCCTAAGTCTGACTACATATATACTCAATTCTTTCCCAAATTCAAGAGCTAATTTCCAGACACAATGCCTTGACTGCAGTGAGGTTCTGAACGGTAGATGGACCAAATCCTATACCTTTCCAGGCTCCAAAGAGAAATGTTGATATTACATGCCTTCTGCAATTTTTTTCAGGGCGCTGTGCACTATAGACCTGGTATTATAGAATATTCAAGAAGAAAATGCCCGAAAAGGCAGGCAGATAGCGACCGGCTTCTCGGCCGCATCACGTTACTTGTCACAATCCTGACTCAGCAGCTCAGTTGTTTTCAAACCGACGGAGCAGTGGAGAAATCACACCCTAGAACCCTCAAGCTGGCTTTGGAGTGTCTAAGATACCTGGAGGTCCCTGTGAAATGCCTAGAGCTTGCTGAAACACAGATTTCAAGACACTTGGAGACTATATAACCTTCTTTTCACAATGGAAAACAGATATACCAGGACAGTATCAGGTCATCTCCACCAACCCACACTGTTCTACAACATGGCAACCACAGCAGCATTCATATGCCATTGGAAACTAGCAGTCATTATTGTAGGACTGTTACAGATGTTGATGCAGGAACCTGTTTCTTTGTGCATCATATGGCCAAAAATATTACATAAATATATTTCTCAGTCACTTTCCAAACTTGTCTGCCTGAGGCTGGGCATGAGATGACAGCAACAAATACATATGTGATTTGAAAGAGTCTCTTCAAGACTCAAACTTGGGCATGGAAAGCTCTGGTGGCTGTGCATCTCTATTGGTATCGTTATTTTCCCCTTATACCACAACATCCCAGAATTGAGGACCACTATTGAGACCTTTAGGATGTCGGGGTGAGATATGTAAGCAGCAAGCTAAGCCTGCGTCATCCGCTGTGGGAAATCGTGACATGTGACCTTTCCCCTTTGGGCTCTTTGATGATGGGGGACTGAATTTAGCTCACACCCAACAAATAGGGAGGTTCAGTTCTGAGAAATAAGCAGCTTATCGTGGCTTATTTGAAAATGGCTTATTTGTCACCAGCGGCTTATTTGGACGCGAACTTTTGGGGGGCGCTCAAACTTTGGCTTATTTGGAGGGCGGCTTATTTGACGAAAGCGGCTTATTTGCACGTGCATGTTGAAGAAATTGTGAGTAAAGCAAAAGACGGAGTTTACGGAGGCGGACTGCTAAACGGATGCTGACTAAACGGACAGTGTCAGCTGTCTCGTCTCTTATTCGTCGACGGCCAGCGTCCCCAGTCCGATATTCAGCAATTTTTAGCCCACCCACCCATCCCTTTATTTTGTTTGTTCTCCTTCGAGTCTGATTCTGGTATCCGGGTAGTCTTCATCCTCGAGATCCCAGAATCTCACTCACCGAGAAAGCCCGAAACCGGCTTCTCTCTCTCCCATTGACCAATTGTAACATTGTTGATTGTAACACGAAGAGCTTAGGCAGCAAGCCACTTATTGAAATAAGCAGCTCAAAAAGCTCCTCCAAGAAGTGCTTATTTCAAATAAGTCGCTGCTGCTTGTCACGTTTGTGGAAGTTGGTGACTCTCACATGATGTTCAGTGCTTACTCAGACAAATAAGCAGCCTTCAAAATAAGCCGCGAAAAAGTACCTCTTCGAGCTGCTTTTTCAATAAGCTAATTCTGCTTTTTCAAATAAGCCACCTCGAATTCAGAACTGAACCTCCCTAATGAGCCCAACAAGTGGGGCTCGTAAAAATCATCGATTATTGGATCAATTATTGTCCTGATTATCTGAATAATTGACAAGATATTGAAAGAATGATTGGCCAATAGTTAGCCAAGAATCATCAGCCTATTCTACAGAGAGGAAAAACAATAGTTTGGATATAAACATATGCTATATCATAAATCTAGGTCAAAGTATGTCAGACTCGGTACCAATGTTGGGCGTATCAGGTATCGTCAAGGACATCCTACCGCCGGTTTTGCTATTGACTCTTTCAGATAGGAAAAAGAGAGAACAGAGAAACAAGGACCTACGTTGTTTCTGGAACAGGTCCTGCGTAGTTATATAGATGACGAACAGCGCGGCCTGCTGCAATCTGCTGGTCTATCAGGTCAAACCTGGGAGCGACAGAAGGACTCGAGCATACCGTCGCAGTGCCAGCAATAAGATGCGCACCAACGACTGTGGCACTTTTGCGCTCTATTAATATGTAGACCTACAGAATTGCAGAATTGAGATACCTGTGTACAAGAATCCTGGGAGACGTACTACAGCAGCTAGTGTCACAATGAATCTGTGCATGGATACAATTTCAGAACTTGTCAAAGCCAAATAAACAAGACTCACACCACAACGAAGTAAACAAGTCCGTCATGAAACAGCCGCATGAATATCGGTATTCTTTTGATGCTGATCCATGCGCCACTACCATATAGAAGCTTATACACCGTCAAACATAGGATAATAAAATCCAAGACCACAGTGTATATGTAGAGACTTGCAACACCAAAGACACCAAACTGTGATATGTTGAAAGTAACACACCGGGGCTCGGCGAATGCAACTTCAGACCACATGCTCCTGAGATACAAGGTCGAGTTGAGGCAAACAGAAACCATGTGGAAAGCAATCAATGGCACCATGATGACTATGATACGACGATTGTTTTCCCAGAGTATCATCCTGCAAAAAACTGATTCGAGTTCAAAGAACGGAAGAACAATCACATACGTCCGAATTGACAAACTAACACTGGAAGCCCATAATGCACTGTGCTTGAGAAGCAAAATTGTCATATAGAGGGCTTGACAATTGACCGGTCTATTTAAATAGGATCATAAACTTGAAGGGAAAGGTCGCTGGCGCACGGACCGTCCATTATTCAGTACAAAAATCCTGTACGACGTGATGAGTTGGTTCAAAGGCTAATAAAACATAACTTACGACCCGACAAGAGCTGCTAAAAACGCATATCGGGGATAGAAGTAGAAAATCTAACAGAAAAAACCATCAGAGAAAACATTCACATTGAGATAGAGGCAAACCATAGGCCATTTGAATTTCCGACGTCCACAGATGAATGAAAAGTCAAAATCCAGTGTAATAAACCATTCCCAGCTGCCAACGGTCAAGGGCTGTTCATAAGTTCAATGAGAACTGGAAACCGACAAGTAAAGCCCAAAAACAGCATCTAGAAGACTGTCAGGAAAGACTGTATTGTTGTCTGTCAGTGAGCAAAGATCCAGAAGACAGTCCTACTGGCAACAAGTGTATCCTCCTTGTCTAACATCGACGGTCGTTGAAGATTGTGGAGAAAATTATATATGGCCCAGGGCGAGTGTGCCATTTAGTTTCAAATTCGAGCGAATTTGGTAGTTAGTGGTTCGCGTAATATACTATTCCAGACTATTCCCAAGAAGGAAAATGCCAAGAATTCAAATCTGCACAAGTTCCACGCCTACAGCGATCCTGGATCCTCATTTTTGCTCCTGTTGCCTCTCTGTTTCCCAAACTTCTTTTCCAGGTGTAGCATAGATAATGTCATGTCAGGTTCAGGGTCTATGTTATACATGACGCCGGTAGACGAACCTGAACGGCCTCCCGATTGGGCATAGCCCGTATGGTTCTGTTTAGAAGCATTTCCACCTTATACCGTTCCGGCGGCGGCGTCTCAGCGTCACATTAGATTGACACAAATTGACATGTCAAAGGATCCAAAACACCTATGAACCCACCCTATGTTCATGTTATTTAGAGGAACAACTGGCCAAATAGAGAAATGACTATTCAAAAGCACAGTTTAACTTTTCTGCAGGTTGGACCAAAATACCACGAATCACCTGTCCTCCTCATGGCCCAGATGACTGGCCCACAAACTTCGCCTCTTCGCCTGTTGTTGATCCTAGCAACATAGATATTGCTGAATACTGCAGATTGTACCTGAATTTGTGAATCTTGTCCATGATCCAGATTATTATCACGGTGACAGAGATTGCGTGCTCCTGTCAACAATACTCTGTTCAAGGTGCGTCAGGATGACCAGGAGACAACAGTCATGTATGACACATTGCTGCAGATCCACGCCATCTTTTTCGCTCATGATGAATCAATGTTTATGAACATGTTTTCAATTGTTGAATCATCAGGCACGTCAGACACCTTGTCTCAGGATACAACGGATAGGATCCATTGTCCATGCAAGGCAATACCATTGAAGAATTTCATGCACTATGTTGGGCCTTGTATGGACCCATCTGAACCTCCAGAGAAACTGATTGATTCATTGAGGAGAGTCATGCCAAGCAACCTTAAGAGAGCCAAACAAGAAGCAAAGGGTATTTTCAGTAACTTACAATACTTACAATGGTGAAATTCACTGCTCTATCTTCACATTGTCATGAAACATCTCACCGCAAAAGGACGACAAAAGCAGAAGGAAACTGGGTATGGACGTAGTCAAGATTAAGCTGAAAAGCGGTTGAGACAGTCTGGACATATCACGGAATTGAGAAACGAGCCTTCGAGCTGGCATTGTCGAAATAAGGTTGATCTTTCTCACCTGATAACAGAATCCAAGGCTCAAGCTGACCTGGCTGGTCACTGGATGGTCGTTTTCCCATGACTCACCGAGCAGGGCCATATTCACGAACATAATATGGTGATGGATTGACCCAGCACGATAGAGGAAAACCAGTCATATCGATTGCTGGAAAAAAAAACATCAGAAGTGAAAAACACGAAGGTAAAGGGAATCAGCCGAGAATGAGGTTCGTCTCCGCCCATTTATCCGAAGAAATCCATCGTTATATCCCACCAGAACCTTCTTCACGTTGGCCAAATTTTTGGTTTTGTTGTCATAGACAGCTTTTCTTGGGCTTTGTTTGCCTTATTGGAGGCCAACGTGAAGTCTCGTGGCAGGACCAGATGGGTAAGTATGGTGAGAAATGTGGTGAAGATCAGAAGCAAAGGACGGGTCGGGATTTGTTCCGAGCTTTGATCAGCAAACTTCTTGTCCCCGGCTTCCGTGAATTTGGCTTGTGTCATGGACCAGCAAATATAAAACATGGCTACTGCCACTCCATTCGAGCCAATAAGGCACAAAGACAGCCTAGTACTTATTTCTTGGACATCTTGAGAATTTGAATTGCATCTTGTGATAAGCTGATGCATGTTCTACCATCCCAATGCTTGTAAGATAGTAGATATGTATTTTCACAGTCTGATTTCTGTCTTTTCTTCGATACTAGTGAACTTGAATCAAGGACTTCAAGACCTGGGAAGTAGTATGATAGATTTCTAGCTGCTAATATTATTCTTAGCACCAACTAAATACCTCCAAAGCTTGAGTATGTAATTGTGTTTAATCATCATTTCAATTCTGAACTACAGGGTCCAATGACGCTCTGCGGCTAACCCCATCAAAACCACCTGTGAGTAGATGCAGTATACTTGGGTGACATTTAGTAACCCATTACTTTAAATGGCAATGTATTGTACCCTCTGAAATAGTTTGAGTAAGACCTCTTGAGGACTCGTCAAGGACTCGTACCTGCCATCAACGAGTGGCTATCCATTGAACTTGTCCTCTCAGCATATTCCTAGTCTCAGTCCAGATTATTGTGACCTTGAAAGGCTGTACAAGTCACTATGGAAGAAAATCAGTATGAGAAGTCGGCAAAGTTTCTCAAGAAAGTTGCTGATCTATTGCCAATGGAACTCATCCGATGATAACAGTGATGAGGATGACAATGTTGCAGTAATCCTGAGAAAGACCATTGCAGGAGAGGAAGAAGAGATTGATGATGCAAATGAAATTGACATGACTGCAGTAAGGTGTATATTCTTCAATGCTTCATTCCACTGACCTTTGTAGCAGGAACAAGAGGAAGTCATGATGCAAGTTGATCTGCCTGAACTTTGCCAGCCCCCGATTGTACCTGAAACATCTCTTTTCATGATTACTCCCTCGAGATCCATCTTGTCTTTGATGAGGGCAAAGGATTCTCGAAACATTCTCACCCAACTCTTTCACCATTTTCAATTTTGACATAGATCTCTGTGCCAAAATCACAAAAGACAGCCGTCGGATCAAAGTTTTGTCACAAGGAAAACTTCAAGGTTATCTGACCATCACTGATTGGCCGGCACAAGTACTGCATCTGGAAAAGCTCATTCCCAATATGTGCTGAATCTTAAGCATGCTTACGGCCACAGATGGTTACATATAACCGACGAATCAGAACGATCACCTGACTCAGTTCTTATCTTTCCATCTCATTCATTTCACAATACTTACTCATACGACCCAACACCACGACAACCAACAAACCATTTCCCCCCCGAACCAAACACCCATCCATATCGCCACTCCACAATCTACCTAGTCATTTTCTTTGCACCTTATGCTTCAGTAGGAACCCCCTGGAAGGAGTTCAGGCGGTACATCAAGAGCATCTCGAGATTTTCCCAAAATAACCTCAGTGCTCAACATCGTCATAAAGCCAAGATGAGGGTTGGGTACTGATGACGAAATCATAGTGCATTTGGACCTGAAGTGGCCCATGTCGCCTTTTACATAGCTGTGTTCGTAACTAGTTTTGTTCCAAGCCCTAATCTTCCTGATCTGGTGTCCCTATATCTAAGTAAAGTAAGGTAAATATGCTATGAAGTGAAAGGGCTGTAGAGTGTCAGGTGATGGGACGGAAGTGGGAATTTTGCTGGAGCGAAAACTAGTTTGTCGGTCGCGTTGAGTGTCGTATCGCGGACATAGCATTAGCTTGGTGAGAGATGATAAGGGGTTGGGTACTGTCCATGTTGCCGTGCATCTAGAGTTACGCCAGTCTCCAAACTGGTCGCCTCTGCACAAAGTCGTAGCAGTAGCTCCCGCTACACTCCTGAGAAGCTGGATCCGAAGGCGATGGTCGGAAAGTGGAAAATGGACATCTCTATGGGGTTATGGTCAAATATTTCTATATTACAGTAGAATTGGACCATAATACTTAGTGTTACATATCAGCTCAGTAGCCGGTAAACAGCACTTTAATCAATGATTTCATCATCATCATCATTTCACAATAAACATGGTTCATAGTCTGTTGTGCCAGTTTGTCAGTGTTTTCTTGGTCTGATTTGACTAGGATAGCGGTAGCCAGGAAGGCACCCCTTAGGTATGCAAACATGTGACTATTTTGGAAAAGATATCTGCTCAGAAGGAAAATATATTATGGCGCATTTAACACCAGAGAACTGTAGAATAGAACCCATTCAACAATCCTCAGAAGACAAATTTCATTTATATGCAAAAACCATAGAGGAAGTCACAAGAAAATGTCACATTTGCCTTTTCTGAGTATTTACCTAGATGTTTTAGCCCATTTGGAGCATTTTTCAATTTGAGCCCAGCGGATTTGAAACACTTATTAAGCCATGACTAAGCTGATAACATCATGTGTGTCATGTATCTTATCTGTCCAGTTAGCCAAATGTATGTCAGCTGGGATTTGGACTTGATACAATGACTATAACCTGTTGTTCATGTCCTTTAGGTATTATCTTACAGTTTGAAAGCTATTTGACCCAAAAAAAAAAATTTGGGATGTCCGGACAGCTGAAGACCCCCTCAGATTTGAAACACTTATATAATCTAACCCTAACCCTAATGTTGCTGACTAAGGGTGCCGGTTCCTGGCTGCCGCTATCTTAGGGTTTCCAATGGACAACTCTAGAGACAAATTACAACCTTAGTGATATTGCTCCCAAAAGAAGAAGAGATATACTCAGCTCACAGTGTATGGTGCTACATGTCCAGGATAGTGAGGTCTTCTTCTTCTATATTATATTCTGTTAATTTCATCTTCAGTTATGGGATTATCACTGTTGTTCAAACAGTTATACCTGATAATGGTTCTCAAGAGAGCTATGTCACTTTCATCACTGTCCCTCATCCTGCCAGTCTTCCAATCAGCCAAGATCTTGATATTTCCCTTCCCCAAGCGTTCAAACCCATGCTTAAAAGGTATGTTCAACATCAATTAGCTGATTTCACATATTCATAGCAAATACAAGCAATTCCAACAACAGGGACAAAAGTCAGTGAATGTTGTAATGTAGCCTAGTCCGGCAACCAACCCTTTACAAGGAACGTTGATAGAGGGGTTTGCCTCTTTCCCTGTCAGAGAGGCCGGTTACAAGCTCAAGTATAGTAATTTTTCATTCTGATCAATCAATACATATAAAACACATCAGTCAGGTGATGCTGATTAATGATGACTAATTATGACAAATCACTTCAACTGACCTAAGCAACTGATAAGCGCCAAAGGCACAGACACTGCCCACGGCCGCTGGTGCAGGTTGGAAAACAAGCTGTGGTTCCTACCCAGGGGAGAAACCTAAAGCTTGTAGTTCCCTGTCACAGCTGCTTGCTCACTTAGGCCTTACCTCAGTCACTTCCAACATAGAGAAATGTAAATCCAAGAAGGTCAAGCGTACTTGTTGATACTGATCTTATTGTCAGCTTTGCGCACATTGCCTGGATCTGCTGTTTTTCTCAAGGTTTCAGCCCAGCCAGAAACTTGACTTGCTGTCTCACCCTCATGCGGGGCGTCAACATGATCAGAAGCTTCCTTGTTCTTCTAATCATGATACCTTGTCTAATGGACTTCAGACAGAACCATGTTTGATTCCTTATTCCAATGGTTTGTTCCACCTACACTTATGCCACTACTTATGGTATGATGCAGATATTGTTGTTGTACCAGAATGCTCTCGCAGTGTATTGAGTGAATATATCACTAGAAATGAAGAGAAATATATAAACCCATTTTTCATCGGAAAATATAACATTCTACTCAAAATTGTACTCTATACTAGCAAGAATGGACTATTTTTTCTACTTTCTACTATGAACTCCCCAAGTTTCAACTCAAAATTGGAGTGCGTCGTTGTACATCGCAACTGTCACATGACAACATCAACAACTATCAAGTTGCTACCTTCTACTTTCATGGTTGTCATTTGGAAGGTCTGAAGCAATTTCAAAGGGTATGAAACTGACACAGCCACTGACTGCTCACTAATATAACACTTAACCGAGACATTCAGCTTGACGGTCTTGAGTGCCACAATTTAGCAATTGATGCTTCTCATTGATGCTAGGTGTCATTTAATATGTATCAGGGCTATATATGGGTACAAATACCTCAGAATAGATCCGAGTATGTGGTCATAGGCATCTATTTGAGGATCTATCGGCCAGGCCTGTTCGAGGCCCAAGTACCTTGGAATAGACCTCGAGTAGGTCCCTATTTGAGGACCAAATATGCCTGTTGATATCAACCCCTCTTCAAACCTGACTTTCAGATGTTCATTCATGCTGCTGTAGCCCTATGCAGCACCAAGTACTCCAGCCATCGCCGATGAAACTTCAGAGCTGTGCTGATGGCACATGATCAGTTCCCATTGCAGCCTGCTGTACCTCATGGCCAAGGACCAATCTTCTTCATCCTGCAAACTTCAAAGGCACAAGAGCGCCGGTATTTCTGCATCCAATTGTCTGTACTCAGTTCACAGGACAGTCTTAATCTATATGGTTGGACTTGTGGTTGAAGAATACTGTGGAAATGGTGAATTTCCAGGAAAAGGCTATTTGTTAGCCACGAGTCTAAATGTGATATGTCTTGCGTCGCCTTGGAGAATCTAGGACATGGTCATCAGAGTCCAATCACAGGCTGGTTGATTTCGCACATCCTGGCAGCAAAACCAGATGCCTCCAGCTTGGAGTGTGGCCATATATTATTTGACCTAGTCTCACATATTCATGGCTCCAGATAGGTCTGAATCCCTGCAAATAGATCACTATTCGTATGATCTATATATAGCCCTGATATGTAGTGAGTTGTTTTCTGGAATCACTTGACTTTTTTCATTAGCCTGTGACTCATGAGTGATATTAATGGGCTGCACCACAGTAATTGGCACTGAATAAGAGATCTGAAAGATCCTCAGACCAGCAACATAGATATGGCCCTGAACCCTTGTAGACCTCTGACCAGTTTCTCTTAATTATAGATGATCAATGCAGTCAAGGTTTTGAGCGATAGTCACTATATTATTTTGAACCGGTGAGTCACAGACACACAGGACACAATGGCAGCATCGGCCCTGAACCTTTCCGGTCAGGTCCGTAGCCTGTCGGGTTAACCGGACCCAACCTTTTGCCCTCAGAGTAGGAACTTCAAAGTACACCATTGTTGATGACACATGTCACATGTTTGAAGTAGGCTGTTGGAATTTCCGATGAAAAATACTATCATAGAAATACCATTCAATACAAGTAAAAAAATGACTGCAAATGGACGACCAAATCACTCATTTCTGAGGGACTAAGTGCACCGACGTGATAGTGCTCGCGATCCGTCTCTCGTACCCCAGAAGATCCCAGAAGGTGAGTATCTAACTGCCGTGTCTCCGACTACTTAGCCTTCCGACGTTAGTGTGAATATACGCCGTACATACAGCACTGCAGTCACCGGTCATGTACCCATGATGTATCCTGCAGGTGAAGAGGAGGCTCCGCAAGGGCTTAGCGGTCTAAATGGCCATGATGAGAATCTGAACCCTTGGATAACTGTAGTCTTGATTTCCCTTTGAATAGAAGTGTTTCAAGGAGACCCTATACGCATGTGTCAGCCAGAGCAAAAGACACTCTGATTAGACAAACTCAGCACATGAAACCTGGGACTCAGAAAGGTTTGCCTACCCGTCATAAGAAACTCAGACTCCACAACAGTCTGAGTTATCCCGAGATCCTCTGACAATGGAGAGCTATTGAACCGTGAGCATCTGAAAAGGGTTAGTACTCGTAGTACCTAACGATGGAGAAAAGGTTGCAACAAGGCAACTTGAGGCTTAGCTTGTTTTGGGTAGAGCACAGACACAATTGAACGGCCCTGAAAGGCGTGATCCGTGGCATTCGCGTGAATCACGGAAACTTCGGTTAATCAAAAAAGTTTCAGTCATTGAGCAAGGACACTGAAGGACAGGAAGAACAAGAAGAACAAGAAACTGACTGCGAGGGGGTTCACTTAGGACACGAAGACATCTCGAAAGTACAATCGTGATAGCCGGGGAATCGCAAGATGCCAAGTCCATCTGTTTCTGTTTCAGATTCAGACTTGGGGTCAAGAAATTCGCGCAATTGTAGTGCGAGAAATCGCAAGCGCCAACGGCACCGTCAATATTGTAGAAACATGTCTCCCTGATACAACTCTTTTTTTGCCCTTTCTTGTCTGGTACCTCAAGCGCCTGCACATTCGCTTCACCATTTGGCCACTTTTCGGATGTTTCGCAGTGCTTACAATTCGGGAGTTATTGTACGCCACATCAGAACAAACAATGTAATGGTAAGATCTATTTAAGCAATAATCTCTGTGGCGTCACTTTTGTGACTTATCGTCATCTAGGGTCATCTGAGACAAAGTTGTCGCCTTTTCATTTGTCGTTATGGAAGCAGAATTGGTACTGAGTACCGGCTTGTAGAGCTTTGCCTTATCTTCTTATTCTGCTTTGACTGCATGATTATCCATTACAGCTGTGATGAGGACACTGGGTTTCCGAGACTACCAGAGGACAGTGGGAGCTTTGTCTTCAAGCCGGCCTTCTTTCTGAAACAGCATCCAATACCATATTTTTTCAAGTTCAATTCAGTTCTGAACGTGAGTATCCGACATCTTTCTCACAATCAAGCCTTTTCTGGCAGTTAGGCAGGGACTATGTGCCGTTTGGATGACAGGATGGCCGAGCTATGTATTTTTGTTTCTCTTAAAACGACGAGGCTTGCCTTTATTAGATCATGAAACTATTAGTAAGGCGGGATGTTCATTCAGATATACCTCTGTAATCTCCAGAACCTGGCAATCTGATCTGACACTCTGAGCTGTCAGATCTTTATCATGGGCTACACGTGGAAATGATCGGAGGCGATGGTGATTGTTTATATGCCTGTCTCGTCTCACCGGGGTCACCACAAAACCCCCATGTCACCAACTCTGCTGGAGATTTCACCCCCGAATCAGCAACAAATTGCTGAGAAAATGTAAGTGAAACGCATGTGGTACATCCCAGTAACTGAGTATCTGCAGCTTTGGGCCTGTGCTGGTCGGGGTACTTTTTAGCACAATATTATACGGGGTATGTTGCACACCCATATCACTGCGTTTCACAGCCGCCTAGTCCAACCGTGACGGGGTTTGACAGGGTTTGACCAATTCTATCTGACTAGGTGTGACCAGGTAACCAATCCGACCTAGTCACACATAGTCACACCCGCTCCAACCTGATCAAACTTCGCATAGGTCCTTGTAAAACGCAGTGATATATCTATGTCGTTGATGCTAATACAAGATTTGGTCAGATCAATGTTGTTCAGGTTAGAATTTCAAGTCTCAGAGTTCACAGACCACTGAGAAGACCGCTAGATCTTTACCTACCATGAGACATCATCGAAAAGGTATGCTTGATCAGGCACGGTATCCATTGGCGGTGACAGACATTGTGCAGAGATTCCATTTGGATTTGCGGGCTGGTTTGTGTGTAGATTGATGTGTTGGACTATACTAATGTTCTGCAAGGTCTTTGTTCTGTTTTTCTCTGTCACGATCAATACCGCATTCAACATGTTCGCGATATACCAACCTCTGGTCCAGCAATTCGGTGAGGCAGCTCTTTCTTTGATGTCCATGGTTGATGGACATTAATTCAGGCCAGCTGCAATCGGTCATGCCAGTGTGTAAGTCGGCTGCAATCATGAGTGATGTCCCACTGATCACTTGAGCAGATCTACGTATAGGTTCGGCTTGACCAGCTTTTTTCTATTCTCACGGCTAACCTACCTGATGAAGACCCGATTATGACGGTACCATCCTTTCCTGTCATGGAGATATGACTCTGACTCTGACCATAGGCCATTGTCTCAATGCCCGTTCAAGTATTGATGGCGTGGCGCATCAAGGTTGTAACGGAAATGATGCTGTGGTCTGGTATTATTATAGTGATAGCCATGGTCTCCTTTGGTAGGTGTCAGTTTTACCAGAGCTACAACTGCTCATGATGTACTTAGCTGCCTCGATCTGGACAACCGTTCTTGTTGCATTACAACCTGATTTCTCGAAATACTCTCAAATCCGCGCTGCTCCTAGTACATGGCTGATCACATCTGCTACCGCCGATATCATAATTGCTGGAGTCTTAGTCTATTCTATGGTAGGTCATCAATTACTCTTTCAACATTTGACATTCTACTGACACTGCAAAGCATACAAGGAAGAGTGGTGTTAATACCTCCCTGGATGCATATATGAACTACATCATTCGTGGTAGGATCTTGTCCTTGCTCTGATGAACAAGGCTTGAATGAGTTGTAGTGACTGTCCAGACTGGTGCCTTGACAGCAGTATTTGCACTCTGTGATGCATTGATATTTTCAATTCTAAAGGTATCGTCACCTCTGCCTATTGATACTGCTTGATTGACCTTTATACTATAGGATACTACAATGTGAGACAGATACAATGCAAAGTTATGTGCACACACTCATGCATTGACAGTTTCTTTGCATGGGATTTGTCGCTCTCAAAGCTCTATCTTATGACAATACTCTGCTCGTACATTTATTTATTCCTTGCTGTCAGTTGTTTTTTGATGGTTCTACAGATTAAATACCCGGGATTCATTCACGTATAGAGGAAATGTACTCTTCCCATCATTTGACAATGGTATTCGCTCCCAGAGCACAATGGTACGTCTATCAGAATATATTCTCCATGACTTGAAAGCTAAACCATTCATTTAGAACTTCAGGGGAAGTATGGCTGCTCATTTGGCCGCTCAGCAGAGTCCTGATCACATTGATATGGAGATGCAAGCGGTCCAACTTCCATGGAGAGTGGCAAGTGCATCAAGTCAGGAAAAGTGACAAGTTCACCACAAATTAGCCCAAAATTGACCTGGTTCAATAATTATCAAGTACACTATAGATCAAGTAATCCACAAAATAATGATGCCCCAAACCGCAGATAAAACAGGGATTGATAGTCGACGAGAACTAATGACATCTACTGGGATCCGCATAGTATATAGGACAAAACCGTCGCAAAAGTCACATGTACATGTATTTGTAATCAAATGAGCTAGCTACACCGTGCACCACGAATCTCATCCATCTTCTCCCATCACTGCTGCCACCAATCTCAATAACATCCTCTATTCCTTCTTACCAACCTTTGTTCAACTCTGATAAGCTCTCTGAAGTCATCAACTGCACCATTAATGCAGTCAGCCAGGTGGTCAAATGGGTCTGCATCTCTGGCCTCCTCTTGCAGCTCCTTCTCCAGTTCATCAAATGCTGCATCAATCTCTTCAGTTATTGAGTTCGCTGGATGCTTGAAAATCTCTTCCTCTCTTGGGTTTTTTTGGCTTCTGTTCAAGACGTGTAAAATTCATGGTGGGAAGCTGTACAGTATTACAAAGCATTTTGAACTCAGCCTTAACCGTAGTTCTGCCAAAATTCTGCCGCAGAAATGGCAATTGCCAGATCTGACAAACAGCTAACCACACTAGATCCACATAATGCTGAACCAAAATGACTGCTGATAAGGGTCACATCCGCATGACAGTGCCATCGTGCAAACTATTTCAGTGACCCTGCAGTTTTTCACCAGTCATTTCACAAGGTCATCTTTGTTTGATAAAAAATAATGATGACTGAAGTGAAATGATGGTAACGAGTCTAGTGAAAAAGATATAAAAAGTCAGACATCATGTTTCAACTGCTATAATTGTCTTTTTCATAAGATTGATGACATCCAAACGTCACTAACATCACGTGATCAGTGTGACAATGTCCGAAAGCGGCTAACATTCTTGAAAAATGTAAATAATAATGCCACGGGCTCAGGTCAAAAATCTGGCTCCAATGTTTTGTCCCAATGTGTCATCTAAAATAGTGACTGAGAGCCAAAGTTACCGCAGTGTAATCTGACCAAGTTATTTTATGGATACCATTCACGGTGCCCAATTCCTCCACAATGGTACACCTAGCAAAGTGTGTTATTAGCTGCTTGGCCAATTTTGCTTCCATAGGAGCTAAAGCCATCAAGGGGATAGCTGAGCACCTTTTGCCAAGGAAAAAGAAGAAGCAGAAAACAAATGACAGGAACAAAGAGAATATAATTGTGTACTATTGCAATGAAATCCCCTTATAGAGGCTGCAAAGAAGTACCATGGGCATAGAACAATTCCTATGTCCATTCTTGAGGAGTTTGAGCATGAAAACAGTCAATAGGTGACAAAAATACTTTATATTTTCAATGGATTGGCAATATGGGATGTTACAGGCAGAAAATAGGGTTGGCAGTCCAGCCTAGTCCACCAGAAACTGGATCATATGATCATGTAACACTGGACTCACTACCAGTCCTGTTCACATGGATCTTGTCTTTGTTTTGACAGATTGATTTGTTGGGTTTGGTGATGATTGGAGGGTGTTTGCATCAGTAAATTGTCCATTTACTTTTAGCGCTTGTACAGATGCAAACAAATGCAAAAAACGCAAAAAAACGTAAAAAGTAGTAAGCTAAAAAAGATGAGTCCATTTTTTGTAAAAGCGCTCGAGGCCTGGTCCAAAAAAAAGCAGCAAAAGTACAAAAAGCGTAAAAGCCAAAAAATTAGGTCAGTTTGGTATCTATAGCTATTGTATCATATGCTCATGGCCCTTTCGTTGGACTGCTCAAATCGAACAATGTAGCCCGATTCTGGTCCAAAAGGGACATGTCGCCTGATTGACTGATGTCAGAGGCCTGTGGGCAATGCTCAGCAGGCTTGCAAAGTCCCAGGATCCTGGCCCAGCGCTCATCCGAGATACCTTCCAAACCATGAACATAACCAATTGTTTGGGACCCGTTCAACTCGAATGAAAAGGGGTCAAGATCTGTCTGTTGTCCATTGATGTAGGACTTGATTGCTTGCTCGTACTGTACATATTTGTTAGTGAATATTCATATAGATGACTAGAATATGAACTGCTGCCAAGATTAGAGTGAACAGTCCTTTAGGGTGTCCGAAATCTGCAACTGAGTTCTTGCTGAATTGAAGACACTTCTTGGCCACTGAGATTACAAAATCGCTTTCTAGACATCCTTGTGGTCTCTGTACCAGAAGATATAGTCAGAAGAATCATTTAAAAGAACCTATGAGACTCACAATATATGCAGGGTCGTCTTTGTTTCTGGTACAAGTGGCGGGCGTTGGAGTTTTAAAGAAGATAGGACCATCAGGCCGCATTGCCCATTGACAGAACACCTCGACTTCATTCACAGACCCAAAACCATCAACATACTTGAAGAATTCATATGTTTCTCGGGCCACAAGACCATGTTTTTCGTTGATTTGGTTATATGCCTAGGAAACTTACAAGTTAATAGAGCACAAAGAACAATGAGAGTGAGCGTACCAACAGAGTGATTGGACTCCCATCTTTCATGGTATAATTGGCTTCCAGACAGACAAGGTTCAACACCTCCTGCACGACCTTGAGAAAAGGCCCTTTTCAGCCTTTCAAATCTACTACGTCGTCATTGCCAAAATTTCCCCAAGGTCTCCCAGAGGCAAAGAGAGCGTCAACAATGGTCGGAATGAACTTCTTCTTTGACTTCTTCTCCAAAAATTCTGGCAAATTGCTGTTATGAACATGGTTTGCTGTGAGACCTCGAGGTTCCAACTCTGAGGACTCAGCTGGAAGAGCCTTCTTCTTGGTGACTTTGGAGACAGCGGTTGAACCAGAAGCCTTATTACCCTTGGGAGCAGATGTTGGGACCTTGTTGGCTGTTGCTGGGCACGGCTTGGGGTGGCAACTTTTGATGGGAATTTTTGGCTCGGATGCAGCATCTTCCTCATCGTCATCATTGGTGACAAGCTGGACATCCTGATTGGAGTTCATCAAGTATTTCTGTCGCAATAACACAACTTTGCAAACTCTTATCTCATTACAACGAGTTTTATCATGAACTAAATGAGTTGGAAATCTTGGCCAATGCATCAGCTTTGATTTGCTTGTCAGCAGCGACCATTCCTGGAGTACGCTTAGGATGTGCCTTGACAAAGCGAGCAAGATCTGCATTACAATTCTGATGCTGGAGACAACTGGGAGAATGAGTGGTGGTCTGGTCAACAGCAGTGGCGTTTCTGCGCTTGGTCAGAGGAGATGGATGGTTGGTTGTAGAAGGATCTTTGGTTTCAGGACCCCGAGTATGCTTCTCGGAATCACCAGAAGACTTTTTCGAAGGTTGTCAAGGTTTGGTTGCAACTGGTTCTGGTAGCTGAGACATTGGTTTGGCTGCAGAGCGGCCACATCTGCCAGCTTGGGTAGCCATTGTCAATGAGAGAAAGATATGGGTTCAGAAAAGATTCAGATTTATCGCGAGACTGGGTATGCTGCAGGATTGAATGATGTTGGTTTGGTCAAGCTAGGTGAGTTTGCCTTTGTTTTCTTCATGTTCAAAATTTCTGGAACAAGCGTGATTAGAGCACCACCACCCAGTCAAAGTTCAAACCTTATTGGTGCCCAGCATGAAGAAATTTTGCTCCTCATATCCCTGCCAATTTGATAACTGTTCCTGTGTTCTATTAATGTTAGCAGGACACACTCGGCACCACAAAGCCCACATTGTAAAGATTCCAGTGGACTCAGACCAGCCTGAGCCCCAGTACACGACATTTTTCCATCCAAAGCTAACAGGTAAATGCTATCCTATCATATTTTTGCTTATAATAACATTCATCTGCAGCACAACCTTGTGATGAAAATGGTGGTTTCCTGCTTGAATTCGTCAAGCCAACTCCAACTGAGCCTGCTGACGCCAAGCCTGGAAATCCCTTTCATCCATTCCCAGATCATCATGGGTTCGATTGGATGCACTTTCATTTTGTTGAACTTCAGGCCTCAGATTCTAAAATCAATCATGGTCTTGACCTCTGGCAGGCGGCTTTGATCAGTTCTGGTGGAACCACTTCGATACCTTGGGCCTCAGCCAGAGAAGTTCGTGCAACGATTGATTCCATTTGAGAGAGCAACATTCCTTGGAAAACAGTCAAGTTTTGTTACTCTGGACCTCTTCCAAATGGGATGCCCCCGAAATGGATGACAGAGACATATGAACTCTGTGTTCATGATTCTCGGCTTCTCCTCCAACAGCAGCTTTCGATGATGGACTTCAGTGACAAATTCAACCCAACTGCATACTGCCAGTTCAATAAAGATGGCAATAGGGTTTACAGCAATCTCATGTTGGCAAATTGGGCTTAGTTGCAGTCAGTACTGTGCATTTTCTGTATCTTATTGATTTGTGCCCACAATCACCTAGGATATCATTGCTGAGGATCCTAAAACACATGGCGCCATGTTTGTTCCCATCGTTGCTGGCAGTGACAAGCCAACTGTATCTGCTGCTACCAGACATCAAGAATACCATCCTGTTTATCAGTCACCAGGGAATCTCATTAATTCTACACGCTGTGGCCACAGTGTTGCAGTTTCTCCAGTTGCCTTTATTCCCATCCTGAAAAGTAAGTGATTTCATGCTGTATTTGATCTTTGAAGGCTCATAGTTCATTAGCCAGTCGCAAGCAATGGAAACGTCCTGCATTCCAATGATTTGTTCGACAAGTATATCATGCTTGTCTTGCTCACATCTTTGCACCCTTAAAGCCTGCAATGACCAATCCTAAGGTGATTTGCTGTCCCGACAGGCACTTCTGGCGTGCAATATATGGTCTGGGACCATACATTGCAGATTATCCTGAACAGGTTGTTCTTGCTGGAATCGTTCAAAATTGGTGTGCAAAGTAAGTCGACGACACCACTTTTGCTTTCTGCCTCTGATTTCTTGATTCTCAGAGGTGATTCTCAGCCCGATGACCTCGACAGTCCCAACAAGCTTCCTCGGTCGCATGATAAGACAGATTTTCTCCTCAACACCTTTGATCCTGGTATCCTTTGGGATGAATATGGTATATGCAGTGACATCATGGTGAGTAGACAAGTACAAATCACATTCCTCAGTGCTCATCCTTCATTTTAGCCATTTACACATGGGTTTTCACCAGGTCATCAAAGGGGTATTCAAAGATCATATCGTCACTTGGGTCATGGAGTATCTCTTTATCAAACATGGAGAAGCACGAGCTCTTGAAATTATTGAGGATATAGGTTGGCGGTAAGTGCGCTCTTTGTGGCCATGACTGTGACTAATCTTCATTATCAGGATCTCTGCAGTACCTATCTACCCTGGCCTTTGACATTTCAAAAATGGACGTGACTTTCATCAGTGGACAGGTGATGATTCAAAGGCACTCATGAAGGTATTGTAGCTTGTTTCTATGTCATTCTGTGTACTGACACAAAACTTCAGGTCTATATTGCAGCTATTGCTGGCCATGTCCCTTCCAAGATGGTACAATGTGTTTAAGTATTCATGAAATATGTTATCTCTATCGTTAATAGGGTTGGAGATGTTCCACCCTGTATTTTCAGCATATCTAGTAAATATGACTGTCTTTCCTGATTACGAATGGGACACCATCTGCCTAGAAAGCAAGTTCCGTCTTGTCTAGAGGAGCACCAGTACCAGTATTGAACATAGTTCAAACTCCAAGAAGGCTCTAGCAATGGTCGATAGACACGATCTTCCCAGAATACTCAATGGACAAGGACACAACAGCGCAGCAGTGTTACTAGTAAACTGTCTATAAGTGAGCTGCACTACTCAGTCAACATAGGAAATAAGTCTTGAGTGCTCGAGACCGGGGATGATATTGTGAAGCGTAATATGCCAATATGCGATGCCTTAAAGGACCAAACAAAGAAACATGACGTGTCTACACATGACAGAGTTTACTTGGGGAACCACACAGTAAAAACACTGTAACAGTGGGCATCTCATGGCTAAATACGGAGTCATAACGGTACTCTATTACCAGTGCGAGGAAGTACAACGCGGAAGGAGGGCGCATGTGGGAAAACTGTACCCAGTTCTGCTGAGTAAGCTGTGACCAATCAGTCTTACTTGGGGTGATGATGTATAAGAAAGCGCTGATGAAGCATGTCCTAATCAGGAATCATCCCAAACAAGAATCAGCCTGAACAGGAATTGCTTGAAATCACAAGCACAGCACAGCGACCTTAACAGGAAGAGAGGTACTTGGCAGATGACTGAGGCATAGCAAATCAGGAAGCCAAGACAATTGGCACTCCTGATTTAGCGAACCTTGGTAAAAGGCATGGACTCTGAATAATATATAAAATTACTATAAAGCTAGCATGTTTGTATCAATAGTACTCAGTGAATTGTACCCCACAAAGCTCAGCCCACAAGCAGAGTCCGAGTGGAACATTTTATCTCATTTTATTGTTGTATGCGAGGACGTGGTGATCCGAGGTACAAACCTAGTGATAGTGCTAGTGTGTACATGAGGATGTGGTGCTCTGAGGTGCAATAAAATTGTGTTTGTCTGAAAAGACATATTGAAGTCGTAGCCCGACACCCATTGAAGCAGTAGCCTCGCACCCATCGAAGTCGTAGCCTGACACCCAGTGAAGAAGTCGCAACCTGACAACACATTGAAGCAGCAGCCCTGCACCTATCCCATTTATATTCCTTGTAAATTAAAACCATTACAAAAACCGTGTAAGGTTCACCGTCAAAGTGAACTAAGCTAAGTTTCTGTCTGCGAGAGACCAGTAGTGCATGATTGAAACCTTACAACTTCGTTGAAAGGCTTTCTCTTTCTTAATAGCTGCCTGAATTACTTAGGGTGTTAAAAGAGAGTTAGTGTGTATTTGGATTATTAGTTATAGGTCTTCATAGATCTGTTTCAAAGATTCCATTTGCATCGACAGCCCCACTGAAAGGTGCCCTATTATTGTTGTAATGCCATCTCCAGTCTTGATCTTGAACAAGCAGATGTGGAACTTGTCTGGTATCACCAACTATGTGATATCTTTGTCGAAACCAGCATCCGTGCTGATATCTCGTTGCCCTGGCAACATGCCCTTGTTCATTATTCACCATCTGTCCATCTTTTTGGAGCACCAAATGGCCTCTGTTCATCAATTACAGAATCAAAACACATCAAGTCTGTTAAAGAGCCATGGTGTTGTTCTAGTCGAAACAATGCTCTTCCTGAGATGCTTTGTTCGATCACTCAAATGGAGAAAATGGAGGCATTGTGTTGTGTTCTTGCCTCTTGAGGGTTGCTTGCTGGTACCACATCCTGGTATACTGCAAAGATGCTCATTGCAGAGCCTACCACAGATGATGGTTGGTCGCATTTGGATGAAGAAGAAGATTTGACTGATGATGGATTGGCTGATTTCAGTCCTGCAGACAGGGACAAGACTTCGATCACACTTACTGCATGTCGTGGTATGTCTTGCAACATATATAAAGCCTTTCATTGACTCACCATCTGTTAGAATCATCATATCCAAAGAGAATAGCTGCTCTTGCATTGCATATCAGCCAGCCCAAATTCCCTTCTGCATTCCTCGAATTTCTCTTCCAATTGTGCCATCCAAACGCTGAAATGCCAGCCAGATGAGACCTCAAATGCCAGATCCATTTCAATGGCCAAATCTGGGTCTTCCACTCTGCTATAGCTCAGTTCTATGCTCAAGCGATGCCTGTGGGCTGGGTGGCATGTATCACAAGAGAAATTGTGCTACTTCAAATTCCTGGCATGACACCAGTCCCTGACACGACACAGTGCTGGTGGTCACAGACGAATCTGAGCCAGGAATGCAAGGTATGCATGTTGCTCGTGTCTGGCTGTTCTTTTCATTCTATGACACTTACCTGGATGTGGAGATTCCTTGTGCTCTTGTGAACTGGTTCGTCACAAGTGAAGAGCCCAACAAAGACACAGGGATGTGGGTGGTTAAGCCAGAGTATGACGGCTCCTCATGCAGTATCCAGGTCATCCACCTTGATGCTATTGCTTGCAGAGTCCATCTCTTGCCTGTTTATGGGTCAGGTTTCCTTCCTGTGGACTTTTCATATGATTTGGCCCTTGATTCATTCAAATCAATAAGGAACAGGAGGAAGAAAAAGGTCACGTGATCACCCATGGAGCATGAAATTAGTTGAAACTCCACTGATGGACCGTTGTCTTGGTTCCCTGTACAATAGAATCTCACGCTGTCTGAATTTTGCATGCCTGTCTGCATTCCTCCCCCTGCTTAGCTGGTGGCTCAGCGTCAATCACTGCGGCCTTTTCCAAGGTCAACAGTCTTCTTTTTTGAAGTCAATTCAGTATTCAATGGATTCTTTCTGTATAGGCTGTCTACTGCTTTCTCAGAAGAAAAAATCTCTGTGGCAAAATTTTTTTGCTTCTGGCTGTCTCTGTGTAAGTCCTGTGCTTATTATACTCCTGTGCAAGTAAATTCTTATTTTTTATTTTCGCTTTTTAAGGCTTTTGCTTTCCCTGCCTCTTCCCTGTCTGTCCCCATTTTTGGTTGATTTTTGGATGTTGAACTGATTTTCCCATCATGTGACCAGACTGCTGTTTCATGATTGTAAGATTCTTTTACATCTATGAGATGTCTGTGTATACTCAAACTACTTTAAGGTTGCTGCATCTTTGAGCTGTCACTTCCTCTGACATATTTCTCCATGCTAAAATGTAGGATTATTTTATGCTTCTTTGATGGTGATATATTAACCATTTGAAACAGGGACTCTCCTCCACGAACACCTGAACGACACCATCAGTCTGAACATGATGCTGATCATCTTCGGTGACTTCAGATGACTTCTCCCAGTCACCGCAGACGTCGTCAGCAGCAAGCTGTTCCTGCTGTCAATATTCCTGTGCTTCACTTGCCCAATATTCCTGACCCTCCATTGCCTCCTGGCCCTGGCCCTGGACATGCCCCTGTCTATCCCGTCTATCACCATCAGAGTCAGTTTCCATTCCAGTATCAGCCACCACTCAGACCAGGAATGATCACTCAGCCTGCATTTCAGTATTTCTATCCTTATGTTGTACCTTTCAATGCTCAGAACCCAAATCAACCAATGGGATATCAGAATCCAAATTTTATTCTGGGTCAGCCAATGCAGCATCCAAATGTTTTGAATCCACAGCAGATACAGAGACGTCTGGATCACCGTGAGATTGAGCAGGAGCACCAACGCCAGAATGCTACAGCTGCACGAGAGGCACGAATGCAATGTGAAGCTGAACATCAGAGAGAGCAAGAAAGGAGAAGACTTGAGCATGAAGCTGCAGATGCCAGAGCAGATGCTGATCATCGCTGTCATAGAGCAGAGCAGGAGCAACAAGCAGAGGAGAAAGCCCGGATTGCTGCAGGTCAGACCTTTTTGGCCTGAGTAGCATATACAGAGCCTGCAGAGCTCATTATATTGGACCAATGAATGTTCTGTGCCCTCACTGTGGAGCATTGCATTGGGATGCTGAAAAGCTTACTGCCTCTACCTGCAACAATCTCAAATTCGGAACATGTTGTCTTCAGGGTCAGGAGAAACTTCCTGCCTTTCATGATCCTCCTCCTGTCCTTCGACATTTGTTTACAAACAATCATGAGCACTCCAAAGTCTTCAAGGAGCATATTTGTTCATTCAATAGTGCTCTTGCAATGACTTCAGTTGGAGTTGAAGTGGATGAGTCAGTCACCCATGCCAGTGGCCCATACTGCTTCCGTATTCATGGTGAACTATCACATAGGATAGCCCCACTCCTTCCCAGAGAAGGAACTCCTGCCTCTTATGCTCAGCTTTACATTCATGATGCAGCAGAAGCAAATCAAATCAGGACTGATTGAAACACCATGATTCCTGCAGTGCGGAGTGCAATCTTTGCTGAGCTACAGAATACCTTGCATGCTACCCATCCATACATCCCACTGTTCAAACAGGCATTTCAGCTTATGCAAGAGAAGCCACCTCATGAACAGAAAGAAGTGCAAGTGCGACTGCGACTCACTGAAGACAATGATGCATGATGCTACAATCTTCCTACTGTTGATGAGATTGCAGCAATTATCCCAGGTTCAGGGGAGGAGAATGTGCGGAATGATTGCAACATCCTCCTTTGTCTTCAAGATGGTGGATTGCGGTATATGAGCCATATTCACCCTCATTATGCTGCTCTGCATTATGTTCTTCTCTTTCCTTATGGAGACGATGGCTGGCATCCAAAGATTCCTTTGCAGAAAGGCTCTAATGGACAAACACGCACCAAGAATGGGTTCATATCTGAAATCCTTTACCATGCCTATCAACTTCACTATCGCTGGGAGCTTTGTCCACTTATCTTTCTGGGTGGAAAGCTATTTCAGCAATACATTGTTGATGCATGGGCTTCTGCTGAGCAAGGAAAGCTGAACTGGGTCAAAAATAATCAAAAGACCCTTCGTGCTGAGCTCTACAGTGGTGTTCAGGATGCAGTTCGTGCACAGGACCATATGGACCTTGGAGATACTGGCCAGAGAATTGTTCTCCCCTCTTCTTTCCTGGGCAGTCCCTGTCAAATGCAACAGCTGTTTCATGACTCCATGTCTATTTGCCGATATTATAGAAAGCCAGATATTTTTCTCACTATGATGGCAAATCCAAACTGGCCTGAGATACTGGCTGCCCTGGAAAAGGATGCAAATGGGAATCCCATTCAGGAGCCATCTGATCATCCAGATATTGTTGCATGGGTCTTCGAGCTGAAGAAGAATGCATTGCTCACAGACATTAAAAGTGGAATCTTCGGCAAATGTGTTGCTCATGTTCACACTATTAAGTTCCAGAAACGCGGCTTGCCTCACATGCATATCCTCATTTTTCTGTCTCCCAAGGACGCCATTCATACACCTGTTGATGTCAATCTCATTTCCTATGCTCAGATCCCAGACAAAGACACTCATCCACTACTCTATGAAACAGTCTCCACTACCATGGTCCACGGTCGTTGCTCTGAGAAGTGTTGCCTAAAAGACAATCGATGCACCAAAAAATATCCCAAAGCATTCTCTAATGTCACTGTATTCAAGGAGGATGGTTATCCTGAGCTTGCCTGCCCTGATAATGGTCGCAGCATTGTCAAAATGATCAAGGGAGAACCTCACATTTATACCAACCAGGACGTCATTCCTTATAATCCATATATCTCTGCGAAATACAACTGTCATATCAATGTCGAGATCTGTGCATCAGTGAAAGCCATCAAGTATATCCACAAATATGTCTACAAGGGTCATGATCACACCACAATGGGGTTCACAGTCCGGGGCAGAGTCAAACAGTACCTTGATGCCCGTTACATCTCTGCTATTGAATCATGCTGGCACACATTTGAGTTCAACATGCATCTTGAGGAACCAAGTGTTGTCCATCTTCCCATCCACCTCCCTGACCAGCAGCATGTCTATTTTGATGCAGAGGATCTTGCAGAGAACATTCTGAATGACGCCAAGGACACTCCTCTCATGGGGTGGTTTGAAGCCAATGCAACAATTCCCACTGCATGAAACTATACCTATCAGGAGTTTCCAGCCCACTTTGCATTGAACAAGAAGGGGAAAAAGTGGACTGTACGACAGAGAGGTTTCGCTATTGGTTGGATGTATGCTGCAGCTCCAGGTTCAAGAGAGCAGTTTTATCTACGGTCACTTCTCACTGTTACAAAGGGGGCAGCCAGCTTTGAGGATTTATGAACAGTCAATAGTCAGGTCTGTGAGACTTTCCATGCAGCATGCATGACACTGGGACTTCTGCAGGATGATAGAGAGTGGAACAATTGTCTTGAGGAAGCATCTCTCATTCGCACTGGGAATGAGCTCCGAAGACTGTTTGCCCTGATTGTTGTCCATTGTAATCCATCAGAACCTGAGCAGCTCTGGAACACTTTCAAGGTCCATATCTGTGATGATCTCCAGCATTTCCTTGCCCAACATAATGTTCTCAATCCTACAGATGAACAGGTCTGGGACTATGGTCTGCATCGTCTTGAGACTATACTTTTGGAGCAGGGCAAAACATTGGCACAGTGTTGTTTGCCCTCAGTCCAGGGTGATTGGGCATTTATCACTGCAAACTTCCTCATCATAGAGCAGCTGGCCTATGACTAGGATGAACTGCGGCGCACAGTCGAGACCAATACAGCATGTTTCAATATTGAGCAGTGTTCTATTTATGATGCCATATTCAGATCAGTTCAGGAAAAGAAAGGCAACACATTCTTTCTTTAGAGTGCTGGGGGTTGTGGCAAGACCTTTGTCTGCAACACTATTGCTGCTGCCATTCATGCTGAACGAAAGATTGTCCTATCAGTTACTTCATCTGGTATTGCAGCTATCCTTCTTGATGGTGGTCATACTGCTCATTCCTGTTTCAAAATTCCAATCACCATTGATGATGAGTCTTTTTGCAACTTCAGCAAAGGCCATAATCTTCATAAGCTCATCCAGAAAACAGAGCTCATAATTTGGGATGAGGTGCCTATGCAACATCATTATTGCATTGAATGCTTAGAACGCACTTTGCATGATATGATGAACACAGACAAACCATTTGGTGGTATTACTGTTCTATTTGGAGGGGACTTCTGGCAGACCCTTCCAGTTGTTCCAAAGGGATCCCATCAGCAGATTGTTGGTGCCACATTTCGTTGTTCTGTTCTCTGGAACCATATCCAGGTCCATCGTCTGTTCCAAAACATGCGCCTGGGGCAAGGCGAGGATGTCTGGGCCCAGTATCTGTTGCAGAATGGAGATGGCCACAACCTGCCTACAAACAACACTGTCACTCTTCCTGCAGCATTGTGTTGTGGAAAGGATGTTCAATCATTAATCAATGCTGTCTATCCTGATATTTCTGATCCCACTCCAAAACCTGACATTTTCTTCCTCCAACACTCCATTCTTTCATGTCGCAATGATGATGTTGATGACTTGAATGCCTCACTTCTGGAGAAATTTCCTGGAGCAGTCAAAACATATCACTCTGCAGATTCTGTGCCTTTAGAGGCTGGCGCAGATGGACCTCATGGCAAGGATGTCAATGCTTATCCAGTGGAATTCCTCAACTCCATTTGCCTTGGTGGATTACCTCTGGCACATTTACACCTAAAGGTTGGGTGGCCTCTTATGTTGCTTTGCAATCTGGATCCAGCCAATGGTCGTCTCATCTTACTTCAAGCGAAGCCACGTGTTCTGGAGTGCCGGATTCTGGGTGGAACCTATGCTGGAAAGACAGTTTTTATTCCCGGTATCACCCTTGAACCATCCAATACAACTTTACCATTCTCTCTCTGTCGCCACCAATTCCCAGTCCATCTGGCATTTGCTATGACTATCAACAAATCACAAGGTCAATCTCTGATACATGTTGGTTTAGACCTTCGTGTTCCTGTTTTCTCTCATGGCCAGCTCTACATGGCACTTTCCTGCTGCACAAGCCAGAGAAACATAAAAGTATTATTTCCTGAGACAGAAAATGGTACAAATACTATTAATATTGTATATCCTGAGGTACTTACAGGCTTAATTTAATAAATAACTTTTAATTAACAAATAGTGCGAAGCGCCCCCTGGGGTTTGGGGTGGAGCCCCAACGAGCCATGACCCATCCGGTCTGAAGGAACAGGTCTAAGGCTCATCTTTTCTTCATTAACAAATATGTCGATCACCATGCCCATGAATTCCTGGCTGGACTTTAGTGTAGAAACTTTTTGTACCATAGTGAGTTGACTTTTGAACTTGCCGCTTTCTGCTTTTTAAAAGTGGAAAAACGGAAAAACGCACATGTAATTTGACATTTTACTGATGTGGTGATGATTGACTAGTAAACAAAGAGAGACCATGTGGAGGGACTGGTCCAAACGGTAATGATTTAGGCCTGTCATGCTTTGTGACCTGTGACTTGGTTGAATGTTGTTTGACTTGCCAGCAGACTTTCTGAGCTTGTCATTTCCTTCCTCTTGTCTTGTGGTTTCTGGTTTTAAACTACTCCAGTATTACTCAAGACATGAAATATAATCAAATTAACCATTATTGGCTGACAGTTACTGCCCTAGAGGTGAGCAGCACTTTTTGAGGATGATGATGATGAGGATACTTTGGAGGTCACAACAGCCAGAGATGTTTCATTTGACATGGACAATGGTATGGGAGATGATTTCTTTGAGTTGGGTGTTGATATATAGCTTAGAATACAGCTTCCAAGCAAGCATCACAAAAATTAACAAAAAATTGGCTAAGTCTGAAGTCACAAAGCATGACTCAGTTAAATGGTGACCATTCAGACCAGCCAGTATTTGAAGGAGCTTGTGATCAAAAATGGTGGCTGGTCACAAGCCTAGTGTATTGGCTCAGCTGGTGCAACTCCAGCTTGTTCCATATTGCTTAGGGGTCTGATGTTACAACTTCAGTGATAGGACTGGAAACATTCCACCCTCTGTTTTTGGCACATCTAGTAAATATGACCATCTTTCCTGATTATGAATGGGACATGATAGGCCTAGAAAGAGAGTTCTGTCTTATCTAGAAGAGCACCAGTATCAGTATCAAAAATAGCTCAGACTTCAGGAAGGCTCTAGCAATAATCAGTGACATGGTCTTGCTTGAATTCTATGAATAAAATGGTGCAGCAGTGTTACTAGTAAACTGTCTATAAGCAAGCTGCACTACTCAGTCAAACATAGGAAGCAGTCTTGAAGTGTGACAACTTCAAACTAAACACTTCAGCATTGCCCTACCCAATGAGGATGTGGAGACTCGCTAAAATTGAGCCACTCAAGCGTTCATGCCAATTATCTTTGAAATTGACTGAATGTTAGGAATAGCTTTACTACAAATTAATCTATCTACTTAAATACTCATAAACATGAGACTACTGTCTGTTTTAAAAGTTGCCTAATCCACAGCTCAAGCTGGGCTTCAACTCAGCTTGTGGTGACACTATAGATGTGATGAACCATGTCCAAATCAGGAATCATGTTAAATCAATTGCTCAGCATGACAGCTGGATAAGGAATGCAAGTTCTGGGTGGATTATTGAGGCATAGCAAATAAGGAAGCCATGACAAGTGGTTGATCCATATTGAGCATTGATTCCAGTATACCTTTGTCTCAAGTGTGATGCCCTCTCCCAAATTGCACAGTACCTTATGCTTCCTCTCCATCTCATGGTCTACACCAACTGCTCCATGACACGATTACCTCAATTCTGTCTTCTTTTGAAAATACCATAATCCTTCATTACATTGAGCTCATCCCAAATACTATCTGGCCCCGACAGGTTCCATCTCAAGGCCAGCAAGTTCAGAAAAGAGGACAATGTGCTGCTGATGCCATCAACTAGGCCTTTGGTGTTGAAAGATGGCTAGTACAGACCTGTGTTTCTTTCTTTATATCTTATCTTATCTTGGTCTCCTATTTCACTTGTATTTATCTTGTTTCATGATGATGATGTTGATGATGATTTCCATTACTCTCACTGCAGGCTTGTTAGTCAGAGTATAGTAGTACATCCCAATGGAGCAACTAATTTTAATTAGTCAGTAATCTCTCTTGGTTCCCAGGAGTCTTCCATTTTATTCCTTGGCATGATCTGCCATGTTTCTGAACTGATGAACTAGGGTGATCCAGCATCCTCTCAAGATGCCAGATACTATAGTTTTTCGACCACAAGTTCATCACATGTGACACGGACCTCTAAACTAGTGTGACATTTTCAGGATTCCCATGCTTTTGAAGGTTTCTTGGTGGCCAAATTCAAGAAAATGATATTTTAAGGTGTTTTGCCTCTTAATTGGAGCCAAAGATGGACATTACAGCTATTTTCGGTACCAGGGGCATGACATCATTTTTTGCATCAGATTTTGATGTAATTGAAAAATAAATCATAGCGAGTGCAATTCTTGTTGGATTTGCTTCAGAATAGGCTCTTATTTTTTGGTTTTCATACCTTTAAATCATAGGCCATACAGTTTGAGAACCCAGAGTAACAACAATATGATTTTCATCATCAAGTACAATTTTTCAATGTTTGACCTCATGAGAGTGTTTCACCAGCTGGGGGACTGCCAGAATGTATTGAAAGAACATATATGTGTACTATAGAGTGTCTAAAATTATTATGACCTTTGTACCTATTTGATCCTCAATGGATAGGGTTAATTGCTTAGCCTCTGGCTGTTCATGCCCAGTGAGAAGTCGGTGTATGTGAGTTGAGGTGGGTCAAGTGGAATCTATGGCCTAGATGTCACTAGACTGACATTCCCGAAATTCCCATTCTATAGATTTTGATGTACGAAATTCTAGCAGAAACTATGGCTTTCTAATTCTCTTCGATTCACCTACATTGCCGCATTACCATCAAACTAACTGTATATAGTGCTATCTAGCCTGATCTATGCAAAGTGTCATCACTTTTGGCATGGATATCTAGGCCGAACCATATCCATATATGATAAAATAGCTGTTCTATTTTCTACTTGCATATTGAACACATTGATTCAGCTAGATATGACTAGGTTCCATTCGTCGGCGCCACTGGTTCCACATTAGTACCAGTGCGCGCCCGCCTCCCGCCCTCCGCCCCCGACTTCTTAAATGGCACAGCTTGCGCTTCCCAATGCTGTGAATGCGGTCAGCCAGGGCAATAGAGCAAAACATCACGTACCTTGTATTCTGTGGGATTGGATGTCTTCAGACCTTTGTAGTATTCATCAAACTGTGGCGCGGTGCCTTAAGGATTGAATTTAACCCAATCCAGGGCGCAAAGTCCTCTGTGAACAGTCAAAATACATGGTAAAGAGCTCACATCAAAACATACCTTGCTGTCTTTGAGGCTTTTGACGGTTTAAATGGCGCATCAGGATTGCGATATGTACGAACAGTGCCGGCGGCAGCGTTGGAGTCGTCGGGTGGCTGTTGCCAAGGATACTGAATGACGCCATTTGCTAAAGGCACAACATCGCGATACCTAGCGAAGATTGTCAAGAGTTGTAATCGAGACAAGGAAAACAACGTACAGCGGGTTTCCAGTTGTCTATAGAGATTACAAATGGTTGAAATCAGTATCGAGGACAATGTCGGTAGTGGATCTACTGACCAAGTTCAACAAAGCAGCTGAATGAGCTCCTGGTGTTGTATTGGCTGCTTGATCGTTTTGTTGTGAGCCAGTGTTGGGGTCATCAGGAAGCGCCGGAGGTTCGGGACGTTGAGCCTGGTTCTCTTGACTGGGTGGGATTTCGTTCACTGCTGGAGGAGCTTCATTCAAGGCTGGAGCTGCTTCTTCGTTGGATGCTGGAGGTGCTTTGTTCGTTGAAGCAGGCTGGATAGGTGGAATATTGTCATCGACGGGCTTCTGAAGACTGTCAATAAACGACAATATTGGCTTGGACAAGAGACGCACCTTATTTGTCTTGGCCTTTTTCTTCATGCGCGACTCCGAAAAAATCCCTCGATTATTAGTCCATGATGTATACAACGACGTACACAGCCTTTCGGTCTTCCAATTGCTGGAACAGTAGCGAAGAACAGGGAATTTGGTTGTCATGTGAAAGTAGATCATCTCTTTCGCTCGACGAGAAGCCTGTCCCCAGGTTCAGGGCGCCAATCCGAGGCCATGGAGGTCTTGAAGGCAAGAGTAAAGGTAGGATCGGATAGCTTCAGCGGTGCGGCCATCTACAATTTTCCCATCGAGATCGACAATGTATCGCATCATCACGTTGATGTTCTGTGCCACTCTGACATGTCCTTTCTCATTCCCCGGTGCCAAGGCAGTGAAATCTGTGTCCACCAGCTCGTCGCCGTCCCAGTCCAGCGAGGACTCAGATAATGTTGTCTCTTTCTTTGCCTGCTTGAGTAAGGCATTCCACTGTCCCAGATACCATAGAAACACGACCTTGGAATAGACCGGGTCACCAGGGTCAAGTTCTGGCAAAGGCGTGACGTTGAGGGCAGGATCTTGAGACTGGGATACCAGGCTGGTGGTGTTCGAATTGCCTTCAAGATGTGATTTGACGGTCTCTACGAGTTGATCATAGGCGCGCCTAAGGTAATGAATTAATTCAGGTATATGGCAATGGAACAAGAACATACTTTGTTCCTCTATTCGAGGCATTTTCCTCACGAAGCTCCTGATTGACTTTGAGTAGCGCAATCAACTTTTGACTGAGCTCAATATTCTTCCTCTGAAGCTCGACGATTTCAGCATTATCATCATCGTGAAACCTGCCAGCGTGTTGCCTCGAAGAAGTCGTTCTGTGCCTCGGGGGAGAAAGATGGGTGAAGTGAATGCTAGAACTGCTATGTCGCGATGAGGTGAGACTGGGATCAATGTTCGGATCCCTTTCACGAAATGCAAAATGAACGATATGGTGTCAGACTCTCGTTGTCTGGCATTGGAGAAGAGCTGAGGCCTGGGTTGTTGTATCGTTGCACGTTGATCTCAGCAGCGGTGCTATTCGATAAGGACATGGTGGTGGTAGAGGATAAGAGGAACAATGATGGATTTAGCGGATTTGAAAGAATGGTTGGGCCATTTCAAAGCATGATCAATGTGGGCCAATTCAAAGTGGAATCTATGATCAATTATTTAAATCATGCGACAATGACAAGACTTTGCATTCGTACCATGAATCTCTCTGCTGAAGCCACTGTAACCGCCAACCATGCTGAAATTATTGTCATTGTGCCCCGAGACACCCTCTATGGCATTGCACAGGCCAAGGAAGCTGTCGTATTGTCCATCGACCTGCAAATCAGCGAGTCAGATGTCGCCACCCTTTTAGAATCCGAGGAGTCAGCTATTGTATGTTGTCATTTTATTAATTGCTCACCCGAGTCTGAAATTGTCCTAGAGTTTGGATATCGAGCTTCGAGACCCTGAGCCGACAAGCACTGTAGAGACGACAGGGGCTGTGGAAGATGATGATGATGTTATGATGTCGACCGGTCTAACACGTGGCGAGTACAGGTCTCTGCATGAATACAGCAAGCAGGTTGTCCAAGAAGAACTGCACGACTGGTATCTATATGGCAGTGAGGTCAGTAGACCGTTCAGAACAGATTTCCTTGCGCTCACCTGCATTCAGACTGTCTTCGCATGCCCACCAATGTATGATTCTGATGAATCCGACAGAGATCCCAATATTTGGGGAAGCCCATCGTCTGATTCTGGTGATAGCGGATATTGGGGTGATGGGGAAAAGGATAGTGACTCAGAGGAGGAGAGAACCTAGCCAGAGACTTTATTTCATGACTAGAAAGGCTTAGAATATTGTGTAGACCAGTGAATAGAGGCTCACAGCAAGAATTGGCATGGCAAAGAAGGACACGTCACAGCAGATGGCAAGGAAGTTTTGGATTAGTCAGAATCACGGGACACTTGCCAAATTCATCTGCAGGCGCCAGGCTGTCTTCACAAAATTCAAACCAGCAAAGATATGTATCATAATCAAACAGCATCTATTTGAACATCCTCTATACCAATCATTCCAGTCAAAGTCAGGCCAGGTCGCTCTCCAAGATACCACCGGTCCTTTTCGGTACCATCCTGATGCTGTTTTCCATATTGCATGTCTGGAATTACTGCCACACAAGACTGGATTTGTGTGACATTGACCACAACTATTTTGGCATCCTGAAGATGCTGCATTGTCCAATACATTTGGCTTGACTGTTGGAGAAGAACGGGATCTGGGCGGGAATAGAGCGAGACGACAGCAACAGCGCTGCGATGATCTCCAATCTTGAGAAGCAGATAAAATCGTACTTCCCCAATCTCAACTTGGTTTCTGATATTTATCTGCCAGGAATCAATAAAATAAAACATCTGAGTCAAGACACTTGCATTAACATTTCGGGCTATTCGGAGCCTACTGAGCGACCGGGATGACTCACCCCATAGAGAACGTACAACCTGTCCATTGGGCAGCTTGAGACGAGCCCATTTACGCACAGGGAGAGTGTTGATATCGAGCAGAAAAGTAGGGTAATGTTTCTGAAGATAAATCTTCAATGCAGCTACCTCAACATTCTGCATACAGTGTCCGATGGGATCCTGACGGGGAAGCAGAATATAGCCATTACCAATGTCTTTGGCATATTCTGGAACTGAATGAGTCGTCGGTTCAATATCTGGAATCATTGCTTTGATAGCATTGACTTGGCAACGTCGAATTGCACGCTGTGAGAGATTGGAATATGGATCAGAATGCTGTTTGATTTCTTCGCCCAGGTTTCCAATGGTACGCTCCATAGTCCACTGTGAATATATAAGAGGAGGACCGAGACGTGAAGTTTCTGGAGGAAAGTGTGATGGTGAATGGATGCTGTGGCAAACCAGGTGAAGGCGGTCTGCCCGTCGTTGGACGTACATCTGTTCAAACTCGTCTGAAAACTCAGTGAGAAGGCGGTCTGATTCGACAATATCTGCTGGCAGGATCTCCTCCTGAAGCTGAAGACGTATTCCACGAACGGCTTTGCAGTAATGTTCCCAAAATTCATCAGGTAAAACACCATAGAATAGTGCAGGTCCAAGGACATAGAAGTAGATGAGATACTCCCAAGCTTTGTAGCCACTGGAAATCTTTTCTGCTGGGTTATGTGGTGCTTTATCGAATGAACCAGGCAGATATGGTGTCGCTGCGGCCACAGATTGACCATGCTCTTGCCAGACTTTGGGCCACGCCAAAGCGGAATAAAGAGTTGAGTCATGTTGAGACAGGGAAGATGCATTGCATCACCTGTAAAACATGTTGGAACCGGAAAAATATGATTTTGCGGGAGACCCTCGAGAAGCGTAGGTCTATCATTCTGTAAGCAATAATAATAGATTGAACAGAGTATGGACTCACCGACAAATGCCAGAGTCTAAACGACGCTGCTCGTACTGTGTATTGTTTCGGGAGGCTATGATAGAGGTGAGGTTGCCCTGATATCGGCTGCGAGATGCTGCTGATGTGAAATATGCAAGAAGAGGACGAAGTTCAATATCTTTGTGGTTGCTTCCAGGAACATCGTAATTATTTGGCTTGAACCGAGCTGGATAATAATGGGTATTGTCTGGGGGTCGCCGACATGGCAAGGGACACATCCAACGACAGCCATGCTTTCCAAAATGTCCAACAGTCCCAGCCACTGCAGCCATTCCAGGCTCGTCTGCGGAAACAAGTGCCAGAAATGGATATGAGGTGAATAAGGCAGCACTGGGAGGTTTGTCAGGATTGTTCTTGACAAATGCAGCATTCCATATGACAAGACCATCCTTCTGAAGGACAGCCAGATGCTGGAATCCAGGGAATAGAAAGCTATCCAGATTCTTCGGCTTGCCTGGCCCTGGGATAACAGCGCCGACCAAGACATTTTTCTTCTGGTAGCGCACTTCTGGTGACTGATCCATCACAATCCAGATGTATATCCATGTATCTGATTTCTTCATCCTGTAAAGCTGAGCGCCATTGAGTGAGGCGACGAGTACGACATCCTCATCATGAATTTTCCCTTCGGCAAATGCTCATATGTAATCATCCCCATCAAACAGGTCACAATATGGCGAGACACGTATGCCTTGATTCAGCTCCTCCATTATCTTCTCTGTGCAGTTCTTGCGATATTGCATGCTTTCTGCTCCCTCTGGGCTTCGATATTTTGCTTGGATCTGTGGGCCAAGAGGGATAGTATTGAACCGTTTGCGTGGTATACCAGGCTTTCCCTCTTCATAGCGATGCTGACCGCATTCAGGACAGTTTTGAAGGTCCTTGAATGGTCCAGTGAATGTGACACAGGAATTGAAGCACATATCATCACAGATAGGCCGAACACCACTGAGATCTTCTACCAGTTTCTTGACCTGATAGTAAGAGAGGATGTCGGTTTCAGGAAAGCGTCGGGAGACTGCAGCACGAACAAGGTTGTATGCTGCTTCAGAAGCATTGGTTATGGCAAGATAGATGTCGAGAGAGAGTCGATGGTTGGGATTATCAATGGTAAGGACTTCCTGTGCTGGATTCTTGATTTGTTGCGCTAAATCTTTGTCCAGGTCGTCCAGCTTAGAATTCTTCAGAGCATGGATAAACTGGAGTGCAACATTCACGGTATGTATCGATGACTCTGCTGAGAGCTCTTCCGGAACAGGGTCCTGAACCTGAGGTTCTGATGGTGGAATCGGATGATGACCTAGTCCAGGCTCCCCAGCGTCTTCTTGCTGCAGGTCCTCAACACTTCCTGGGTCTACATTGTCACCTGCATAACCCATTCCATCTCCGGCTTCATCATGACCGTCATTCCTGTTTTCTGGAAGACCAGGCTCGAAAATAAAAGCAGCATCATCAAGGTCTGGCGGTGGTTCTGGAGATTCTGACATCCTGGGCGCTGGCTCGGCTCGCGCTCTTTTCTCAATTGGTTCTGGCTCAGTATCTCAAGATCGTTTTACAGAAGGTCCTCTGGACATTTCCTGCTCGACATGAGCATCATCATCACAGTGAGCCTTCAAAGTTTTTGCTGTCACTGGCTTTCCCTGTGGTCCCCAGCCTCGACAACCATGTGAGATACATGTGCAAGGTTTGGTTCCTGCCATGATAGAGTTGTAGAGTGGACAATGGTGGTCGTCGGTGAAATAGACGCCACTGAGGCTTTGGCGCCTTGGCCCTCGGCGTGGACTTGGCATTTTATTTATTTGATAAAATCATAAATGGTCGTCTTTTGTTTTCTTTTTGTACTTAGTAAGACATTGTCGCCTTGTAATTATTTCATTGAATGAGAAATCTCAAAGTTATGCAAATATATCAAAGCTCGCATATATTTCCATAGTTCAGCATTTGACCTATAGCTAATCATTCACCTGCCTGGACTCGCATTCACGGACTTCTTGCTGGGGTTCATGGGGGATCAGAACACTTTATAACAGCAATTACATTGTATTGGAGTGTATAGCAACATATTCTGAAGGTAAGATTAGTCACCTCGAACTCAAAGAATCAGGCCCTCAGCTATCTCTTACCTTCAGAATATGTTGCTATACATTCCAATACAATGTAATTGCTGTTATAAAGTGTTCTGATCCCCCATGAACAGCCAGAGGCTAAGCAATTAACCCTATCCATTGAGGATCATCTACTGGGTATAACATGGAGAATCAAATAGGTACAAAGGTCATAATAATTTTAGACACTCTATAGTACACATATATGTTCTTTCAATACATCCTGGCAGTCCCCCAGCTGGTGAAACACTCTCATGAGGTCAAACATTGAAAAATTGTACTTGATGATGAAAATCATATTGTTGTTACTCTGGGTTCTCAAATTGTATGGCCTATGATTTAAAGGTATGAAAACCAAAAAATAAGAGCCTATTCTGAAGCAAATCCGACAAGAATTGCACTCGCTATGATTTATTTTTCAATTACATCAAAATCTGATGCAAAAAATGATGTAGCACCCCTGGTACTGAAATAGCTGTAAGGGCCTTATTTTGACCCAAAGATCAGGCAAATTTCTGTTCTCACAGAGGTTCCCACAAGATTGATGAACTTGTGGTCAAAAAAAGACAGTAGTATCCACTCAGCATGAGTGATGGTGTGATGACTAGGTGAATGGTGCCAGTACACATCACACTAGGGAATGACAGCCAACATTGGATGTGGTTTGAAAACCAGGAGTGTAAGAATGTTTCTCCTGGGTGGGGGCAGCAGGAGTCCAGCCTGCAAGCTCTGGAGTATAAATATCATTGCTAACGTAATGCTAAGAGCTTTGCCTTGGGATGATTGTGACCACATTTCATGTCTCCTGAGCTCCTCAGTCATTCACTATATCTGTGTCTGCCTAAGCTATTCTATTTATTCTTAGCTGATGGACATTCCTGTAGACTCATTGTTCTTTGTCTAACAGGTTAATAATCAACCGTTCACTATATCTGTGTCTGCCTGAGATTCATTGTTCTTTGTCTAACATTTGGTCTTATTTATTCATCGCTTGGTATGGAAACCATTATCGCAGTCCCATTACCTATGGTGTCACTGCATTTCACGGCCACCTGATCCAACCCTGACAGGGTCTGATCGGGTCTGACTAGGTCTGATTAGGTGTGACTAGGTACCTAATCCGACCCTAGTCACACTTAGTCAGACTCGATCAAACCCGCTCAGGGTTGGATTAGGTGGCGGTGAAACGCAGTGTGTGAACCACTTCTGGTTCAGACCATGATTCCAATGACAGACACAGCTGGAGAGACATTGGATCAGCAATTGCAGGTGGCAGAGCTAGCCAGGTGAGAGATCTGGTACATAGATGGGTCTTTGTTGGAGGAAAAAGCAGGGGGTCTAGCACTGAGGATGACTGGGAAACAGGCGGTGGAAGAGATTTTGGTTCCTTTGGGGCTTTCAGAAGTCTATGATGGAGAGCATTTTGGTGACAATGAGAAGCTCGGTGGCCCGGAAATCATCATCACTCTTGGTCATCTCAAACTCAACAGCAGCACTTCAAGGTATCAGATCAGCCAGGGCTCGGTCAGGTCAATATTGAGCCCTTGAATTCAATAATCTCATCTGACAAGCTTCTCTCGAGAATCCGTCCTTCTTTGTCACTCATCTATGGACACCAGCTCACATTGGTACATTTGGCAATGAAGGAGCCAATGAAGCAGCCAAGCTCACAACCACCCTTCTTCTGCTAAACATTCCCCCATGACTCACCATCTTATCAACAACTCTGTTCAGGAGGAGTGGGACAAAGAATGGAAATCAGCTAAAACTAGCGCTGCCCATCGTCAGATTGACCCAACACCACCATTGATGCGACTGTCAAAAGTTTATGATGATGGATCTCTCCCTCGAGCCACTACATCAGCTATTTCCCAGCTGAGGACAGACTTCTCTTGCCTTAATGCTCACCACTATCAAGTTCACCTCATTTCATCACCAGCATGTGCTTGTGGTTGTCCTTCTGAGACCCGCTCACATTTCATTCTGCATTGTGCGCTCTGGGAATCTTTTTGCGTTTAGCTTTGATATACTGCCTCTGCTGCAAATCTCCTGCCTCTGCCTCGTCTCAACAGTGTTCTCTCTGATCCATGACTTTTTGCAGCCCTCACAAAGTTCATTCTGGCCACTGGCTGGTTCTCCTACTATATGTGACTGGTTACCTGGCCACCCCTAGGAAGCTGGACATCTGCTTCTAGCATCCTTGAATCATATCAATTTGCATTTCTGCGAGTTGTAAGGTGTAGCCTAGGTTGTTACCTCACTCTGATCCACTTTTGATGCATGTGTCATCATCGGCCCGCGAGCTATGGCTATCGCCGATGGCTGTCCCAACGTGACATTGTGACTTTGTTATGCATGTGACATCAACCGCCCAATTTTATCCCTCAGTTCTCCGTCAAATCGCTCTGTCCTAGATCTGTTCGAAGCCAGCGAGGCCCTTGCATATTTCTAAGCCCTCCAAACAGGCACAAGTCTTCCCAAACTCGCTATATCCTCTCCACAGCAGGGTTGTCGTTGATGAAAGATGGACAAACTGGTCAGCTCTGGATTAGGACTTTCTGGGCCGCTAGTGTCGTGACAGCTGGTGTGTAGCATAAATGACATATTCTCTGACATCTTCCAGTCTCCCGAGAATTCTATCGTTTTCCCTGGAGCACCATCGTGTCAACCAAAATCAGCCCACCGACTTTCCCTTGCTCAGGATGAAACTGAAATTCCCATGCTTCCAAGGTGCTCAGCACTGTAATGAATGTCCCAGGTACGTGGTCATGATATGTTCTCGTCAATTCACACCTAAAATAGTGGCCATAGACTGTCCTGACGAGGCCCTGTGCCTTATTTTTCATGTTGGCCACCCGAATTCCTGGAAACTTGCCAAACTATACTCTGTACATACCGGTATATTACTGCAGATTACAGCTCTTATATGATACAGAATATTCATTTGGTCTATCCTTGAGCAAATAGAACAGTGACAGCTCTCAGGCCATCGTCGGACGCTCAATTCGGGTCGGCGGCCAGGTACCCGATCAACACCGATTGGGGATGCCCGATGGGAAAATATTTGTCACGTCACCAGAACTCGGTCTAAATTCATCGGAGGGGGCGCAAAATGAAGCCATGACGAATGCCTATGAGATGTAACTTCTTACATGTCGACTGATACTCCGAAAGCCGGGATATTGAACAACTAACGCTAAGGTGGCCAGGTAACCAGTCACTTATAGTAGTTCTCTTCCTTATTTTTCTTACATTTTTTCTTTTATTCCTCATCAAACATCATTGTGATACCCATATACCCCAACTCTTACTCATATATACCCTTGACACAGTCACCTTCTCTATGACATTATCCTCCATCAGTCTTGGAATCCTTCTTTCTCTCTTCTTGTCTAACTAATGTTCCTTCAAGAAACAACTTGTTTACTACTTCTTAGTCCATAGTGTACTGCTGCATGGCGCATCTAGGTACAGCGGAATATAGATATCAATCAATCAATCAGGTGACATTTATTTCACCAGTAGAGGCAGATTTGAGGATTTTGCTCATGCCCTTGGCAAAATTGCAGTAGCTCTCTAATTTCCTTGACTTGACGCTGTACATGCCTTTCATGGTGCATAAAGCAATGGCAAGGACAGCCTGACAATTTCAAACAACAAACACTGACCAACGAGGCTGAAGACAAGCTCGTCTGATAATCTAATCTGCTCCTCGGCCTTTATTGCTGCTTCCACATTGGGGAACTGCCAATAAATACCGTGGTGGCACAGAAGAGGATCACAGCACCTCCTTTCTGTGCCCCCTCTTCCAAGATGGATGAGTAGGAAGGAGGCTTTTTGATAGAAGGTTTACGTAGGAGGAATTCGGGATCTGTAGCTTGGGTCACAGAAGCTTCGCATCTTGTCTTTCAACACCTTACAACTCCTCAATAGTTGGCCAATAATCAGTACAGCACTGTGAACAACCCTACTAGACAGAGAGAAAAGACAATAGTTTGAATATAAGCATGTGCTATATCATAAATCCAGGTCAAGGTATATCAGGTATTGTCAAGGACATTCCACTGCTGGCTCTGCTATTGATTCTTTCAGATAAAAAAGGCAGAAAAAACAAGGACCTACGTTGTTTCCGGAACAGGTCCTGCATAGTTATATAGACGACGAACAGCACGGCCTGCCACAATCTGCCGGTTTATGAGGCTGAACCTGGGGGCAACAGAAGAGCTTGAGCTTACTGTGGCAGTGCCAGGAATGACATGCAAACCAATGGCCAAGGCAATCTTGCGCTCCATTATTATATAGACCTACACAACCGCGGAATTGAGAGGACTGTGTACAAGAAGCCCTTGGAGACGTACGACAGCAACTAGTGTCACAATGAACCTGTGCATGGATACAATTTCAGAACTTGTCAAAGCCAAACAAACAAGACTCACACCACGACAAAGTAAACAAGTCCGTCGCGAAACAGCAGCATGAATATCGGTATCCTTTGGATGCTGATCCTTGCGCCACTACCATATAGAAGCTTATACACCGTCAAACATAGGATAATGAAATCCAAGACCACAGTGTATATGTAGAGACTTGCAACACCAAAGACACCGAATTGTGATATGTTGAACGTAACACACCGGGGCTCGGCAAATGCAATTTCAGACCACATACTCCTGAGATACAAGGTCGAGTTGAGGCAAACAGAAACCATGTGGAAAGCAATCAATGGCACCATGATGACTATGATACGATGATTGTATTCCCAGAGCGTCATCCTGCAAAAACCTGAATCAAGTTCAAAGAATGAAAGAGCAATGACACACATCCGAATTGACAAACTAACACTGGAAGCCCATAGTGCACTGTGCTTGAGAAGCAAAAGGGTCATATAGAGGGCTTGACAATTGACCCGCCTAATTAACTAAAATCATAAACTTGAAAGGAAAAGTCGCTGGCGCACAGACCGTCTATTATTCAGCACGAAAATCCTGTATGATGTGATGAGCTACTTCAAAGGCTAATAAAACACAACTCACGACCCAACAAGAGATGCCAAAAAAGCATATCGGGCATAAAAGTAAAAAATCTAGCAACAAAAGCTTCAGAGAGGATATTCACATTGAGATAGAAACAAACCATAGGCCATTTGAATTTCCGACGTCCACAGATCAGTGCAAAGTCAAAATCCAGCGTAATAAACCATTCCCAGCTGCCAACAATCAAGGGCCGCTCACAGGTTCAATGAGAACTGGAGACCAACAAGTAAAGCCCAGAAACAGCAACTAGAAAACTGTCGAGAGCGACTGTAAGTATTGTTGTCTGTCAGCGAGCAAAGAGCCAGGAGACGGTCCTACTTGCAGTATGTGTGTCCCTCTTGTCTAGCATAGATGGTCGTCAAAGATTGTGGAGAAAATTATGGGCCAGGGTGAGTACGCCATCTTGTTTCAGATTCGAGCGCGTTCGGTAGTTAGCGGTTCGCGTAATATAATTCCAGACTATTCCCCAAAAGGAAAGTGCCGAGAAATGAAATCTGTACCAGGTCCAAACCGTTTCCCAAACTTTTTTGCCAGATGTGGCATAGTTAATGCCATGTTGGATTCAGGGTCCATGTTATACATAATACTGAATGGCTTCCCGATTTGGCCTAGCTCGTATAGTTCTGTTTAGAAGCATTTCCACCTGCTACCGTTCAGGCCATCATACATACCTCAGTGCCACGTTACGTTGTCAGACAGAATTGACACGTCAAAAAATCCAAACACCTCTGAATGCAACCCCATGTTATCTAGAGGAACAACTGGTCAAATAGGGAAATGAGTATTCAAAAGGACATTTTAGCTTTGTTGCAGGTTTGGGCAAAATAGTCTGAATCACCTGTCTTCCTTGTGGCTCACAAGTGACTGGCCACAATCTTTGCCTCTTACCCTGTTGTTGATCCTTGCAACTTCGCCATTGCTGATTTGCTGAATATTGTTGATTGTACCTGAACCCGAGAATCCTGCCCATGATCCAGATCATTATCACGGCAACGATAATTACGTGATCCTGGGCGATGATACTCTGTTCAAGGGTGGGTCACTGGCAGGATGGCCAGGAGACAGCAGTTTGTTTGACACATTCCTGCAGATCCATACTGCCTTTTTCACTCTCAACAATTTGATGTTTATGAACATGTTCAAAAGTGTTGAACCATCAGGCACCTTGCCTCAAAATGCAACTGATCAGAATCCATGGCCCATGCAAGGTGATACTGTCAAGCAATTTCCCACCAACAAATGAGCTCACAAGTAGAACTCATAACTCAATCCTGTGTGAGGAGAGACCTTTTCACTTGTTACCGAGACTCAAGAAGCAAATGTTACAGTCATATCAGCCACTTTTGGGCCAGCCAACCACCAAGTAAGACCTTCCATCCCAGGCAAGCAGCAACTTGGCTTGTGGGATTTCAGCAATTCCAAGTGGCCACAAGTAAGCAGATATCACCAGTCTGTGGTTGGTAGGTAGGTAGGTAGAGTCACACGGCTTGGTCCGACAACATAGAGGCCTGGTTACCAGACTCTACTCTGGAGAATGCACCTTCTGCCTCCACCGAGCTCGAGGTAGAACATCAGCGGAAGGTGAGCTCCATATTAGGGATATCTATTTCGCATATACCATGTCTGACATTGTGTGAATTTGGGCATCTTTTGGAATTTACAATCTAATCTATTTATCTAGAATGTTCAACTTGAGTCAAGATCATCTATTAAGACTTGCAAGGCCCCTGCTAGAAGCATAAAAGAGATTCCCACCGGATATTCTGGCAATAAGCCACGAGGCTCAAGGGTAATTATTACTTATATTACCATTTGAAAGAAGCAACTTCACTGAGACTTTGGCAAGACCTGTGGGGCCCATGCTAAGTAGGGCATTGATCCTGTTTTGAGGATTGAGAGATCTCCTGATGCTCCACTGGAAGAGGAAATTTTAGCTGTAGACGTTGGTCTAGAGATATAGAGAAATCAGAGATAGCTACCTATGATGGAGCATAGGCTCAACATATGTAGTGCCAGTCTAGCACCAGTCCAAACCCAACCCTAGCTGGAAAAACCTATTGGACAAGAAACCACCGAAAAACACGTTTTTTCCCCATGCAGCTGTCTGCAGTCTTCCCTTCCCACAACTTTTATCAGAGATGCATAAACCATGCCAATGTATATTCTGAGCAATACCGCAGGCAAAAGGGCACCTTTTGATTTTTAAAAAAATATATCATGATTTTCAAAGTGATCCTTGACTAATAGTGATGACACTCTTGCCTCAGTCATGACAGCAGGCTGATCAGCTGAGTGCATCAAGAGTTCCTGTGGCATTTCATCTGGAATGCATCAGTCTCTGCCCCTGGTGAAGAGGAGGACAAAACAGCATTCAGTGGCACTAGGAGAGCTGAATGAGCAGGCTGAGAAGATATGTGAGCAGAGTCAATAGCTTGAAGGGCTTGATGAACCTATGGGTGGGAGCATGGCTAGGAGAAGCACAACAACGTAGTGGTGGTGATGAGCTGACACAAATCAGAGTTTAAAATATCTGAAAATGCCAATTGGCGCAATAATTGACCCTAAGTAAAGAAATGGCCAGTACCCAATTATTTCAAAAACATTGATTATTGGATCAATTATTGTCCTGATTATTTGGACAAGTGATTGACAAAATAAGTGAAAGAATGATTGGCCAATAATTGGCCGATAATCGACACCGTGAATGACCCTATTGTACAGAGAGGAAAGACAATAGTTTCAATATAAGCATATGTTATATCATAAATCCAGCTCAAGGTATCACAGACTCAGTACAGATATTAAACATATTAGGTATTGTCAAGGACATCCCTTTCGCAGCTCTGCTATCAATCTCTCATATAGAAAAAAAGATGGAGGAAACAAGAGCTTACGTTGTTTCTGGAATAGGCCCTGCATAGTTATATAAACAACGAACAGTGCTGCCTGCTGCAATCTGTTGGTTTATGAGGCCAGACCTAGGATTGACAGTTGAGCTTACTGTGGCAGTGCCAGGAATGACATTATGAGACCATGTGAGTGGCTCGTTTGTTGGGAGTGAACAAAATTCAGAGAGCCACAACGGAGAACCCAGTGGGGATATCCGGCCGGGCACTTGCACCGATGACGTGGCCCTTGACATGGGAGGCATCAGCCGACGCATTCCAAACAGAATGCATCACTTGCAGTTTTGATGTGTTCCCGATCGTCACATGCATCATAGCCAGCTGTCACGGCCGGACCTTCGGGCCATGGGCGCTGTTTTTGCGCAGCCGCCACAACAGTCCAACTATTCTCTCAAGTCCTCTTCTAGTATTGGTGGAAGAAAAGTTGCTTGTCATCATTGGCATACATGGAGCAGGTGACTATAAACCCTAGGTGTTCAATTTTGTGCCATCATTGAAGGTCGCTCTAGGAATTCCAAAGGTTTAGTACCTGAAAAATTGGTAAGAACAATGTGAAGAAAAGGCTGGGAATACACAACATTCAACTGGGTTATGCTGTATGTATGCATTGGGAACAACCCAAGGAATGAATAGCAACTGGAATTCAAAATGAAATGCAGATGAAAGAAACTATGTGACAGTGACTGTGCCAAAACAGCACCCATGACCCGAAGGTCCGGCCATGACAGCCAGCTATGACGCATGTGTCGATCAGGAATGCATCAGTTGATGCCTCCCATGTGAGTGAACTTGCTTCAGCAGCTTCTGAGGCTGAAGTAAGATGCTTGTAGCCACTATGTTATGTCATGGTGCTCGATTTGGCAACAGAATTCAAGTTACTATCAGTGTCACAGAGTTGCAAAATCCCAGTTTCTGACCTCATTCTAGTGCCAAATACCATTGAACTTTTTATATTATCACAGATGCCTGCGGGTCATTTTCATGGCCATGAAAATGGTTGGCAATGATGCTTTATTTTGGTAGCCAGAAAGAAAAAATATCTTCGCCAGCCGTGAACAGAAGGGCGAAAATTGATCTGGCCAAAATGGGAATCTTTGCCCAAATGTTCAGGGCCGGCAAACATTTTTTGTTTTCCCAGCCGCCAAGATACAGCATCATCATGGGCCATTTCCATGGCCATGAAAATGACCCATGGGCATCTGTGTATGAGACCATAATACTGTAGTTTTTTGACCACAAGTTCGTCACACATCACACAGGGGTCTGAACTGAACTGAAAATGGTGTGACATCACACCAATATTTGAGCTCTGAACTGAGAGGTCTGACATGTACTTGGAGGGCTCAGATTGAGCTGAAAATGCCTCTAAATTTGATTTTTCGCACCGGCACACCAATTTTGATGTATCACAGATCACTGGAGCCGAAAATTGCCGCCTTCCCAAATTGGCCAAATCAGCGCCGGCCAACAGCACGTGCCAAACCTGCTCTCACCGCTGTCTACTACTGCCAGCGCATATGATGGAAACATAATAAGCTATGAGTCAATTCTTCAAAGGCCATAATGATGTCCTCTGGAAAAGATAATTCATCCCAGATTTTTGAGTTACCAATCCAAGCAAGCTTGCTAAAGGCCGGAGCCATGATGAAGGTGGGAGAGGCGGGATGAAAAATTGACAGATGATGAAGCCCACATGATCGCTGTCCCAATTTAGGAGATGAGCGGCTGGTGCGATCCATCATAACGCTTTTACTCAGCTTACTGCCAAGTACTGTTTCATACTGGAATGAAGTTTCTTCATGTTGGGATACATTGACCTAGATATAAAATAAAATTCTGTGCCCCGAAAATCTTTGAACTGGTATGTCACACCCTATCCCGACCTTTGAACTGAAAAAAAAGTGTGGCATGTCACATGATGGGCATGGGAATGAACTTGTGGTCGAAAAAAGACAGTATGTCTGGACTGACAATATCTAGTTCAACCAGGACTGCTGTCGTTTATTGCTCCTCAAAGGCAGGATTCATCCATCAAGGTCCAAAAAACGACAAATAATCTGGCCATACCAAAGTCAATTCAGATCCGTTACTTCCGAGGCTTGGAATTATTGATTGAGATATATATGCGACAATATATGCGAATTTTGGTGATAATCTGACAGATGTAGCGAGCAGGACAGAGATGCAAATATGAGCATGACAGATAGCAGCTGGAGATTGGAATTTAAGCGATGGCATTGACAGGCAGATCACGTACTTCCCTTGCGTCGCATCTCCCTCCCATTGATTACGTTCAACAAAACCCTTACCTGTCTGGCTCGTGCATGACAATCCCAGTCTTGCCAGCCAATGATCCTAAAATCGGACCAAAATTGGATTATAAAGTAGACTTGGCTTCATATTCATGCTGTGTGGATTGGATATAGATCATTCCGGCCACCAACAGATATCAAGTGCGCCGCTGGCGGAGAAAAGTTTAACTAAACAAGACCTTTTGGCACCAGACACCACATACATATTTGCACTGGTAGCAATATAGGCATTTAAACAAGGATTTAAAGTGTCAGGTCCACTTCAGAGCAAGCTTGAGATGGAAATGACTCAAAATATCATTCTAATTTGGTCAGCTCATCCGCAGCCCTGCCTGTCCCAAAATTCGCCACATGAATCCTTGTCTTCCGTGGTATGTCCCAGCCCCTCCCACTTAACCAATCTTGAAAAATCTTGATAATCCACAGGAGTAAGTGGTAAGCCCATCTGTCTTGATTTTCATGGATTTCTGTGTACTTGGTGAATAATCTGTAGCTCTGAACATGGCCATATATCCTCATTAATATTCTTTCATTCTCTATCTCTCAGGGCTGACACCAAGGGCAGAGATCACTGAGATTTCTCATGGCGCGAGCGCCACGTGATTGCCTCAACCTACTGAGTCCTAAAATTCACCCCAGTTCGCTCTTCTTGGTACCACAACATTGTGTTCCGCCAAATATAAAAGGAAATTTTGCATTCTCATTGAAAAATCCGATATTTCTCTGGCTGCGCCTCATTATGTCTCTGGTCGTGTGTTCAATTCCGTAGTTGGACTATTTGATATTTTGTCAATCTGGGTCATCTAAGTCATCTATCCGTCCAGTCTACTATGTGCATTTTCACTCACTAAAGGTGTCCATCATCTTGAAGATAGGGCTGAAAGGTGTGTTATGGTTTATCAGTCATGAACTTAGACCTGAAAACTGGTCCCTCTACTCAAATCCTCGTAGAGGGACCAGTAAATATCATAATTTTTTTGGCGGGTGATATTTTGATGGGACCGGGTAGATAAAAGATTGCCTTATATGACCAGAATACTTTTTGGGAAGTACTTCGAAGAACTATATCTAGGTTCCGGTTGACCTGACAGCATTGTGTGAGCAGTTTCTGCTCTGATTTTATGTCCACAATCTAAGACAAGAGCGAAAAGAGAGTGAACGGCGGTGGTCGTCTGGTTATAATTCCTAAAGCGGATTTCCCCGAATGGATTCTGGTCATATAAGGAAACTTTTTATTACGAACATGCCGTCAAAATTATCACCACCCGGATATAAATGAAATTTACCAGGCCCTCGACGAGGAATCGAGGAAGAGGGCCTGGTATCGAGGCTATCATGAACTAAGTATTGGTTGAATGGTATCCAGTGAGAAAGATAATATACCAGTGGTGGTAGAGGCCATCCTGCAGCGGCAACTAAAAGTGCCCAATGACCTTTAGACCTTCTTTAGACACTTGAGCCTTAACCTGTCAATTCAGATCGGCAAAGCAGTATGAGCTTGAAACATAACTCAGTGACTTTGCACTTTGAGATGGACAAATCTAAAACAATATCACCAAAAACACCGCTTGGCCCTTCCGACTCATGTGGTTGGCGATATGGGTCGAATTCTGCTTCAGGGAGGCAAATATGAATCTACTACAACCCAACCTCAAGTGTTCTCCCCGTATATGAGCTCAGCACAACCTGGATACCACAATGTAGGAAGATACCTTGATGAATCACATCTTAGATACATACTAAACACCGCTCTTGCAATGCCACAATACATGTCCTGGCATGTCTAGTTGTTGACTGCATGGGAATTGAGGACACATGATAGTCCAGCCATCTCCTTTAGGTTCTCCAATGTGGGTGTCCAGAATTTCGCTCTGATCCAATAAATGAGCCCACATGTGGACGCGTAACCACTTTTTCACAGATTTCCATGGACTAGAACTTGGAACCTCACTCAGGAAGAGCCATTATGCTGACCCAGTCTCGGTTCAGGTCTATCCATCCTAGCCTGCAGAACCGGATCCGTTTCCCAAGGTGAGCCAGATTTTGCGCGCGGAACAGAAACAAAAGGTGAACCAGGTTTATTTGTGGTGAGTCAACTTCAAGCCAGCGGCTGCTCGTCCGCTTATGTACTTACTTATATTCTAGTTCCAAACAGGGAATGTATCACATGTATTCAGCTGATCAAACAAATCTTGAAGTTACTAGTCTAAACTTACCAAAGATCAGGTGGCATACTTCTCTGGGTGGTTTTCTTAAATTGCTGTGACACTCCTCTGCTTTGTGGTATGATGGCACACAGTAAGGTTAATGGCAGATGTGTTGGATCGGATTTCTTCACAAAGTGTGTTTAATCTGTGAAGTGAAGAAATAGATAAAGTTGACAGTTAATTTATGGAAATACATACCTCTATCCAGGATAAATAACCCTTGGAAGATGAGTCACAAAAGAACACTTGTATAGATATCCAGGCTAAGGTGCAGCCTGAAAGTGCAGTCTCAATGAAGCCTACTTGCAGACTGAAGCAGTTGAAATCCGAGACATCAATGCTCGCGGGCTTTGATATCCCTTTCGGTAATCATCATACTTGCATGGACTAAGTTCTTCGAGTGTCTACCAAATGGGATGCACGATGATCACCAATTGTGGGATCGTTTTCGCATGGAAGCCGGAGCTGATGTTTCATCCCCAGCTGATGTTGTCCCAGATCATTCCTCTTTGCGTAGAACTTAGGTACAGTAAACATTGTATGGGAATTACTTCAGGAAAGAATGATCCTTGATGATTTGACCTTGAGACCTGGTCAATTCAAATTTGAAAGTCAGTTTAGACTGTTCTTCACAAAGTTGTCAAGCTGCTACATAAGTATTCGGACGACCAACTTCAACTCAGCTGTCACCTTCGCCATCAAACAATGAAATCCATCAGACTTCAATCACGTTCATTTATGCCAGTCGCTCTGCAGTGATCTTTTTCCTGGTTCCGTCATCACATTTAGTCATCACCAAAAATCACTGCAGAGCGGTGGGGAAGGAGTCTGCTCTGTTCCCTCCAAACTCTGGCTGATTTGCATGGCATTTCAAGTTTGTATCCGGACTATGGCGCCTTTAGCTCGTCTGTCGCCTCTGGATCCCGGAACCGAGATCAGCCGAGACTCCGACTAATCCAGGAACAACTTTGTTCTGCGGATATCACCATTCAAGCCAGCTCAACCTTTTCAGTGCAAACGACTCACCTTACGACTTATCCATACAACTTCTGGTTCAAAAACCCCTTTCACACCAACATCTAGTTCCAAACACTGGCCTGACTCCGAGATGAATTGAGACTCTCAATGTCGAAACTGGTGAGCAACAAGACAGATAAGGATATTTGAAGCTCTGTAGTGAAGTATCTAGTTGACTAATTGCGCATTTTTTAGGCTCCCATCAGCACCTTTGGTCTATCGCATGAGGGTTAACAGTCTTGTGGAATGTCCTCAGGAACTAGGTGAAGAGCGTTGAAGCAATGACGAGCAGACTTCGGTTTGGAACTGGGCCTCGGCGGGATAACTTCACAACCCGGTGCTTCTACTAGGAACGAGACCGGGTATTCTATCTATCTATCTACCTACCTACCTACCTGTCTATCTTTCTTGTCTGGTACCTCATTCATCTCAAATGGGATAATTATTAACTACGGACTAATGTACATTCAGTCCACTATTTGGCCACTCTTCGGAGGTTTTGCTCTGCTTACAATCGGTAGTTATGTACGCCACATCAGAACAAACAATGTCGCGGGAAGATCTATGTAAGCAATGATCTTTGTGGCGCCAGTTTTGTGACTTGTCGTCATATATAGCAAAAGTGTGACTTTTCTTACCAGGAGCGAAAATTTGACTTGTGAGACCAGCAAAAGTGTCCCCTTTTGATTTGTTGTCACAGGAGAAAGTTTGGTGCTGGGTATGTCCCCGGCTTATAATGCTTTTGCTTAGCAGCCAATCTCTGTTCTCCCTGCAAACAACTGTGATAAGCACACTGGGTTTCTAGGACTACCAGAGGACACCGAAAGCTGTGCCTGCAAGCCGGTCCCTCTTCCTGAGAATAGAATTTCAATACCATGTTTATTTCAAGTTCTGTTCTCGTAAGATCTGACATCTTTCTCACAATCAAGCCTTTTCTGATTAGGCACGCGCTACTTTTGTACCATTCTAATGTCAGCTTAACCGATGTTTTTCTGGTAACGCCACGGCTTGCCTTTATTGGATCGTGAAACTATTAGTAAGCCGGGATGTTCATTCAGATTGGCCTACGCCGTCTGCAGAACACAATCTGGTCTGACACTCTGAGCAGACAGATCTTTATCATGGATACACGTGGGAATGATCCGAGGGATGGTAATCGTTTATATGCCCGTCTCGTCTTACCGGGGTCACCTCAAAATCCCCATGTCACCAGCTCTGCTAGAGATTTCACCATTAAATCAGCAACAATTTGTTGAGAACATGTAGGTAAATCACATGTGGTACATCCCAATAACCATGCATCTACAGCTTTGGACCAGTGCTGGTCGGGGTGCTTTTTAGCACATTATTATACGGGGTATGTTGCACACCCATATCTATGCAGCTGAGGCTAACATGAATTCCATTTAGATCAATGTTGTTCAGGTTTGAATTAGAGTCTCAAAGCTCACAAACCACTGAGCAGCTCTCTAGGTCTTTACCTACCATGAGACATCATCAAAAAGGTATGCTTGATCAGGCTGGCAGCATCCGTTGGGTGATGGACATTGTACAGGGATGCCCTTTGGATTCGTGGGCTAGTTTGTGTTTAGATTAATGTGTTGACCTATGCTCATTGTCTGCAAGGTCTTTTTTCTGTTCTTCTCTGTCACCCTCAATACCGCATTCAATATGTTCGGCATATACCAACCTCTCGTCCAGCAATTCGGTATGGCGGATCCTTTTTGATTTCTGCACATGGTTCATAGGAGCCAATCCAGGCCAGCTGCAACCGGTCATGCCAGTATGTAAGTCGGCTGCAATTTTGAATGATTTGGAATCTCTTACTGATCACTTTACTTGGCAGTTCTACGAACAGGTTTGGGTTGACCGGCTTTTTTCTATTCTCACGGCTAACCTACCCTGATGAAGACCCGATTATGACGGTGCCATCCTTTCCGGTCATGGAGATATGAGTCTAACCATGACCATAGGCCATTGTCTCAATGCCCGTTCAAGTATTGATGGCGTGGCGCATCAAGGTTGTAACGGAAATGATGCTGTGGTCTGGTATTATTATAGTGATAGCCATGGTCTCCTTTGGTAGGTGTCAGTTCTACCAGAGCTACAACTGCTCATGATGTACTTAGCTGCCTCAATCTGGACAACCGTTCATGTTGCATTACAACCTGATTTCTCAAAATTATCTCAATTCCGCACTGCTCCTATTACATGGCTGGTCACATCTAGTGCCGCCGATATCATAATCGCTGGAGTTTTAGTCCATTCCCTGGTAGATATCGATCACTCTGTTGATATCTGACATTCTACTGACACCGCAAAGCATGCAAGGAAGAGTGGTTTTAATAACGCCCTAGATGCATATATGAACCGCATCATTCGTTGTAGGATCTTGTCCTTCCTCTGATGAACAAAGCTTGAATGTGCTGTAGTGACTGTCCAGACTGGTGCCTTGACAGCGGTATTTGCACTCTCTGATGCATTGGTATTTTCAATACTAAAGGTATTGTCTTCTCTGACTATTGATATCGCTTGATTGACCTTTATATAGGATAGCACAATGTGAGACAGACACAATACAAAGTTATGAGCACACACTGATATATTGACAGTTTCTTTGCATGGGATTTGTCGCTCTCAAAGCTTTATCTCATGACAATACTCAGCTCGTACATCTATTTATTCCTAGCTATCAGTTTTTTCTGATGGTTCTACAGATTAAATGCCCGGGATTCATTCAAGCATAAATGGAATGTACTCTTCCCATCATCTGACAACGGTATTCGCTCCCAGAGCGCAATGGTACGTCCATGAGAATGTATTCTCCACGGCTTGAAAGCTAAATGATTCATTGCAGAACTTCAGGGGAAGTATGGCCGCTCATTTGGTCGCTCAGCAGAGTCCTGGTCACATTGATATGGAGATGCAACCGGTCCAATTTTCATGGCGAGTTGCAAGTTCAACGGGTCCGGAAAAGTAAATTGGCCGCAAAGAAGCCCAGAATATCAATTATCCTTGTTAACGTCAGTAACTATCAAGTAAACTATGGATCAAGTAATACGAAATAACGATTCCCCAAACCACAGACGAAGCAGGGGTTAATAAGTAGTCGACGAGAACTAAGGACAACTGCGCTGGGTGCTGAAAAAGGGTCACACCCACATGACGATGGTTCAAGCTCGTCGCCCGTTTATTTGATGACCTGTCCATGTATATGTAAGTTTTTTTTCCATCACTTGGCTCAAACTATGTCGAGCATTGGAGATGTAATATCACCATCCACAATCAATAAAACATAACTTTATCTATTTATTCACGTCTTTGACACTACTAGTTAAACGCACTTTGTAAAGAAATCGGATCCAACACCTTTCTCGTTGACTTGACTGTGTGCCATCACGCCGCAAACTACGGGAGCACCAATTTGACAAGACCACCTGGACAGGTGTCGCCGGCTGATCCTTGGTGAGCTTGTCCCTGCCCCACTTTGTTGCGGAAGAGCTCTTTGGTGCCGTCTTGCTATCACCAAAGATCAACTGCTCCAACAAAGTGTTCTTGCCGCTGTAGCAGTTCTGGACACCCCAAACAAAGCCATCTTTGCCTTGGTACATATGTGAGTCACTGAACAAAGCATTAGAGAATGGATTTAGGACAGCCTAGGGACATTTAATGCTTACCCACTCTTGCCTGTTGTTAATCCTGCAGCTTTCATCTCAGCAATGGCATTGGCATGAGGCACCTTGTATGTTTTTGACTTGCCGTTGACATGGTGGGCAAAGTCCAACGCACTGAAAAATAAGTGTGTTAACCGAATAATTCATGTAGTCACGGCACCTTTACTCATGCCAGATTCCCAACTCTGCTGGTACAAGACAGTGAAGTGAGCCGGTTTCTCATGCAGTTTCACTCAAACTCTGTGATCAGCTGACGGCTGTTGGTTGATATGAATGATTAACCTAGAATACACCAGTGTGCTAGAGGCCATCCTGTGGTGGCAATACGAGTCCCCCTTTCAATTCATGTTATTGTTATTGGATGTAAAAGTAATTGACTCATGATCAAGTGAGCACCACTGGCCGCAAGGAGAGAAAGAGTTGTACCTGCTTGTCATAAGCTACAACCACATTTATCCAAAATTTTAGCACGGAATTGGATGAGAGCCACAACGGAAGATGTACCAAATTGCCCTACATGTCCATGATGTCTGTATTAAATATTTTGCATAGGCAGCAGATTATCAGTGAGAGTTCATCAAAAGTATCTGCATAATTGCTGCATTTTGTTGAAGGTGGCCATGGAAATGACACAAGACATTTGCTCCTTGTGGCTTGTTATTGAACCATGGCAAACTAGCACATTCTTGAGTTCTGACAGTTGATCTCGATGAATCTGAGGGTGATGTACTGCATGAACAAGCATGAGATACTGATCATGCTGCAGCTGCCAAAAGTCAGCAGGTAACCACCATGATTCTGCAGCAGAATTGGTTTAAAAGATGAAATGAGAGAGCAAGTAGTAAAATTATGGTGATGTTTGTGGCACAAATGGAGACTATCCATGTCTAAAGGCTCTCAACAGCCAGCAGAATTCAGACAGATCTAGACCCTAGTGTTGTGCTAAAGCAAGGATGTGAAATTGGCTGCAAAAGCAGCCTACTGACCGCCGTCGTAAGCCATGTCCTCTGCTGTGGGAAATTGAGACATATGACCTTTCCCCTTTGGGCTCTTTGATGATGGGGGGCTGAATTTCGGTCATACCCAACAAACGAGCCCACAAGTGGGACTCATAATGCTGATGTACACTATTATCAGTTATGAGTACAAATTCTTTCTTGATGGGACTTTAGGAACATTGGTGAAGAGAGTATTTGAGAAAACCTCAGCACAGTGGGAAGCTTGTAGAATCCCAAGTACAGAAGCTGACTATGGAACCTGGGTCCCCAAAGAATCCCTGATCTATGAACAAAGAGCTTGAACATGAGGCATACATATTCTTTGTTCTTGCATCAAAACCCAGTGATCAAAGCCCTTTGTGAGTGTATCAATCATTCCATTAATGCACTCATTTCTGAGTGTGTTGATCTTTGCCTCCCATATGGAAGTCGCAGTAGATGTGTAGCTGGCCTGTACAAGGGTCAATATTCCATGCAATGATGAGCAACACAGCTTGAACCCACATCTCTTGCGACCAAATGACTTGAGCCATCCTGGACAGGAGCAGCATTGACTGGCGAGAACACAACAAGCCAGAGTTGGACCAATGTAGTGAAGTGCATGGTTGTTAACTTGTGAGAGGTATGAGAAGATTATCTGAATGATAGATGTAGAGCCTGAAGATTGGCATTCAACCAATCAAGCTTAGATAAACCTGCTTGCACATGAGAACAAGACCCTGGCTTGAAACCTGGACGAATGGTGGATTTCTGCTGCACCAATCTCTTGGCTATCCAACAACAATGTCTACCAGCTCTCAGGTGGTCTTTGAGCACTATTGATTTCAATAGTTCCTGCTGGAACCTGATCAATTCCTGCACGATACATAGTGCTCGGAGTCATGAGCAGCACTCTGAGATCTGAGATCCCAAGGATCACAGTATGATCCAGATGTCTGGTAATGATCCAAGCCAGCATCAAGTTTTTTTGGCCAATCTGCCAACATCATCCCTCACTATGTGCTTCATGGTTACACTCATCACCAGAACCTCGAGAGAGGTCCAAGATGAGGTATTTGTCACTGTACTGGTCTACTGTATTCCCCCACAAACTCGGGGTGAACCTGGATCTTCGCCATGGTCGGGACTTTGCGATAGTGGACTCAGTGATTTCTCACAGTTTCATCTGTGTTTTATATCAAGTACCATACACCCCCATGTCCACAAGTATTATCTCTGATCCAATAAAAATGCTTATCATCTTTATTCAATCAGCAGAAAACATAGATTGACACAGCTTGACAGTATACACATAGGTAAAATCATCACAGTGCAAAGATGGGTAGTCTGTTTGTTGTCATGGGGGGCTGACAGCAGGTCCCGCATATTATATAATCTTGGGGTTTGAAATCTAAGCAGGCCTATTTCGCACATTTTGATATGACTGACAGAATTCTAGGTACTTGAGAGGGAAAATATGGTCTATGGCAGCTGTATTACACTCAAAAAATACAAAAATGATGGGGAATCCTGTATAAATGAGCAACATGATGTTTGGTGCTCTAGCATGATGCCAGGATGGAATATATGGAAGAAGGGATTTGAGAAGGGAGATATGGATCCTAGAAGAAGATTGACCTCAGGAAACATTGAACATGATCCAAGAAACTGACAGAATGAAATTTCTGTCACCCAAAAGAGCTCACATCATGTCATATGCTCTGCAGCTTCTTCACAGCATTAACTCGTCCACCTAACCCCATAAATCCTGCATCAAGAATAGCAAATGGCTGGGGCTGAGATTCCAATGTTGAGGTCATTTTGAGCAGATTTTGAGGTACCTGAAGGCTCAGGGATATTATTGGATCATGTCAGTCATGTCTCAAAGTGTGTAGCACTAATAGGGTTGGAAATGTTCCACCCTGTATTTTCAGCATATCTAGTAAATATGACCATCTTTCCTGATTATGAATGGGACACAATATGCCTGGAAAGAGAGTTCTGTCTTGTCTAGAGGAGCACCAGTAACAGTATTGAACATAGTTCAAACTCTGTCAAACTCCCAGAAGGCTCTAGCAATGATCAGTAATGCGGTCTTGCCAGAATACTCAACGAACAAGGACACAATGGTGTAGCAGTGTTACTAGTAAACTGTCTGTAAGCAAGCTGCACCACTCAGTCAACATAGGAAACAGTCTTGAGTGCTCGAGACCAGGGGACAATATTGTGAAGTGCATCAAGCCAATACACAATGTTTCAAAGTACCAAACAAAGAACAATGACACATCTACATGTGACAGAGTTACTCAGGGGAAACCACACAGTAGAAGTGCTGTAACAGTGGGAATCTCATGTCTGATACAAGTTGTAATGGTATTCTATTACTAGAGCAAGTCAGTATGACATGGCAGAGGGATGAGTGTGAGGAAACTATACTGAGTTCAGCCAAGTAAGCTGTGACCAATCAGTCTTACTCAGGGTGAAGATGTATATGTCCTGATCAGGAATCATGCCACATGTCCTAATCAGGAATCCTGCTTCAAATCACAACACACAGCACAATGACCATAAAAGGAAGACAAAGTGCTTGGCAGATTATTGAGGCATAGCAAATAAGGAAACCTTGATAAGGGAACAGACTCTGAATAATATGTAAAACTACTATAAAGCTAACATGTTTGTATCGATAGTACTCAGTGAATTGCCACCCATGAAACTCAAGCTAACAGCCAGAGTGTAGTGGAGCTCTTTATCTCATTTTATTGTGGTGCATGAGGACATAGTGATCCGAGGTATAAACCTGGTACAGTGAATAGTGCTGGTGTGTACTCGAGGACATAGTGGTCTGAAGTGCAATAAAAACTTGTTTTTGAACAACCCCTTTAGTGTAAAAACCTATCAAAGTTGTAGCCTGACACCCCTGGAAGCAGTAGCCTTGCACCCAGTGAAGTCATAGCTTGACACTATCTCCTTTATATTCCTTGTGAATTGAAACCATTACAAAAACTGTGCAAGGTTCACCATCAAAGTGAACTAAGCTAAGTTTCCGTCTGCGAGAGACCAGTAGTGCATGATCAAAACCTTACAACTTCATTGAAAGGCTTTCTCTTTCTTGAACCGCCTGAATTACTTAGGGTGTTAAAAGAGAGTTAGTGTGTATTTAGATTATTAGTTATAGATCTTTATAGATCTGTTTTGAAGACTCCATTTGCATTGACAGCCCCACCAAAAGGTGCCCTATTATCGCCTTGCTCAGTTCATGATCATGGCAAGAGAATGGCTACATATCAAAATGTTAAAATGGGCAGGAAGAGCTCACAACAGGGGCAGAATCGTTGCAACTAAACAGCAAGAACTATTGGTGTGATGTTGGGCTTGCCCACATCTGGATGTTAATTTGCTGGAGGGATGGGAGAATGTACCTGATAACCTGAAGCAGGTAGATTTCTATCACATATTGGGCAGTTCTCATACATTTTCAGGTGGCTCTATGGTTTGATCCTGGCCCAAGACACAAATTTCAAACAGAAGCTGTGAGCTCGAAAGGGGGGACAATGATGATTTGATGCTGGGTCCTGGTTGGGCAACATTTGTGAATGAGGAGGATACTTGGCTTATGTTTCAAAGTATGTCAGGGAAGACAAGGTAAGTGTTCAAATATTTAAAGTCATATCTGATAAACATGGACTAGATCAATCACTACATCAGTTTTGCAGCATTGTGGCTTGCAAACAACAACTGTTCAAAGGGTTTGCGAGCAACAGGTGTCAGGCAGTTTTGTTGTGCAAGGCATGAGATGTTTCAACCAAATGGAAGGGGAGACTTGAAGAAAGGAGAGTGATGGGTCCTGGAATGTCATGAAAATGAGCGACTTGCTAATCATGTTCCAGATATTCAAATATAGACTTCATTTCATTTCAAGCATCATCAGGGTGATCCTGATGATGCTGACCATCTCATACAACACTGCTTGCCAGTGGATGAAGAACCTTGGGAAACACACCAAAGGTTTTCCTGATGCATTCCAGATCCCAGATACTCTAAAGGACAACATTTGGTTTCATGTCCCAAAGTTCCATTTGCGAGCTCATGTCATGAAATGTCATGTGCCTTTCTCCATGAATTGGACATGAGGTGTTGTGGTGAAAGAATAGAGTGCCTTTGAGCTTTCCTTAATGGGGTAGCACAGTCTTGTTCAATGATGGGTCAAGGCGCTCATCAAGATATGCTCAATGATTTCTGCAGCTTTTCCAATTGGTGGAAGATGATGGAGCTCCGGAACAGTCTGCACCGAAAGCTGACACTGCGATTCCAGATGCAGTCATTCATCACATCAGGCATTTTTGGCATTCACTGATGGTTTGAAAGGCCTCTATGTGGATCATTTGATTCAATGGCAGCAAGAGGTCAAGGCCTAGGAGAATGATCCAGAGACAGGACAGCACCATGTCTGTATGACTTACCAGACAAAGATATTCAAGTCGCTTGGGTTGAAGGAAATGACTTACATCCAGACACAGAGAGAATTCCAGCAGATGTGAAGAATCAGATGGCTGAGGAAGAACATGCTCATGTTGTTCCCAGCAATTCTAGATCAGGTGAGTTGATTGGGAGTGGGGTTCTGATCAATGCTCTGTCAATGGTATATGATGCTGATTACGGATGGAGCTAACTCTTACCATGGCACATATTTCATGGCCAACCATCTTGCTGATACAATGCTTGAGGCATTCATGAAGTATCACGTTATGGCTGAACAACAGACTGGAAAGAATCTAAAGAGGGTTTGCGTTGACCAGGAATTCACCAATGGGAAATGGTGAGCTTACTGCAACAAACATGGAATTGTGCTCAAATCAGGTCCTCCATATTCTTCAGCGCAGAATGGCATGGCCAAACAAGGGAACCGGATCATTATTGAAGGGACAAGGGTGGCTCTATACGATGCATCATTGCCTGCATTCCTGTGGGCAGAACTCAGGGCAATGCAGACATACCTTCAGAATTTTATTCCTTCATCTTGCCATCCCAATAAAGTCTCTTTTGAGGTGTGGACTGGGAAGCAAGCTGATGTCTCTCATTTACGAGCCCTTGGGTGCAATGCTTGGGCTAAAATTCCAGAGGAAAAGGGGGAGAGTAGCTGGCGCCGAGGTCGTTGAAGGGAAAATTGGTCAGTTATCAAGGTTGCTGTGGGTACTGGATTTATATCCCCAGACAGCATAGCATCATTCTTTCTCAGGACATCATTTTTGAGGAAGGCGTCTCAGGCAAATGGTCTCTTCCCAAAGCCCCCACTGTCCGCGAAGCACCTCCAATCTTGTTTGGGAAGGACAACAAAAAACACTGTTCCTTGCTTCATACTTAAGGCATACCATGGATGCGGATGTTTGCCTGGATATCCACAAAAACATCTGTGAAAATATCTGCAGATGTGGCTGTGCTGAGTCATCCGCATCCGCGGGTGCGGATGCTTGCAGATGCAGAGATGATTTTCAAATAATTTCAACTCTGAGTCTTGATTATTTATTGACAAAGTGAACTTGATACAGGTATTCAAAGGGTATTATTACTGATTAATGTTCACTTCCAATGATAAAACTTGTTCAAATGGCAATAAAAGACTCAAACATCTGCGGATATCCGTGGATATGACTGTGGGAACATCTGCAGAGCCGGATGCGCCCGGATGTGGAGCTCAGTTTCAGAACAATCAATATCCACAGAGCTGGATGCGGATGATCTGCGGATCCATCTGTGGTATGCCTTACTTCATACCTGATGAATTCACTGAGATCAATTCCAATGAAAAGGATTTTGAACCTGAGCTCAAGCAAGATGAATTTCCCTCTGATGAAGACTTTGATATACCAGATGCCCCAGTCGATGCAGCAGAATCTCCAGCTGTAGAACAGGGTAATACTGGCGAGGTTCCTCAAGACAGGGTTCAGTCTGGTCCTGGATGGGTAATGCCTGCAAACCGTCAATTGCCAATGGTATATGACAATGACCCTCCAGTACGACAATCCAGGTGAGCATTAGTTCCTACAGCTCATCACGGTGGCCATGACACTTCTGAATTTTTCACCTGCAGCAACAAATCCAATCAAAGACCTGGCGATAATCATAAGCCTTGGGCTGATTTCATTTTTGCTGCACTCGCCACAGACCCTTGGGGGTTCCTATCTTTCAATGATGACAACTATGTTCCACAGTCCTACAAGGAAGGCATGATGCAACCTGATCTTTGGGTCGCTCTGATGAAGGCTGAAATAGAGCACTTAATGGGCAAAGGAACTTGGAAAGTCATTCCTCGACCAACTGATGGGTCGAATGTGATGAAGGGTTGTTGGGTATTTGCAAACAAATATGATGGCAATGGGAATATTGTGAAGAGGAAGGCTCACTATGTGGCGAAGGGATTTACCCAGATCTACAGTGTCGATTATGACAAAATGTATGTTGGGGTGGTCCGAATGGAGTCAGTACAAATTCTCCTTGCCATCTGTGCTTACCTATGCCTTTTCATATGGCAAGTGGACTTTACGGGTGCCTATCTCAATGCCGATATCGACAAGCAGGTTTACATGGAGCAGCCTGAGGGATTCGCCATCTCAGATACCCAAGCTTTCATTTGCTTGCTGATGAAGGCTCTCTACAGCATGATGCAGGCTGGGCATTTGTGGGGTAAAACCTTGGATACTGTCACTGGGACGTATACCGATGATGTTTTCAGTGGAAGCTCGACGAAGGAGGTAGTGGAGAAAGCGAAAGATGGATTGAGGAAACATTGGGCCCTGACGGATTCAGGTGTACTCAACTTGATGCTGGGAGTCTCAATCTCTCGGGATTCTTCAACTGGAGACATTACCATTGGCCAATCATCGTACCTTGAACAAGTCCTTCACAGTTTTTCATTCTGGAACCTCAATCCCACTTCAACACCCTTGCCTTCGGGACTACAGCTTACCCGGATTCCTTACCCCTTGACACCAGACGATTTCCATTACATGCAGGACAAGCCATATCGACCTGTTCTTGGCAGTATTATGTGGGCGCAAGCTTCGACTCGGCCTGATATATCTTTTGCTGTCAGTCACCTCGCTCAGTTCCAGTCCAACCCAGGCAAAGAGCATTGGAAAGCTCTCATTCATGTCCTCCAATACATTTGCAGTACCCTTGATTATGCCATCATCTATCACGCGCGTCGCAATGGGGGTAATGAGGATCTTGGCACCAGAATCAAACCATATATGTATGCGGATGCTGATTTTGCCGGTTGTCTACTAGATACGTGCCAGTCGACATCGGGTTATATGGCGATAATGGCTTGTGGACCAGTTTCCTAGGCTTCAAGAAAGCAGCAGTGCGTCACAACATCTATGACAGCTGCCGAATATGTCTCATTGGGGAAGGCTGCTGAGCAAGCAGTTTGGTTAAAGTCTTTTCTGCAGCAGGTGTATTTAGAACAACATGGGGCAGTGATGATTCAAGGTGACAATCTCGCGTCACTGAGCCTTACGGAGACCCATAAACACCACCAATTGGCGAAGCATATCGACATTAAACATCACTTTATCTGGGAGCTGGTAGAAAATGGCGACATTGTCGTTCAGGATATTGCGTCGAGGGACAACTTAGCGGATATCTTGACTAAACCCCTTGGTCCTAATATTCACAAGAGAATCGTCAATTTGATTCAACTCAATCCGTCGTCAAAGTCAGGGGGAGTGTTGGACGGGTAACTTCTCTGACGGACTGGACTTGTCTTTATTTTCTTTTCCTATTCTATCTTATCTTATCTCTCTCGGCCATATATATACCGCTCGATTATTGTTTCACTCCTCAGTCTCTTCCATTTCATTTGACTGAGGTGATTATTTATTTCCTTATTCTTTTACTTTATTCTTACGGTTCCTGTAGCCCTGATTGTCCTGCAGGTACATAATAGAGTCTCTTCCATTTCATTTGACTGAGCTCTGATTGTCCTGCAGGATCTGCACTTACTCAATATAACCTTCCAAGACGTCTTCAAATGGCATAAGTAGAGTCTTCACATGATGCCATACAGTACCCTTGCCACAGCCATACCCCGAAAACAGTTCCTCCAAGCCAATGGAAATCCCGATGGAGAGGCCCAGTTTCATGTTGTTTTTGGTATGGAAAAGCGATATGCTGGTATGATCCTTGAACCGGTGGTGCAGTCGACGCAGCGACTCCAAAACGACTCGGACGCCGGACGGGTGAAAAGATTCTTCTTTCGGTTATTTGGCTGCAGCTCATATTCCTGGAGCAATTTCTGCGGAATTTACAAAAGATGTGGAGTTTACAAGCAGTAGCGAGCTCGCTCAGGTCGACCTTGAAACCGCGTTGGTGAAATGAAAAGCCAGGACAAAGCAACCAGGTTTTACGCTTGACGGGAGCTCGGGACAGGCGGGAGAAAAATTATACGAACGACGAGAAAGTTATTTTTGAGCGCCCGGTGGTAGTGGTTGTGGAATAAGCGAGATTTATTTTGTTCGTCGTCGCCGACAATGACGAGACCATTAGCTCACGTGACTCCCGCCTTGATTTTGCGACCTCGTCCGTTGAGATTAACCCCAATATGAGGTTACTTGAGAGGTTTCGCTTTACGTCTACAAAGTTCTGGTATAATATATATAATTCTAGGTGCCTCACTGATACCACTTCTCTTTTAACCTCTTCCTCTGAACCATCGGTCGTGTAACAACAATAGCAAAAGCCAATCCCGCGACCGTCAAAACCAACTGCAGCTTGTTAAAGTTTTCGCTGAGGACATCGAATGTGTTCGAAGGCGCCACGCGCGTCAAGAAGAGATCCAGCCCAAAGGCAAACACCAACGAGGTCGATTCAAGCAATGACGGTGCGGTAATGATATGTTGAACATTCGCGACCTCGATGAAAGCATCAGAAAGAAAGACAATACAAGATCAGTTGATTCCCTACCTGATAATTGTGCGACAAAACGCGTCTCGGGTCATCTGGAAGGTTCGGATCATAAGGAATAAGGTATTCCTCCTGCTCTTCTGTGGTCGTTTTGCGGTTCGGTCGTCTGGGGTTAAGGAATCTTCTCGAAAACGACTTGACATGATTCGCACTAGTCGCCACTAGAATCAATATCAGTAATGTTGGTAGAAGAATAGAGGAAAACCGCACCAATGAGATCTTTCGCAGATATGCCAAACTTGGTCCTTGTGGTCGTCATCGCAGAAATACCACCGGGGAATACATATGCTTGTTCGAAAGCCATAATGTCAACAGCATCGACAGAGAATGATGATAAGTCCGAGCTATATGTCTTGTCAGCCAGTCATCCAAAGGTCACCAATCCAACACACCTTTTCGTCTTTTCGTCAATCTCCTTGCCCTCGTAGAACTCGACACTGACCATCCTATACCCTTTCGCCTGACCGGAAGCCAGCTCTGGATCGAAATAATGGTATACCAGCCAGTTTTCCGTCAAAGTCGCCTTGACGTCGCATGACCCAGCAGCGGCAGGGACCACAGCTCGATACAAGACGCTCCCCTTGACCGTATCGACAACCTGAATCCCACATTGCGATGCAAACAAAACTGGTGTAGTAATGACGACCGTAAGACGAGGATTGAGATATTTGTATAATGTCGTCCTGTTGCCTAGCACTTTTCCAAGCGAAGCGACAGGCTCACGAGAAACTGGTATGATAGATCGAATCGTCTCGCCTGGTGGCAAAGATAACGTCCATGTCGGATATGCAGTATAGCTGTCGCTAAGGGCAGGGTTCAAAGCGACTTGGTGTCCAACTAGTCGACGATGACCTGGCGCATTAGGGACATTCATCAACAGCGGCATATGGAGGACAGGTGCCGCTTTCGCAAAGTCTTCTCGAGCTGCTTCGGTATTGGGGAACAAGCGGATCTATGACCAAAGTTAGCTTCTCTCTGAAATCGACGAACAAAAAACGCACCTGCAGGAATTCGTCCACCATAACAATCGTCTTGGAATCCATCATGAACCCGTCAACAAGCTGTCCATCAATGACATCAAGCCCATGTAAAACCCCCGCCTGGATTCCATTCTCGAGGACGGTTTCGCCGGTCAGTGCGTCAAACTGGAAGACGACTGTATCGACCAAGCCCTATAGCCAAAAAGTCAACGATGAACCCAGAGTCAATAGCTCAATGACGTACATTATCTGCGCTCCGTTGAGCAACAAGAACAACCACAGGCTCTTGTCCATCATTAACCGTCTTGGTCACAAACATCTTCACGGGCAGTATTCTCCCGCCAACTTCAGCCGCCCAACCAAGCCCAAGGAGCCGACCCCACAAAGTCTTCCCAGTGCTCGAATCCAATCCGAATATCTTCCCATGAACAGTGGCCACCACGATGACCTGCCTGAACCCAAAGGAATCCCGAACCAAAGAATCGTCGACGGCAGCAGATGATGATGCAGAAGCATAAGAGCCTGTAGCGAATCGCTTGATAAAGTTGACGAGATATTGCGGGAAATCCTGGGCGTCGGCCATTTGTCTCGTCAGACGCTCCACGAAACCTTCGTCGCCAGTCCCAGCATGAGTCACATTTCGCTCCGGAAGCTCCACAAATTGAGCCAGGGGAATCGAGGAGAGAGATTCTTCCCGCGTCCATTGATGCTTGTCTTGTTGCCACAGCTGAACTGCACCGCTGGAAGTCGTCAGGACCATACGAGCGAGAACCGTGAATTCGTTAGGATTGGCAGCGTCAATGGAAATCTACGAACTCTTAGAAGAAGAATAGATATGGGAAGAGCACATACATGAGAGATTATCCCATGAGCATCAGTGTCGAAGGCGAAGGAGAACCCAGTGATGAGACCTTGTCCGCCAGCCAAATGAGACGCAAAGATTTCCGCGGAAGCCGCCTGAGGACCGGATTAGCTGCATCACAAAATCAACAATGAAGGAACCGACCTGAATGGTATGCGACCAGTAGAGGCGGATAATATATGGATTATTCTTCTTGTCGACTCCACCAGTGTACATCGAAGCAGTGGTCTCGGATGACGGGGCCTGAGCGCTAATCAGAGCAGATAATAAACGACAAGGTCAACGACGTACCGAACCCTCGAAGTCCCATAATACCTTTATTCCATCGTCACCCAACCCTAAAGCCAAGGCAGAACCGTCCAGCCTGATGCCAACAATCTGACCATGACCATTCAGCCCGACGTCAAGGAGCTCTTTGTAAGACCCTTTGAGCGATGTGGGTTTATTGTTCAGAGTCGGGACCAGAGCGAACGAGCTGACGGACTGCTTCTCCAGCCAAAGGACCTGTGGCGAGGCAGTCTTGGTGTTATTGACGACCAAAAGGTCTGCGAGTTGACTGATGGACGAAGGAACATTTCTGGACGCGAGAACCTCTCCTGTAGCAGGCGAAAGGGAGGTGACGTGCAAGGTGTATGAGGCGAATGATTTTGCCAGGCCGACGACATATACCGCAGAAGGCGTGACGAAGAGCTCGGAATATATGGCCAAGGAGCTGAAATCACTGTTAATTCAGTGCGTAAAAGCGAGAAGAGAAAGCGCACCTCTGGTCCGGCGAGGTCCATTTCCATTTCACCTCTCCACTGCTCGACAAATGGTTCACCGTATCGCCGTTGGTCAGGACGAACAAATCAGAGCCTTGATGAGCCACAGCGACACGAATAGCTCCTGGTTCCGATATAATCGCAGTCTCGGGCGCACGAAGACGTTTTTCGAGGATAAGATCACCGGTCAATACATCGAATGTCCGTAATGTCGACCCTCCTGGTCCAGACAATGCGGTAACGACTGGAAAGACTGTGAGATTTTATGCAAGAAATCCCAGGAGAACGGACCGTTTTCATGCTTCTGGAACGCGACTATTCGGTCCGAGCCTTCAAAGACGTGTCTCCAGACTGCAAATTATAAGCAAATAGATTCCGATAAAAGCGAAAACGCTCACCAATGGTTCCATTTAGAGGATCTAGAGCGGCGAGCACGTTACTCGCCGTGGCGGTAATGATTACGCTGACGGTATTCGTATTTTTCAGGGAGACGCGGTGGAAAATTGGGGCGGTCGAAGGAGAATGATATAAGGGGACGCCGACGAAGGACCTCTGCCAGTCGAGAACACCGACATCGGACTCGTGTATCGCGGTGATTTGAGGGAGCCAGAGAAGAGAAATGAGACCCAAGGGCAGGAACCGCATGGCTGGCGGGACGAACGTATTTGTGAGCACGTGTCCCGGAGAAGCGCTGGTTTCGGCTTTTCGGTCCCGCTGCACCTCTTGCTCAGTCCCTTCATCGATGGCCAGCGCCAAGTGGGTAACTCGCTTGGGATGGAGCTCTGCTGATATTAGTCAAGGTCTTTAGCTAGCTGCATCTTCTGCAAGATCATAAAGGGCGAGATTCCGAGCTACAAGCTCATAGAGACGGAATTATCGTCCGTGGCCATTTTTCTACAATCGAAGGCGCTTAATTGTTCTGCAGGTTTTCTTTTCTGGATATTGGACCACTGTCCCAAGGTCATGCGCTGGTGATACCTAAATATCACGCTGAGAAAGCTCACGAGCTGCCTGACGATTATCTCGTGGACATCCTTCCGATCGCGAAAAAGATCGCGCTAGCGCAGGGCCTCGATAACTATAATATACTACAGAACAATGGTCGTGTGGCTCACCAGGTTCGTTTTCTGAATTTGTTTCTACAGCTTTCCTAATAAAAGGTACAGGAAGTCGACCATGTGCATTTCCACGTTATCCCGAAGACTAGTATGCAGGAAGGCCTCGGTATCGTCTGGAACCCGTTGAAGTTTGACAAGGAGGATTTAGAGAAGGTTCACAAGGCAATGTTGGGCAAGCTGTAGCGATAGGCGATGTATCGTTTGTATCTACCGTGGGCTTCTTTTCCTTCAATCAACCTTTCAATGAACCGAGATATCAGTAAAGTTCAAGCAAGGAACCGAAGAAACAAACCTGCGAATTGTCATCGAATCGAAGATTCATTTCCAGTAGTCCATCCAACCTTTTCTTAAATCCAATGAACATGAATCTGCCTGAGACAGCGAGAAAGTCCATTCGTAGGACACCTAGTGCTAAATAGGCCGACCTGCCTCTACAGCGCTCGTTGTAAGCTCTGGTGACCTTGCGCTGATCCTCGACCTCCAGAGTCTCAAAATGTTGTTTTGCATCTGTACCGGAGAGCATGTATTGATAAATCTGCTGCAAGACATCGCGTACAGTGATGCCCGTATGGGGTCCACCTACGATATCGAATAACCACTGTGGGCCATTGGCAGGCTGCGTGTAGGAATTGATATCCTGGTCTGGATAGCGAATACGGATAGTTTCTGTCGGTGGATCTGTCGCCAATTGGTCATATTCGGCTGGAGACAGTCCAGAATAATGATCCACCGACTGAATCAGATCATGTCGGTGGAAGACCGCACCGCGGCAGTCATATCGGAGATCATATCGGATTGACTTGAATTTTCCTGGCTTGAAGAGCAGCAGAGGGTTCAGGACACAACCAGGATCAGCCATGAATGTGGTCGAACGAGAGGAACGGAAGCTGAAATCCCTGTCTGGACCAGCTGGACCGGGAAGATTCTGGCCAATCGACCAGGGCGAGTCCGAAGTATAGAGTGAAATTTCAGAAGGATCCTCGAACGGTCCCCAAGTTCGTCGTGAGTTGAATATAGTATTGGCTGAGAGTATGTCACCATTCGGGACGATACCGTCGAGGTATTGATTTGGGCGATGCTCTTGGACGTCGGATACAGTGCTCGATGAGCCCTGGTAATGAGACGGTCGTTTCAGAATGGACTTCAGCGGCGCCGGAGAAACGGGACGTGGTCGAAACGAAGGACCTGCAACACGTTGGTAAATGTCGTTTCGTGCCACTTCTACATCAGTTTCTGATGTAGAATGAAGACCAAGGGATGAAGCCCGTAGTACCGCCGGTTGCGGTTCCTCCGCACCTTTGATGTTTTTAGTAATGAAAACGACATCGAAAGTAGATGGCATACCTTGCTGACGCAGTAGTGCCTTCAACTCTGTAGGTGACGGAATGAGCTGCTTCCGACGAAGTGACCTGCGAAGTCCGCGAGCGAAAGATTCATCCCATTCGTTCACTGTCTCGCGAACAGAACCTCCACTAGAAAGTCGTTGTACAATCTGTCCAGCGGTTGGCCGCTCATCGGGATCCTGCTTCCAGCAATCTCGAATCAAATTCCACACATCGTCTTCCATCAAAGGTGTTTCTGGACGAGCCGGCCGACTTCCTCGAATGATTCTCAACGACACGGCCATGTCATTGGACAGTTCATGGAAGGGGACTTGTCCAGCGAATATCTGTGCTTCTCTGTCAATGTTCCATTGGTATCTGAATTGGTTTTGTTTACCTCGTAGCAAACACATCCAAAAGCGTATACATCACCTTTGAAGCTATTGGGTTCTCCTTCTAATATCTCAGGAGATTGCCATCGAGCTGTGCCTCCACTGTGCTGAGTCGACAAGGATGTCCAGTTGGGGATCTGAGAGTCCGCAATAGATGACAATCCAAAGTCCATCAAGCAGGCCCGAAATGAAGGTGTAATTAAAATGTTGAGCTGCAAACAATGAAGATGTAATCCAAAGGTATAAGAGAGAAGCTCACCCCTTTCATGTCCCCATGAACCACAGATTCCTTGTGAAGATATTCCATCCCAAGGGCAACATCCAACATCTATCGATTATAAGCCGGATGTTTGATCATGATTGGACTGCCACGAACCAATGAACGATGATTGACAGAGCTAGGAGGAGCATCTTTCAAAAACCGGACGATATTCCCATTCTCCATCCATGGCGAAACCATGCACAGCTGGGACGTTTCTTCATTGTTAAGGTAATAGATTCCATAAAGAGGAAGGACATTGGGATGTGACAATTGACCCCAAAGGATAGCTTCGGTATAAAAAGCCTGTAATAAGGATCGATATTTCAAACAAGAACATTGATCAAAATGGCCTTACTTTAACAAAGCGCTGCACATCGTCGTCGCGAAAGACCCTAGCAACCTTCACAGACACATCTTGGCCTCGTAGAATGCCTTTCCAAATGTCTCCAAAGGCTCCTGCAGCGACGGCATGGGAACCAGATCTGGTCAGACCCGACAAACCCAGAAACTCGGGATGACAGCCAGACTTTTTCGACAGGCGAACTAATGCCGCTGTAAATTGAGCTCTAGTACGCCCAGGTAGTTCACCCCAATCTATCAGCTGTCGGATGATATGAGCTGGCTTCAAAGAAATGGAAACAGACCGACCTCGTGGAGCAAATCCAGCAATCTACTGGCTTCTTCTCCCGTCTGCGAGACAAATGTTCGATAAGAGTCAGCAGTCTTCACTATGACTTGGATTTGAGCAACAAGTATAAGGGTGTCCATCCGGATCATGTCAGAAATCTCCTCGACATTGCGAATACTCTATCATATCGTTCAGGCACATCTTTCAGGCGCAAATTCAACATACCGTCGGAAGGGTATTGAGCCGTCTCAGCATCTTTGAATACAATGAAGAGTATTGGACCAGGGTTCCAATGGCGCTCATCGAATCTTCGATAAGCGGAGTGCTCTCAGATCCCCTGGCAGATACCATCGAAGCATATCCGGTCCAGTAAGGCAGACCCTGCCATGTTTTCATAAGCCAAGGAAACAGACAGAAAAGAGATTCACCAGAGGTATTACAGAACTGTGCTCTGGGGAATACGACGTGCTAGACCGCAGGTCGTCCAGAATAGCTTTCCGCCCACAAAGCCAGGCCTGTGGATACCGAAAAGCGAGCTCTGGGAGAAGCTCCCTAGGCGAAGAGGATAGCACCAAACGAGCATGGCTGGGATATTCCTCGTTGACGGGTAGAAGCAAGAGATGATTGCACGGTACGCCCACCAGAGCTGGAAAACCACCAAACAGACTATGAAGTTTCGTGATAATCGAGGCAATTTTACCGGCAGCCGAATCCGACAGAGCCCATTCTCCGTGCATGGCGGTTGTCCATATAAAGGCGCATAATTTGACCTGAATCTCCGACCCAATGGTCGAGCTTCTCTCCTGTCGTCGAGACTCTGATGCTGTGCTCGTCACAATTGCATTTAGCAATTGCCAGTGTTCGTCCTCCAGTTGCGATGCGTAAAAGTCGAACCAGTCGTTGACAGACCGGTTACCCTCAAAATGGTCACGTAGCCATTGCTCGCGCTCGTCGTCCCAGGAACATAAGTCATTCTCCTGGATGCTGATAAACTCGACAAGCGAGCTGATGCTGATGTCTTCGACAAATTCCGCAAAAACGATCCAGAGAACCACAGGCCAAATGGGTCGTTCACCGGTGGTGTTCGCGTGATTCAGCGGTTCCGCCTGCATACTAGCTCGGAACAGATAGTCAGAATTTGCAAGAGAATTTGGCGAAATCCCTGCAGGCAAGCACCTACTTACTTTATTGGCCGACGGAAATCGGAAAAGCTGGGTCCTAGCCACATGACCAAGGACAGCGCTAACGAGATTTCTATCTGTTGTGGATAAGCGCTCGAGCCGAAGTCACACATGTCACAACTCGGTCAGGCCGGTCCGCCGGAGAGGAACAGTGAAAATGACCCCATGAATTGGTCATAACTCGGAGCACAACAAATATCCTTTTACTTATGTGTCAGTGAGATTTGTTCAACTACTTTTTGAGGTGATGAGATAGAAACTCCCATGCGCCACCAGTTCTACGTCTTTCTACATAAACTCCGTATAAAAGTTCGGCTGTTGGGCGCATACTTATTCCCTCGTGGCGGATTTTTCCTCGGTCAAAATATGTAGAGATGAGCCATTTTGACCAGATCCGGGACAATGTCCGCCAAATTTTTGCCTAAGAATTCCCTGTCAGACTTGCGACTCCGACTCGCCACAAAAGTGGAGGCGTAACAAATTGACATCCAGGGCGTTGTTAGGTAAATATTTCTAGGAGGAGATCCTTGGCATGTTCTATTGTGCAGGACATATCACATATGGAAAAAGATATATACGACAGAAGATCAGGACCAGAATTGTCCAGGAAATCAAAATCCATCGAGCATCTTATCAAGTTGCTATTGACTGGCCGAACAAGCGAAATCCGAGTATCGGGCAAGACTCGAGGCATTTGAGCGGTCACATCTCGGTCCCGTACGGTTCCTCTGTGCCTGTTAGTCGCTCGAGTAATGTGAATAGATAGCAATGTAAGTACCTTGGTCGCGAAGAATTGCTTCTAACTCTCCAGATGATGGAATAAGCTGCTTCCGACGAAATGACCTGCGCAGTCCTCGAGCAAATGATTGGTCCCATGTGATTTCCTGGGGATCAATGGAATCCTCAATAGAGAGCCGTCGGACAATCTCCGCAGCCGTTGGCCGCTCTGACGGATCTTGCTTCCAGCAATCTTGAACCAGATTCCACATGTCGTCCTCCACATGAGGTGTTTCGGGACGAATAGGCCGCCTTCTGTCGAGGACTTTCAACGCCACGGCCATGTCATTGTGGACCTCAAAAAAGGGGACTTTCCCAGCAAATATCTGTGATTGTCTTAATATCCGCTGACAGGCATGATTGGGATCACATACCTCGTAGGAAACACACCCATAGGCATATATGTCGCCTTTGAAGCTGTTGGGTTCTCCTTTCAATATCTCAGGCGCTTGCCATCGGACCGTGCCTCCTTGTTGAACTGATCCGTTTGTTGAACCGGGTAGGTGAGTAGGTGATACTGTAGATGATAGTGCAAAGTCCGTCAAACAGGCCCGGAATGAAGGGGTGATTAGAATATTGACCTGTGAGCAATCAAAATCCAGATCCAATGGCATAAGAGAGAAGCTCACCCCTTTCATATCCCCATGAACCACAGATTCTTTGTGAAGATATTCCATCCCAAGGGCAACGTCTAACATCTATCGGTTATAAGCTGAATGTTTGATCATGATTTGACTGTCACAAACCAATGAACAACGACTGACAGAGCCAGGGGGAGCATCTCTCAAAAACCGAACGATGTTCCCATTCTCCATCCATGGCGAGACCATGCAAAGCTGAGATGGTTGCTCATTATTGAGATAATAGATGCCATACAGAGGAAGGACGTTGGAATGAGACAATTGACCCCAAAGCATAGCTTCGGAATAAAAAGCCTGGGATGTGGATTGAGATTTCAAACAAGACCATGCATGAAATTCTCCTTACCTTCACAGAGCGGTTAAAGTCTACGTCGCGAAAAACGCGGGCAATCTTCACCGCCACGTACCGGCCGCGTAGAACACCTTTCCAGATGTCTCCAAAGGCTCCGGTAGAGACCACATGTAGAGAAGATCTTGTCAGGCCCGACAGACTCAGAAACTCGGGATGGCACCCTGATTTTTTGGACAGGCGGACCAGTGCTGCTGTAAACTGAGCCCTGGTACGCTCAGGAAGTTCACTCCAGTCTATCAGCTATCCAAGAAGATCAGCCAAGTTCAACCAAAGAAAAGGGACCGACTTCGTGAAGCAAATCCAGCAATCTACTGGCTTCCTCTCCTTTCCGAGAGACGAGTGTGCGATAGGTTTCTGTGGTCTTCAATAGGACTTGGATTTGAGCAACAAGCGTGAGGGTGTCGATCCGAATCATGTCAGAAATCTCTTTGACATTCCAAACATCCTATGTCACATTGTTCAGACACGTTTTAGAGCATTCAGGTTTCAAATTCCAAAACCGACATACCGTAGGAAGGATCTTGATCCGCCTCAGCATTGTTGAATATAATGAAGAGTATCCAATCAGGGTTGCAATGGCGCTCATCGGGTCTTCAATAAGCGGCGGGCTCTCTGTCCCCCTAGCAGATAACATCGACGCATATTCGGTCCAGTAAGGCAGACCCTATGTTTTTATAAGTCAAAGAAAAAAAAAGGAAGAAAAAAAAGAGATTTACCAGAGGTATCACGGAACTGTGGACTGGGGAATACGCCGTGCTAGACCGCAGGTCGTCCAGAATGGCTTTTCGCCCACAAAGCCAAGCCTGGGGATACCGGAAAGCCAGTTCTGGGGGAAGCTCATTAGGTGACGAAGAAAGCACCGAACGAGCATGACTGTTATATTCCTGGTTGACAGGTAGAGATAAGAAATGGTTGCATGGGACGCCCCTCAGAGTTGGTAAACCAAAGAGATCCTGAAGCTTTGTGGTAATGGAAGAGATTTTCTCGGCTGTCGAATCTGACAGTGCTTTTTCCGCATGGATCGTGGTTATCCATATAAATGCGCACAGTCTCATCTGGATTTCGAACCCAATGCTCGAGCTGTTCTGCTGCCGTAGAGACTCTGTCGCTCTGCTCGTCATTGCATTCAGCAACTCCCATTGTTCTCTTTCCAGTTGAGATGCATAAAAGCCGAACCATTCATCTAGTTCGGGCCTGTTCCTTTGGATATGGCCACGGAGCCATTGTTCAAGCTCGTCGTCCCAAGAGCACAACAGATTCTGCTGGATATTGATGAAATCGAGAAACGGACCGATGCTGCTGTTTTCCACAAATTCCGCGAAAACAATCCAGAGAATAACTGGCCAGATAGATCGCTCGTCCTGCTTGTCCCGGATCTCCCATTTGTTCACTGTTGGCGGGAGGCTCGAATTTCCGAAGAATCAGTGGCGAGAAATCGTAAGAAAAACGGATTCAAACAAACCTTGTGGCTATTGTTCCTGGTAGGGGCTGGGCATCCGGTATTCCTTTATAGCTTTAGCACTAGTAACTGAAAGGATATGGAACAGACCTTGTTCACGGAGCAGTGTATTCAATTCTCTGGCTGATGGGATGAACTGCGCGCGTCGAAGCGATCTGCGCAGATTTGGTCCAAAAGATTCATCCCACTCGAGTTCAGCGTGACGGTAAGCAAGATTCCCGGCAGACAGTCGTTGTACAATCTGTGCAGCTGTTGGCCGGTCGCCCGGATTTTGCTTCCAGCAATCTTCAATTAGACTCCAGATCTCGTCTTCGCAAAGCAACCCCGGCCGGATTGGACGCTCCCCTTGGATGATTTTCAACGAGACCGTAATCTCATTTCGGATGTGACTGAAAGGAACTTGCCCAGCAAATATCTGTATAAGTTATCTTAAATGTTCTGTTCCTATCCGAATGCTGCTGACCTCGTAGCAAACACACGCATAAGCATATACATCACCTTTGAAACTATTGAGCTTTCCGCTAAGGATCTCAGGCGATTGGAACCGTGCCGTGTCTCCGCGCTCAGCTGACCTAGATGTCGAAGTGGGAATGTGAGAGTCGGCAATGGACGACACTCCAAAGTCCATTAGACAAGCCCGGAGTGAGCTCGTGATCAGGATGTTGGCCTGTGGATAGTTAGTAGCTATGATAGATTGAGGGGAAGAGAAGTCCAACCCCCTTAAGGTCCCCATGTATGATGGACTCTTGATGGAGATATTCCAGCCCCCGAGCAATATCTATGATCTACCCAACTGAGCTAAGAGATATGTCGCACTGTCCGAATTTGACAAACCAGGGAATGCCGATTGAAGGAGTCTGCCGATGCATATCTCAAGAAGCGACTGATGTTACCATTATCCATCCATGGAGAAACCAAGCAGAGCTGGGAGGTTCCCCCTCTACTGAAGTCATAGATCCCGTAGAGAGGGAGTATGTTGGGGTGGGATAGTTGACTCCAAAGAATGGCTTCACCATAGAAAGCCTGTGAAATAGAGCGAGCGCTGAGATTTGAAACAAAGCAAAGCAACAAAGTTGTCCATCTTGCATCACACTTACCTTTAATATCGACTGTTGCATAATCTGGTCATCACGGAAAGATCTGGCAACCTTTATAGACACCTCTTTACCCTGTAAGAGACCTGGCCAGATGTCACCAAAGGCGCCTCCATGGACCGCTTGCGAGCCGAACACTGCAAGCCCAGGGAGGCCCAGAAGCTCGGGATGACAGCCAGACTTCTTGGAAAGTAGAACCAATGCTCCTGTAAACTGGGCTCTAGTACGCCTAGGTAGCTCACGCCAGTCAATCAGCTGTCAGAGAATAAGTATAAGCTGAGTTCAACAAAAAGGAAAAGATCGACTTGGTGAAGCAAATCCAACAATCTAACGGCATCATCTCCTTTCTGAGAGACAAGTGTGCGATAGGTTTCTGCGGTCTTCAATAGGACTTGGATTTGAGCAACAAGCGTGAAGGTGTCGATCCGAATCATGTCAGAAATCTCCTCGACATTGCGAATACCCTGTATCACATCGTTCAAGCGCCTTTCAGAGCGATTCAGGATTCAAAACTGACATACCGTAGGAAGGGTCTTGATCCGTCTCAGCATCTTTGAATACAATGAAGAGTATTGGACCAGGGTTCCAATGGCGCTCATCGAATCTTCGATAAGCGGAGTGCTCTCAGATCCCCTGGCAGATACCATCGAAGCATATTCGGTCCAGTAAGGCAAACCCTGCCATGGTTTCATGAGCCAAGAAGAAAAAAGACGAAAAAAGAGATCCACCAGAGGTATCACAGAACTGTGATCCGGAGAATATGACGTGCTAGACCGCAGGTCGTCCAGAATGGCTTTTCGCCCACAAAGCCAAGCCTGGGGATACCGGAAAGCCAGTTCTGGGGGAAGCTCTTTAGGCGACGAGGAAAGCACCGAACGAGCATGGTTGTGATATTCCTGGTTGACGGGTAGAGGCAAGAAATGATTGCACGGGAAGCCCACAAGAGCTGGAAACCCACCAAAGAGACCATGAAGTTTCGTGGTGATCGAGGCAATTTTCCCGGCAGCCGAATCCGACAGGGCTCCTTCTCCGTGTATGGCGGTTATCCATATAAAGGCACATAATTTCACCTGTATTTCCGACCTAATGCTCGAGCATCTCTCATGCCGTCGAGACTCTGATGCTGTGCTCGTCACGATTGCATTCAGCAATTGCCAGTGTTCGTCCTCCAGTTGCGATGTGTAAAAGTCGAACCAGTCGTTGACGGATCGGCTTCCTACGATATGATCACGGAGCCATTGCTCGCGCTCGTCGTCCCAGGAGCACAAGTCATTCTGCTGAATGCTAATAAACTCGACAAGCGAGCTGATGCTGATGTTTTCGACAAATTCCGCAAAAACGATCCAGAGAACCACAGGCCAAATGGGTCGTTCACCGGTGGTGTTCGCGTTGTCCACTGGTACGGCGTCCACAAGCATGCTGGGTCACAATGGATGGCAAGAATTGGGCGGAATCGTTGAACGTGAATCGGTGCAGGTCAGCACCTACTATTGCTGACCTGTGCCAGAAATGGGAAGCCGTTTTTCCCAGCCACATGACCAAGGGCCAGCGCTAAACGTTGAAGCCAAATGAAACGACAGAAGCTCGAGAGAAGCGAATCAGAGGGGGTTTCAGGAGCAAAATAAGGCCGGAAACAAAAGGATTTGTCACGAAATGTCACAGATATTCTTCTGTAACTAAGCTAGCTAAAATCTACGTCGAGCCCAGGTAGAGCCTTGATTCCATGAGTATAGCACAGAGCATGTCCCAGACGCGACGGGCTCAGCTGGGCGATCCTCGAGGGCCGCAGCAAGCGCAGGTCCAGAAGCGAACAAGCAGCTGAAACCAACGATTTCAGCTCAAAAGCAAGCCAGGACGGAGGATCTCACATACCTGCTCTTCATCATACAAGCTTCATCTCCCATAAACCATTCATCGTTCGAACAATTCCGGCCAAGATAAACTTGCCCCCGATGCCGAAAAAGTCCACCGACATAACGCCGAGGGCGGCTTGCCTCGAATCACCCATGCATCGCTCCCGATAAGCAAGAGTTATCTGATTTCTCTCTACATCTCCCAAAGCGTCGTTGTAGAAATGTGCCGATCCAATTGCTTTGTACATCCTCTCATGCAATTGCGTCAAGACATCATGTACAGTGACAGCAGCTCGACTGGTAATGTCGATTTACCAAGGAAATCGAGCGTGATAGAGCCGCATAAAGTTCGTCGGCGGATTTGTTGCATAATCCAGAACATTATCAGGTCGTTCAAGAGACTTTTGGAATCGAACTGAAGCTATGGTATCATGTCGAAGATCATAGAGCAATGGTGGATCATCGGGAATATAGAAAAGGCGCGGATTCAACGAGCGGAAAGTTGAGTCCGAATGCTCTAAGACGGTAACAATGAGTAAATGATGATCTCCAGAGAGAAAAGCGCTAACCAGGTATGTCTGAAGAATCCTTTCTGGGTGGTCCCTTGCTTGTCACGTAGCCGGCGCGCCAGTCCCGAGGTCGACTTGCCAACCGTTGAGCGTCATATTCAAAAGACGACGGAACCGGAGCAGGACTGTTCGGTTGCTCCTGATGGAAACCTTGGGAATGGTCAGAACCTTTTCAAAAAGCATTCAGAAGCAACCAACCTTGGTCTTTCAGCAAGGTTTCCAATTCTTGTATCGAAGGCACCAGCTGCCACTGCCGGAGAGATCTGCGAAGGTCTCGAGCAAACGAGGTATTCCATTCTTGAACTGGTGGAGAGCGAAGATCTTTATCCCTGGTCAAAAGGACTTGAACAACCTCTGCCGCTGTTGGACGCTGAGCAGGTTCCTTCAACCAACATTCCTTCATCAAATTCCAAACAGCGTCATCCAGATCGAATTCCAGTGACATTGGACGATTGGGACGAATACCACTGATGACTTGAAACAAGACCCCGGAGTCATGGGGGATGTTATGAAATGGAATTCGTCCTGCAAAGATCTGGAAATGTTAGCATATTTTGCGGCCGAAAAAGATAATCTCACCTCGTAACAAACACAACCATATGCATAAATGTCGCCCTTGAAGGTGTTTCTCCCTCCCTCGAGAATCTCTGGGGCTTGCCATCGAGCCGTACCGCCCCGTTGAGCAGACGACGAAGACCAAGTCGGCATATTTGAATTGGCTATTGACGAAAACCCAAAGTCCATAAGGCAGGCTCGACGAGAGCGCGTAATAAGAATGTTAAGCTTTGGTGACAATCAGGAACCGTCGTACAGAAAAGACATCGAGCTCACTCCTTTCAGATCTCCATGTATGATAGATTGGTTGTGAAGATACTCGATTCCATTCGCCACATCCGATAACTGGTTGAAAGTCAGTCAAAGCTCGATAAATATTCAAACGAAGACGAACCAAAGCATACCGATTCACCGACCCAGATGGTACAGTCTTCAAAAAATCAACAATGTTCCCATTTTCCATCCACGGTGAAACCATACACAATCTTGACGGCTGAAAATGGTCCATATACTACTATGATATAGTATATCCCATACAGAGGAAGCACATTCGGGTGCGAAAGCTGACTCCAAGAATCGCCTCCGTATAAAACGCCTGAAAAGAGGCCAAGTTCGACAATCGGATCTCCAGAACAACCATAACGAAACTGACCTTGACAAATGTCTGCTTTTCGTTATTAGAGAAAACCCGTGCAACCTTGACGGAGACATTTTGGCCTCGGAGGACACCTCGCCAGATATCACTAGCGCCACCAGCGGCTATAGCATGAGAGCCTGTCGTTTGTAGCCCCGTCAGGCTCAACAGATCCGGATATAGCTCTGACTTTTGGGAGAGGCGAATCAAGGCATCCGTGAATTTGGCCCTAACTCGTCCAGGTAGGTCGTCCCAATCGACGAGCTAGACAGACGTCAGCATATCCACGATGCAAAGGAATAAGAGCAATACCTGATGTAGCAGATTGAGCAGAGACTTCGCTGTGTCTCCTTTCTCCGACAAAAACGATTGGTATACATCCTTGTTTTCAATCAAAGCTGATATTTGAGCACATGTCGTCAACGCGTCCAGCCGAATCATTTGAGCGATGTGTCGCGTATTGGTCTTGTCCTACAAATCGTTCAGAATCGAATCTAGAAATGACATGGACGACATTACCTGCGGGAGACGACTGAGCCAGTGCATCATCAACGGCCAATGAAAGTAATTGACAAGGGTCGGAATGGGACTGGGATCTTCCAGCGTCGTGTTGATTTCCTGAAAAGCCTGCTGGAAGAAAAGAGGTTTCCCATTCGTCGTATATGTATAATGAACCCAATGAGGCAGGCCCTGTGGGAGGTTCAGTCATGGTTGCATTGAAAACCTGAATGCTTACCAATGGTATCGCAGAGCCTCGACTCGGAGCATTATACGGCATGTCCCTTCTAATCTGCGCGAGAAGAGCTTTTCGAGCACAGAGCCAAGCCTGAGGATATCGAAAGGCCAGCTCTTCCGGTGATTCTCGCGGACAGACGAGAGCAGTGAGCGAACGTGGTTGAAGGATCTGTCCCCAGCCAAAAGCCTGGAATACGGAATGCCCGTCAGAGGTGGTAAATTGAGAGTTTGCTGGAGGCTGGTGAATAGGGAGTCGAGGTGATGAGGAACCGAAGGCGAAGGAATTTTGACATTGCGCATAATGGTCATCCACATGAAAGCCCACAGCTTCACCTGTATTTCATCGCCAATGCTTCCAGTCCTCTTCTCTCTCAAGCTCTTCCGCGTCACCAAATCCAACGGCCGACCCGCGAGCTGGGTTGAATAGAAGCGAAACCAACCAGCGGCTTCGAGATCATCACCGTTGAGGCGGTTACAAAGCCATTGCTCATGCTCGGTGTCCCAGGAGCACAAGTCGTTCGGCTGACGTTGGATAAAATCGACGAAGGAACCGAAATCGGCATTTTCGACCAATCCTGAGAAAACGGCCCAGAGAATGACTGGCCAGATGGGATTGGCGGTGCTGGTCGCATCACTGGACATGTTTTCGATGCGGCTAAGGAAAATATTAGAATAAAGATACAAAGTGCTGTCGAAGCTAGCTGACCGAGATTATTTGCGCTGTCGTCAAGCCGAAAGCGCCGAGACAAAACGCTAATGATAAGCGCCCGTCATGGAAGGCGTGAACAGGAATTTATCGAAAGCAAGCAGCTAGAGAGAAGAACCAAGAGATCATGGTGTTTGAGAGCAAAAAAAGCGTGCGTTACAAATGTCACAGTTTCCCAAGGAAACGCGTCGTCTATAATTGTAAATGCATTGTTTCGCTTGTCAGACTGTCTATTTTACAATAATGAATGTGCAAGATGAGAGGAATAAGGATAGTGGAGCGTCGGCCTCTTGTCTATTGTCCTACGACACAGATGACGGCCGGAATCGCATCTAGAATGCCCAAGATAATGCTACAAATGCTGTTTTTCAACCAGCGTGCTGCTCCTCGACCTCTCGTTTTCGAGCTGCCAGCAGCGAAACCCCTTCATTAGATGTGCTAGAAGCGTTGTCAGCTCGAAATCCACAAGAAAACTGACAAGAAAGCTTACATAGACCTTTACATTTTTACTATATTTCTTCGGCAGAACCACAACAGTGGGTCTAGGCTGTTGGAATTGCTGCTGCTGTTGAGGGTAAGGATACCCATAAACCGGGGGTGAAGCCAAAGGGCTCGGTGCCGACACCATATATGAACCAGCTGAAGGTGGCCCGAATGAACCAGCCGAAGGTGGTCCGAATGCGCCAGCTGAATGTGGCGCGAAAGAACCAGGGGCCGACGGTGGTCCAAATCCAGCAGCTGGAGCCAAAACAGGGGAAGAATATGGCGAGGAATATGGTGAGGAATAAGAAGATGCCGCAGTCGGAGTCGGATAATTATAAGGCGGTCCAGGAACAAAAGCCTTTTGCTGAGGCTGCTGCTGCTGCTGCTGCGGAGCTGGATAGCCACCATACGCCGAATTCATTGTCGTCTGATACTGCGCTGGATAAACCGCAACCTGAGCGGCTGGATAAGTCGAGACCTGAGCCGGTACAGGACTTCCGGTTCCATTGATGATAAACACAGCAGCTCCGCCATGATGACCATGTCGATGCTTTTTCGACGACCTGTGACTAGATGAGGTGCGACTACTACTGTTGTCTGGTTTCAAAGCCTCATGAGACCGAGAGCGATGGATCTGAATCGGAGCTGGTAGCATTATCGTGTGCTGCGTCGGCATAATCGTATTCTGTGTCGGGGCATGATAAGGCGTCGGGGTCCGCTGCGAGATTGATTTGAGCTCGACATGACCAGCAGAAGATGTTCTACGACGATGACCAGGTTGAGCTCTGCTGGCTTCACTGGGCGAAAGCTCGAATGGAGAACCAAAGGCAGATTTGTTGGCATCAGCATCCTGGGCCCAATGAGCAATGCGACGCTGGGTCTGCATGTGACGCTCATAGGCTTCAGGGGAATAGTCGTATTCAGTCATCGCGGGGTGGGTAACGAAAGAAACAGCCCGTAGCCATTGGGCTTTTATAGGCTTTTATACAACACTGTCAGGGACGTGACAGACAGATCAAACAATGAACCGGCAAGTCTCGATCGGGCTTTGAATCTGCTTCCGGGTCCCCGTGATCGGGCATCTTTGCCACTTTCGGCCATAATAGGCGGTCCAGGCGCTTTGGTCTCACGCATTGTGGGGCCTTTTTCCCACTTGAGCCAAAACAAAGAGCTCGACTGAACTGGATTACTTATCTGGCCGTCCCACTTCGAAAGTTTAAACCACATGTTGGACCCTGTTAAATTCCAATGCGATTTTATGACCAACATCTGGCCGATCCTGGTAAGCCAAGGGGATTCCGGCAATAACAGAACGTTATTGTCTTTCGTCAATGCACTTTCGCACCACTTTTCCCAATTGAACGTGGCGCAATCCCACGGGAGGCGCCTATCCCTCTTCTATCTTCGGTGGATCAGGTCCGATATCGCTTTTCTTTGTCAGTTTCGTCAGGTCTGATATCAGGCTAAGCCGTTTGAGCTTCTCTACCTTGTGATTGGGTGTCTAGAGACACATGGACGCCTCGTTTTCGCGCTTAAATTCCTTCTGAACTGACAGTAACATCGCTGGTAATTCAATGAAATTCGGCACGTCGTTAATTCCTTTTGCTACGTCGTCGCCCTCCTAATCGTCGGTTATAGAAGAAGATCCGCCAATTACGTTGATTTTGTCTAATAGCTGCCGTGACGAGAGGTATGCCTCGGGTCTTACTAGGAGCAATGTGGTATCATTGCCTCGTGGCGAAGAAGAGATGAACCCGAAGCCACCGAACCTTTGACCAGGGGATATAGGCTCATCGGCCGATCGACTGAAATTGTGGCGTCTCGGCCGATGATATAAAAATGGATTTTCGCCTTGAATGAGACCATACAAGTAAGCTTTGGAGATTACTTACTTGGGTCAATTGGTAAGTCATCGAATTCAATTAGAATCGAATATAGAATCTTCACGGCCGACATCGATAGTTTATCACCTGTTGATCAAGGCCGTCTTTGGAGCGTCCCGCGAGGGATGTCCGTCCTTGTCCGTCTGCATTATTGTTGGCCTCTGTTCCGATGGTACATCAACGACCGGATCAGACAATTCAATTCTCCGCTGTCGCCCAGCTGAGTTGCCGACTCACTGACTATGTTACGCTCGGGTCATTGCCTTCCATCGGTCCAAGAATAAGTACTTCGTCCCTGTGTCAGACTGACGGGAGTTACAATCGAATGCTAATAGAGTCGGTGAATATGTCCTGATAGACACCAGTCAAAACATATTGATTCCAGTCACTCACTCAAGCAAAGCATTGATCTCCAGGTTGAAATCAATACTGCTAGTTTGATCAGCCATTCGATTTCGGCTTGCCAGGTGCTACATAACTATTCAATTCACCGGATCTGAATATGGGGGCCTGTTTGGGATTTGTCTTGACGGTGAAAGTTCGGGGACAGTGATACAGTCACCAGAATGATAACCTCACTTTCACCAGATCAAGATCCCAATCTAGTCGCCTCGTGTATAGTACCAACTCACCTGAGCCTCGACAACATACTTCAACAGCCTGAACTCAAGTGTTTCTCGAAGAGTTCATTTATGGATTCAACGCGTGGCAAGAGACAGTTGCAGATTGCACGGAGGAACCTTCATTCCGGAACCGTCAGTATATTGAACCGGACTGTCTGCTGTACGAATCACAGAGTTTTTCGTCATGATCAAGTGTAACAGCGAGTGGATAAACTTGAGTATCAACAGACTAGTACTATCATGAAACACGCTCTTTGGATGCTGAGATCATAATGAGCGACTAAATGAGTTCAGCTCGATTCATAACACTACCACTCTTTCCGACTGGGAACCTTCAGTTTCTTTGGGGCATCGTAAGGAACTCGTTCGGTTATTCTAGGTAGAATTCGGTTGGAATTTGAAATCGCACAAGCTGTAAAAGAGAGCCAGGCTCCAGCCGGGGTCGTTATTGTACCGCGAGCTGCCACCATAGCATCCCAGGCCTCATCGAGTTTGTCGAATGAGGTAAAATCGATGGAGCCCAAGATCCAATGACGGAAATTGGAGACATTGTCAATTGGATGGGACTTGGCTGCTGGAATCAGCCATAGTCAGATAGGAAGAAAAAGAACTAACTGAGAATAAAGTGATTAGCATCAGTATTGATATCAAGAGCTCTCAAGACATTTCGAACGTCTTGCTCTGCCGCTGGACGACTAAGTGGCATGTCCGGGTGGGGAGGGATGTAATGGATCATCAGTGCTGGTGGCAAAGTTCTGAGTGGTAAGAGAGAGCGCGCCAGGACAACCTTGCATCCCCTGCCATCGGAACCGGGAGCCCCAGCACAATCCGTAATGAAGTCCTGGATTGTGGAACCTGGGGCAAAGGAAACCCGAGCTGTCCACAATCCGGGGTGACGGTGAAGCCCTGTAGACCGTCATCAGCAGGCTTCCTGCGAAAGAAAATATATCCTACGTTTGTGAATTTGAAGAATGGTACCATATGGCGCGAGCAGCTGGGATATTTCCGCTCCGTCCACCCTAGAAGGTATCGGTTCCATAAGCAGTGCATCTGGAAGTTCTATCGCAGGCCGATCCGAGGCGCTCTTGCCAGTTATCAAACTTGAAACCAAGTTTGTATCCACCACCTTCATGAGCACAGGGCAAGTACCGATGAGAATGGAGACATTTCTAGCTCTACAGCTATCAATGATTTTCTGGGCTAGGTCAAGTTCTTCAAAGATGATGAACCCTCGGCCTCTGGCTTGAGAGCCAGAACGAGATCCATCAGTTCCTGCCACAGGGGGTCAAAAAAAAAAAGGATCATGAAAGAGGAAAATTTACCTAGTGGGTTGATCACAATACGCTCAATGCTCCCGTACTGCTCAAATCTCACACAGATGTGATGATCCTGGACTTCGCTTGGCATCCGGTGTAACCGGAGGACTCTGCTTTCGTTCGCAGCCTTCAGTAATGAAGGAAAATCCAAGGGAGGAGTGGCAGCAGCGGAATACTGGCGGTTCCAGTGGACAGTGCGACCTAGGCTAAAAAGCTGCCGCAACGTCATGATGGTTCGGGAGAAGTAGCGTCCAAATAGATCTAAACACGTGAAAAGTGAACAGGACTGAAATTAGGGTTACAAGTGAAGATCTGATCTGGGTACTGAACGTCCAGGTCATGATGCAAATGAGCTTCTATGATACCCGAGCATCTATGAAAACAGACACCTATTTGGGAACACTCAACATGCTCGAGATCACAAGGCAAACAAATGGAAAGACTGGGCAGAGGTGATCATCCGATTGGAAAACAATACAGGAGCTGGAAGGTCATGCTATGTGACGCTGCCGGCCATTGGCAACATACAGTATAATGATGCTTAACAGGGTGCTGTCGGTATTTACTCGTGACAACCATTGAGCGATGAACACACAGCGTTCAATCAACGCTGGAAGCCAAGGCCCAATGATATCAAGTTCGAAACAGCTTGAAATCATGGGCACATTCTGTGTTCCCGCTGTGGACACAGCCCTAAATTGATGCTGGCAATCGACGATGATGTGTTCTCAACTCAGAGAATGAAAGATCTACTCCTCCAATGTTGGATCACGAAAGTCACTCACTACTCAGTCGACGCGGGAGCCGAGCGCTTTATTTCACCGTCCTGCAAAACATGGACCGGCAAAGTCAGATATTACTTACATCAACCTTGATCGGGCGTTGGCCGACCTCCAATGTGGCTCTCAAGCAAGGTTTGCACAGAATATTGAAGTCAAGTCAAGTTGATTATATGGTTTCGAGTAGATAAATTACTATACATAATCACAATTATGCCTCTCAATGTTGCACCTTCAAGGGCGATACAGTACATGGGTCCTCGACCTTTCCAACTTCTTTCGCTATGCTTACAGGGAAACAAGTCTTTCCGCTAAGAATACATAGCTTCGGCCGCGGCGCCGGATTTTCTTAGTCTGTTTTTTCTTTCGGGGGAACACTAGGGCAGCGATCGGGGTATTATGTAACCGTCGGACTTTCAAATAATTCCCACATGCCAAATTGGCTGCATGTGACGTGGGCCAAAATCTCCTCATTTTCGCTGGGTCGCTCGGTCTCGCCGTTCTACAAGCAATAGTCCCCGGTTCTGCTCAGAAACCGTCTTAGGAGACCATTTTAGCGTCAATTCCCAGATCTTGACCTGTAATACGTCCTCGGCGTCACATCACAACCTAGCCATTTTCCTGCACCAAGTCAGCCTCAGAGCTCGTTATTTTGGGTCCTACCTCCCACCCCGACCTCGTTTCGTCTTCTGGTCATCAACAATCATCCATGGGAAGTGCTGGAAGGAGGATTTAGGACCTTGGGTCATCGCTGAAGCAGGAACTCAGACACTGGTGAGCATTCTCTACCATTTTCGCATAATTTCCGCTCCTAATCTCTTCCAGGATCATCATTCGCCGCATTCCCCTGCCCAACGACAATTTCCTGAGTGCAATCTCATCATGAATGCTGTCTTCATCATAAATCCCATTATGCTCAATTTCTGGCCCTTTTTGTCGTAATCCCTCGTATTATGTCTCTAATAATATCAATATATACCTTTTTTGATCCACCTCCCCTGCTAAGCTCTCCAGTCGCGTCGAAATCGCTGTAACGTGCGCAAGGTATCACCTTGCTTAACGAAGTAAGCTAGGTCTCCTTATGGTCTGTATTGATCTGAAACCTCTCGGGAGATACCGGGAGCACCAAACATCACCACATGACACGTGCCCCACTGACATAAGCTTTTGTCTGCGACCTGAAGAGACTCTGTGTCCCCGAGTGCACCGAGGAGCAACACGCCCAAATATCCTGACATAAGCTTTCGTCTGCGACCTGAAGAGTCTTTGTGTCCCCGGTTGCGCCGAGGAGCAAGCACGACCAAATACTCACGCCTCAAGAAAGGAGACTCTTTTAAGACATTGAAGTCGTGCGAACCCTCTTTCGTTCTCTCTCCGCATTAAAAAATGACTGTCCCGGATATTCCAGACATGCCTTTTTCCTATCTCAGTACCTTTTACCAACGATCCTGTGTCCTATCTGGAGTACCACACCTCTCTCACAGGAGAGACGCAGTCCAACATTTTTATAATCCTTCTTTTGGATGATCCTCTCCTCTGGTCTATGATTGACCAGATGAAGAGTCAATGCCGTACGTTCCCTTAGCACACCCTCGACTCATATTAACTTCTTCAGGATTTTGTTCAAACTACAAGCTCAGTGAGTCTCCGATAAATATCGTAATAGGGACATTCTTATGTTTCCAATGACGAGTAACCACAAAGGATCTTTGGTAAAACTTCGTATCCTCTTGTCCGGTATGTGTTCAGTATGGGTCGCGTGGCCGGACTGATGTGGTGCAGACTCTGCAAAGTTGAAACTGTAGAGATTCACAGTTTTGACTGAGGTTTACAGTCCATGGACCTCTCATCGTGTCAACATGGTTACATTTTTTAAAGTCCTGCAATGTCTCTGGGTTAAGCAAGGTCCGAACCGGCGCAGGCGGTACTTTCATTTTCAGATTCCGACGGTTACATAATACCCCGATCACCCTGTTCCACCCCCGAAAGAAAAAACAGACTCTATACAGCTACTATATTGTCACCTGTACTAGAGTCTCGACGAGGGTCCTGGTAACGAGGCTACAGGGAAATAAGTCTTTCCGCCGATAAGAATACATAGCTTCGGCCGCGGCGCCGGATTTTCTGGGTCTGAAGGACTCTTGGTTTGCACTTCAGCAATGTAACGTGTATCACCACCTGCGTTCAGTGCGGCCAGAAATCGAGCCAATCGATTCTCGTCGGTCGATTGAGGCTGGTCTGCGGGATTTAGTCTCTTGGCTGCATAACTCATCGCCGCTTTGTACATTGTCATGACCTCGCCTTTATCCGTCATGACGGTCATCTGCAGCACATTGATGGGATCATGGGCGGCTGCCAACTGTGGCTGGGATGTGCATCAGAAGGGAATTGAGCGCCAAGTAAAAGATTTGGAGAGGCTTACGGTCGGGTACCAAACATTGTGCCTCAGACCAATCCCCTTGTTCTGTGTACTCTTCGGAGAGTCGCCGGCTTTGAGGGTAAACCACGCAGGTTTCGCTGCGATGGCTTTATCCGTCCACCAGAGTTGGCGCGGGGCCAGGATCTCCCTCAATAACATGGTTTTTGATGTCCATGGGCCGTTCCTGTAAATGATTTGATATTGAGAAAGATGCTCGTGAAAAACAGTACACACAGCACATCTGGTCAGAGTATTGTTCTGTGGAACGGGTGCTGAAGCTGCGTTGAAGAACATAGAGACCACTAGGACTGTAGAGAGTAGAGAGTACTAGAATGTGACTGAAAGAAGGCATGGTTCTGCAATTGTGTTGAAAATTGATAATGGCGAAAGTAAGTAACTCCAAGGTCGGCCTAGAACAAGCATTAATATTGTTGTGCTCCCCCAGCTGCCCGGATTGGTTTGACGTGTCTAAGACATTAACCCTGGCTGATGGAGCCACTTTCAACTTCAGAAGTTGTCCTGTCTAAGAATAAGCATGGCCAGGACCCAACTTGAGGTCAGTTTGAACCATGACCAGGAAACAAATGACAGTTGACTTCAACCATGGTCCAGGTGCTCAAAATGGCTCCTCAAGTTCAATTTCAACCTTTTGTGTTCTAGTGATCCTCTGATATCAACCTGAGGCCTGGATTCCAGTCCACAGTTGCTTCTAACCTGAAATTTTCTGGCTCTGATTTCCCAAATCAACCTGGACTGTTCTAGTTACCATTTCTGAAATCAACCTCAATTCGACTTTCAAGGTTAGATCCAACTTTTACTTTGACTCCTAGATGGCCCATTCAATATACCATCAAAGCTTCAATACTGCTTATTCCTTCTATTGCAGCAGTAGCAGAAATTGGATCTACCATTATAGTCAACACTTTGACCACCATGTCACCATCGAACTTGGTACCACCAGTGATCACCTATATATCCGAGAAGATGGTGGCTGAGGGATAGCCCTAAGCACCAACCTGGAGATTAGTCCCTCTTCAAGGTTCTGAATTATATTTATGGGTTAAGTAGCAGCAAGAGATACCATTGGCATTCACAGTTCGCTCTTGTTGTGTTTCAAGGGGTCTGAAAGACTCAGCCAGTCTCAATGATACCAAGATTTCATTTTGACTGACAATAGGACCGGCATAATGCGTGAAATTCTTTGGCGCTATTGCCTTGCATGGGCAATGGATCTTTATCAATTGTATTCTGGGACAAGGTGCCTGATGGTTCGACGTTTTGAACATGTTCATGAACATTGAATTGTGGAGAGCAAAAAAGGTGGCACGGATCTGCAGGAATGTGTCATACAGTATTTGACAGCTTAGTTGTACACCTAAAATTAATTCACCTCCTATTTTGAGCCCTCAATAGTTATGAAAATCCCAGTATCTGAGAAGCTTCTATATTTGTTTTTCACATTGGAACCAAGTCTTATGGCAATTGAACGTGTTTTGAGGAAAATATAACCCAATTACATGTGTACAAGTGAGCGATATCTCAATTTGGAATATTTTGTCCTGTTTTGACATACTCATATCTCAATCATTCCGCACTGGATTCCCTTCAATCCTGGATGGGAAATCTTGTATCAGAGTCTACTAATTTATGCTGATTTTACCCCAGAGGCTTTCCTTGAGTGGCAGCTGTCAAACAGGTGTATAACTGAGCCATCAAATACTGTAACTGATGTATCTGGCCACACACAGGATTTTTGGTTTAGGTAAATCGGCAACATTTCTATCGAGGGTGTGACATCATGGTTGATGCCGATGGCTAGATGCATTAGTGATGATGTGTCTCAGTAAGTCATCATTCAGCCATTGGGAAATCCGAACTGACTCACCTGCTGCCTGTCATCATGTTTCTCTTTCGCCACCGAAGCGTCCCTACTCTCCCGGGATTTTGCGAAAATTATCTGTCAAGCTAATATCAGTAGAACCTTGCCAACTACAGGCTCATACTCCGAATAAAGTGGTTTAAAATTGCTGACATTGAGATTTGACATCAAGCGATGTCACATTGACCTGACACATCATCACTAATGTATTCCAGCCATCGGCATTAGCCGTGATGCCAGCCTCTCTACCGAGAAAGACCTCTGCCCCACAATATTTCTCCCCTAGAGAGGCTGGCTACAAGCCTAGAGGTCAAGAGTGGGGCCAGATGACACGAGGATAACAAGTGATTAATGGTATTTTTGTCCAAACCTGCAGCAAAGCTAAGTAAACTGTGCTTTTGACTAGTCATTTCCCTGTTTGGCCAGTTGTTCCTCTGAATAACATATACATAGGGTACATTCAGGTGTTTTGAATTCTTTGATGTGTCAATTCTATCTGTCAACCTGGCGTGGCGTAGAGTCCTGTTTAGATCTCATCTTTGCAAACCACGTTTATAAACACCTGTTTATAAACCGGTTTATATTTCAAATCCAAAAACCTCCGAAAAAGGCTGGTTTTTAGGTTTATAAACACCTGAGGTAAGGCACAATTCAGCAGGTTTTGGCAATCTTTCTGATGCTGTTTTCTCAGTCAATGCATCTGGAGGTTATTCGAGAAGTTTCTCCCTGCTTGGCGAAGGCCAAAACTAGACCGCTCGATGTTGATGGCGACTTCCCACGCCCATCGGGAGCTCGTGACAAGAGTGCATTGCCAAAAATAGAGTCCCAAGTCCGACCCACTTTTCCCAAATCCTTCCTAACATGTTGTAGAGCAGTATGAAGTGCAGCAAGTCAGCAGTCCTTGGATATAGGACCATTATATTTGCCAATATTGTGTACTCAATGCATCAGAGGTCCAAGTCTGGCCCAGAGGAGTTAAAAACCAAAAAACTGCATTTATAAACACCAGTTTTTAAAAAACTGTTTACAAACAGGTTTTCAAAGTTTCAAAGTTTGTAAACAGGACCCTAGCGTGGCGCTGGGTCACGACTGCATGAATGGTATTAGGTGGATCCCTCCTAAACAGAACCATACGAGCTATGCCAAATTGGAAGCCGTTCAGGTTCGTCTGTATAGCATAGACCCTGAATCTGACATGGCATTATCTATGCCACATCCAGCAAAGGAGTTTGGGAAACGGACAAGCAATAAGAGGAATAATTAAGAGCAGTCTCTGTCGCTCTAGGCCTTGTGTGTAGATCTGATGTGGCCGACGATGATCTCGGCATCTTCCTTTGTGGGAATCGTCTGGAATAATATATTATGTGAACCGTCAACTTGAGCTACAACTCGAAAGAAGACGGTACACTCACCCTGGGCCATAACTTTCTCCGCAATCTTCGACGACCGTCCATGTTTGACAAGGACACATATGCTGCAAGTAGGTCTGTCTCCTGGTTCCTTGCTCACTGACCAATGACAACATAGTCCACGTTGACAGTTCTCTAGATGCTGTTTTTGGGCTTTATTTGTCAGTCTCTAGTTCTCGTTGAACCTATAAGCGGCCCTTGACTTTTGGTAGCTGGGAATGGTTTATCACGCTGGATTTTGACTTTGCATTCATCTGTGGACGCCGGAAATTCAAATGGCCTATGGTTTGATTCCATCTCGATGCGAATATTTGCTCTGAAGCTTTTTGGTGTCAGATTTTCTACTTTTATGCCCGATATGCGTTTTTTGCGGCTCTTGTCGAGTCGTAAGTTTTGTTTTTTTATTGGCCGTTGCAGCAGCTCATCACATTGCACAGGATTTTTGTGCTTAATAATGGACGGTCTGTGCGCCAGCGACTTTTCCTTTCAAGTTTGTGATCTTGGTTAGATAGGCAGGTCAATTGTCAAGCCCTCTATGTGACCATTTTGCTGCTCAAGCACAGCGCATTATGGGCCTCCAGTGTTAGTTTGTCAATTCGGATGTATGTGGTTGTTCTTCTGTTGTTTGACCTTAATCCAGGTTTTTGCAGGATGATGCTCTGGGAATGCAGTCATCGTATCATGGTCATCATTGTGCCGTTGATTGCTTTCCACATGGTTGCTGTTTGCCTCAGTTCAACCTTGCATCTCGGGGGTATGTGGTCTGAAGCCAAGCTCCGGTGTGTTGCGCTCAAGGTATCACACTTTGGTGTCTTTGGTGTCGCGAGTCTCTATGTGTACACTGTGGTCTTGGATTTCATTATCCTATGTTTGACATCATATAAGCTTCTATATGGTGATGGCGCAAGGATTAGGATCAAAAGGATTCCAATATCCATGCTGCTGTTTCGTGACGGACTTGTTTACTTTGTTGTAGTGTGAGTCTGGTTTTTTTGACTCTGACAGCTCCTGAAATTGAATCCATACACAGGTTCATTGTGACATTATTTCCTGTCGTATGTCTCCAGGGGTTTCTCGTACACAGGGCTCTGAATTCTGTAGGTCTACCTAATGTTGAACCCCAACGCTGCCATGGTCATTGGTGTACAAGTTATTGCCGGCACTGCCACGGTAAGCTCGAGTCTTTCTGTCGCTCCCAGGCTCGGTCTCATAAGCCAGCAGATCGCGGCAGGCCGTGCTGTTCGTCGTCTATATAACTATGCAGGACCTGTTCATGAAACAACGTAGGTCCTTGTTTCTTCCATCCTTTTTTTATCTGAGGGTCAATAGCAGCGCCAACAATGGGATGTCCTTGACAATACCTCATATGCCCGATATCTGTACCGAGTTTGAGATACCTTGACCTGGACTTGTGATATCACATATGCTTGTATTCAAGCTACTGTCTTTCATCTCTGTATAATGTACTACACGCTAATTGAAGGTTTAATGATGTTCCTGACCCATTCAATACACTGATCAGATTGGTTCCAATATCATACCAAACCGTTGGTCATTCAGTAGATATGCTCTACATACAAGGAAATCACTACAAGACTCAGTGGTGAAAAATACAATATTTATCCATCGAATCAAACATCAACACCCAGACTAGACCTAGGACATGTCCCTCTGACTCGTCAGAATCCTCTCTGTCGAGATTTATCTCGTCCTTTCAGAGCTACACCAAGACCCACTTTGCCTGAGAATCAGGATACTCTTTTTACAAACTCTTTGACCTGATGAAGACCCTGATTAGGGAACCAACTGGGCATCCAACGCTGTTCTTGAGCTGTCAGATGTGCCATCCAAGTCAATGAGAAAATGGAATGCACTGAGACGGCAGAGCACTGATAACAAAGAACAAGGCTATAAATAGCCCTCGTAACACGCGACGAGTCATGTGCAGTCCAGACACACACACGTGTATATTCCCATGTATGCCAACCACACTACTAGTACTAGTAAGTACTGCTCTTCGTGCAATACAATTTTATCAGTCGGAGAGAGAGAAGCCTGTTCCAGGCTTTCTCGGTGAGTGAGATTCTGCGATCTCGGGGATGAAGACTGGGATCTCGAGGATGAATGAAGACTACCCAAATCCACAATTGGCAATTGAAACACTCAGAATCCTGACTCCCCAAGCATCCGGGTTGGTTGGTTGGTTGGTTGGAATTATATTTCAATTCTGGCTCTCCAGTCCTATAACAGGACAGCTTCGATCGAGTCTAGCCCTTGTCGGTAGACCTGGATGCAAGCTCGGATATGAGACGAGTCCGAGTCCCAATGATGCTGCAGTACAGAAAAAAATATTTCAAGTTACAAGTGGTACCACACGGGAGCTGATCCAAGTCTTGGTAGTCAGGATTCCCTGGAATCTACTGATCATCCGATGTTCTCAACACGGCTCCATCAAGTTTCTTGAAGTAGATTGAGGTGTGAGTCAGTAAGTAAGTAAGTGAGGAAGTTTGGAGCGCAAAACTGCAACCCCTAAACAATTTAGGTGTATGCCACATTGTCTCACGTTCATAAATGGGGACGCGGGTCCACAAGGGAGTACTGAGGTCTGGATATAGACACGTCCTCAATTCTAGCTTGAGAGACACAGAATCAGGAGTTCAGTCTCAAGTTAGATGCAATATCACAATCTGAATGCACTATGGAATCTGCCATTTGTCAATGGAGAGGATATTCCGTGTCGGAGGGAGATTGCCTTTTGAGACACGCGCAAGGGGGTACTTGATATGTCAATCAAAGTACGAGAAACAAGATCAAAGTATGAGAAACAAGATGATAGAGGATGGAAGGACTCACAGAAGCCAAGTACATGGAAGGAAATATGAGCTCAGTCACTGCGTTTCACCGCCACCTAATCCAACCCTGAGCGGGTTTGATCGAGTCTGACTAAGTGTGACTAGGGTCGGATTAGGTACCTAGTCATACCTAATCACACCTACATAGTCAGACCCGATCAGACCCTGTCAGGGTTGGATCAGGTGGCCGTGAAACGCAGTGAGTTGGCCGGGGAACGGCCATCATACATGGAAAATACAAGGTTGCATCGGTCAATAAGCTACATCTCAGTGTGCTGATCTGAGCAATCTTGAATATCAATCCAGATGTGGAATATAAAACGGGCATTCGGAGTTCTAGTAGTACCGCCAGGCCGAGATCCTCGACACGGTGTGAAAGGCCAAGATCATCTGCAGTGAGACATGGAGCTTGCACCTTGGACATCTCCGGGTTCTTCGGATAGAAGAATAGACTATTCGAGAATACGGACCAGGAGCCTCGAGATGACACAAACAGGATTTCATCTGCGCCTTGTGACGGTGAAACACAAAGCAAAGTGACACGTTGAGAGAATGGAGATGAAGACAAAGAGTTCAAGTTGGGTGTCGGTATTGGACAGAATGGATGACGAGGACCCTAAGACCAATCAGGTAATTATAATGATGAAGATCGGGCCGTGTTGTTGACTACAAGGTAGAGCCTTTGGACGATAGAATGACAAGATTCAGTGCCTGGCTCGACGTTATACGTCAGAACCAAGGGGTGCATGACACAGAGGCCTACGATTCCATAGAAGAACTTACGTACCATTAGCCCTTTGAGGTATCATTAGCCCTCCGAAGTATCATTCTCGATCAACGCAAGCAGAGCTTCAGTGTTTCTCAAAGCAAGCAAAGCCTCAGCATTTCCCAAACTAAAAGTCACACATCCGAGTACTTACATCGTCAATGATAAAACGATGGTGAATTGAAATGAATTATGTAAATAGAATAGAATAGAATAGCAACTCGATGTTACACATTCTAGGTAAGTATAATATCACAGGCACTCGGATAAATCATCAGATCAGTCCATAAGCAGTCCAAAGGATCGTGTTGAACTTCAGCAAAAAAACCAAAGAGATGATCATGCCTGATGAATAGACATTAGTCCTGGTCACCCACCATTAGGCCTGGTCAGGCATCTCAGACTGGCACCGCTCTGATAAGGGTACTTTCTATTTGGTCAGACTGATAAGGTGCTGTCAGACTCATGAAATTTTGTCAGTCTGCCAATACTTCATCAGGCTGAGTGGCCTTATGAGGATGGTCAGGCTCTGTCAAGCTTGAAGGAAATTTTGGAAAAAGAGGTTTCCTGGCTGCTCCCCATCTTGGGCACAGCCAGTATTTATGTATATTTATTCAATGGCGGAGTTCAATTCAGGTGACCTCAGCGATTCAGGACCCATTGGAGACTTAGACTTAAAGTTGAATTAAATGTTACGCGGCTCAGATTCGAACTTGCGACCTCGGAGATCAAGCGGAGATCAAAATTGTTTAGATAAGTTAGCTACTACACTATGCGGACTTCTAATGGCTCTGCCGGCCTGTTCGTTTTATGCCCCGCTTCAGCTGCTCGAACCGCTCTCCCAGCCCGATTCTGCATATTGAATTCTTCATACATCATGCTATTTGCTTCTATATAATTTATTTGAATGCTAAATTGCATGCTAGTCCATAAACAAACTGCACAAGCTGTTTTCCGTGGAACCGCTTCCGGCTTGTTCGGCTGATGAAACTTGATGGACATGCCGGTCGGCGATCACACCTGACATAGATGCTACCGTTCTGACACCTCTCTGACCAAGCTTGACAAGGGAGCGATCAGCCTGGTGAGCATCTGTTGATGCCTGAGCACTGTCTGTCAGACTCAGATCCTCTGCTCAGGAAAGACCAGACATGAATATTCTGACATGAATCTTATCATGCCAGATATCCCGTTGGCAGGCTGCCAGTGCCCGATAAATCCCGTTAGGCCTGATAAGGTTTGGTAGTTTTTGCTGATGGAAGCATGAAGATACTTAGTCGATACAAGACTAGGCGAATTGGAAAGTAACTTACCTCGGTCCAAGGAAAGTAAATCACATCGGACCAAGGAAATGGTGAACAACGGACTGGAGATGCTGGCCGTCGACTTGAAGATGAAGAGACGAGCCAGCTGACACTGTCCGGTTCAATCAGCATCACTGCTGTCCCATTTAGTCAGCATCCGTTTAGCAGCCCGCCTCCGTAAACTCCGTCTTTTGCTTTACGAGTCCAGAAAGTGTCGGGTCCGGAATAGCCGAACCGACGAACTGCCGAACTGACGAACCTTGCCACAACTTCTCATTTCCACTAGATTTTGCATGCAGGATACTTCTTGTATTACTTACCCAAATTCAACGTATTTTAATGGCTTGCCCTGCCGGACAAAACTCTTCCTTGACTAAAGCACCTCTGACCTCCGAGGTGCTTTAGCTAAGCATGCACGTGGAATTCACGTGTGCCTGCCGCCAGCAGGGACGAATTTTGCCTCTTCTTCGACCTCCACCACGATCTTCACCAGGCTCACGCTTAGCGTAATTCCTTCTTGCCATCTCATCAGGTATGCTACTAGTCCTTTGCCATATTCTGTGAGCATATTTCCTTTCATTTTGGACGTAGACTGACTCAATAACCAGCTATGGAATTATTTCAACCTATTCTAATCCAACCGCAGTCTGTCAGCACCCCAGGAATCCTTCAATAACCATGCCCCAGGATTATATTGATGGGCGATATTGTCACAGGCATAAGAAGTTCAATCTGTGGCAGCCCGCTGCCAGTGGAGGCGAGTATGCCAGGGTTCGTCTCATTTCTATCCATAGATACCACAAAGCTAATTATCCAGTACAGTGTCCCAATATTGACCCTATAACTGGCATTATATGTGACTTCTTCCGACGTAAAGGTGCTACATCGCCTGCAATCCCAGCTGCATCCAGCAGTACCCTTCTACCAGGGAATCCTGATGCTTTCTCTGCTATCACAGTAGTTCCCTTGTCCTTTGTACCAACCAGCAAACCGACATGCATATTCCGAGGCTGTGGCCAAACCAATCTCGCTGGTGGCTGTGGTCGAAAGATGTGTAAAGCGCATTGCAGGCAAACCGGTGGCTGCTCTATCAGAAGCCATGCTTTGAACATGGTTTCTGCTGCTACTACTGTTAGGTCCCAGTCTGACATCCCCAATCCATCACATATCTCTCCTCTGGCAGCAAGCATTGGTAGCTCTTCCGTCATTCCATCAATCACCATGGTTCAAACGACAGCCAGCGAGTCTGGGAATCCTCGCTATATTTCCCATATGACACCTTTGATGTCCCAACAGTGGTCTGATGAGCAAAGACGAAGGGATGAAGATAGAGAGAAGCAGAAAGCTGACAGGGAAATGAAAGAAAGAAGGCGACGTCAGTTTCTTATTCATGTTTGGTTGCCAGTGCGTCTTCGTTTTCTATTTGATATCAATTTCTCTAATGACATTCAGGCCGACCCGAAGCACGCCAAGCTCCATTCTCGCCAGGGCTTGTCTGACTGGCCAAACTTCAGGCTTACTCGACCTGTCCTTACCCAGCTTGGCTTTCCAGATTCTGCTACCAGTGTCGACGTTTATCATCGCGACCTGGACGCCTGGGTCACCAACCTCGTTGACGACTATATCATCCTTCAGTACAACGACAAAATCTTCCTCAAATGTTCCACTGTTGAAGCAACCGATTGCTTTGATTTCCCTCGATACCTTCACGGCACCCATCGACAAGCTGACAGCGGTCATGCAGGTCACAACAGCTTTCGCCACTCTCAACCAAAGGAGCGCGCTTTCGTCAAGAAAGCGACCTTGACAAAGCAAATCAGTTCTACAATAGAACTGTTTTCGGACACCGACGACAGATTGACACCTGAACCATCGTCAACTGTCCTGGGAAAGCGTCGAGCCAGCAGCAGTCTTCTTTCGCCCAAACCTAGCCAAGAACCACGGCTCGAAACAGATCCCCTTCGCTCTCTTACACCAGACTCCCCGAGATCCACATTCATCCTTACACATTCTGATCCTATGGGGTCGCCACTGCCTCTTGCGCCATTACCGACACGTTATACAGCTTCTCCTTCTCCGACAGGCAGCACTCTCAATGCTGATGCTGTGGCGGCTGATTTCTTTGGGGCAGAACCTTTTGCACCGGAGACAACCAATAGTCAGCCATCATCTGATGCCTCAGGAAGTGGTTCATCTAATGATCCCTATCAGTTGGACGATGATGAGGACGAACGACCCAAGCGCTGGCCACAGGACTTTAAGGCCAAGGCTGTTGTTCTCTGTTTCAAGGACACCGATGGGATTCGTAAAGACAGCGTTGTTGAATCCATTTTCCACCAGCATTTTGACCAGCAACATTATACCGTTCGTTACAATCGCCAGACATATCGTGACCATCGGGATAGATGGTTTGGTGCCAGCCTGGAAGCTCGGAAAGCTGCTCTTGAAGGAGAAGGACAGCTGTGGTCGCAATTCATGCGTTCAGCCCCAGCCAAAGGTGCAGTAGAGAAGGCAGCGAAGCGACAGCTGAAAAAGTACGGTATTTAACTAGTCCTTTCAATATTTTGCTATTCTATTTCTACTGCCTTAGTCTATCGTACTTGATTTGTATTCAGTTCATTTGTACCTTGTATGTAGCTCTCCTTGGATGTATTTTGCATTCAATTCCTTACCATGGTTGTACGTTCCATGTTGCGCTTATTCCAAATCGTACAAATTGCCCGTCCATTTTCCATCCATATTACATGATAATTCTCCATTCAAAAACAGTTGTCCGTCCCGAGAAATATTCCGAGCCTGTCCAAGTCGCCAGAGTCCATTCATTCGTTGTCGTCTTCCAAATCCATGAGCAAAGCGTCGATCTCCAGAAAATATAGATCCAGTTCCATGTTGCGCTCCTTCTCTTTCTGCTTGAATATATAGGTGCAAATCAAAAGCCCGAGCCAAGAGCCTTCACCACAGAATTGACATTTCTGTTGTACTTCTCAGACATCGGCATGATTCTTTGGAGACAGACGCACCATAACCTTATGAGGATATACGAACAGCGACACTGTACACATCACGCTATGTGACTATGTGTCGCTGTTTGTATACCCGGGAGAATCAGCGACACATCCGGATTGGGAAGGCGTCGCATCAATTGCTGATGTAGGTTTGATGCGGTAGAGCTAGAGTCTTTTTTACAAGTAAATAATATAAATAAATATACTTTTCTTCAACTCAGGTCTTCCAAGGTCGCGGGAAGAGTACCCATCACTCGCTCCCCCTCCCCTCCCTCGCAAGCTCGGGGGGTCCCCCGAGCCGGGGGAGTCTCGGATGGGCACACTAAAGACTCGTTCCCGCTTTTTTCCCTATATGGAGACTATCTTCGGCTCGGCCTCTTTAGTCACATGAGCTCCTGATGCGCATCTTAATTGGGACGTTCACGAATCACCGCCCCGACGCGTCCGAAACAAGCCAGATCATTGATGGAAACATTGCACAGCATGTCACAGGTGTCGCTACCTTACCCGGGTCAGTGTCGCTGTTCGTTCATCCCGTAACCTTATCACGAGCGCCTTCTGGACCTTCCACAGTATAATTTTCCTCGGTAAACCCTCTTTTTGAACACCATTCACAAACCAACAGCTTTGCCGGGACATCGTGTGTTACTGGCTCATTGGTCTGCAGAACATCAACAAATAGCTAAAAGAGGTGGCAATAGGATACCTACAGTCATTTTGATAACAGCGGGTGGTTTTTGGAAACAGCGTTCGTGCTAGATGAAAGTCGAGACGAAGGAGAAAATGTCACAGGCGCGTCTTGTCACTTGTGACCCAACATCAGAAAGTAATTGTGCTGCATTTTATGAGATGTATTTGAAGTCTACACTAGGCTATAGGAATGGGCCAATAGCTGGGACTCTTCCCATCCTTCTCAAGTTTAGCATGAATAAGACGGTTTCTACGTAAGATCATCTCATCGAGAAAGTAATTGTACCTGTGAACAACCATTTCTCGGCAGATGGCATGATATCCACCGAACCAAGTATTGGTTTGTTCAGCGACAGACGAGTTGAAGAACCAGCCTTTACCATTCTCTCCCAGCAGCTCCGGATAATCTGCAGCATTGCAGTTCTCCTGGCAGAATGAGTCAGATTCCTTGTGTTTCGTCTTGAAATGAAACACGTCGACAGTCATACCGACATTGTCGAAAGCAGGATCACGAAGCTTCTTCATGAGACAGTTGCTGTCATAGATGATATGGTCCGGCATTGTACCAGGGAAACGATAGGTTGATTTGATAAGTTCCTGATGGCCAAAATCAGATAATGTGGTCAAAATGATAAAATAACATACTGCGACGGTTCCGACGGCTTCAGCACCAAAAAGCGTCCCACGTTGTACAATGATTCCACATGGCTTGACAATTAGCTGTTCATTATGTGTTCTCCGACGACCAAAGTTTGCGCGAAGCTTGGGTGTTGGAATGGAAGGATTCGGTGCCGGATTAGAAGGCTCGGCAACAGCTTCAGGGTCTGAAAGCGAGGGAGATGTCGAAGGATTTGGTGATGTGAGAATGCTTGGATCGACAGTGAACTCTTCATCAGGCTGGTCCAGATCACCCAAAGCCCCAAGATCAGCTTCTTCCGCCAATGAATCGTCTGGATGTGCAACACGAGCTTGAAGAGCCCTTTCCTTCAACTGGAATCTGGACTGGCCACATAGACGATGGGTAGCTTCAACTGCTTGGTGGGCTGGATCACTGCATGTTTTGTGGTCAGGCAGGATTAGATTGGAACAGCCGACAATGGCACAAATATCATTCAAATGGTTGTGTTCAGAGCAATAGATATGACGATTGTTGCCAAGAGGAACATGACAGTTGAATGAAGCGCAGCAAGGATGACCGAGTGTTACACCGTCCGTAACATCGGCTGAGACCTTCCTGTTCACTGAGATGAAGAAATTAAGCGATATCGAGACAATCAAAACCCAAAGAAACAACGAACCTTCTCCATCCGGACCATGATAAAACCGGATACATTTGGAGCAATAATGTAGCAGTTCGGGCTGAGCGTACTCACGCATTCTCTGGTTACGCTCCTCAGCAGCTCCAGTGTACCGGTCTTTTCGCTCTCCAGAGTGTGAAATAGAGAGCACAGAGCCTCGTGAGTTGACGTCTTCAAGCAAGGTGAGCAGCATAAAGCCTTCCCAGACATGCTTCGATGAGAGAGGAAAGGTGAACTGCCATCCTTCAGGAGGCTCTTTTGTCCCTAGAAGAGTGGTGTTATAGAATCTGGCACAGTTGGTAGCAGAAGTCCTATCACGAGAGCATCAGCACCAACTCCGAGACATTGTCCAAAAGCCCACCATGAGACAACCATCAGCGTAATCCATATATTGACAACTTTCCTCTCTGCAAACCGATGTTCACCAATCTGAACAATCTCAGGAATTCCATCATAGTAAGTTGCAACCTCATCCTTGACAGAAAAGTTATGATGATAATTGATTTTGCATTCTAGAAACCAAGGATCAAACGAAGACCTCGGCAATGAATTTGAACCTACCGTCACAGTACAGATGTACAGACCACACAGGAATTGCACCTTGTTCAAGGGTGTAGAGGACAGCCTGACGTTGCTCTGCTTTCTTGAGCAGAGTACCGTTGGCGCGCCGAGAACAGGCAGCTGTCGTGCATAAATGGCTCGGCGGATAGAGAGACCGCAAGGCTGGTTGAATCCATAAGCAAGGAATTCTCTATCAATGAATGAGAGACGCACCTAGGCCCCGTTTGTAGCCAAAGTCTTCAAATGACCATATGGTTGATGGCAGGGTTGTCTTCCAGGCCCATACCAGGCTTTTTAGGATATCCCAGGTCTCATTGACCAGCTCCAGAGACATCTTGCACGCATCAGAGAGAAATAGTTGGATAGCCTGGGGCAGCACCAAAGGCGGCACAGCGGGATCTGAGCGCGCATCCTGTGGCAGAATTATGTTGTCACGGAGGCAAGAAGCCAGGTCCACAAAACAGATTATGGCTGGGAGAGTAAGGTTCTGGGCAATAATAGGCCGTCGGTGCAATAGAGCAGCAATGCGGGTGAGCTCGTCCATGGCTAGGCATGTTGTTTGGGCTTTGTTTGGTTCAAGGTCCCAAATTGGCACCAAGGGGGAAAATCGCGAAATCGTTGGAATACATTCATTTCAGTGTTCAAATATTCAGGAAAAAATATCTAGAGGCTAATAGAGTCGTATATGAGGCCTTTGGAGCTGTAAAACAAAATATTATTTTTGTGTTCGGCAGTTCGGCAGTTCGGCGGTTCGGTTATTCTGATTCCCACTCGTCCTCTACGAGTCGCAAGTGCAGCTCGGCCTTCTCATGCCGAAGAATGCCGACTGACATGCCGAATATCCCCAATGCCTCGCACAGACGCCCTACGCACTCTGCGCCGAAGACTCCAATGACATACCAAATAAGTATAACGATATCTGACTCTTATACCTTATCCTTTCGCCTCTTAACATATACCTACGCTTCGCGCGCGGAGTACGTCTTCGACTGCGAGCACGTGGAGTATGTCTTTGACGGCTTCGCGTGTGGGAGTCTTGTTGTGCGTCGCAGCTTATTCTGTCTTCAATCTGTCCTGTGTCAGTGGCCTGATTGTCCAACTTTTCCTGCTAAAATCGGCCTACCAGAGAACTTGTCATCTGGTCAATTCTTTTTTGAAAATGCGAAGGATCATGATGGGGGTACAGACACATTTGTATCTTACAAACTGGAGCTCGTATTTGCCACTTGATGGTCTCTACCCCACTGGCTATCTAGTTGAATGTATCATTATCTTCATTCTAGTACTGCAGAAAGCCATGGCTTAGGCTCAGGCTGTAACCGCCAAAGCTTCACAAACTGTAGTATTACGGCTGAATGGATTAGGCTTTGACAGGAGTAATAACTGGCCGAGTCGGCAGGACGTCAAAAGTACCCTGGATGGCCATAAAATATCCATCACCCTCTCCGTTTCCTATTACGAGTCCCCATTTATGGGGCTCGTTTGTTGGGAGGGAGCGATTTTGTGCCCACTTTGATGATAGAGCCCAATGGGGATAGACACGTGTAGCACCACGTAGCACCCGGTAACACCGCCTGCTGTGCTTGTTTCGTTGTTTCGATTGACGACCGTACAGTATCTGGGCCACTGGCCAATAGCTCTCTCATGTCAGACAGCCGCTAAAGATAGAGGTCTGTCTAATACCATTCTGCCAAATCCGCTCCGTCTCACCTGTTTCACAGTCTCGCTCATCTCGCACAATGGACCCTTTGGGCGCAGCGCAGCCTGCTTTTCTTCCGTTAAATCCCTCTCTACGGTGTTCCGATACCTCCTTGCCACGAATCTCTAGACCGCCTGTGTTAACGAGCACCGAAGACAGCAGAAGCGAGCACCGAGGACAGGAGAAAGAATGTACAGGAGCACAGAAGCAGAAGCGAAGAAATACAGAAGAGGCCTACAGAGACGAAATAAGAGAAGAAGCTAATCCGCGGGCCATGTCTCTATATCCCGAGGTGCGCCTTTTTGCTCATTATGCTTTTGTCGCTGATTGTTCTTCTCCTTTCTTTTATTTCTCGTCCACTTTTTCACTGCATACGCCTGTTCTCCATTTTTGTCCGGTCATTCCCTTGGGAATTCTCGCTGTGCTTCTGTTGTCGTTGTCAATGGTGCTGTCCCATTGGGGTCTTGGCAACCATTATATCCTCAATGACATATCCTCGGCGCTCTTGGCTCGACATCGTTGACTGGTCCTGCTCGTTATTTCGTCGAGGACATTCCTCCGTCATTGTTTCGGTTGCTGTGCATCTCGTTGGAATCCGTTTCCGTGCCTGGAAACAATTCGGATGCATTTTGTGCCCAATAGGCCGACGAGGCTCAATGAACGACCCACAATGATGAATATAATCCCTATGCTCAGCAGGTGGGACATGAGGATCTAGAAGGTGCGCTTGTTGTCTTTATTCGTCAATCTTCGTCGGCGTAATGGCTCATTTGCCTTTTCCAATGACTTCATTTACCTTTTACGATTCTATCGCTTGACATTTGCTAATGTCATTCCTTACAGATTCCCCTTTCGACCCATATCGGTTCGCTTCACCTCCCCCAGCACCTATGGTACTGCCCCCCATACCGATCCAGAGCGAGAATTCACGCATATGAGGTGAGCCGTCTTTTCCTTTTGATGTTGGCACTTTTTGCTTCATTGGTCTGCTTTGGCAATCTGGTCGCTCTTGCACCTTCTCCGCATCGTCTCTCCTCTTCTCTATATAGTCTCTCCGTTCCCGATCAATGCCTACCTTTTTTTTCACAGGTTCACTATGATCTTCCCCGTCGAACCGAACTATTCATCGTCCTGCCGATGTACAATGAAGATAAGGTATCCAGACAATTGAAGGTTCTGATACGTCCATTTCTGCAATGTCGACGCTGTAGGTGAGCTACTATTTTCGTGCGAACCTTTGGCTGATGTACACACCTCTTTCGGTGAACCAAGACTCAAGATCAAAGATAAGCCACTGCGATGGACAACTTGGACTATAAGGTTCTTGTTCTAGAGTCAAGTAGATATTCTGATGAATAATGCATTATGAGTCGACGGCGGCAATGACCATGCCGGGTTCCGAAACCTTGGGAAAAGTGTCACCTGATGTTGAATACGTGTTCACGCAGCCAGCGCATCTCAGGACCCGGGAAGCTCCTATAGCTGTCCGGCGGCCAAAACCCCCTCAAATCCCCAAAAAGTCGCCGACGGTCATCACAAAATGTCACAGAATGTCATGCCTTTTGGTCCTTTTTCAGAAAAAAATTCTTGGCTTCGGTCCGCTGGCGTAGGGTACCGCCAAAAATTTCCCAAATTGGCCTGAAATCCTCAAAATTCCGCCAGAGAAATGTTCTTCTGGCCGTCAAATCCCCAATAAAAACGCCAGGAAAATGGCACTTTTGGAGGCCTCAAATCCCCAAAAACCGCCGAGCTCCTATAGGAGCTTCCCGGGTCCTCGCATCTCCCTTTAAACACGACAATGGCTGCTGCCGGTGCTTTTCGTGGCTTCCTTCTATGTTTAATCACTCTTACCTCTACCTGCTATCTTGGCCATCTGGCTTCTGCTGCTTCATCCTCTGGCAGCCCTATTTGTCCTGCGATACCTTGGTATCCTGCAGCGGTTTCCCTTGCGGCCGCTAATATCTCGAGCCTGGGAAGCTCTGGTTCATGCACTAACTACTTGTATCAAAGGTATGTAAATGCTATTGATATTGTTTCCTTCTTTCCTTTTTCTTCCCTTTTTCTTCTCGCTCTCATTTGTTTGAAACAGTGTTTCCATCAACCGCTCGAATGTTGTTCATGCATCCCAATTCCTTCTTCCCCGTTTCCTCGTGCTCCTGTTGTGTCTCGTGGTTGACTGCTGCCTGTATTTCATTCTCCGGCAGTATTGACTGATCGTTGAGCTCAACTGAGCCCTTTGTACTCGAATTTCATTGACTTGATTTTTATTGTTTCTGACCCGCGTTGAGCTGTCAATGGCTGCCCTTGTGGCGTAGATAATTTCTCTGCCCTTTGTTCTTTTGTCTTTACTTTTGTTCTGGCAGTTATTTTTATCGACAACGTCACTTGTATTTCTTTTTTCCTTTTTCTTGTTTTGCCAGTTTCTCTGTCATGTTTGGGTTGGCCTCTTCACCTTCTTCTTTGCCACATTCTTTGGTTGTCCGTGGTTCAGTTATTTGTCGGTCTTCGGTTTTGGCTGTTAGCACTGTCGAGACTCTTCATCTTTTTTCAAGTTTGTCTGCTGAAGACGCTGGTCTCAGGAGCATATTAGATGTTCTCTTGATTTGTTTTCAATCATCCATTATATTTCTTGCCTGATTCTTTTATCATGCATGTCGCACCTGGCTCATGCGACCTTTGTTCTTGTTCATCAATAACTCCTTTTCTGTCCTGACGCTCGAGCTCAAGTCTGATGGAACATTTTTAGAGCTGATTCAAGTCATAGCGACTTTATTTCCATGCGACATAATGGTCTGTCGCTCGATCCGAGCCTGACCAGCTCTGGTTCCATTGGTGGACTAGCTGACACTGACCATGTCAAGCGTTATGTCCAGGCCCGGGACCAAATAGAACAAATAGCGGCGAGCTTGGCCAGCTCCCAACCTAGTAGTGCGTGCCTGGTCAGCCACCGTTCCAATTGTGGACCAGCTGACATTGACCGTGTCGAGTGTTGTGTCCTGGCCCCAGAGCAAATAATAGTATGGAGCCTGGCCAGCTCCGGAATTACTAGTGCGCGCCTGGTCAGCCATAAGAAAATACAACGTTGCAATGATAAAGCAGTAGACAAATATAAAAGAGAGTGCAGTTCCGATTGTGGAGATGCTGACACCGACCATGTCGAGCGCACCGTCCTGGCCAAGGAACAAATAGCAGCGAGCCTGGCCAGCTTCAAAAGTAGCATGTGCCTGGTCAGCCTTCAAGTACAAACAGAGCACAGTTATAGAGATTTCACAGTAGAACACAGTTGCAAAGCCAAAACAATGAAGTATGATTTGAGTCTGAACTTGTATGTTGTGCACGTGAAGTCAGAGTTCAATCAATATCAAGTCTGCATTGAACATCTAAGATATAGATTGAACTCTATATTGATCTGGATCTTCATAATTCCTGAGAACACAATAAATGAAGCTGTGAAATCAAGCTTGTTGTCTCGACGGTCTGTTTATCGACATCATGATTTCCGAGTTCTATTTCAAAAAGTTGTTTCTCTGAAACAAAGTTCACCATTTCAAGATACACTATTTAGAGGCCAGAATTGGATAATGAATAGATTTGAAGTGTCATTTCCACAGAATTCAAAGAGTTATGTTCCTTTATATGTGAAGCAGCATGTAGTCAAGCCTCCAGCCTCACATGTAGATTCTACAATTGGAGGTGGTATCATACAGTTCACAAGTCCTGAACTTGGACCGTACATGGTACCTGGGAACAACTTATTGTTAAATGATAAGACAAAGTATCGCTTCATTTCAGTACAGCCATCAATGAATATTGAGGAGACAAATCTCAAGGAGATGTATATAATATGTCAGATTCCCACAACAAGTTTAACAATTGAAAAGCTTCTGCTTTCTAGTCTTCAGAATCTTGCATTGCATAATATTACAGGGTATAGTAAATCTAGTAAGAAATAGATAAACTAAGGACCATGAAATGTGAGATAACACCTGTGCTGATTGTTGGTTTCTATTTCAACCTCAGAATTACACTATTTTGACTGTGCAGGACAAAGATAAACGGAGGCAAAATAAGCCAACTCGCAAGGAAAACCGTATGCAGTGGCGCAAGGCCTCATACCAGGAACAGAAAAATCAAGAAGCAAGTCATAGACCTATTATTGAAGAGGTTCCTGATGAATCTCTAGTCTCCTATACATTGCTGCCAAAGCCACCAAGTTCAGATTTGATACAAGACATCATTACAGGATTCTGCAATGATACTCATCCATCACAATTTGTTGAAGCAGGTTGTGCTATATGTGCTCGATTATGGCCAGTGAAAGATTTAACAAAAATATCAAAGACCAGACTGGATTTAAGCTGGTTACATCGAGATGGTGTTACTTGTAAGGAGAGATTCAATGACAATGATGATCTATGTGACTTGGAAGGGCCTACATTAGCTCCAGGATGTGACAGTATCTGTCCAACATGTCTGAAGTCAATCAGTAAAGATAAAATACCTGCAATGTCTCTAGTGAATGGACTTTGGATTGGTGAAATTCCAAATGCTTTGAAAGATCTTACAGTCATGGAGAAGTTGATGATTGGACAAGTACGGCATAGTTATTGTGTTGTTAAAGTTTCATCAAGCTGGAGATTCAAGATGAGAGCTAATGTGATTTGCTTTTCAAATCCCATTCAGAAAGTCTATAACATTCTACCTCCTGCATGTGAAGAACTTGATGAAATGATAGCTTTCATATACACTGGGCCATGCAAACCTACTAAAGAGGACTTGATGTGCACACCACTGCTTGTTCGTTTTGCCAAGGTTAAGAATGCACTTGAATGGCTTCAATTGAACCACTCAGACTATCAAGATATATCACAATCTCAGATGTCAACCTTCAAAGCTATCAAAATGATGGAGTTCCTGTTGGCTATGACTATGAAGCAGTATATACCAATAAAGATCCAATTTCAACAGCAACTCATGACAATGAAGAAGATGAAGGAACTGATAGTGGACCTTGCCCATTCATGGTTCATGGATTGACAGGGGGAGATTTCTCTGGCTTGACTAGGTCACAATGCAAAGCAGTGGCATTAGAACATTTGACAAAAGGCAAAAAGAATATATTGTTTATTGGCCAAGATTCAAAACCACAGGATACTTTTCATAATCCACAACTATTTCCACAAATGTTTCCTCATTTATTTCCTTATGGATTTGGAGGCATCTGCAATCCTTTACATGAGGGAAAGATGTCAAGCATGACACATAAAGGATATCTCTTAATGTATTATGATAAGCGATTTCAACTTGATGGTATCTTTCCACTCATTGCACTTAATATGGAGCAAATGAAAGAAGCAAATCAAGGTGGATATGTCCTCACTCAAAAGAAAGAGATCAATAGAATTGCAGAGCAAATTTTCAACTTGGATTCAAATGTTCTGCAAGATATCAGTCATCGCTTACAAGTAGGAGAGCAAATTAAACCCAAGACACAAGCAGAAAAGGATTGCTATGCCCTGCTTAATGATTTAGACACTGTAGCTGGAAAGGTCAAAGGATCAATCACTTCAAAAAAGTATATGCACAATGAAGTTTGGGCTTTGATTTCAAAGTTGGGATCTCCTTCCTGGTTTATTACAATCTCTCCTGCTGACCAGAATCATTCAATATTTTGCTGGACAAAAATTTGAGTTCTCAACTGATATATTGCCTGAGAATGCTCGCAAGAAGCTTATCTCTATGAATCCAACTGCAGCTGCATGGTTCTTCAACTTTATGGTTAAAGCTTTTATCAAACATGTTCTAGGAGTTGGAAGCAACCATGATGGCATATTTAGTCCCACTGCTGGATATTATGGAAGTGTAGAGCAACAAGGTCGATTGACTCTTCATTTACATATTCTCATTTGGATCAAGGGCTGTTTCTCACCTCAAGAGATTTGAGATCATATTATGAGCAATGATTCAGAGTTTCTTAAAGCAATGATTGATTATTTAGAAAGTGTACAGGTTGGTGACTTTGGTGACATGACAGCTGCACAGATCCAGGAAGAAGTTGTTCATCAGGAACTCTCTGACCCAAATTATGTCAATCCAACTCTGCAAATGCCAATTGCACCTCCAGCTCCTAAGTGTTATTGTCAAACCACAGACTGTGAAATTTGCATTGCTCACATTGACGGTGGAACCATTATGAACAAGAAACTTGTGAACTAGCATTTCGTTTGAACAAACATAGTTGCTCTGCTGGACCAAAAAAGCCTTCAAAGACAAATGACGAGGATAGAAAAGAAAAGTCCAACTCAAATTGTCTTGATGATAAGGGAGTATGCAAAGCACGATTTCCTTGTGAAGTTATACTGCAAACTATGGTTGATCCTGAAACTGATGCATTGAAGTTATGAAAAGAAGAGGCATGGTGGAATACATGGACTGCACTTGTTGAATATCTTATCCGAGCTAATACAGACTCAACTAGCTTGCTTTCTGGCACTGCTGTCAAGGGTGTAGTTGCATATGTGACTGATTATCTTGTCAAAACTGGGATCAAGACACATGTTATATTTGATGCTATTCTGAACTGTAACCACCCTTTCCTAAAATGGATGATTAGTCAGCCTTCTTTATATTTTGCTCCCGTAATCACCTGATTCTTTGAACTTTAACTTGTAACTTTTTGAATGCACAATATATGTGGTCTTGTTCATTGTTGCTCAACTAAGTTCACCCACCCCAAACCCCATACTTACATTTTTGAACAACCCAAACATTTTTCTGAATGAAAAACCTGTCTATTGTCTAAATGTCCAAGTCAAAGACAAAGAACCAAAGAAAAACCTGGTCGATGACCAGGGCCAATAACTCGAGCTCACAGATGAGCAACCAGCAAGACAACCCCAATGCTGGATCCTCGCAGAACTCCCTTGCCCAGTCAACCCCAACCCCATCTGGCGGAAATTTGCTGAACGCCCCAGGCGCCCACAAACCCGCCAGATACCAATTTACCCCAAGAATTGGCGCTAACTTGAGGAACATGGCCCCATTGCTGACATTATCCAGCCTGGACATGTTGACACTGTCTCCAGGCAATTCCACCCAAGCAAGCGCTCACCAAAATGGTAATCCCTTCATCAGAACCGGCAATGTCGTTGCTGGAACTGGTATTCCTACTGAACCAGTCATGCTGACTGACTGGCGAATCCGGAAGGAGGCTACTGCGACCATGAACCGTCCCAATAGCGCCCCAGTGGGAGCGACGTCGAACCCAATTGTTGTGGAAACCTTTTTTGAGAATAATCAGAATTTTGCTCCTACCAATGTGAATCCCAGACCTAATACGACCATTACTGATAATGTTGAACTGATGAATGAAACCCAGCATGCTTGAAGACGAGCTGAGAAGGCAAGACATCATGGTGCCGAAGACTTCAGTGATGACGACATCACAAATGATATTGAAATCCAACAGGCGATCTTGGACAATACACCTCCTATAATTGACCCAAGAGCGCATGTGAATACTTCAACTGATAGAATGTCATCTACCAATAATGTGTCCATTAATGCTGCCTCTTTCTTGCCTGCATCTGCTTCTGCGCAATTGAACACACTCTTCAACCAAGCTGTAAATCTTTTGACCTCACCCATGAACAATGGGGACCCTCTTGTACAAGATCATATTGCCTGAATGGCAGGAAATCATTTCGCTGCCAATCTCGAGGCTGCTGTGACTGATCTAATGAACCCAAGACATGCTAATGAATCTGATGAAGCGTATATTAAGCGATTACACGTGCAGAGGAGATTTTTCGATGGAATCAGCCATTCGCCCCCTTTGATGCATCCTTCGTCCAGCAGACAGAGCCAGGACCAACGCACAGTCCACTTTTCACCATTGACATCCAGAAGCACTTTACCCCTCGATCAGACGAACACCCCGCGATCACACTCGACGGCTGACCTGACGAATGACAAACGATGACCTGAGTCGGGGAATAGCAAGAATGAAAAGAAAGGTTGAGGTTCTCCGAATAACACTATACCTTGCGAAACGAACTGGACCAATCAAGTGGCTGTTCAACACATGCGAAACGGTGATATGTGTGCAACTGGTCAATCAAACTTCCTGGACCAAGGAGTATCCTTTGATGAAGGAGGAAATCCCTGTGACAGAGATCTGGTAAAACCTGTAAATGCGATGATAGGGTGGGGATCGTTCCACCCTCTCTTTTTGGCTTTTCTAGCAAATATGCCACTCTTTCGATCGAACCACACAAGGGATAAGAGCTTTAGACAGGAGATCCGACTGGTCTAGAAATGTATATCATCAGGAGTCAATCATACCAGGGCAACTTAAGTAGGATCGAACGATAGCACTTGATAGTGTTTCGTTCAAATACTTGACTAGGAGCTCGAACTCAACACTCAAGAAGGATCGATCAATGGTACTAGAGATGCCTTGCTCGAATACTCGAAGAGTCGTTTGGTCTAATACGTAGAAGGCGTGCTAGCAAGCCGACTGCAAGGACACTGATCAATAATGCATATCAAGGATACGTTTCCAAATGCTCAAGGGAACTTGGTACGAAACTCGATCATTCACATAAAGGAACGAAGCAGGACATGACTACGAATGAACTTTAGCTCAGAACGAACGATATATCTACACAAAGATAGTTCGGTCTAGGCAAAGGAATGCACTCTAGATAAACAGCAAGGCTTATAGGATAATATCTATTCGAATATAAGACCTAAACACACCCAGGACGAACCCAGACTCCAAAGGAGCAACCCGGAAACACCTACGGAACATATAGGGGCGAATCAACCTGAGACGCTCTAGACCACCACTGTGGAGGTGCTCGATCCAGAATGCCGATGACTTGAAAGGATGCATAGCCACTGTGGAGGTACTCAATCCGAGATGCTGATGACTCAAACTGACAAAGCAAAGCTATAATTAGCTCAAAAGCTCCACAAAACGTGACCAGTTTCGAGTCATGACTATTAATACATCTCGGAATCGGACTCTAAAGCAGAGATCAAACATAACTTGTACAGTATATAAAGAGCTCGTTTGTATCATTAGTAGACCAGTAAATTGTACCCCAATCGAACAGCTTAAGCATTCGGCAGCAGCTATTAGAAAGGAACTTTGAACTCAACAGAATCCAGTGGGCAAGAAGCCAATAGTGTGTTATCCAGTGGGCAAGAAGCCAAATAGTGTGTTATCCAGTGGGCAAGAAGCCAACCAGTGTGAACATTGAGAGTATACTTGTTGAAGACTTGTGGACTTTATTGTCTATTCGTTCAAAGCAGTAGATTTGAGGAAGCTTGCGAGTTTTCTAGTTACGAACCTTTACATCCTTCTGGGATTAAAACAGAACAACCATGCTTGCACAAACCCCGTTTCGTGGCAAAGGCAGAACCAAGTGTTCGACCTAGCTTCTTAACTTGATAGTCAGTTCGATGGAATCAAACAGACTCTATTCTTCCTTCCGCTATTCTCTAAGTCGAAACCTCGCAAAATCAGGGTATTCAAAAGAGAGTTAGTGTGTGTTTTCGGTTTTGTGTTAGAGTTCCTTCAGAACTCTTGATCAGAGCTTTAGATGCATTGACAACCCCACCGTAAGGTGCCCTATTATCTGGAGCCCACCGCGAGGGTTTTCAATTAGGAATCAAAAGAAAAACGAATAGATTGAAGATTCAAATCGAGCCTAATCAACTTGATACTAGAAGTCAGCAAGAACCCAGAAACCTTGCTACAGAACGAGCTCATCACGGACTCAAGGAAAAGAAAACGATCTGTCAGAGATTCATCTCCGTCCGTTCGACCTTCTGCCAAACAGTCCAGTTCATCGAAAACAAAAGCGAAACCTTTAAAGCCGAAACAAGGCCAGGTTTTACTTAACAAAAGAACACCTACAGTTCCAAGGAATACTCGAGTCTCACAAGGACTACGTGGAAATCTAGATCCCGAAGAAACCAGCAGGGTAAGAAAGAGGACAAAGACAGTTAGTTCAGAAGAAACTCCGTTCGAAACAAATCTAAGACTCAATCTCAGTGCTGAGCAGCTTCGTCAGATCGAAGCGAACCAAGAGTTATCCAGAAGAGCTGTACCAGAAAGTCCAGTTTCTGATCGAAGTTCAGTTTTAACTAATCTAAGCCAACTATCGTATCAACCAGGAACCCTGGGACATTCCAATGTTCAATCGACAAGGTCTAACTCACCAAGTCAAACCAATTCAGAACTTGATTCATCCTTACTAGGCAGATCAATACAACAACATTTCACAGTAGCAGTACCATTTAGATGGGCTTTAATAATGGCTACCGCAATGCCTGAACCAGGGGTTAAATCACCCAGGTTTTCAAGTGATAAACCGATCGAACTCAATTGTTTTATCGAACAGTGTGAATCTTTGTTCACAAAGCATGCTGTCATCGCAGATGCCAAGAAGATACATTGGTGTAGAAGATATGCCGACTGTACTGCTGATAACGAGTGGGGGGCGTTCGATCAAACATCGTTCGCCAGCTTCAAAAGGGAATTGCTTGAGAGCTATCCAGAACCAGAGGTGTTGAGAGAAGGCAGTCTTACAATCCTAAAACAATTGTGTGAAGGATCTGCAGGGATAAGAATCGAGGACCGAGCGGATATTATGAATTTCAAGAGGAAGTTCACTGCTGAGGCAAAAAAGTTGACCGAAGGGACAGATCCGATTATTGGCAATCGCGAGCTATGCATGAAAATATGGGATGTTATACACCCTGACTTTGCTACAGAAGTCAGAGTTCGACTACTCACAATGCAACGAGCAGCAGTAGTTCCGGTAGCTGGTGTACCAGTGGTCACTAGGCGAAGGGATGACCCACATAATTGGGCAGACATTCTATCTGCCATGAATGATGCCGCAGGAGAAGTGTCTGGTCTGTCTACAAGATCGAACGAAAGAGGATCATACGGAGGATCCTCTAGAAGTGGGAATGGCGATCGTAACGCTGTGAAACACGAAGATTTGGAGGCTTTCGAAGCAAGGCTTACAGATCGAAGCAAAATAGCTAACGAGGCGCTAATGTCAGTCATGGAAGAAAGGATCAAGGGTATCTATGCCCAATTTCCTCAAGGTCGACTGGCTACACAGTCAGGTCAGTTCCAGTATGGAACACAGAACCAAAGACCAGATGAAATAAGATACCAAGGTTGTTTCGGATGCGCGAAAGAAGGTCACCGGATCGGTGATTGCCCAAGAAAGTTTGAATTGTTGAATAAAGGATTCATCAAGGAAGTCAATCGAAGAATTGTATTGCCGAACGGTCAAATGATTCCTAGAGACCTTCCAGGAAAAACGATATTGGACAAAGCTGAGGAATGGAACCGGATCAAAGCTGATGTCAACTTATTCGGAATGGAAATGCCGGATTACTATGATCCAGACTTTGCTCAAGGACAGTTTTCGTTGTACTATTCAGAGCCAGCTCCGCCGGATACACTTTGGAAAGAAGTGAACACTTTACGAGAGCAGATGTCCCATCCAAAGATGTATACCAATCGAGAGAAAGAATCCCAGGCAAAAGCTAAAGAGGAAAAAGACTTCAAGGATAGAATGGACGCCTACATGCAGAACCATAATCCGTCTCCACCTCTGAATGCGGAACTTGTGAGATTGGCTGATTCGATCTCTTTAGCCCAGCTAGAGCAGATCAAGGTGATCAAACAAAGGGGAAACGGACTCGAATCTAGTCAGGGTTTCAAGTAGGTCTGATGAAGGGAGACAGTGGCAGAACTCGATCTGGTAATCGATTGCCATCAAGTCAAACGGAGGACCTGAATAAACAAAAATCCCAGGTGGATACCGATGATAGGAGACGTAGACCATCTTCAATCAATAAACCCAGAACGAGAAAGCAAGTCGAAGACGAGAAAGTATCAGAAGATGAGGACGATGACAGTCTAGAAATGGATTTGACCCCACATGATGCAGAAAAAGATAACGAAGTACCTCAACTCCCATTTGTAGGAGTCCCAGCAGTCAAGAGAGTACCTTTTGAAGGACCTCTGAACGCCAGGGAGACTCATATTCCAGATGTCGAACAAAAGGAGAAGGCTTTTCGAAATCTTGCGCCGGTCGAAGCACGGACAGTGAGGGAGGAACTCATAGAACGAATTATGAGCGCCCCAATCACTTTATCGATACAAGACATACTTAGTGAGAAAGGGCTTAGGGAAGCAGTACGAAAGGAAATCACTCCTAAAAGGGTCACCACAACACCGAAGGAAAAAGCAGTCATGATCTCGAAAGTCTCTGAAACAAGGAATCAGATCAAAACCGATTCCAAGAATCTGGAAAGACTAGTGAAATATGAAAGCTTCCTTTCTCAAAGTAATGTGATCACGGATGATCTTTTACCGAAGGCAAAACTTATAAAGACCACTTATGCGCTGCAAGGCGTGCCAGCTGGCTCTTTAGTAGTGCATGACCCGGTCGTACAGTACTTAAACTCCTTGTCCCCAGGTGAAACTCCGAAAAAGATATTCGTCGCTTGGGAATCACACAGATTGAGAACTCTGTTCCCTGTAATCAATGGCGCCAGTAAGTGCGAAACTATAACAGATAGTGGGTCACAATTGGTGTCTATGAAGGAACAAGTCGCGATCGATCTGGGTATATGTTGGACTCCTGATGTAAAAGTCAACATGCAAAGTGCAAATGGCTCTATAGAATCGACTCTTGGTTTAGCAAGAAACGTTCCATTCTGCTTCAATGACCAGATCACTCTGTACTTCCAAATACACATCATGAGGGATCCAGCATACCAAGTTCTACTAGGAAGGCCATTCGATTGCGTAGGAGAATCGTTAATCAAGAATACTAAGGATGGGGGTCAAACGATCACTATAACCGATCCTAATACTGGTAGACATCTCACTATGCCGACTTATGAGCGTGGACAACGCTCTATTGCAACTCGTGAAAAATGATCAGAATCCATAGACATGGAAGACGACACCTCGAAAGAGGTTTTTCGCAGCTCAAAGATCTGAAGACCAATCAGGGAGAGCTTGCTTTAGAGGTCAAACTAGATGAACACCAGAATGTCAGTATAAAACGAACGGCCAGACCCGTCAAAGGAAGCGTGTTTCAACACACCGAACTTCGTGATGCGTATTTAGACCTCTATAGAGAGTCGCTTGGGATAAACAAGGATACTGAACTTCTAACAGCATACTACTGTAAAAAAGTACCCGAATACACCAAGGATTCCAAAGCGGTTTCGAACGCGGCAATAGGACATTCAACTGTCCTTGAGGAGTCGAACGAATGAAAATACTTCCCAGACGATCTACGATCAACGGATCACGAGCCAACCTCTGATAAAGACTCAATAATGACTGAACCTCCTACTAGTCAGGAAGAGGAAAACAGTGTTATGAACGATACAGAGGAACAAGCTGTGATAACTTCGCCAGCACCTGAGCCAGAAAAAGAGCCTCCCAAGTCCGATCGAAATAAGTTTATTAAGATCGAAAAAGATGAAGAAGAGACTCCAGATCAGTTCAAGAGCAGAATTACAAGCAACTTCGAGAAAGCGCAACGTGCTAAAGAACTCGAACTGTTCTCACAGTATGCAGCTTCGAAAAAGAAGTACAAACCGGTAGCACTCAAAGTACGACCGGCTTTGGCTGAGCTTCCAGACAAATTCAGGATTGTTAGGAATATTACAGGGGACCCACTAAAGGAACTACCAATTTTACCTACTCATCCTCCGGATTTCGAACAAAAAGGCAGGTATACAGTCGAATGAAGGAAGATCTTTCAAAAGAATCACCCTGGTTTCCTGCAGCCTGAGGAAATGAAGCTAGCCGAATTCATCATGAATGTACATAATGATGCATTCGCATGGGAAGATGTGGAGACTGGAAGGTTCAAGGAAGAGTATTTCCTGCCAGTGGATATACCAGTACTAGAACATACTCCTTGGGTACAAAGGAATATACCAATTCCCCCAGGGATATATGATGAGGTCTGTAGAGTTATCAAGTCGAAAATCTCGGCTGGAACTTACGAATCATCGAACTCCAGTTATCGATCAAGATGGTTTTGCGTGGTTAAGAAGGACAGAAAGAGTTTGAGACTTGTACATAGTCTAGAACCTCTTAACCAAGTTACGATCCAACATTCTGGATTACCGCCAGCAACTGAGGCTATTGCCGAACAGTATGCAGGAAGGTCGTGTGGAGGGATATGCGATCTCTACGTAGGATTTGATGAACGACTATTGGCTGAATCATCTAGAGATCTTACTACGTTTCAAACACCTTTTGGGGCTTTGAGGCTAGTAACATTACCTATGGGCTGGATGAACTCAGTACCAATATTCCACGATGATGTCACCTACATTTTACAAGAAGAGATACCTCATATTACAACGCCATACATTGATGATGTTCCGATTAAGGGACCTGTGACCCGATACGAACTACCGGATGGATCATGCGAAACCATACCAGAAAATCCTGGTATACGCAGATTCATTTGGGAACACTTTCAAGGAGTCAATTGAATTTTACAGCGAATGAAATATGCAGGAGGAACTTTCTCTGGACCCAAGTCGATACTTTGTCATGATGAATTTATGGTCGTAGGCCATTTATGCTCGTATCAGGGAAGGAGACCGACCCCAGACCGAGTCAAAGTAATACAGAATTGGCCACCTTGTAAGAATGTATCGGAAGTACAAGCGTTTGTAGGCACTTGTGGAGTCGGGAGAGCATACATATCGCACTTCTCAGACAAAGCAGATGCTTTAACGAACCTATTTAGACTAGATGTACCATTCAAATGGGGAGATGAACAGAAAGCAGCCATGCAAATGCTGAAAGACGGCTTTGCTAATTGTGAATTTCTGGTCCCAGTAAATTACGATCTACCTAGTGGTTTATACATGGCCACAGATGTGTCATATATCGCAGCTGGCTTTGCTATATTCCAATACGATCCAGTCACTGGTAAAAAGATCTATAACAGGTTCAGATTGATCACTTTCAATGCAAGAGAAGCAAGGTTTTCGCAACCAAAATGAGAACTCTATGGGCTGATGCGATGCCTAGAAGCTTGCAAGTATTGGATCATAGGGGCAAGGAAACTGACGGTGCAAGTCGATGCAAAATACATTAAGGGTATGCTGAACAACCCAGAGATGGGACCGAATGCAACCATCAATCGATGGATCGAGAAGATACTCATGTATCATTTCGAACTTGAACATGTACCAGGCACCAGCTTCCCAGAGGTGGATGGATTGTCTCGACGACCCTTTGCTGAAGGAGACGATGTGTACTCAAACTCTGAGGAGTTCGAAGACCCCATACCAGATCTGAAGTTCTCCATGAAAGATGATTGTACAGAGAAACCCTTGGAGTTCGAAGACTTTAAACAGGATATCGATACCAGGGGAGGCTACTTACAAGAAACCATGGGCTACGGACTTGCATCTTCAATCAAGGATTTCGAACTAGAGAAAACAAGGGCTAGAGCAGACAACGCAAAGTGGAAGGCACATCGTCGAACGAACATTGTAAATGATATGATGTGACAAGGCATGAAGGCCGACACAGCTTTAGTTTTCGCTTTGAACTTGGTACCAGACTTGGAAGAACGATATGACCCAGAGAAACGAATGCCCTATGAAGAAGGACATCGTACCAAGAGTGGAAAACTACAAGATGATAAACTTCAACTAGTTAAAACTTGGTTACAAGAACCGTTCGTTCGGCCGGCGGGTTATAGTGACAAAGATTATAAACACTTTGTCAGGTATGCATTGCACTTTTTTATCGATAAAGATGATCAAATGTACCGAAAACATTCGGAGTCGCAACACAAGCTGGTGGTCGAAAAAGAGAATCGAACCTACATGATGAAGGCATCTCATGACAGCCTAGGACATAGGGGTCTCTATGCGACCGCAGCTTTGATCAGTGAAAGATTCTGGTGGCCTGAGTTTGAAAGGGATGTAAAAGAATACATTAAGACTTGTCATCCCTGTCAAGTAAGACAGCGAAAGCTGGCTCAGGCCCCACCTCATGTAACTCATACGCCTTCAGTATTCCAGACCTTACATGTGGATGTCATGAAAATGTTGCCAGCATCGAACGGTTGTACGAATATTGTTCATGGTAGAAGCTCGCGCTTTGGTACATGAAAATGCAAGAACGATCAGCCAATGGCTGTTCGAAGAAGTCATTACCAGGTGGGGTTGTTTGGAAAAGATCGTCACTGATAACGGCGGTGTGTTTACCAAAGCAGTTCGTTGGATCGAAAAGACATATGGGATTATGGGCATACAAGTCTCTGCATACAACTCAAAGGCAAACAGAAAGATCGAACGAGGTCATTGGGACCTACGACAGGCTCTAGTAAAAATGTGCGAAGGAAACCCTTCGAAATGGTTCTATTATCTACACCATGTGTTATGGGCAGATTGTATTACTGCAAGAAGGCTCACCGGGTGTTCACCATTCTTTATGGTAACAGGCGCACATCCTATCCTACCTCTTGACATCATTGAAGCGACTTGGCTGCTACATCCACCAGATGGACCAATGACCCGAGCCGAACTATTGGCTTACCGGGCACAAGCATTGGCTAAACACCAAGTACATATCGCTGAAATGAGGAAACGAATTACCAAAGAGAAACGCAATCGAGCGCTCAAGTTTGAGAAAGATCATAGAGCTACTATCCAAGAGTACAACTTCGTACCTGGAGATCTAGTTTTGATTCGAAACACTCTTGTAGAGAAACACTTGAATAAGAAAATGAAAGATCGATATCTCAGTCCAATGATCGTTATTAAAGTAACTCAGTGTTCAAGATTGATTCTAGCAGAGATGGACGGAACAGTACTACATGGAAGGTTCGGTCAATTCAGGGTTATACCTTATTTCACCCGGCCCCACATAGAACTGCCCAAAGACATCTACGATATAATCGATATCACTGTCGACAAATTGGAAGAGCTCGCTAACTCAGGACCTGTGTTCGGTGATCGAATAAAGTACCTTAAGGGGGAAAATCCGATCCTTGGCAGTGTATCTATGGGTAGTGAGGACTCAGACTACGAAGACAAAATTAATGTCGATCAGTCAGAAGACAATTCTGACTCAGGGGAGTAGATCGACCTAAGCCTAACAAGTCAGCACGATTTTGAAATAGGATAAATCGCTTCACTCGATTGCAGGTAGTTTTACAGGACCTCTAGGGAATACTTAACGATGAAACGTAACAGTATTCGACCTAAGGTGGTGGTTGTGGTTCAAGAGTTGAGCCATGAGAATGCAGCTACAGCAAATTTTATATGGAAATTGTGACCAAACTACTGGGTCCTGATGCTGCTTACTAAGCACAGCCCGCAATACATTCAGAAAACGGGCTGAGGGACATGAAAAGCAAGGTTTTACAAAAGAAATTAAAAGGGACTGTGAGTTAGTATTCGGAGAGACGCGTTGTCTAAATTGGGCAGAGTTCCCGGTGGCATGAGAACCGCTCGGTTATCAGGACTGCTCTTTGATCAGAGTCGCAAATCATATTGCAGAGTTCGATCAGAACGAAAAACTCGAAAATTAGTACAACAAGGACTTGAGCATTGACCGAGGACGGTCAATATTATAGTATGGGGGAGATGATAGGGTGGGGATCATTCCACCCTCTCTTTTTGGCTTTTCTAGCGAATATGCCACTCTTTCGATCGAACCACACAAGGGATAAGAGCTTTAGACAGGAGACCCGACTGGTCTAGAAATGTATATCATCAGGAGTCAATCATACCAGGGCAACTTAAGTAGGATCGAACGATAGCACTTGATAGTGTTTCGTTCGAATACTCGACTAGGAGCTCGAACTCAACACTCAAGAAGGATCGATCAATGGTACTAGAGATGCCTTGCTTGAATACTCAAAGAGTCATTTGGTCTAATACGTAGAAGGTGCGCTAGCAAGCTGACTGCAAGGACACTGATCAATAATGCATATCAAGGATACATTTCCAAATGCTCAAGGGAACTTGGTACGAAACTCGATCGTTCACATAAAGGAACGAAGCAGGACATGACTACGAATGAACTTTAGCTCAGAACGAACGATATATCTACACAAAGATAGTTCGGTCTAGGCAAAGGAATGCACTCTAGATAAACAGCAAGGCTTATAGGATAATATCTATTCAAATATAAGATCTAAACACACCCAGGACGAACCCAGACTCCAAAGGAGCAACCCGGAAACACCTACAGAACGTATAGGGGCGAATCAACCTGAGACGATCTAGACCACCACTGTGGAGGTGCTCGATCCAGAATGCCGATGACTTGAAAGGACGCGTAGCCACTGTGGAGGTACTCAATCCGAGATGCCAATGACTCAAACTGACAAAGCAAAGCTATAATTAGCTCAAAAGCTCCACAAAACGTGACCAGTTCGAGTCATAACTATTAATACATCTCGGAATCGGACTCTAAAGCAGAGATCAAACATAACTTGTACAGTATATAAAGAGCTCGTTTGTATCATTAGTAGACCAGTAAATTGTACCCCAATCGAACAGCTTAAGCATTTGGCAGCAGCTATTAGAAAGGAACTTTGAACTCAACAGAATCCAGTGGGCAAGAAGCCAATAGTGTGTTATCCAGTGGGCAAGAAGCCAACCAGTGCGAACATTGAGAGTATACTTGTTGAAGACTTGTGGACTTTATTGTCTATTCATTCAAAGCAGTAGATTTGAGGAAGCTTGTGAGTTTTCTAGTTACGAACCTTTACATCCTTCTGGGATTAAAACAGAACAACCATGCTTGCACAAACCCCGTTTCGTGGCAAAGGCAGAACCAAGTGTTCAACCTAGCTTCTTTACACAAACTTGATAGTCAGTTTGATTGAATCAAACAGACTCTATTCTTCCTTCCGCTATTCTCTAAGTCGAAACCTTGCAAAATCAGGGTATTCAAAAGAGAGTTAGTGTGTGTTTTCGGTTTTGTGTTAGAGTTCCTTCAGAACTCTTGATCAGAGCTTTAGACGCATCGACAACCCCACCGTAAGGTGCCCTATTAGCGAATCAGAATCCAGGAAGTCAGAGAAACAAAGCTACATTGACTGAACTTTCCGAGATGGATTCATCGTCAGGAAAGAGCGATGAACAATGTCACCATGGAGACTCCTCTGAGGAGTATCCTAGCGATTTGGAAAGATTGAGTGACAGTAGCAATGAATACCCTGAAGATAAGTGGCGTCGCAAGAAAAGAGAGCGCTGAAAGCGCAAGAAAGACACCCAAGGCGATGATGAATCCAATGGATCCAATGATGTCAGTGGAGACGATGGCAGCGACAGCAGTGACTCTGAAGAAGACAGCGATGACTCTAATAGTTCTGAGAGCAGAACTGGATCCACTACAAGTTCAAAGGCTGAACGTTGTTGAATTCGAAACAGGGAGAGACATCACCAGACCCTGATTATCATGAGAATAGAACAAACCATCATAGATGCCAGAGACTTAGATGGACTGAGGACCGCAGAGCATATATGCGTGAAATGAAACAACGTCTTCTTAGAATCATTAAACGAGGAGTTGGCCATCAAACTGACCTAGGAATGGGAAAGTCAATTAAGCTAGAGTTGCCTTGCAAATATGATGGGAAAGGAGATGCTAGATGCTTTGAAGAATGGCTGCCTGAGCTTTTGTGATACATGAGCCTGAATGGACTCAATGGACCGCTTCGTGACCCTGCCAGACTTCGATTGCTTGGAGTGTGCCTTGAAGGCGATGCATTGAACTGGTACAATGCGGTTATCGAACCAATATACGCTGGGGTGTTTACTCCCAGGAGGAGGTGGTGATTCTCTGATGCGGTCTGGGGATTGTACCAAGAGTTCTGCCATGATACCATATTGAATAATGCTAGCAGAGACTTTGACCATGCCATGTACCGTAACTCTACAGGGATTAATGGCCTGTACCATGAATTGCTGCATGCCATGTCCAGGATGCTACGACCACTGAGTTCATTTGAATTTACCCGCAAGATGCTGTCCTGTATTCCAAATGACATGAGGAAGTGGCTTATCCAAGACCGCAGGATTACTCCCGAGTTTGTGAGTAAACGGAGATTGTTGAAGCTGTGTAAATGCTGGGAGCGTGAGCAGCTGATCACCAAACATTATCAAGAGGAGGCTCTACATTACCGAAAGCCAAATCAATCCTCTTTGACGTGAATACCACAGGCTACTTCTAGCGGTAGTGCTGGCCTGAGTCAACCACGAGTAAATGGTCGTTTTGCATGCTTCCTGAGTGTCCAGACAGACAATCATGCTATGAACATGCAAGCAAGAAATGAGAAGATTCCTGTAGTAAGGCATTCAAGTAATGCTACTAAAGGTCATCACTTTAATGCCCACAAATCAAGTGCTAACCGACCATCTACAACCAATGCAACAGCTGGTTCATCTCGACAACTTGTTGGAAACAAAAATATGGGAAGTCGTCTGTAGAGCACCCCGATGAACTGGCCCTGCATTTAGGGCCATGGACACTGAAGAGGAATTCATCAATGAGACTCAAGATTTTGAGGATGAAGACTCTGGCCTGGAGTATGTGGACGAGGTCGACGAGAATGTAGTCGACAATAGGTCCGAGAATTCATCTGAAGGAGAGGAGAAACCTTATCATGACAATAATAGGGCACCTTACGGTGGGGTTGTCGATGCATCTAAAGCTCTGATCAAGAGTTCTGAAGGAACTCTAACACAAAACCGAAAACACACACTAACTCTCTTTTGAATACCCTGATTTTGCGAGGTTTCGACTTAGAGAATAGCGGAAGGAAGAATAGAGTCTGTTTGATTCAATCAAACTGACTATCAAGTTTGTGTAAAGAAGCTAGGTTGAACACTTGGTTCTGCCTTTGCCACAAAACGGGGTTTGTGCAAGCACGGTTGTTCTGTTTTAATCCCAGAAGGATGTAAAGGTTCGTAACTAGAAAACTCACAAGCTTCCTCAAATCTACTGCTTTGAACAAATAGACAATAAAGTCCACAAGTCTTCAACAAGTATACTCTCAATGTTCGCACTGGTTGGCTTCTTGCCCACTGGATTCTGGTGAGTTCAAAGTTCCTTTCTAATAGCTACTGCCAAATGCTTAAGCTGTTCGATTGGGGTACAATTTACTGGTCTACTAATGATACAAACGAGCTCTTTATATACTGTACAAGTTATGTTTGATCTCCACTTTAGAGTCCGATTCTGAGATGTATTAATAGTTATGACTCGAACTGGTCACGTTTTGTGGAGCTTTTGAGCTAATTATAGCTTCGCTTTGTCAGTTCAAGTCATTGGCATCTCAGATCGAGCACCTCCACAGTGGCTACGCGTCCTTTCGAGTCATCAGCATTCTGGATCGAGCACCTCCACAGTGGTGGTCTAGATCGTCTCAGGTCGATTCACCCCTATACGTTCTGTAGGTGTTTCCGGGTTGCTCCTTTGGAGTCCGGGTTCGTCCTGGGTGTGTTTAGGTCTTATATTCGAATAGATATTATCCTATAAGCCTTGCTGTTTATCTAGAGTGCATTCCTTTGCCTAGACCGAACTATCTTTGTGTAGATATATCGTTTGTTCTGAGCTAAAGTTCATTCGTAGTCATGTCCTGCTTCGTTCCTTTATGTGAACGATCGAGTTTCGTACCAAGTTCCCTTGAGCATTTGGAAACGTATCCTTGATATGCGTTATTGATCAGTGTCCTTGCAGTTGGCTTGCTAGCACGCCTTCTACGTATTAGAACGAACGACTCTTCGAGTATTCGAGCAAGGCATCTCTAGTACCATTGATCGATCCTTCTTGAGTGTTGAGTTCGAGCTCCTAGTCGAGTATTCAAATGAAACACTATCAAGTGCTATCGTTCGATCCTACTTAAGTTGCCCTGATATGATCAACTCCTGATGATATACATTTCTAGACCAGTTGGATCTCCTGTCTAAAGCTCTTTTCCCTTGTGTGGTTCGATCGAAAGAGTGGCATATTCGCTAGAAAAGCCAAAAAGAGAGGGTGGAACAATCCCCACCCTATCAACGAATCAGACTATGGTCCTGAAAACATGGATGACCCAGCGACGAGAGCGCTATGGGTGTCCATTGAGAGCTCTAGTGACATGACTCCACAGGAGCTTCGAGAGCTCGTTGTGCTGCACTTTGAAAATTGACTCTGATCCCGGTTGACTTGGATCAGATATACTGCAGAATATACCGGTCCTCCGATCACAGCTGTAAATGATCAGTATACCACCGATCTGCAGGATTGAATCACAGAAGGGCAAAGACTGCTCACATGGGAAGAGCTTTTCCTGGAAATGTCCCAATCTGATGTTCCCAATGGACCAGAAGCTATAAACTACTGGGACAGCTATGACTCCAACCAATTCCTGCAAGACAATTATGATGTTATTATCTCACGAAATGCGTCTGCTACAGCTAATGCCAATGGGACTGCGAGACTGGAGGATATGTCCCAATGGGAGAGAGCTAACATGTTGTTGGCACGATATGAGGTGCCCGAGGGGCATTAGCAACCAAATATCCGTCAAGATGACTTACCTGAGTATTGGGAATACCCAGAGATGTTGATTGACGACGAAGAGGATGTTGAAATTCCTTCGCCAGTTGCTGACTCAGGAATTGGTATGCCAAGCGAACCTGACCCTTGGGATTCCACTGGCATAATTCCGACAGTGCCCATTGACCCCTGGAGCTCGGATGAAGACATATATGATCAAGTGATGCGGCAAATTATGATCGACGATGGTGATTCTGAGTGGGTCACCACAGATGGATCTAATAGTGATTTGAGCAACAATGATGAGCATCGACCATGGGGAAGATATGACGGATACAATGTGGACTTAACTGGACTCAACGATTCCAATCCTATTGTCTACTCTGACGATGTAATCCATTACCGTGGATTATGGGTCACCGATGAAATAACCTCTGATGTCCTTCACGAAACACCCAGACTATGCCGCATAAAAGTGTCATCTGAAAAAATGCCTCATCCTATATGGAATGCAAATCAGACTCAATGTTTGACAGCAATGTTAGAAATAAATGGCTTAAAAGCCTACACCTTGTTTGACTCGGGGTCATCCACAGACTCATTGAGCCCCGAATTCATGAGAATTTCGAGGATGAAGGTTCATGAGCTGAATGAACCATTGAATGTCCAGTTGGGGACCGTAGGGAGTCAGTCCAAGATTAACTATGGAGTGAATACTACCATAGTGTTTGGTGGCGAGACCACAGGAGAATACTTCGATGTATTCAATATAGACTGTTACAATGCGATCGTTGGTAGTGTCTTTATGCAAAAACACAAAGTATTGCTGGATTTCGAATATGACGTGATTCGTTGCCATGGGAAAGTCCAACCTACGATGTCACTGAAAGAAGATGTGGTTGAACAGGCGAGACGATCTGCAGCGTGGATTGCAGACCAGATTGAATCTATAAAAGGGCCAATGAAGGAGCCCAAAAGAGCGGGGAGACCGCTCTGACTGGACGACCTGGAACAAGGAAGAAGTGACCTAAAGCGCATCTTCACTCTATCCACAGGGGAAGAAATCGATGCAGTCAATATTGAAAAACTCGAGGATGACATTGAAATAGTACAAGAGTTCTCTCATGAAAGATTCCCTGGTAGATTCAATGAGAAATCGAGCAAAATGGAAACCATACCTGAAAAGCTGAAGGCTTTTGATCATGCTAGAGTTGTGGAAAAGCACAAGTTAAGTGCTAACCTATTGGAAGCCGAAAAAAAGGGTAAAACATACCTTTGATGCAATGAGGACTGAGAAAAAGGCAAGATTTCATAGCAGAAACCATGCCGACTCAGACCAGAAGCAAGAAGAAGCCTTTCAAAGAGGCGACATGCTGATGGAGACATATCAAGCCCATCTAGAACACAATATAAACAAGACTGAATATTGCGAAGAAGACTTGCCAGCGCTACGCGATCAATGGTTCGCGACTTGCCAGGACATACTGGGCGGAGCGCCTGAGAAACTACCTCCTTTCCATGGAATAAACCACCGGATAACATTGATTGACAAGAACAAATGGTATTCTTACTATTTGCCCCAGTGCCCTGACAAACTCAAGAAAGATCTGTTGGAGAAAATTTGGAAATATACGGCGGCCGGTTGGTGGGAACAGATAAATATTCCCCAAGCCGCCCTGATGCTCTGCATTCCAAAGAAGAATGGGAAGCTCTGAACAGTCTAGACACCTGAAAGCGAAATGACAACACGGTTAAGGATGTCACACCATTCCTGGACCAGGATCAGATTCGCCATGATGTGGCCAAAGCCAACTTTAGGTCAAAAATTGATCTGTCGAATGCCTATGAACAGATTAGAGTGGACCCAAAAGATGTTGTCAATACTGCATTTTCCACCATATTTGGGACCATGGTGAGCCACACCATGCAACAGGGAGACTGCAATGCTCCCGTGACCTTCCAACATATCATGACCATGGTATTTTGAGACTTTATTGGAATCTTTGTCCATGTCGATCTTGATGACATATTTGTCTTCTCTAACTCAATTGAGGAGCATGGAAAGCATCTGAAAATGGTATTTGATCAGTTAAGGAAGTTCGAGTTTTATCTCGAGCCAGAGAAATGTGACCTATACTTGAAATCTATGGATTGTCTGGGCCATGTCATCAACAACAACAGCGTACACTGTGATCTAGATAAGATTGAACGGGTTAGAGAATGGAGAACCCCACAGAATTACCTGGACGTACTGAAATTCTTGGGATTGATACAATATCTGGCTTCCTACTTGCCTGATTTAACTGCCTACACTGGACCACTGTCTAGCATGACCAGGAATGGTCAAGCCTTCGATTGGCGCCCTATCCATGAATCTTGCTTCAAGAGCATCAAAGCACTCATTGCCAAGAACCTTGTACTACGACCTATAAATGAAGCAGTAGATGAACTGATATGGATCATCTGCGACGCCTCTGTATCAGGCGTTGGAGCCATGTATGGACAGAGACCTACCTGGCAATCCTGTCGACCTGCCAGATTCATGTCGAAGAAGTTCATTGCCACGCAACACCACTATAGGGTGTTTGAGTTAGAGACGATAGCAATTCTGGAAGCCCTTCTAAAGTGGGAGGATAAGCTTTTAGGACACAGAATACATGTGGTAACTGACCATAAATCACTTGAATTCTTCAAGACTCAGAGAAGGCTCTCGAGTTGACAATGCCGGTGGATGGAATATCTATCGCGCTTCGATTTTGACATTCAATATGTCAAGGGCATATCGAAGAAAGTTGTGAATGCTCTATCATGCTATTATGAGAGCGACACTGCCGAGGATGTGGTCCATCCTAGCGAGTTTGTTAGCGCAGATATCTGTCTCGACCCTGAAATGGAGGACTTACCATGGGATCGAGAGAATGGGGTTATAAAGAAATCAGTGGAGACTGAATTTAACCGACTTTCTGAAGAAATCAGACTCCAAACGATCCAGGAAGTGATCGAGGAACGAACCTTCAAAGCTGAAGAGCTGGCTCAGAACGCTGAGGAAGGTGAAGAGCCCAAAGGAGGAACCGATGAGGTGAACCCAACCGTGTTTAATTCCTATGCCAAAGGCAAACCATTGAGATCCATTGTTTGAGAGAAATGTGATTTGAACTCGTGGATCGCCGCTCATTATTTGGATGACGGACTGTTCAAGTACATACTGGATCAGCCCAAGGACCATCCCCACTTCTCTGTCAAAGGGAAACTTATGTTTTGTCGAAATCATGGTGATGAAGAGGTCCTTTGTGTACCTAGAGGGATCAATAAGAAGTCAGGATGCAGCATTAGAGAAATAATACTCGATGCAGCCCCATGAGATCATGGGTCATTACAGCACCCAGAAGACGAGTGAATATGTTAGGCGATGGTTTTGGTGGCCAAGACTACATAAAGACACTGAAAAGTTCTGCAAGTCTTGTCGAAAGTGCCAGGCCAGTAAATCGTCGACAGAGAAACTGGCAGGGAAGCTACATACCTTGCCAATTCCATCAAAACCTTGGGAATCGATAGCAATGGATTTCCTGGGACTGTTTCCAGAGGTGAAAGGATTCAATTACCTTTGGGTAGTCATTTGTAGAATGACCTCCATGGTCCATCTTATTCCTGTGAAAACAACTATGACAGCTACCGATGATACACTGGTTAGTGTATCATAAAGAGGATTTCAACAAGTACTTCAGTTAAGGAACATGGCAACAAGATGACTACACGGAAACGAACTGTAAAAAGCAATACACATGGAAAAAGGTGTATAAAACATCAAAGAGAACACCGAAAATCACCAAAATATTACAGCACACTCGAATATGGTGTAGGAAGGTCCTAGAGCTTATACGCACTTATACGCAAAAGGAACTTATACGGAGTCTTATACGCAAATGCATAAGAGAGAAAAACGTTATCATTGGTGAAGGATAGGATGGGGAAAGCAACTAGCCGAGTAGAGAGGAAAAGAGAGATAAGAAAGGAGAAACTACGGAGGAAACATCAACGAATGGGTTCAGAAGCGAGGGAAAGAACGAGCAACAGACACAGAATCAGCGAATCAAGCGAAGCAAATATCGAGAATGAACGGACAGACTACACATGTACGATCAGAGACACACAAACACAGCGAAACAGAGATAAAGAATATCGACAGATGGAAAGAAAGAAACATGATTCGAAAGATAAAGACGGAAAGAAAAGACGAGAACAATGAAAGCATGCAGAAACTGAGAGAACGAGAAGAAATACGTGAACGAAGACTGGTAAAACGTACCAGAAAGCAAGATAGGAGACAACCAGACTCTACAGAAGACTCACGGACTTCAAAGAATAAGTACACATTTATCGTATTAGCGAATCGGATTGAAGCGAAAGAGAAATACGGACTCTCATCTTATCGTATTAGAAAGTCACAAGGACATTCATAGAATTAGTATAAATAGTGGAAGATTGTACAGTAGAAAGCAACTTACTTCTCGTTTCATATTTCGTATCAGATAGCACAGAGCTCACTCTAGAGCAAAGACAAGTTCCTAGGCTACAGATAGTCGAGCATATACTCGATTGTACAGAGTCTATTCCATTATTTCAATTTTTTCATTAAAGGATAAAAGAGCAGGGAATCAATAAGACTTCCTCAAATAAATCTGCAAGTGACTTTAGTGGATTTAGTGTAACACTGAGTTGTCATGGATATTCTTGAAAGAAATTGTACGACTTCACGGTTTACCGAAGTCGATATTTAGTGACTGAGACACAAAATTCACCTCACAATGGTGGAAGGAGGTACACCGCCTGCTGGGCGTCAAACTCCTCATGTCCACTTTGTTTCACCCCCAGACAGATGGTGTTACTGAGCGATGCAATTGGTCTATAAACCAAATCCTGCGGTTGACGGTTAAACCACACCAAAGGGACTGGATCGACTGCTTACCTATGACTGAATTCGCATTGAACTCTGCAGTTAGTGAGACAATGGGATATGCACCTTTCTTCCTTAATGGAGGACATATGCCTTCCATGATTCAAGACTTATCCAATGCAATGAATGATACCCTCCCAGGAATAACTGATTTTGCTACCAGGGCATTAATGCATCTGTATGATGCTCATGATTTGATTATTGAAGCAAGGGTCTTCCAGACTATGTTTGCAAATTTGAAACGTCGGAATGAGCCGATAATTGCAACGAACGACATGGTGTACCTGTCAACAAAGAACATCAGTATACCAAAGGGTAGAGCAAGGAAGCTCGTACCAAAGTATATAGGACCTTTTAAAGTCACCCACTGCTCCCCAAAGCTCTCAAACTATATGCTAGAGCTGTCTGAGGACCTGAAACGATGAAGAATACACAATGTATTCCATGTTGATTTGTTGAAGCCGTTTGTGGAATCCTGTGACCAGTTATTCCCTAACCATGTCTCGACTGACCCATATGATTTTGGTGTGCCTGTTGACACTGAATATCTTGTCGAAGATATAATCGGACACAAATGGGCTAGAAAAGTGCTGAAGCTAGAAGTGCTGTGGCAACTGGGCAATGTTACCTGGGAGCCACTGGAGAATGTGAACGGACTGCAAGCTGTAGACTGCTACCTGAAGTTGTTGGGCGTTGAAAAGCCTGAAATGCTGCCGAGGAAATGATCACAGGGGAATACTCAGATCAGACACCCGAAGATCTGATCATCTGAAGGCTGGATTTGGTCGTTTACCTTTATTGACCACGTGCTGGTTCTCCTTTTAAAGACCAGCTTCGATGAAAATTTCAACGATTCTCTTTCCTTCCTCCCCCATCCTTCCCCAAATAAATGTCCGCCATGAATATAGTCCCTTCTCCAAGCACCAACTTCATGCCTGGTGTTGGTGCTGTGAATCAGGTAGCCGCTGTATCCAATTTGGTGAGCCAGCTACAGAACAAGGTCATTGACTTGCTCGAGAAAAAGTCTGAGGTACAGACTAGAGCCGACGACCTTCGATATGAATTCTCCCTTCTCAAGGAACAGAACCGAAAGACCTACTCAAAACTCGACAGTGCTCGTGACTTCATAGCTGAACTCGAAGCCGCCGTGAAATCGCAGGAAAAGACCATTTCCAATCTCAATGCTGAGATCAGCGAGGCCAACGAAAGAATCAACGACCTCTCGAACAAGTTGGAGAATCGTGGTCACTTGAATTCTCCAAAACGTCGTAGAAAAGAGTTGGCATCGAATGACAACTTGAACCTAAACCAAATTGGTCCCAGAGAGAGCAAAGGTATGCCTCGAACGAATTCCAATACCAACACTGATTCCCTGACCAAAGACATGCAGTCTTTATTTGGAGGTTGCCCTTTATTGACCACCGCTGAAGAAGTCCATTGTGAGCTCACGAATGCCAATTCAGACTCATTCACTGGCCATTGCGCCAACGTAATCCTCAGCAACCTTCGTCTCAAGGCAGCAGAGACTGACCCCACTTTCCATTCCCCTGCTATGCGAGCCATTTTATCCTCTGGATGGAAAGAGCCTGCAAATTTCAGTCGAGAATTCCATAGGAATGGAAAGCTGAAGAAGTCCAATGGACCTCAGATCCTGCCTGCACTATGATACCAGCCGAACCCAGCTGTTATCGCGTCCTCTTACCTTCCACTGTTACCCAATGTTGGACCTGTATTCGCTCCCATCATATCGAATCCTCAGACCAACAAGGTAGATAAGACAAATGCTACTCTGAATAACTACGAGATCATCACAATGATCAATACCAGCCCGTCCCTGAAATACCTGACCATGAAAATGTCAGAATACAAGATGGCCTCTTTCTTGCTCTACCATGCTGGTGCCGACAAACAGTACAAGGGCGTTGATATCACTGTGAATGGCAACGAGTACTCAATTTGTCTCAGGCAAACTCGAGGACTACTGACACTTCTCCATATTTGCCCTCGTCGAGCTAGCGGCAATGCTAGTATTCATCACAAGCTGACTGCCGAATTCTCCCAACTCATTGCCATATTCGGCAAATACGAAAACTTGCTCACTGAAATGGGTCTTATCAATCCTGATGGTGATATCAACTTCACTAAATTCCCTGCCCCTCCTGTCGGAGTCTCCATTGATAAGAAGGCCATCGCCAAGCACTTGTATTCATGCAACGTGTCCGTCGCCTTCGTCAATGACATCTTCCCCTTCGGCCGTCAAATGATAGAGCTTCAACAAGGCAAACAGCAGCCTACTGAAGAAGCTGGTTCATCCAACCAGGTCCGCGAGTCGGAATGGGCTGAAGCCCTCAATGCCTCTAATATGTCCATTGCTCTCGGATTACCCCCTGGTCGTGCTGGTGTCAACGTATTGTTTAATACGGTACCCATCGTACCTATTTGCCTTCGTCCTGGATCCCAGCCCAAGAAGCCTAATGCTCTGGTCTACTGTTCCGAGAAACCTTCTAATGCCCAAGTAGACGTCGCTATGACTCAACTGGGTGTCATATCTTTCTCTGGTCTGCCATCTTTCATCGATAAGACCAAACAGGAAGGTGACTCTACTGGACCTGTTTTCACCTCCCCTTTTGGCGCAGCTCTCATTCCTGATACTGGTAATGCTGAGGCATGTGTCGATGTGATTGACGAAAAGATGGTCGATATCAAGGAAGTAATCGACACCAAAGAGTTGTGCGGTGACTCAGAGGCTGAGGAAGATGATTTTGGTGATGCCATGACCACTGTCGGTGATGAAAGCACCGTGGAAACCCCTCTCGACATTGAAATGAACCCTGCAGCTGCTTAAAACCTTGACTTATCGCTAATTATCGAATCATCTGACCCTGACTGCTATTTTGCAACGTTAAAAACCTTATTGATGACCTATCCCCTGCTTATGATTTGATATAATCTTGCAACCTTTTCCTTTTTGGCTAACATATCTTGAAGAGTTTACTTACTCTTAATGCGGGAGTGTAACCGCCCTTTCCTAAAATGGACGATTAGTCAGCCTTCTTTATATATATATTTTGCTCCCGTAATCACCTGATTCTTTGAACTTTAACTTGTAACTTTTTGAATGCACAATATATGTGGTCTTGTTCATTGTTGCTTGACTAAGTTCACCCACCCCAAACCCCATACTTACATGAACATTCTGAAGAAAGTCCATGATAGTCCAATTGATGCTTCTGATCCCAAGAAAATTGCCAATAGTCTCACAGCTCATATCAAAATTGGAAGTCCTATGGCCTGCATGTACTTGCTGAAGCATCCAGATCACTATACAAACTTTACATTCATTTCTATGCATTGGCGTTCATATGCTAATGTTGTACAAGCATATTGGAAAGACTTGGAACCTCAGGCAGCAGATGCACACTTATATGATCCTGACATGATTCCTGAAGAAAATGATGTCATTGGCAGAAACAAATCAGGCTACTTTGGCATCTCCAAAGTTGATGATTATAAATATCATGGTATGTCTTGGCTGATATGAGTCTCTATGAATGGACCTTGAGAGTAACAAAACAATTTTCTGGTCATTCAGAATCAAAGGCATTAAAAACTGACTCAGACAATGAAATGGAATTATCAGATTATTGTATGGGGGGTGGTCTTAATCACTCTGATTCAGAGACTATGATTGACTCACTTGAGGATTCTATTGAGGAGACAGATCCAGCTGAATTGATTACAGATACAGATGTGGATACTTTGATTGACTCAGATGACTCTTCCTATGTTGATACTGAGTCTGTTGCCTCAGAGGAGATAATACTTCATAACCAGCCTACATCAAAATCTCACAGGCAAAGGACTCCAAGGCAATCTATCAGGACAAATCCAGAGCAGAGATCAGTTCTCATAGATAATATCAAGTTCTTGAATGGACACAAACAGGATGAGATAAGGCATACCACGGAGCTGGATGGTGGTCCGGATATCTGCGGAAATCTACGTGGGAATATCTGTGGAGCCGGATGTTGATCACATCCGGCTCCACAGACCCGGATGGCCCCGGATACAGAGCAAGATTTGTAAAAGTCCGGATGTTAGCCATCCATGAGGCAAAAAAGTTAAAACTATATATTCATAAGCTATTCAGAGTCAATCTCAATGGCATCCATTGCTTGCTCTTCTTCTATCTTCCACTGCAGTCCCTTTGCTCGAATTGACGCCACAATAGCATCTTCGGGGACCAAACCATGATCACTCCAACTCCGAAACACTGTGGCAGCACGCATCGACTTGTCAGAAAGCGCGTGTCTGAATTTACTGACCATGCATCCACTGGTTGAGAAGCTTCGTTCACCTGTTGTCAAGGTCGCTACAATATCAATGTCAGTCAACGAAACAGTAGAATATGGACTGCGACTGACCAGGTGCAGAAAGAAAGTCGATTGCCATTTGCGCAAGGCACCTGGTGTACCACTGGCTGACCAGGGTCTAGTATATGTGAGCTCCGATCAACATGATGAGCCATTCACCGATGAAGAGCTTCCAGAGCTTGTTTCGGTTGGAATTCATTTGGATTAAGTAGTACTCACAATCCTGTAATATCTTTTATACTTGTAACTATGTATTGTTATTGTGTTTTTCATCAATATCTGTGGATATCTGTATAACAGATGGAAACCACGGATGCGGGTCTCTGGATCCACGGATATCCGCAATTTCCGCGGAACGGATGCCCCGGATATGGATGTTATGGGTCCGGGTGGTCCCCGGATACAGAGCTCGCTTTGAAAATGATCATTATCCGCAGAGCCGGCTGTGGATCATCCGCGGAGGCATCTGTGGTATGCCTTAGGATGAGACTCATATTTCATGACTTCACAAGTCTATGAATAACTATGCTGTCAATTTTATTGGTGGAATCTTACCTCGAAGTGATCGTGGAGATCGAGAATATTATTGTTCAGTAATGTTGACATTGTTCAAGCCATGGAGAGATCCTTCTGAGTTGAAAGATGTTGATGAGACTTGGGATGAAGCATTTCATTCCTATAACTTCTCATCTGAAGCACTCCAGCTGATGAAAAACTTCAATCTTCGTTATGAGTGCAATCATGCAAGAGATGACTTTGCTGCTCAACGCAAAAAGTCTGGTCATCAAAATATGCAACTTATGAACTCATGGGAAGAAGCCAAGGCAGATGGTGAACTTTTTGATGAATTAAATGAACAGGATATAACTTTCTTTGATCAAGAAACTTATGAATTTGATCAAGATGAGGAGAGACTAGCCATGCAGGATAATCTATGCAAGAATGATGAGATTGTGATGTCTCAGATGGAACTAATTGTTCGAGCCTCTGGAATGTATGACATGAATCCTGAGCAATATCATCTTGACCCAGATCTGCTCAACTTTCAAACTTCAGAAGAGAAATCTGCCAATGAATGGAGAACAGCCATTCAAGAATCAAAATGCTCGAAAAAATGAGTTGAAGTCTATGCAAGCCAATTCAAGTGATGGTTCTAATAACACAAAGCCCACTGGAGACTATACCAAATGGAATGAAGTTGTTGTTGAAGACATAAGCTACATTGATAAGAACTTCAAAGCTCAACAGCAAAAAGACCAAGATCTCATTGAGGCAATTAGTGCTGACCTCAAACTTGTGGATAATGCAGAGCAAGAGAGAGCTTTTAGGATTGTTGCAAATCATGTCACTTTATCTCAGAGAACTCAACTCAAGATGTATCTTGGTGGCATGGCAGGTACAGGAAAGTCACAAGTGCTTTTAGCTCTGAAAGAATTCTTCAAACAACAGCATGAGTCACATAGACTAGTTACACTTGGGCCTACTGGAACAGCATCAGTCAATATCAATGGATCAACATATCATTCATATCTCTCAATTGGCTTTGACTCTGAATGCACTGGAATCTTAAAAGCAAGAGAATCTCTCATTGGGGTTGACTATATTTTTATTGATGAGATTTCTATGGTTTCTGCTTATGATTACTATCAGATCTGTGAATGACTTGTGAAAGCAATAGGTCATAATGATGTGACACAACCTTGGGGTGGCATTAATATGATATTTGCTGGAGATTTTGCTCAGCTACCACCAGTAGGCTATTTTCCACTTTATAGCAGATCAATTGGAAGGTCAATTCATGCTCGAATGACTTTATGTGAGCAAAAAGAGACTATGGGAAAGGCTCTATGGCATCAAGTCACAACAGTAGTTATTTTGCACAAAAGTATGTGACAACGTAATCAGAGCAAAGAGGATCAGAAACTTCAAGTTGTACTGGAGAATATGAGATATGGAGCTTGTACCCCTGATGACTTTGAATATTTACAATCTAGAATTGCAGGACATCATAAGAACCAGCCACACTTATCTGATGCAAACTTGAGATATGTCTCTGTTATCACTAGCCGCAATGCCCAGCGAGATAAATTGAATGATATGGCATATCATTGATTTGCAGATGAAGTTGGACAGCCAATTCATTTCTTTTACTCTCTGGACAGGTGGGGAAATGAAGCTGATCCTGATGAAACATCTAGAGCCAGAAGAAGAAGATGAGGTAAAGTATCAAATCAACCTGTGACATCTGAAAAAGCTAGAGAAATTCTCTGGACTGTTCCACCAAGACATACAAAACATCTTCCTGGAGTATTGCCATTGTGTATTGGGATGCCAGTAATGCTCAAGCACAATGAAGCCACTGAATTGAGTTTGACCAATGGCCAAGAAGCTCAAGTTGTTGGTTGGCAAAGTGTACAAGACTCTCAGAAATGTGAATATCTTGAGACATTATTTGTGAAGTTGATCAACCCACCCAAGTCAGTCCAGCTTGACAATCTTCCATTGAATGTTGTTCCCATTCCATGAACCAGTGTCACAGTCCCTGCCCAATTCCCAAATGGTGAAATCAGAAGTATCATTCGCAGTCAAGTTCAAGTTATTCTTAACTTTGCAAAGACAGACTATAACAGTCAAGGATCTACAAGAGACAAAAATCCAGTGAACTTAAGTGCTTCAAAAAACCATCAGAATTTTTATACTGCTCTGTCTAGAAGCTCATCAAGTGCAGGCACAGTTATAATGCAATCTTTTGATGATAAAAAAATTACTTCTGATATTGCTGGTGATTTACGTCAAGAGCTTCGTGAATTGGAACTGTTAGATTCAATCACTAAGATGAGATAGGAGGGCACACTTCCTGATATCATTTGGCTGTACAATCCAGTTGCATGGACTAAGAACTTTGGAGATATCAGTGCATATCTTGATAAACTTGCATCTGGATTCAATGAAGTTACTCTATTCAGACAGACTATGGAACAAGCCAGAGATGCAGTACGTGCAATGCTATTTGAGACAAATCCTGTTGTGTTCCATCAAGATCCTCGAGGCACAATAATTAATCATGTTGCCAGAGAACTTGTACACACTGAGCAGCCAGTAGCTTCCAAAGTTATTCACTGCACTCATTGTGGACTTAGCTTTCAAGTTAGTCTAGCCTCAACAAGTGCAAGTATGAATACAAGATCAGCAATGAACAAAGCCCAAAGAGAATCTCGTGCACAGTGCCCACAGTGCCAACAAAATTGTTCTATGACATGATATTATCATGTTGCACCCAAGCTATTGGTCTGTGAACTTGCAGGCCAGAATTTTGAACCAAGCAAAGTTGTTGATATACTGTGCCAAAACAGTGTGAATGTCAGAATGTCTATTCGTGGAATTGTCTACCATGTCCATGAAAATCACTTTGTGTCAAGAATCATCACAAATGAAAGTGAAATCTGGTATAATGATAGAATGATCAACCATGGTCAATCCAGCTTGGAAGGTAAACTCAGTGAGTTTACTCCAAGACAACTTGTATCAGTGCCAGGTGGAACTGCTGTATTTGCAGTGTACACACGACTGGGTTAGCTTATGGGTTTAGTAGGTAGCTTCTATGATTTCTCTGTGGACTTGCTCTTGAAACTTTCGAACCTGCTCTACAGTGGCAACTTTTCCCTGCATCTAGGTTTTTTTCCCAAGTGGTTCTACCAGTCAGGTTTTAATGTCTCCCTGTGCAGCCCTTCAACCCATTTATTAGTTTATAATCTCATGTAGTATAGAATATCTAATTTAGTTGTAAATAATATCTCTTTCATCTGGGCCCATGGGGTGCAAGAGGAAAGGTGTGCTCCTGATGATGTTTGTTGGCTTGCTGAATTGGGGTACAAAAATCGATAGAATAGTTCTTTCACTATAGAAACCTGATAATGTAAGATTCATGTCATTCTGTTGAGACTGAAAAAAGAATGGGGGACTCATATCTGCCACCAGAATGGTTGGCCTCTATCCCACTGGTAAGATCATGTGGGAATCCGAGATCTATGGGAGTCACTGCTTCAATCCACTTCATGTGCTCAGGGGTGAGAGATATCTCGAGAGCTTCGAGATTATCATGCAGTTGTTCAACTTTTGCACCCTCCAAAAATGGGAAAGACATATGGAGTGCATCACGTATGCGATGGCCTGTAGTTGCTGAGAGGGTTTCAGGTCTGAATCGATACAAGACTCACGATGGCATTGATATGCTTTGCACTGATTTCTATAGCGATTTCCTTGAGGACTTTGCAAACTTGCTTTTCTTTGTCAGTGCGCTCCCAGTCTGGTCCTGCAAAGGTACGGCCATTCTTGCCAGACTCCTTGCAACGTTTCTCCTTGGCATCTGTTCAGATCTTTCCTTCAGCTAAGAAGAACCATGGGGCAAGAGCTAGGCCTAAAGACCATGAGATGAATATCGAGCACTTGTGGTAGGAGACCCGCCTTCAGCGCAAGCCATAGGGATAATCTCGTGTTCAAATTCACGTTGCATCACATTCCATCTTCCTTGGTAGATGCAAAATGGAGTCTTTCCGTGATCCCGAGCGTATTGATTAGCTTTTGCGACAGGACCTTTCCTTGAGTGACCAGGGTGTGTAGACCATTCATAATCTCCTCTGAAGCTGATTAGCTGATTCAATAGGAGCTTGTGGGACACGTACCAACACTCGAGGTATGGTCGTACCAGTGCATATAGAGGATATCTATGTAGTTGGTTCGCAGTTTCTTGAGACTCGCGTTCACAGACATGTGCATTGATTTCATATTGTTTCCGGAAAAAATTGATTTGATGGTGACGTTGGAATTGCCGGCTTTGTACCTGGTGCTGTACTGCACATGCATATTCAACTAATATCGAGGGAGCGTACCTTGGTTGAGATGACCAGCTGATCTCTGATCCCATGCTTCTCAGCCCATTTGCTGATGATTTCCTCCGAGCTTCCATCTTGACTACAGAGTATAAGTACAGTGGGAGTGGTGAGTGATCTTGAGACTCTTACTAGTTGTTTGAGGTATCGATAAAGTTCTTCTAGAAGTCACACAATCATCAGGACTCAGCATCAAGAGCAGGATAAGACCTACCCTGTGTTAAACGATAATGAGGTTGGGCGAGGTTCTGTAGAACAAATCAATAAGACTACACGCATTATTGATATAAGGTAAAATGGAATATAAAAAAAGGGGATCACCTCAGTCGTAACAGGAAAGACTGAGGTGGTGAAATGTTGATCGTAGGTTTAAGTAGTAGAGCATGAGATAAGATAAAATAAAGTAGAAAATAAATAAATAACCAAGTCGACGATGAAGTCAATTGTCCAACACCCCGGCAGTAAAGAAGGCATCCAAGAACTCGAAGGATGTTTCTTTGTTCCTCGAGCTCATACCCTGTTCAGCCCACCAGTGTTTTTAGAGGCCGTCCTCCAGCGGCAAATACAAATCCCCATTCATTAAGTTCATTCGAGCAAACCAAATATTATTAAATAAGTAGACTATCTCAGCATTTGTGCAGCTCCAGTTGACAGTAACCATAGCCCAATCAAGCAGAGAAAAGCATTGCAGGAAGGCCCACAACTAGAATACAAGCAGGCAGCGGTCTCCAACAGAAAATTGGCCACAACCGACATGGAATCATCAGGAAATCCATGGGTGCCAAGCAAAGTCACAAGGAGATAGTAGGAAAATTGGAGATGTATGCTTACCTTTGATGAATGAATACAGAGCTTTGAAAGCTCAAAGATTCAGAGTTAGCCAGGCACAACAGATTGATGGCTGAAAACACAGGAAAATGGTGGGGAAGACCGTCGGAGCTGCAAGATGCCGAATACGGGGGGGTCAAGGTAGCAGCAAGGTAAATGATGTAGAGAAAATTGAGGAGAAATAGCACAAAGCTGTGGAAAGACGTTGTTGAAAGCATTGTGGTTGTTGAGGGCAAGAAGCGCTGGCGCAGCTGCCAAGTTTCAACCTGCAAATGCCCCTTGTGCAACCCTCTCCCCCTGGCATCACATTGTTACATTACACCTTCACGTGCCTTGTTGAATGCGAATGTTCAAGTCCCCCATGAACCATTAAATTAAAATGAAGCAGGCAATGCGGATCCTCTATTTTTCCAATTATTGACATCTCTGGGTCAAAATAGGTAGATAAGAAGAAATCTCTATTCCTATCATAAAGACAATCCAATCCCACCAAGTACAGTATTACCACAAATATCTAGTATTATGTTATTACCTTCAGAAGTTGAAGTTTCTTGCTCATACATGCTGCACCAAGCTGAATAGATCAGAATAATGTTTTCAGAACTGCTAACATTTGGTTGTCATTGAACTGGGATTTCGTGATTGGTGGCCAAGATATTCAGTGGCGCTGAAATGTTCCGATTGGAGGTTCAACAGCACAGGTGTTAGGTGGGTTCCGAATTATTCACAGTAATTGATAGAAAATTATGAAGATGAGGGAAAGGTACAACAATAAACACATCAGACAAACAATGGACTCAAGCATTTCCATTTGGGGATACGTCACATGAACTTGGCTGTGACTGGGGGAAGGGGTTGCAGTCAAGTTGCAGTGCGAAAGCTCAACCTGCATGTGGTTGATTCCCATCATGTGACATCAAATCTCGAGTGGTCCCCATTGGGAGGCCAGCAGAGCTCGGACTCAACATTATGACTGAATTTGAGGGTAAATTATGCCAGGAGATTAGTTGTGAGGCATATTACAGGAGGGATATGAAGTTGGAGAAAAACATTAGTCAGGGAGAGTGGGGTTCGAACCTGTGAGCAGCCCTTAGTGGAACGGATCTGCACAAGCAATGGGTGGCTGAAGTTCAGCGTCGAACTTGCCCTATTGGGTTCCCCGTATCGGGTGTCCACAATCCTGCTCACACACAACGAATGAACCCTAAAGGGGAGTCATAATTTATCGCCGATGGTCATTGCCCTAAGCTAGACTGGCGAAAAAGGCGAGAGCACACAATATCGCCTTAGTTACGAGGCTCACTCGTGGGCTTGTTTGTTGGGAATGGTCGAAACCATCATCGAGGAGCCCAATGCGGATACATCACCTGATTGATTTCCCATCTACTACCAGCTAAATCCGGGACTATCATTTCTGCACATTCCACCTGTTGAGAGGCATTCACAACTTGAGAGTTGCCTTGCTAAACCAATGCAAGGCCTCAAGTTCAAAATGGCAATGGTATATCTATCTTTGATGACATTGACAAGACTCGAGAGATGGAGAAAAATCCAGTCTCTGCTGTAAGTACTTCCCTGCGCTAGTCTTTGCAGTCTGAGCTCTATATCATGAATGTTTATTACTTGATGTTACTCATGATTTTCCAGGCTATCATAGCCATTGAATTTCAAATGTGTTCAAGTGGTGAGGAATGTGATAACACCCATGGGGACTCGTATTTGCCACCGCAAGGGTAGCCTCTCACACACTGGTCGGCTTTCTGGAGGAGATGGAATAGACCAAATAGACATTATAGTTGAATGAGGCGGATGTGGCTGGATGAACAACTTGAGTTGAATCAAGAGTGGTTTTTATACCTCATCCTACGTATTGAATACAGAGCCGGAGATGCGCCCGAGTCACCTAAAATTGGTCAAAATTGTTCCAGCTAAGCCGGAGTTGCAAGCAAATCTTTGGCCTTGATCATGATTCCTTCATGGACTAATTCGCAGGCATTTTCAGACAAGGCGCGTATTGATAACAATGAGTTGACTCGATTACGCCTACGGATGTTTACCGACAATATCAAGTGCTGCTTGAGGCCAGGTTGAGCAATCCGCATTTCTCAGACTCTCCTCGAGAGGCTGAAACTAGTCATCGGCATCAGAATCTCAGCCATGAGTCCGTTGGAGCGCGAAAAATGTCTCTCACGTTGTCTGGCCAGGTACAGGGTCGGAACGCGTGCCCCAGAGTGACATTGCCTGCCAAATAGCCAATTTCCCCAGCAATTCAAGCAGTTATCTTGGCGGAGGTTGAACTGGAATTTGGTGCCAAGCCCAAGTTCATCTCTTGTGTACTCTACTCTATTCAATGGATTGGCGTAACTGGTGAGATTTGTCTTTAGCATAACAATAGAGTCGTTGACCGCCGCAGTCCTCGGTAATGACGGCAATTTCCTCATCCTTCTGGTTCAAGGTGTCCGTCATGATTGATCATTTAAAACGCTCAGTAGTTGAAGACATAAAATTGTGAGAGTCTGAGACATGGTAACTGTATTACCAAGATTAAATTTTAACATCATAACCTTCCAAGTGTATTATCATTTATCAAGTTCATCTCCGCGTGAGGTCACTGACATGTGATTTGTGACCACAGACACATCTCGAAGTGATATGATCAATGGTTTAAAAAATATCTTGTATGACATTTCGGGACCTACATCCTAATCAGGACTCAGGAGTGATCATGGGAAGCAAGATCCCGTTTTTTGAATTGAGAACTATCAAATCTAGTCATGGGACGACATGCATCTTTATCAAGTATTTTGGATTGGCAAAATAGTTGATAGTGTAAATGGATGAAATATAAAGTACAACCGAGATCATTTCCAATTCATAGACTTATTTGGGAGACAACGGCAGTTTTGGACCCCCTGGCCCTCCTTCCTTTACAAAATCATTTCTCTGGACTCCCATCTCATCATTCAACTCAGGCCGCATTTCTATATCAATGTGAGCTACATTCTGCAGGGCCATACTCCCCCAAAATTTCTAGAAAAGATAAGACAGCTATCAACTCAAGCATGACAAACTCTGGAAAATGCACATACTAATCCACTCGGAGAGTAACTATCATTGGAAGATGCTGGCAACAATGCATTTCCTCGATTTGTCCATGAATCACGTGCATTGAGCCTGTAGAATGATCAGTGGAAATGACCGTCAGATGGGAAAATAAATATACGAGCTGAGTATTGTGCTGATATAGAGGTTTGGGAGCGGCAAACCCAAAACAAAGCAGCTGTTGAGCAACATGTCTATACACAGGAGCTGTTATATACTCCCAAACTCACATTGTTATGCCCTATCACAATGTCAATCAACTAGAACCAAAAGGCAGAGGAGAGAAGACCTTCACAATCATAAACACCAACATCAGTACATAAGAAAGAGCAAATATGGCTGTCAATGCACCAGTTTGAGCGGTCACTAGTTCACTGTCAAGATTTGTGTGCATCAAAGGAGCAAGAGATCGTACAGCGGATGATGTGGTTCACATATGTGTCCAGGGCGGTATTATAACCACTCTTTCTGACATGCTTTTTGGCGTGATATGATGTCAAATATTAACAAGCTCATTGATTAAGTACCTACCAGTGAATAAACCAAAACCACAGCAATTATGAGATCGGCAATAGCGGATGATACCAGCCATATCATGGGAGCAGCGCGGAAATGAGCAATTTGTGAGAAACCAGGCTTCAATGCACCCTCAATGGTTGCCCAGATTGATGCACCTGCACGATGAGGGCCTGCAGCTTCAATATCACTGGCACATACCAAATGAGAGTATGGCCACAGCCACGATAATGCCGGTCCACAGCCTAGTTTCTGTTACAACCATGATTCGCCAGGCCATCAATAGTTGAACAGTTGTCGATATAATCCCCTATTGCAACGGTCAAACACAATTTTACACTATCAGGCATGAGCTTACTGTCATGACTGAGTCTTTCAAGGTTGTGTTAACCTGAAAATAGAAAATGACTGAGCTAATACACAAACCTGATCGTAGATCTAAGTCAAGTCAGCGAGAAATCAACTAGAATCATACCCAACTTACAAAACGGTATTTGAGGATGTAGCTGGCCTAGATCAGTATCTGTAAACAATGGGTGCCGGTTACGGATGGGATGGGCCTACCAAATTGCTGGACAAGACATTGATATATAGCAACCATGTTGAATGAGGTCTTGAGGGTGATGCATAGAAATAGACATAGAACCTTTCCAAACATTAATGTAGACCAACAGATTTGTTCAGACACAAACCAGCCCCCGGGTCCAAATAGAATCTCTGTACAACGACTGATCAGAATGATTGGTACTGCTAACTGGAAGAAACATACCTTTTTGATGATTTCTCATGGTAGGTAAACATCTGAAGGACTTCTCAATGGTCTTTTTGAGCCTCCAGATAACAGGAATTCTACCTGAACAATATTCACCTGAGAAAAACCAATGTTAATCTAACAGCAGACTCGGAATCAAATGTGTGACAGACCCCGTATAGTAATGTGCTCAAACATACTCCGACCAGCATGGGTCCATAACTGCAGATTCTGAGTTAGTAAGTAGTATTTGATACCTCACTGATTCACTGACATCCTTTCAGCAAGGTGATTTGTGGATGAAACATCTCGTGGAGCAGGTAGCATGGGAGGTTGACAACCAGAGATGAACAGCTGGGATATATATAATAAATATTCACCACGTTTCAGGCTGAAATATTCGCAGGGTGGAGCAGATTGGGGGTGAATCTAAATATATTTAGAGAGGTAGCCATTCCGGGGCTGGCCACATCATCTATCCCTGGACTAAACATAAAATTGCTAAATCAGGCCTAGGATCTATTCCAACCCTTGAAGCACATGATCTTTTCCCACTGCTTCCCAGTCTGCTCCCACGTCTGATTAGACTTCGTGGAGAAACCCCTGCGAAGATATTGCAGTGAAACATGGTGATTAAAGAACCATCCCGCTCGAATCGGGATATTCGACACCTATCATGATCCATTCCCCCGTTAGAGCGCCACTAGACCAAACTTGGTCTTGACAGTGTATCAACATTGAATGAGTCCTCCGCCGCTCTGGGAGTTTCATAACTTGTCAACCGTTGTATGTAATGATATATATTTATGACACAACCGATTAGCCAACCCAAAAGCCCAAATCCTGACCAGTAGACCAAACTTGGTCTTGACGCCGCTCAGGGAGTTTCATAATTTGTCAACCGTTGTCATAATATATGTTTACAACACAACCAATTAGTTAACCTAAAAGACCAAATCATGACTGGTGGATTAAAGGCCATCCCTTGGCGGCAGCCCCCTGCTTGTTTTGTTGAATTTGTCCCATGTCACGACAACTGGAATCCACTGTGGCACCAAAACACCAACTTGACTAAGCAGCAAAGGCATTCGAAGGCCAACTAACAGTCAGAGTAAAATCTCAAATGACCATGAGGAGAGTCAATACTCAATAAAAAGACAAAATAGAGACCCACCCAATTTGATCAACCGGCAATTCCGCTGGCAAAGTTCTTCCACATATGATTTAGAGAACACAGTCTTAACCAACAGAGGATGGACTTCAATCGTCAATCTGAGGATATGAGGGTCTAGAGAATCGGAATTCGGCAGAGAAGGACCCACTGCATTTCTGTGGTGAGTCAAGGGTACCCTGAACCTGAGCGTTTGCATCCAAATAGACATGTGCAGGGCCAGACGTCCCGATAGCTCTTCCAGCTGCAGTGTTCTTTAGGCATCCAAACAACATGTTGACATCATTTGCATCTGAACTTGGGGCTCGGTGGGCTTGGCAATTGAAGGATATCCGACTGGGAGTTCATGTCCAAAGCTAGTTCCCGCATTTCACACACAACCGGAGGCCTCCGAGGCTCAGGATCGGGTAACCTTGGGGGCCTAGCAGCAGGAGAGTGATGTTGCAGTGCTGTGGCCTGCATCGGCATATAATCCTGGCCTGGTCCATAGTACTGCGGTACGTTGACACGCAGCGTCGTGAACTGAACGAACCGTGACTGGAGTTGACCATCCGCAGACAGGAAATCCGGAGACTGGAATTTGGGAGATTCAGGATAACCATACGACGGAACGGCGACTGGAACCGAGCCGAAGGTGACCGGAACCGCGGTGCCTGGAAATGATCAGGCGAGGACCGGCCATGCCCAGGTGGTGAAGGAGATTTATGGGGCATATGTTGGGGCACGTGAATTGGAGGTGCGTTGTAAACATAATCTGGGTCCAAGATTGGGACTCATAGATATTCGTTGTCACGGTTGGGATCAGAGTCAGGAGTTGATGCATGATCCTTTTCGAGCGTGGTTGTTGTGAGTGATTGTAAAGACAGACTTTCAAGCGGAATGGTAGCTAGATTCTCCACATGCAGCAGCAAGGGGATGGGAAACCGAGCTAAGTAGACCAAGTACGCGCATACAAATACTGGACAAATATTCTTAAATATTCACATTTAGCACCGCCTGAATGTTCCGAGTTACGAGTCCCATTTATGGGGCTCGTTTGTTGGGTGTGAGCGATTTTCGTGATCTCATCATCAAAGAACCTAGTGCGGATGGATCACGTGCTCGGCACAGCTTCCTGTGTCACGTGGCATCTTGTAATCAGGATGAAGTAATATGCTTGTGGTCATCATGTTATTTTATGGCGGCTCAGTGCTCATCACTTATGTCTGTGGGTCGGTAAGTGGACTTGACGGCTTACTAGCATCATGCACAGTTAGCAAGTGCAAATGGTAGATCTCCTTCCTTCCCAACTTTTGACTATGTGTCAAGATTTAGTAGCTACTTGCTTGTCTCAGAGTCTCAAGATGATACTCAGGTGCAGCACGCTCATATCCAACAAATGAGCCCCATAAATGGGGACTCATAACGAGGAGGGCAAGGGTCAATGACGAGAAGTGAAGAAGTAAAGTGAAGACTCCAACGACATACCAAATAAATATAATGATATATCCTTTCGCCTCTTAACATATACCTAGGCTTCGCGCGCGGAGTATGTCTTCGACTGCGAGCACGTGGAGTATGTCTTTGACGGCTTCGCGCGTGGAATACGTCTTCGCAGGCGAGGGGGTGGTCGTGGCGTGGGTTAGCGCAGGCGAAGAGGTGGCGGCTGCAGAGAAGAGAAGAGGAAGAAGGGTCAGAGATAATCGTAGCCAATGAGGACAACATTACGAGCCCACATCATCAAAGTGCAAGGGGAAGGGTCAGGTGACTATTCTGCCCGTCATCGGCTAATGCCGGAACCGTCTCGAGTCTGGCCACCTTCATTGGGTCTTCTTGTGCATCGCAGCTTATTCTGTCTTCAATCTTTTCTGTGTCAGTGGCCTGATTGTCCAACTTTCCTGCTAAAATCGGCCTACCGGAGAACTTGTCATCTGGTCAATTTTCTTTTTGAAAGTGCGAAGGATCATGATGGGGGTACAAACACATTTGTATCTTACAAACTGGAGCTCGTATTTGCCACTTGATGGCCTCTACCCCACTGGCTATCTAGTTGAATGTATCATTATCTTCATTCTAGTACTGCAGAAAGCCATGGCTTAGGCTCAGGCTGTAGCCGCCAAAGCTTCACACACTATAGTATTACGGGTGAATGGATTAGGCTTTGACAGGAGTAATAACTGGCCGAGCCGGCAGAACGTCAAAAGTACCCTGGATGGCCATAAAATATCCATCACCCTCTCCGTTTCCTATAAGATCGTGTGGGAATCCGAGATCTATGGGAGTCACTGCTTCAATCCGCTTCATGTGCTCGAGGGTGAGAGATATCTCGGGAGCTTCGAGATTATCATACAGTTGTTCAACTTTGCACCCTCCAAGAATGGGAAAGACGTATGGAGTGCGATGCATCACGTATGCGATGGCCTGTGGTTGCTGAGAGGGTTTCAGGTCTAAATTGATACAAGACTCATGACGGCATTGATATGCTTTGCACCGATTTCTTTGCAAACTTGCTTTTCTTTGTCAGTACGCTCCCAGTTCGGTCCCGCAAAGGTACGGCCATTCTCGCCAGACTCCTTGCGACGTTTCTCCTCGGCATCTGTTCGAATCTTTCCTCCAGCTAAGACGGACCATGGGGCAAGAGCTAGGCCTAAAGACCATGAGATGAACATCGAGCACTCGTGATAGGAGACCCGCCTTCGGCGCGAGCCATAGGGATAATCTCGCGTTCAAATTCACGTTGCATCACATTCCATCTTCCTTGGTAGATGCAAAATGGAGTCTTTCCGTGATCCCGAGCGTATTGATTAGCTTTTGCGACGATCCAAGCTGGACAATCAGAGACGCCCAAGTAAAGGACCTTCCCTTGAGTGACCAGGGTGTGTAGACCATTCATAATCTCCTCTGAAGCCGATCAGCTGATTCAATAGGAGCTCGTGGGCGACGTACCAACACTCGAGGTATGGTCGTACCAGTGCATATAGAGGATATCAATGTAGCTGGTTCGCAGTTTCTTGAGACTCGCGTTCACAGACATGTGCATTGATTTCATATTGTTTCCGGAGAAAATTGATTTGATGGTGACGTTGGAATCGCCGGCTTTGTACCCGGTGCTGTACTGCACGTGCATATTCAAGGGGCTACCGGGCCGGAAATCCCGGACACCGGGTCGGGGGGAGGGGGGTCCACCGCCGGAGGCGAAGAAAATTTTTGCAGGTCATGGTATCAGGTCCGGATGGCTGCTAGTTAATCAGAGAAATCCTCCAGGAATTCCCATGTCTTTAGATGTGTCAGGTACTAGGTACACCTAAGCACCCAATACCTGACAGTTATTAGTGACTGGAAGAGCGCCACAGATTTGGTTTCACATACCTCAATGGTTCTGTGTGCCTAACAGGCATAGAATATATTGAAATACCTAATAAATGACTGATAGTGCAGTCCTGGATGGAGCTCTCTCTATGGCAGACCCAGAAGGCCCAGCAGCTCAGGTAGTTGCCATATAAGGTAATTCCCACGGAGGGGGGGCAGGGGGGTCGGGCTGAAAAGGGCTGAAAAAAATTAATGTACGTCGTGTATTTTTTTTTTGATCTGGTTGCCCCTTGTGCATATTCAACTGATATTGAGGGCAGATAGTTGGAGGCAGCGTACCTTGGTCGAGATGACCAGCTGATCTCTGATCCCACGCTTCTCGGCCCATTCGCCGATGATTTCCTCTGAGCTTCCATCTTGACTACAGAGTATAAGGGGCATTGGTATTTGGGAGATTTGATGGGAGATGTGGGAGATTTGGGAGATGATATGGGAGCATCGTGGGAGCATCGTGGGAGATGATGGGAGATGAATGGGAGCATAGTGGAGATATTTGTGAGAGCACTGGTAGATCACATATTGAACCTAATTGAGTCTTTCAGTCTGCTCAAATTGTAATTCAGAGGGATAATTGCACTGAAATCAACGTTCACCCAGTGAAGTCACAGTGTCACATTTTTGTGACACGGCGATTGCGTGGTCTTGCCTTCAAACTGAGAAAAGTCAATTCAGCAGAAGAAATCCTTCATGATCCAGATTCTATCCCTTACACCGATGAGATCTCACTTGCCTTGATGCCCTTTGCGGGTCCCCTGAAACAGCTTATCTATGATGATAGCAAGGTTTTTGATCAGGACTGTCCTGCAAAGGCATGGTCCGACAAATGACGAAAGAAGTGCCCCAAAGCTCTCAGTGGTACACCCTTTTCACCGGTCACTTGACCGTGAACAATCAGGCCGCCGTCAACAATTGGTTTGTCCATCACATCCCAGAAGCCCGTCCTTTGCGACATTTATGGAACTTCGGTACCGTCCCGGGTGCTCACGCTCTAACCGAAACCAGCAGACTTGGAGGTGCCGAACAGTGTCACTGTCACCACTGACAGAAGCCAAAACCAAAACCGAGACCAGTACCATCCAGAAAACCGAGACGCACGTAGACATATCCCAATAAGGAGAAGTCCCATCACTTGAAGCATCGGGATAATAGGGAGATTTGGGAGATGCGTGGGAGATTTTGGGAGATTTTGGGAGATGTTGGGAGATGTGTGGGAGATGATTGGGAGATTAAGTTAGCAAGTCTCAATTGAGTTTACGAGCATATACTGTGGACCAGAATGGGCCATTTCAAGTGGAATTGATACTACTTAACCTCTGTTTTGCCTGCAGACCCAATATAAGGACTAGTAACTTGAATTTGAGACCGGCTTACTCATGGAAGGCACATGAAAATAGTCTGAACTGGACTTGGGTGAGTGAAAGACATTGACAAAGACTACTTGATTGTATAAGACAACTGGAGAAGTCACTCAATGCAATGAACGAGGCCAATGAAATCAGTCAAACTGATGACATAATATCACGGAAGCCATGGGAGATTTTGGGAGATTTCCCACGGCTCCCAAAAAATCTCCCATTTCTCATGGCCCAGTATAAGTATGGGAATGGTGAGCGATCTCGAGACTCTTACTAGTTGTTTAAGGTATCGATAAAGTTCCCCTAGAAGTCACACAATCATCAGGACTCGGCATCAAGAGCAGGATAAGACCTACCCCAGCGGTAAAGAAGGCATCCAAGAACTCGAAGGATGTTTCTTTGTTCATCGATCTCATACCCTGTTCAGCCCATTTATCGCCAGCGGTCATTGCCCCAAGCTGGACTGGCGAAACACGAATACCAGCCAAAGGCGAGAGCACACGATATCGCCTCAGTCGGCTTTCTGGAGGAGATGGAATAGACCAAATAGACATTATAGTTGAATGAGGCGGATGTGGCTGGATGAACAACTTGAGGTGAATCAAGAGTGGTTTTTATACCTCATCCTACGTATTGAATACGGAGCCGGAGATGCGCCCGAGCCGCCTAAAATTGGTCAAAATTGTTCCAGCTAAGCCGGAGTTGCAAGCAAATCTTTGGCCTTGATTCCTTCATGGACTAATTCACAGGCATTTTCAGACAAGACGCATATTGATAACGATGAGTCGACTCGATTACGACTACGGATGTTTACCGACAATATCAAGTGCTGCTTGAGGCCAGGCTGAGCAACCAGCATTTCTCAGACTCTCCTCGAGTGGCCGAAACTAGTCATCGGCGCCAGAATCTCAGCCACGAGTCCGTTGGAGCGCGAAAAATGTCTCTCACGTTGTCTGGCCAGGTACAGGGTTGGAATGTCTGCCTCAGAATGACATTGCCTGCCAAATAGCCAATTTCCCCAGCAATTCAAGCAGTTATCTTGGCGGAGGTTCCACTGGAATTTGGTGCGAAGCACAAGTTCATCTCTTGTGTACTCTATTCAATGGATTGGCGTAACTGGTGAGATTTGTCTTTAGCGTAACAATAGAGTCGTTGACCGCTGCGGTCCTCGGTAATGACGGCAATTTTCCTCATTTTTCTGGTTCAAGGTGTCCGTCATGATTGATCATTTAAAACGCTGAGTAGTTGAAGACATGGTAACTGTATTACCAAGGTTAAATTTTAACATCATAACCTTCCAAGGGTATTATCAAGTTCATCTCCGCGTGAGGTCACTGACATGTGATTTGTGACCACAGACACATCTCGAAGTGATATGATCAATGGTCTAAAAAATATCTTGTGTGACATTTCGGGACGTACATCCTAATCAGGGAGGATCATGGGAAGCAAGATCCCGTTCTTTGAATTGAGAACTATCAAATCTAGTCATGGGATGACATGCATCTTTATCAAGTATTTTGGATTGGCAAAATAGTTGATAGTGTAAATGGATGAAATATAAAGTACAACCGAGATCATTTCCAATTCATAGACTTATTTGGGACACAACGGCAATTTTGGACCCCTGGCCCTCCTTCCTTTACAAAATCATTTCTCTGGACTCCCATCTCGCCATTCAACTCAGGCTGCATTTCTATATCAATGGAAGCTGGATTCTGCAGGGCCATACTCCCCCAAAATTTCTAGAAAAGATAAGACAGCTATCAACTCAAGCATGACAAACTCGGGAAAATGCACATACTAATCCACTCTGAGAGTAACTATCATTGGAAGATGCTGGCAACAGTGCATTTCCTCGATTTGTCCATGAATCACGTGCGTTGAGCCTGTAGAATGATCAGCGAAAATGACCGTCAGGTGGGAAAATAAATATACGAGCTGAGTATTGTGCTGATATAGAGGTTTGGGAGCGCCAAACTCCAAGCAAAGCAGCTGTTGAGCGATAAGCCTATACACGCGAGCTGTTGTATACTCCCAGGCTCACATTGGTGTCTCCTATCTCAATGTCAATTAAGTAGAACCAGAAGGCAGAGGAGAGAAGACCTTCACAATCATAGACACCAGTACAGCAGAAAGAGCAAATATGGCTGTCAATGCACCAGTTTGAGCGGTCACTAGTCCACCATCAAGAGTTGCCTGCATCAAAGGGGACAGAGATCATACAGCGGATGATGTGGTTCACATATGTGTCCAGGGAGGTATTATAACCACTCTTTCTGACATGCTTTTTTGGGACAGTAGAATGTCAAATATCAATAAAGTCATTGATTAAGCACCCACCAGTGAATAAACTAAAACCCCAGTGATTATGAGATCAACGGTAGCAGACGATACCAGCGCTGTGATGGGAGCAGTGCGGACCTCATGCAATTGTGAGAAACCAGGCTTCAATGATAGCTCAATGGTTGTGGAGATTGATGCACCTGCACGATGAGGGCCTGCAGCTTCAATATCACTGGCACATACCAAATGAGAGTATGGCCACAGCCACGATAATGCAGGTCCACAGCCTAGTTTCTGTTACAAGCATGATTCGCCAGGCCATCAATAGTTGAACTGGCGTTGATATAATTCCCTATTGCAACAGTCAAAAACAATTTTACATTATCAGGCATGGACTTACTGTTATGACTGGGTCTTCCAAGGTTGTGTTAACCCTGAAGATAGAGAAGGACTAGGCTAATACACAAACCTGATCGTAAATCTAGCTCAAGTCAGTGACAAATCAACCAAAATCATATCCAGCTTACAAAATGGTATTTCAGGGTGTAGCTGGCCTAGATCAATATATGTAAACAATGGATGTCGGTGACGGACAGGGTGGGCCTACCAAATTGCTGGACAAGAGGTTGATATATAGCAAGCATGTTGAATGCGGTCTTGAGGGTGATGCATAGAAATAGACATAGAACCTTTCAGAACATTAATATAGACCAACACATCCGTTCAGACACAAACCAGCCCCCGGGTCCAAATAGAATCTCTGTACAACGACTGATCAGAATGATTGGTACTGCTAACTGGAAGAAACATACCTTTTTGATGATTTCTCATGGTAGGTAAACATCTGAAGGACTTCTCAATGGTCTTTTTGAGCCTCCAGATAACAGGAATTCTACCTGAACAATATTCACCTGAGAAAGACCAATGTTAATCTAACAGCGGACTCAGAATCAAATGTGTGACAGACCCCGTATAGTAATGTGCTTAAAAATACTCCGACCAGCAAGGGTCCATAACTGCAGATCCTGAGTTAGTAAGTAGTATTTGATACTTCACTGATTCACTGACATCCCTTCAGCAAGGTGATTCGTGGGTGAAACATCTCGTGGAGCAGATAGCATGGGAGGTTGAGAACCAGAGATGAACAGCTGGGATATATATAATAAATATTAAAGAACCATCCCGCTCGGATCGGAATATTCGACACCTATAATGATCCATTCCCCCGTTAGAGCACCACTAGACCAAACTTGGTCTTGACAGTGTATCAACATTGAATGAGTCCTCCGCCGCTCTGGGAGTTTCATAACTTGTCAACCGTTGTATGTAATGATTATATATTTATGACACAACCGATTAGCCAACCCAAAAGCCCAAATCCTGACCAGTAGACCAAACTTGGTCTTGACGCCGCTCAGGGAGTTTCATAATTTGTCAACCGTTGTCATAATATATGTTTACAACACAACCAATTAGTTAACCTAAAAGACCAAATCATGACTGGTGGATTAAAGGCCATCCCTTGGCGGCAGCCCTGAGTCCCTGCTTGTTTTGTTGAATTTGTCCCATGTCACGACAACTGGAATCCACTGTGGCACCAAAACCGCAACTCGACTAAGCAGCAAAGGCATTCGAAGGCCAACTAACAGTCAGAGTAAAATCTCAAATGACCATGAGGAGAGAGTCAATACTCAATAGAGAGACAGCAGACAAAATAGAGACCCACCCAATTTGATCAACCGGCAATTCCGCTGTCAAAGTTCTTCACATATGATTTAGAGAACACAGTCTTGACCAACAGAGGATGGACTTCAATCGTCAATCTGAGGATAAGTATGAGGGTTTAGAGAATCGGTATTCGGCAGAGAAGGACCCACTGCATTTCCGTGGTGAGTCAAGGGTACCCTGAACCTGAGCGTTTGCATCCAAATAGACGTGTGCAGGGCCAGACGTCCCGATAGCTCTTCCAGCTGCAGTGTTCTTTAGGCATCCAAACAACATGTTGACATCGTTCGCACCTGAACTTGGGGCTCGGTGGGCTCGGCAATTGAAGGATATCCGACTGGGAGTTCATGTCCAAAGCTAGTTCCTGTGTTTCACGCACAACCGGAGGCCTCCGAGGCTCAGGATCAGGTAACCTTGAAGGACTAGCAGCAGGAGAGTGATGTTGCGGTGCTGTGGCCTGCATCGGCCTGGTCGATAGTACTGCGGTACGTCGACACACAGCGTCGTGAACTGAGCAAACCGTGACTGGAGCTGACCATCCGCAGACAGGAAATCTGGAGACTGGAATTTGGGAGATTCAGGATAACCATACGGTGGCTCACGACGGAACCCGGCGACTGGAACCGAGCCGAAGGTGACCGGAACCGCGGTGCCTGGAAATGATCAGGCGAGGACTGGCCATGCCCAGGTGGTGAAGGAGATGTATGGGGAGTATGTTGGGGCGTGCGAATTGGAGGTACGTTGTAAACATAATCTGGCTCCAAGATTGGGACTCATAGACATTCGTTGTCACAGTTGGGATCAGAGTCAGGGGTTGATGCATGATCCTTTGCGAGCGTGGTTGTTGTGAGTGATTGTAAAGACAGACTTTCAAGCGGATTGGGTAGCTAGATTCTCCACATGCAGCAGCAAGGGGATGGGAAACAGAGCTAAGTAGACCAAGTACGCACATACAAATACTGGACAAATATAACCTTGCTTTAGCTAGGTCTCCACCCTGTCAAAACCTTCCCGTTGTTCCCACGATGAACAAATATGCGTAAACCTGGGGCGATAGCGGAGTACTTCTGCCCTTTCTGCCATCAAAAAAAAACACGTGCATATCGCTGTGCAGCGTGCTATATATGTCAGCGGGCCGGATGACATAAACAATTTCTCATAATACTGATTACAAATGTCTAGAAGTTGTATTCGCCCGCCGTGTAGAAAGAAACGTTGCAAGAGTCCCAGAAAATGTTGAAAAGCGACGACGGATTCTTCACTGGTCCCTTGCCGTCCAAATCAACAAGAGACGGAGGACCTAGACTCGGGCGTAGATTTACAAAAGCCCCTTTAGGAATGAACGGAGTCTCAACCTTAATTTGAACTATACATCATTATCTGTGACACTTAGCAAGGTCCGCAATGCTGCAGGCAATACCTAGTTCTTAAATATTCACATTTAGCACCGCCTGAACGTTCCGAGTCCCGGGATCAAAGAACCTAGTGGAGATGAATCACGTGTCCCGCACAGCTTCCCAAGTGACGTAGCCATCTTGTAATCAGGATGAAGTAATATGCTTGTGGTCATCATGTTATTTTATGGGGCTTACCGATCATTACGCTGGGTTGTTATGCGCCGTTATGCGCAATTCAAACTCCGCCCGCTCCAACCTGCGTGGTTATCCCAATGGAAAGCAATGATTAAATTATTGAAATTATGGGAGATATAGAATAAAATATTGCAATCCAAACTGTCACTTCAGATTTTTGATAACGCGTTGCCAATGACAGTAGTGGGCCCATGTCGCATAACAGGCGCATAACAGGTCACCGCATTAGGCAGGTGGTCATGTGACGTGTTAAGGCCCGCCTTCTTGAAGTTCTTCTCCCTAATCTTGTCGGTGCTCAACCCTGTTCAGCTTCAACAACCTGGTTCATTTTGAGTAGAAATTGCATCACACTGACAGTAAGATGGGATTCTCAAATTTGATGCGTCTCTGGAGGCTAAAAGCTTTCCGTTCTAGACCTGTGCACCTGTAAATGGGTCGAACAAGGGGATCAAAAGATGGTCCTAGAGCAGCAGATGCTCCACCTCGGGGACGACCACGAAAGGTTCCTCAAGGTTGGTTCTCCTTTCATTGGGTTAACGACATTCTTATTAGCTCCCACAGCAGCTTCTGCCTCAGAGACAAGCGAAGATGATGATTATCTGTTCAGTGACCAGGATTATGACGAGGAGGCTTTTCAGGCAATGGATGAAATAGCGAGCAAAGCATACCAAGGTCAGTGTGCTTACTGAATCTATCGTCTGCTTTACCGAATACTGAGCGCAAATCCAGCTATGAATGTAGAGATGGAGGGCCAGAAACAGCGTGAAGCTGAGGAAAGACAACGTGCAGAGGAGGGAATGAAACAATTAGAGGCTTTGGAAAAGGAACAGCTACAGGCTCTGCAAGATTTACGACAAGCATCCCATCAAAGCCGCTATCGTATGTCCACATTTCCGTCTCCTCTGCCGAATACTGAATCTCTCTAGGACCATTCTTCACACACAAGAAAAGCTTCGAACTTGAAGATGAATCAGATGACGAATTTGTCTCTGAGAATGAGGATGATCTTCCTCCAAAGATGAAAGCTCCCGACGCAGGCATGAGTCATAAAGGTGAGTTTTGGCTTGTTTGAATTCATATTATATCCAAATTAAATCCCCATATCTGTAGCGTGGTTTAAAAAGCCGAAGTACATGTCGAACATCGTGTACAACTACTTTGCGGATGTTGTTGAACCACAGATAAAATCGAAAAATGGGGGTCGAGCCTATGTTGCACCACCATCATATACGAGCAAGCTCGTACATGCACCATCTTCCTTGTGGATCTATCCGCCTGAGCCAATTTCATCGCTTCACCGACATCATTTTGATCCAGCGCTGCTGTACCGTCCACGAGTTTTTCTATGGCTCGTACACTTCTTTGTTAAAAAGCTCATTTGTCCAAACTGCCGCCAACATGCGCTAGAGAAGAATGGTCCTCTGACGCCTCGTCGCATTACAGACATTGAGGACTCGTTCTACATTGTCGCTTGGTCATACTATTGTCGTGATGGATGTAAATCCTATTTCCATGGTTGGAGTAACAAGCTTCTCAACTCACTTCCACCTTATATTCGGCTTGCGTTTCCTGCGACATTGTCACAAAAGGCTGGTCTCTCCCGAAACGTGATGTCTCAGCTCCGAGTTGGAAATCAGCATAAAATGGGGCCAAGCGGAGTTCACTCTCTGCTTCTAGAGACTCATACATTGCGCTTCAATATTCTTCAGGCACAGTATGCAGAAGCAGTCTTCGAGCAGGTCCGTGGCTGTGATAGCAATGTTTCTTCCACTTCGGGCGTTACACAGACCAGTCTCCGTGTATTTTATGCGAATCAAGTCCCTTCTTTTGGTGACTTTGGTGACCGAGAAGGATACAATGGATTTGTTCCCACCGAGCGCTATTTGGCTTCTATGATGAACAAGGCGATAGAGAAAGACGAAGCCGATGCAAATCAGCACACTGCATGTCTCGCACCTGATCAGCTGGCAATTGATGACTCTTATAAGGTACGTGTTTCAATTCTATATTATCATCTGGTATGCTTATAACAATGCCAGGTCTCCAAGCATGTTGCAAAAGTCGATGGAATAGCGCTATTTGGTACCATGTGGACATGCATGGACTCAAGATATATCCGAGCTCAAGCATTGACTCTCACCAAGGCTCATGAAGAGCGACTTGGACCGCTCCTCGGAATTGTAGAGTCTTTACGTCTATATGGCTACGATGATCCGCAAATTGTATACTCAGATGATCCTGTCAAAGTATGTGTTACTCTCCACTATGTCTATATTAAACCGACATATTTATAGGACAAAAAGCTCATTCATGCAGCATTTCCATCCCTAGCTGAAAATCTGACACCGATCTCAGTTGCACGTGGGTTGGATGTTCTGGTGCTTCCCCAGGATCTCAAAACTATCGTTCTTCCGACACCTGAATTGGTCGAGAGCACATTGAGTAGTTGGTTTGTTCCCATCGACGATAATCCCAACTATTCTATGACAGTTCAGGTAGACGCTGAATGGAATGTTTCAAGACGAACTGGTGTCTCAATTCTTCAGCTTGCGCTTGATATACCTAGTGATCCATTGAGTTCTGTATATATTATTCCGGTGAGCATTTCTGTGGTGTCCCTGAAGCTGTTTTGATCTTCTGTCATAAGGTTCATCGATTCGATGGGAAGCTGCCAGCATCACTTTTACGCTTGATCATCCATCCTCGGGTTTTCAAGATAGGCTCAGCAGTCAAGGGTGATTTAACTCGCCTGAAAAAGCAATTCCCTGCTCTTGCAGGTCAAAGCGCATTTAGCTGCATTGATCTCAAGGAATATGCAATCTCTCGCGGACTTCTTGGCCGAAGGGAAGCAGGAGGTCTCGATGCTCTTGCTGAGAAAATCCTGGGAAAGTATCTACCAAAGGATACTGACCTTCGCCAAGTTGAGGAATGGGAGACAAACAGAATTCCACCACGTTTACTCGAGTATGCCACCCGCGACATTTACACATCTCATTGTCTATACCGAAAGATAACTTCAACGGCTCCAATTAATCGTGTCCAATCCTCGACACCAGCGGGGACTCGAGTGGCAGTCCATGTTTCGGAGAATGGCCCTATTGCAGCATATGGTACAATCGCAGCTGTACAACCATCTAACATGGGAAATATCAAAGTCAAAGTACCGACAAACAGCCGCCTCATTGTAGATGTTGGGACTATTGTGTCGCCATCTGCATGCGCCATTCTACATCTTTCCTCCAGTGGTCACACCAGGTCCCAGAAGGGCAAAGGAAAGTCCGGCGCACTGACACTGCAGCAGATCAAGTTGCAGTATCTTGCTTCATCTCCCGGTGCTTCCTCATTTCCGATTGTCAGTCCTGTTTCACTACTTTCGTTCACCAATGCAGAGGTAAGTCTTTCAGGTGAACTGGACATCAGTTACTGATACATCTCTCAGCCTTCCCCCCCAAGTACACACTCAGAGGCTGACCATCCAGCGTTACTTGAAAGTCTTGCTGGAGATAGTAGTGGGACTGACGATCCGGCCTCGGACACAGATACCGGATCATTTGATGACAGCCCTGAGTCAGAAGATCCTGAAGTCGAGCTTGAGATGATTCAAGCGCATGCACAGGCCACAAATGAAACAAGTATGACTGCACACTAGTCCTGTTTAGATATTGATGCTGAATTCTGTAGGCCTGAAGCGAAAAGCAGATGATGCGGCCCCAGTCTTTGATTCCATCGTTGAAAAGCTTCGTGAGCTGGTTGAAAGCCCTCCAGATATCAACAACGAATATACGCGAATAAAGAAGGACATCTTTCACGCATTTCACATGTTGGTCCTGCCAATCAATCATGGCCTGAGGCCAGCTTTTCTTCGCTGTCTACGTGATCACATGCTTCGATGGGATCCCGTGGCGCGGAAAGCTGTCGACGCAGTCTGCCGAAAGGAATTCAAATCTTCCTTTGATCAGATGCTTCTCCGAAGTCCTCGATTCATCACTGAACGCACTCCACGAATCGTGCCATCACCCAGTGTCCTTGTCCCAGCTCTGGAGCACATATTCAATACATTCGGAAATGGTGTCGATGCTCGCACCCAAACCCCACTATTCAACAAACAGACTTGGCAGAAGGCTCATGCAGTGCGAGATCTTGCTGAACAAGGTTTTCTGTCTGATATTCCAGGGATCACGCTGTATGAGACCACTGGTGTTGATAAATATGGCCTTATGAAGTACAAATGCCTTCGAGGAACTAACAAAGTCGAGGGTGGACCACATGCAGATATCTATAAAAAGTTCGGGGCGCTGCATGGTATGATTTTGTTGTTTTCTGTCCAGATCAGTCACTTATGATTCTTAGCTGGCCCTCGTCTAACCGTGAACTCAATCAATGATCACCGAATCTGGTATAATCTCCAGGTCAGTTTTCGCTGTTTTATGCCTTTCGTGATCATTATTGATGTAGTTTCTCAGGCAATGGCAAAGCATTTGTTCAACGTAGACTGGGAATATCATCATAATCTCGGACTCATCAATCGGACTTCATTCCTGCTCAACTACCTTTCTGACATCATTGACGGTGCTAGCTCCTATCTTGATTGGACAAATGGTGATTTGTACGAGCGTACCAATGAAACATTCGGTATTTGCTCTATTCCAGGTGAGTTTGAGCAGCTTATTTTTGTCCATCACTGACTGTCACTCTTAGAAACAATGCGTATACGACTTCAAATGGAGCCATTCACTGAAGACGCTGCTATGCGATTCAAACTCAATTCAAATGATGATTGGCTGCGCCGTCGTCAAGGACTGGCTCTTCCCATCATGCCCCCAACCACTCCATCTGCTCGTCAATTCTTCTTCGCAAACATATCAAAATATGCAATCCGTGCGAGTGAAGAAGGGAAGAGAGGAATTGATCTTCAAGCCTTTGCCAAGGACTGGAATGGATCTGCTGATGGGAAAGACCGGTTCTATGTCACCACCGAGGTGTTGGCAACATATGCAAAGTCCTGGGAGAAGTCGAGCAATGTTCGTGCCTCAGAAGAGCTCATTGCGCCACAGCTCAACACGATTCAAGAAACTCGATGTGCTTTCTCTGCCCTAAATCAACCTTTCCCGGACTATATGACCGACCATCCCATCAATTTACAGCCGAGCCATGGTGTTCTGGATCTCTTCGAGTCTAATGTTCCTCCAGAGTCATCCATCTCAATGGATATTTCACCATCCAATCTTCCGAGTAGTCAGCCAGAGCCACAACTAGGAATTGCTCACGCCTCCGCACCAGTCTTCCCACAGACCTCCATGTCCACAGGAAATTCTGCGAGTGTGGCGTCATTTACATCCTCACTGGAAACCCAGCCAACGACCGATATCACAAGCTCCATGGGGTACGAGAATGATTCCTCCAGGTCAGTTTTACCTGTTGAAATAGATCTGATACATAGCTAAAAGCTGTACAAGTTCATTGCCACAGGTGTCAGATTCAGAGGATCAGTCAGGTCAGCCGCCTCCCACAAAACGGATCCGTGTTCAAGATTCAGAGCGCAAGAGAAGAAGAAAGAGATGCCGTCGATGTAAGCAGGCAAATTGCTCGGGCAGTGGTAATCTCGAGCTTTGTGACGCACCTTGCAAGAAGCCGTGCAAAGTTTGCGGATCATTTGACGTACGTGAATGCCGCGGAGTCGATGGTGGCAGGAAATGTACCAAAATACAAGAGTGAATCTTCAGTATTTACTGGCCAGTACATTGCGTAGAGCTTCTATACACTTTCCTTTTTTGGATTCTTTTTTTTTTTACGGGCCGAAAACACCCAGTATATCTGTCGGAAAGCCTTTTATGGCGGCTCAGCGCTCATCACTTATGTCTGTGGGTCGGTAAGTGGAGTTACCGGCTTACTGGCACAAGAGGTAGGTGTTGGTCATCTCGGGGACACGGGGTTGGAGGGGAGGGAGGGTGTCCTGGGCCCTTAGCAAAATTTTTGCACCCTGATATTTTCCTCTGATATTTGAGTGTAGGTAGCAAGCATAGATTGTGCTTTTAGGATATAAAATTGCACCTACTATCATTGTGGGAAGTCTCCAGTAAGGTCTTTCCTATTTAGGGTAGTTTCTGCCACTCACCGGCAAAATCTTGCTTGTTTAGGAATAATTTGTGCCAGATTCGGATGCTTAGTCATCACGGCAGTCATCGGTATCATGTCATCCAGTTGCCCAACTTCACCTGCTCGGGTATAAAACCAGTGAATAATGTCACTTTAAGGCTCATAGGTCATCTATTATGCATTGTAGACTGTTCTCAGACAAATCTGAATGCAGAACTTCACAAAGGATCTGAAGAGGGAGAAAACACGTGAGGTTTCGTGGGAATATCCTTCCCAATATAGTAGGGCGGTGGGGGGGGGGGGTCCCAGAGGCCCTTAGCAGCGAAAATCAACGTCATGTCTGTGAGAGAAAAAATGCCTACCTCTTGTACTGGCATCATGCACAGTTAGCAAGTGCAAATGGTAGATTACGAGTCCCATTTATGGGATCGTTCGTTGGGTCGGAGCAAAATTCAGGTAGGCTGGGAACAGAGCGCCCAATGGAGATCAGCACGTGACACACAGCCTCAGCCTCTCCTTCCATCGCTCGTCAACCTTGGACCAAAACTGTCATCACGTTTGCATATGAGGATTATTTTCATTTATCGGCGCCCGACAATGAATGCTGCTTCTCCGCCGAGAGCTTAAACGACATCTCCCTTCCTAAAATGCTGGGCTTCATATATCTCTGGCCGACTTTTGGATGGAAGGCCAGGTTTTCACAATAAGACCTTTTACGGGACAATACAAGACGAACACTGGACATCGGTGAGCTATATCTCGTTTAGATGACCCGAGAATGACGAGGTCGCAGCATTTTGAGTGCCTTTATGCTCCCATTGCGGTTTCTCGGACAGCGCGGTTCTACTTGTCCGATTCGACGCCGCTGTCTCTCACGTCTTCCATTGTCTTTCCCCTCCTTGTCAGTGCCAATCATATCTATTCCACGCAATTCAACCTGCCAGGCCGCTGAACAGCTCTAGACAACCAATTCAACGAATATGGCATCGGGCTGGAGCAGAGACATCGTACGTTGGTGAAAATTTCAAGCCAACGTCATCCTCTCCCCCATGTCCAGGTCGGGCTAACGCTGACGTGACTCGAGCGTCGAGCGCTGCCACCCAAAATCTGGTGTCACAGACGTTGAATAAAAGGAGAAGGGGTCATAATTGCAGTATTTGACACAGTTGCGGTTATATGAGGTGGGTCTTTTGTTCTCTTTCCAGCTGCTCATTTTCGCTGTTGTTCGCCTCCATTCCATATCGGCCTCATTTGCTGACCTGGTCCTCAATTCCAGATACCCTCGTCGCACCATTCATTCCTGATTATCTTGTGATATACCTCTCTATTATCCCAAGAAACGTCCTCAATCCCTTCCGCCATTCCTCACGATGCGACTTATTCCAACACGAATCCCGAGATGAATTTCCAGGGGAAGGACCCTCTTACCCGTCAGCGCAAAAGCAGTTCTCTAATTCGGACGCATCAGCAGTGAGGAGTGCTGGTCCGAGAGCCACAAACAGTGCGATTCCGAGGGTGACGAGCGCTACGTGAAAGCGAGTGCTAGAGCGAGAGGATGCGACGACCACAGAGAAAAGTCAGAAGACGAAGGAGGGAGCCCACTACATCGCGTTGATTCAGTCACGCAATGAGGGTGTGCCGAGAGCGCTGGTGAGAGATATGTCTACGAATACTTGGAGTGCGTTGATAGGTGCACGGCATTCCTTGGTTTCACTTCTTCGTTTGTTGCTGGTCATCTTGTTTTGTTCGCGATTGCTCTTTGTCTTCGTCATGCTGTCTCGGGTTTACTTTCGCTTTTTGACCTCATCGTGTTTCATCTCGTTTTGTTCAGGATTTCTTCGTTTAGGTTGAGCTGTGATTCCTTTTGTGTTTCTTCGGTTCGGATTCGGAATCAGATTGCTGCTTGTCAGAGTCGTCACGCTGTATCGTGTTTTACTTTCCTTGTTTCTATCTTGTAGCTTCGCTTTGCTCGGATTCTGCTTGGATTGCTCTTGTGCTCCGTCACCTCGAATGGAATGGGTACGGTGCGCATCCCTACTTCGGGTTTACTCGCTCTGTTTCTACCTTTATCTTTTCTTTGTCCTTATCTTGTTTCCTTTTCTTCATCTTGTCTCATTGGTCCTGAAATCTCATCTAACCCCCTCCCCACAGACTCGCTGACATTGTCCCCCCGGTGGCTCCATCAGCCTCGACGACAAGCTCTTTAGCTTCTGGGTGCTCAAGGGCGATTTGTGGTAGGGGAGGACAAAGTATTCATCTGTTTCGTATGAACCAGGCCGGCATCGGTCTCTTCCTACCAGCAGAATCCGGTGGTTCTGTGGCAAGGGTATGGACAGCAGTATGGACAGCCGTAGTACGGGCAACAGGTATTAAGTAGCAGTCGTATGGAAATTGTCAGTCGTGTGGGGGCCCTCAGTATGGCAGCTATGACAAGGTTTTAGAATGATGCTGAACGGCATCTACTGGTTATGAGTCTCACTTGTGGGCTTGTTTGTTGGGAGGCAGCAAAATTCAGCGAACAGCGATCAAAGTCCCCAAAGGAGATACTCACGTGATTAGCACTGCCTCGCAGTCTTTGTTTTTCCGCCGTCTCACGTGCGTCCCAATTAGGAATTTGAGCACATGACGTTCTGAAACACAAACCAGTTCAATGACTCACCGTTATCACATCAGCGTCTAGACCTGAATATGTACCTGTCGGAAGCAGCTATCCATGTGCCCTGATGGCTCAGTCAGACAAGCGTCTGGCGCCTGTTTTTCGTCCTTTCACTCCCGCTGTTTTAGGTTTGATTCTCGAGTTGGATTTCTTTTTGCTGATAAGTCCTGTCTTTGAAAAAGCCTCGCGACGGTCCCCCTCCGTATATGGTAAAAGCGGGAACGAGTCTTTAGCATGCTGAGACTCCCCGAGCTTGCGAGGGAGGGGAGGGGAGCGAATGGCGGGTACTCTTCCCGCACCTTCGGAGAGACCTGAGTTTAAGAAAGATGATTTATTTATCTACTACAAATGAACCTCAACCATGGGCAAAAATACTATCATGCTCATTGCTGGAATAATCTTGGTTGAAAAATTCGGCTTACATAGCAGAGCTGAGCCGACAATGAACTGGTTTGAGCCCTCACATGACGCTCTTCCAAATCGGGACGCACGTGAGACGGCGGAAAGTCGCCAACTCTGCCTCGCCTAGTGATGTGTCCCATCACCGCTGATTCGCTATTGCTCTCGATGTTAGTCCAGTGATTCTATGCGCAGAACAATAAAATAACACTTCCTCGGTGTCTATCTTGGCCCTATGAGCCAGCAAAAAGCCAGCTAAACCAACAGACAGCAGCATCATCGGCGCCGTGATACCCTTCCCATGACTGTCATTGATAAAAATCGATATGGTGAGCAGCATAGAGCCAACAAATTCCAAATTAGGTAGGATTTGAGACGCACTGTTAAGTTTGCTATTCAATACTTCAATACAATATGGTTATTAATTTCCATTGCATTCCATTGCAGTAGATCTACAAACATCCGACCAAGACTGTGAAATCATTTGTGTAGCTAGGCTCATAACCAGCCTCTCTGACATGGCAAGAGGCAAACCTCTTGTCAGGGCTCCTCATAGAGGGTCGGTCACCTGACTACCATGTAGCAGCCCTACTGTAGCCACAGATCTGCCTAAAATCTCTTAGAGAAGTGAAAGATCTATTGTTGGGAATACCTGGGTTCCAAACCAGAATGCCATCTCACATAAGTACTCAAGTTGATCCATTGTCACTCATGGTCGTTCTGGACATTTCATTTCCTTCCGGTGAGTTGTTTATGGCTTAGAGCTCCAAGTTGCTTTCATTTTATCGCTTGAGAGACTATTAAAATGAATTCACATGCATCCATGGGTCTCCTGACCGGATCTGTCAGACAAGTGCGCCACAATTGACACACCATCACTGTATGATTGCTAAAGGAATGATGAGTTATTTCAACCCATCCACCGTCAACATATTGCCGAAAATGGATTATTGTGAGCTACAGGAAGGCCAAATGCGGCAATAGGAACAGGAAAGTGTCAATTGGTGCATCTGAACCCTGACACCCGAAAGCTCACCAGGTGAGAACGAGTGAGGTTTAGAGCATGCGAGCAGCAAATGTTTCAATGGATCTTCTACACCAAATAGGCGAACTTTATTTTTTGAGACTGATTTGAGCATTGGAATCAACACACCATCCATATGGACTTTAGAGCACCTTGAGGAAATTGCTAGACGCACCCAAAAAGGCACCGGTACCAAATGCTGATACAATGGGTCCAAAATCTCTTCAGTGATCATATTCTAGCCGTCCCCAAATATGGAGATGGCCAAATTTAAAATAGCTGGGCAATAAATGTGTTTATCCTGGTGGAAACTACGGTAAAGGCATTTAGATGGTATCAGACTTTATTTTCATCTCTGAGCTATGTGCCACTCTTGAAATCTTGGCAAACAGGCTTAAGAGCAATTGTGACCTCTGCTGTGAATTTAGAGTTTATGATCGGATGGCACTCAGGGGAAAGAAGACCAATGTACTCCTGGATCCATTGATCCAAATTGCACCTGAAAGAAAGAAGTGTTCAGTGTAATTCAAGACCTAGGTCCTATGCACAACTAGACCACATGCATGTCAATATGGGAGATAACATATGCAATACCTTGCAACAATTAATCATGCCTTGGGTCAACCACTTAGCTGGAGTACCGCCTTATGTAGCATAATGGGAACAGGAGGTCAGAGGGAGTGATAATGATCCAAGTCTTGCTGAATATCAGTCAGTTAACACATTGTGCATTAGATTGTTGCTAGCTCTGCTTTTTAGGATACTATGATGACATCGGTTTTCTCATCCTTGCTATGGTTTGCATGACCTTCATTGGAGGAATGAAATTGCTTTGCCAAATTCAGCTAACCTATTTCTTCAGTTATTCTCCTTGTAAGTATTCCACTCAAATTGAAAAAAAAAAATTGGGGGACTCGTATCTGCCACCAGAATGGTTGGCCTCTATCCCACTGGTCTCCTTCCTTCCCAACTTTTGATTATGTGTCAAGAGTTAGTAGCTACTTGCTTGTCTCAGAGTCTCAAGACAATACTCAGGTGCAGCACGCTCATATCCAACAAACAAGCCCCATAAATGGGGACTTGTAACGAGGGCAAGAGTCAACAACAAGAAGCGAAGAAGTAAAGTGAAGACTCCAATGACATACCAAATAAGTATAACGATATCTGACTCTTATACCTTATCCTTTCACCTCTTAACATATACCTATGCTTTGCGCGCGGAGTACGTCTTCAACTGCGAGCACGTGGAGTATGTCTTTGATGGCTTCGCGCGTTACGAGTCCCATTTATGGGAGTCGTTTGTTGGATGAGAGCGATTTTTGGGATCCCATCATCATTTCCCCTAACGGGGAAATGACACGTGATGGATTTTCCCATCTCATCTGCTGACACAGCCTCAATGGCAACCACCATTACGAGTCTCACACCAGATCAATCATCTTGTTTTGTCATCATTCATAATTGAATAAATATGTGGTGAGCTCGAGTAATCGCCGCTATAGGGTCGTCAAGTATCGGCTTCATTGGAGCTTGAGGATCTTTTGTGGAATTGGGATATTCAACCCACCTCGCCTGTCTGGTGACTCAGGTCGTCGGCATCGCGTCTTCTGACGGTCGGCAAACTCTATGTGGATAATCGATCCTCGGCGGTGCTCGGCACCTGTAAGAACAGCGATGCTGTCACCGGAAGAATGCCCTACACATCAAGTATTTCTTCCCACCAATATCCATGCTTGAATATCGCTGAACCCCGGCATAATTCATATGCGGGATGCCTTTTTCTGACTTCATCACATCTTTGTGAGTTCTATATAAATGCTCCTCAATTCTAGATGGTTCGAGTTCAAAGAACCATTTGTGAGTATTCTCTCAAACACAACATCCTCTACATTCACCATTAAATATGATATTTGAGCCTGTCAGTGGCTGATACCACCAAAGAGGCTCCTGTGTTCCCGCTCACCTTTGCCAACTTTCTTTCGGCAGTATCAGTCAATTTATAACCTGAAAAGGTCAAAAGAAAACTTTCAGAACTTTTCAGTACCCATGAATCCCATGTACGGCTGTTGGAACACCCGTACCGTGCTGTTTGACTTTGAAATCAGCCGTAGGGTACCCGTTGATTCCATAGCCGTACCCGTTATACGGGATGGTGCACATCCCTAAAAGACAGTATAACTCAAAGAACAGAGGGAAAAAAGATTGGGACTCGTACTTGCCGCTTGTCGGCCTCTATTTCACTGGTGGAATATGTCTTCGTGGGCGAGGGGGTGGCCGTGGGGTGGGTTAGCGCAGGTGAAGAGGTGGCGGAAGAAGGGTCAGAGATAGAGACAATAATCATAGCCAATGAAGACAACATTACGAGCCCACATCATCAAAGTACAAGGGGAAGGGTCAGGTGACTATTCTGCCCGTCTTCGGCTAATGCCGGAACCGTCTTGAGTCTGGCCACCTTCATTGGGTCTTCTTGTGCGTCGCAGCTTATTCTGTCTTCAATCTTTCCTGTGTCAGTGGCCTGATTGTCCAACTTTTCCTGCTAAAATCGACCTACCGGAGAACTTGTCATCTGGTCGATTTTTTTTTGAAAGTGCGAAGGATCATGATGGGGGTACAGACACATTTGTATCTTACAAACTGGAGCTCGTATTTGTCACTTGATGGCCTCTACCCCACTGGCTATCTAGTTGAATGTATCATTATCTTCATTCTAGTACTGCAGAAAGCCATGGCTTAGGCTCAGGCTGTAGCCGCCAAAGCTTCACAAACTATAGTATTACGGGTGAATGGATTAGGCTTTGACAGGAGTAATAACTGGCCAAGTCGGCAGAACGTCAAAAGTACCCTGGATGGCCATAAAATATCCATCACCCTCTCCGTTTCCTATAAGATTGTGTGGGAATCCGAGATCTATGGGAGCCGCTGCTTCAATCCGCTTCATGTGCTCGAGGGTGAGATATCTCGAGAGCTTCGAGATTATCATGCAGTTGTTCAACTTTGCGCCCTCCAAGAATGGGAAAGACGTATGGAGTGCGATGCATCACGTATGCGATGGCCTGTGGTTGCTGAGAGGGTTTCAGGTCTGACTTATGAGACCACGTGAGTGGCTCGTTTGTTGGGACACAGCGAGATTCAGTGCTAACACCGGGGGCAAAGTCCCATGCGGTAGAGTTCAATGCGGTTAGCCAGTGGTCAGCCTGTGGTAGGCTTATACCCGAGATTATGCCTCATTGTTTTCACATGCCTGGATCAGCAGACTGACATTGTGACACTCTTCTCACTATTTTCAAAGTTCAACATTACTGATGAAAAACAGATGCTGCATGAAGATATGATTTAGGAGATAGGACCGAAAACTGAACACTATATTCATCAGAGCATATTTGTAGTACATTTTATTACTTTTGTACACCAGGATCTAACTAGCCAGACTTACTGTATGAACTTGTGACTGCCGCAACCTGTCAATGATTGGTCCAAGAATAGTAGCTGGCTGCCTGCCCATTTTCCCATTTTCAGCTGATAGAGCCTGATGATATCACTGGGGGCAAGGCACAGAGCACTCCTTTTGGAGTGCCTTACGGTCATGACCGAAGCACTCGCTTATCACTCCATCATCACTCCACTTTTCACAGCTGATGGGAGAAAATCCGAAGTTGAAGCAGGAGTGCTTCGGTCATGACTGTAAGGCACTCCAAAAGGAGTGCTCTGGGCCTTGCCCCCGGTGTATGTAAATTGGTATGCATCTGAAATAACTGAAAAGGGAGAAGGAAGAGGAAATAGATAGATAAAATGAACAATGAGAGTAGATGCATGGCCCGCAACCAATTCACACATGATAGAGCATCACTCAACATGTGCTCAAAGCATGTACATTTTTCCAAGTCCGATTAAATGGCCGCCTATTGTTCTCCAAAAGGGGAAAGTGTCAATTTTGACATCTGACAATCAATTTACATTACCACAGACTAAACACCGGATGACCACAAGCTAACCGCATTGTTCATACTGCATATGATTTTGCCCCCGGTGTAATCCATCAAAGAACCCAATGGGGATAACATATTATGTAACCATTGTCTGGCTCCCACCGGTTGCTCATCGGGCTGGTGTTCAAGTCATTTTAACTGCTCTCACTTTGCACTTTCAGAATTGGGTGCTCTAGTTGGGTGTTACTAGCCAAAAGGCATGTTTCCATTTAGCCTCGTTACCAGGACCCTCATTGAAGCCTTGATAGAGGGCTGGTAAATCAGAATCTATTTTTGGCCTTGACAACGACGTTTCCGACCCAACCCGGCTGAGTCATGAAACCCATATCCAGTCGAGAAAGGGGTCGAAGCTCTTGCAGCACTCTCACCACTTGTTGAAGTGACTAACTCTTGTATTCCTAGTGATATATATGTCAGATGCAGATTCTACACACCCAAAAAAGCCACGTATTAAGATTCTGCAGACTGATTAGAGATGTTTCCTGTATACCAGTGTGAATTGGCATTGCAGACTGTTGATGGGGCCACAAAACAGTAAATGAGGGTCAAGAATTCTATTTAAGATGATTTGGGATTGTGCGGGACATCCTGGACATCACAGAACACCAGGAATCCCAGGTTTGGCCTAAATATTTCACATTTCTAGGACTCTAACTGCAGTTTTTCAGGCGTAAAGTGACTGAATATTTGACTAAACAATATCAAAAGTTGAAACAAGCATAAATCATCCCAATGAGACTGTGAAATGAGCCATGCTACCTGTTGAAAAGACAATAGCCACCACCCCTCACCTAGTTCCTTTGTCCTGCTTTTTTTTGCATGTACAGGGAGGTATCATATATATAGACCCTTCAGACACCAGTTCCCATTGATCCAACAAGTGGTCAGAGAGGCACAAGCAGCGTGGCCCCTTTCCAGACTGAGCAAATACTGGATATGGGCTTCATAACTCAGCTGGATTAGATCAGAACTATCAAGGCTAGATATTTATTCTGCTTTACATCTCCCTCTATCAAAGTTCTTGAGATAAGGGACCTGTGATAGGTCTAGTTTCCATTGATCTTGGCAGGACAACATCACAGGGTAGGCACTGCGAGGAGTGTACCACAGGTACACAATGAGCAGCATGCCTTTAAGAGCATCAGGAACAGTTTTATGGTAGGATCTGCTCCATGGTTGCTTTTTCCAATTGGCTTCTATCCCACTGGTGAGTCATGTTGATTGCAAATTACATTGGAATTTGACTCTAATGCATCATGCTTGCTCCGAGAACCAATGTTCCTCAAGAATGGCCAAGGACATTTTCCTGCTAAATATTTTAATGTATAGATTCTCCACACTCAAGATACCCCATTGTCATGTCGTTGTACTGGAGTTGAAGCTGTACTATGTTTGGCTGTTTTGGCTGCTACCAAGAACATCTTTGCCCTGGCTGGTCACAGGGTATGTTGAAGTTTGTCTTCAGCCATCAACCCTCATATGCCACTCAGTGTCCTTCACATACAGAGGGGTCTCGTATCTGCCACCAGCATGGTTGGCCTCTATCCCACGGGTCGATACAAGACTCACGATGGGATTGATATGCTTTGCACCGATTTCTGCAGCGACTTCCTCGAGGACTTTGCAAACTTGCTTTTCTTCGTCAGTGCGCTCCCAGTTCGGTCCCGCAAAGGTACGGCCATTCTTGCCAGACTCCTTGCGACGTTTCTCCTCGGCATCTGTTCGGATCTTTCCTCCAGCTAAGACGGACCATGGGGCAAGAGCTAGGCCTCAAGACCATGAGATGAACATGAAGCACTTGTGATAGGAGACCCGGATTCGGCGCGAGCCATAGGGATAATCTCGCGTTCAAATTCACGTTGCATCACATTCCATCTTCCTTGGTAGATGCAAAATGGAGTCTTTCTGTGATCCCGAGCGTATTGATTAGCTTTTGCGACGATCCAAGCTGGACAATCAGAGACGCCCAAGTAAAGGACCTTTCCTTGAGTGATCAGGGTGTGTAGACCATTCATAATCTCCTCTGAAGCTGATTAGCTGATTCAATAGGAGCTCGTGGGCCACATACTAACGCTCGAGGTATGGTCGTACCAGTGCATATGGAGAATATCAATGTAGCTGGTTCGCAGTTTCTTGAGACTCGCGTTCACGGACATGTGCATTGATTTCATATTGTTTCCGGAAAAAATTGATTTGATGGTGACGCTGGAATCGCCGGCTTTGTACCCGGTGCTGTACCGCACCTGCATATTCAACTGATATCGAGGGCAGATAGTTGGAGGCTTTTAGCTGCTAGCCGACCATCGACTATGGCTACAGAGCCGAAGCCGCGGCTAAAATCAGCTTCGGCTCCATCGACTATGGCTTAGCTAGCCACGGCAACACTAGCCCAGCACAGGCAATAGCTTAGCACGAGCAATAGCTTAGCATGAGCAATTGCATAGACAATGGCCTTGCACAGGTCCTACAATTTACAACTCATAGCCGGGCATAGCACAAGAAATACCCAATTCTGTGCAACATCAAATTAAGTATGTGGTCTCCTAACTCTGGTACATTCTAGCACCCAACACAGGAATTCCTGAGTCTTGCCTGAATGCATTTGCTGTGATTCTGAGTTAAGCACAGGTATTTAGCAAGGCTTGAAATCAAGTCCTAAGCCACCACTGACCAGCCTAGCACAGGTGGTGCTACACCGCTGCTTTCTCAAATAAGGGTCTCGCAGATGCAGCACACGGGTTTCTGCTGCCATTCAACCATTGTTTTGACTTAGAACCTCGAGCATCAACTTATGAACCAGGCCTAAATAACTTGCACTTTCCAGAGCCTGAAAGTTAAGCCCATCGCCCAACGCAGGAAATCTGGCTCAAGTTGCTTTTCATGGGTATCTATCGAGTATCAAACCTCTAGCATTGCAGAAGAACTTTAAATAAGTTGCAGAGTGTCTCATTTCTTGCCTGCCATGAGTCTTGCATGACAGATCTAATCTGTCCATAAATTTGAAGCTCATAGCCTCGAATTTTGATCTATCTTTGAGTGTAACACTGGATGAGGCACAAACATACATGGGTTTCTAGATGCTGAGGTGGTGAAGAGTAAACAGCTTTCAGGTTCTTGCAAAAGAAATAAGAGGGATTATCCCATACAGCGCACGGGTTTCTGCTAGTCCTACGTATTGAATACGGAGCCGGAGATGCGCCCGAGCCGCTTAAAATTGGTCAAAATTGTTCCAGCTAAGCCGGAGTTGCAAGTAAATCTTTGGCCTTGATTCCTTCATGGACTGATTCACAGGCATTTTCAGACAAGACGCATATTGGCACCGATGAGTGGACTCGATTTACGCCTACGGATGTTTACCGACAATATCACGTGCCGCTTTAAATGGATGAAATATAAAGCACAACCGAGATCATTTCCAATTCATAGACTTATTTGGGACACAACGGTAATTTTGGACCCCCTGGCCCTCCTTCCTGTACTAAATCATTTCTCTGGACTCCCATCTCACCATCCAACTCAGGCTGCATTTCTATATCAATGGAAGCTGGATTCTGCAGGGCCATGCTCCCCCAAAATTTCTAGAAAAGATATGACAGCTATCAACTCAAGCATGACAAACTCTGGAAAATGCACATACTAATCCACTCTGAGAGTAACTATCATTGGAAGATGCTGGCAACAGTGCATTTCCTCTATTTGTCCATGAATCACGTGCATTGAGCCTGTAGAATGTTCAGTGAAAATGACTGTCAGGTCGGAAAATGATATACGAGCTGAGTATTGTGCTGATATAGAGGTTTGGGAGTGCCAAACCCCAAGCAAGGCCGCTGTTGAGCGATAAGCCTATACACGCGAGCCGTTATATACGCCCAACCTCACATTGTTGTTTCCTATCTCAATGTCAATCAAGTAGAACCAGGGGACAGAGGAGACAGGACCTTCAGAACTACAAGCACCAGTGCATCAGAAAGAGCAAATATGGTTGTCAATGCACCAGTTTGAATAGTCACTAGTCCACTGTCATGACTTGCGTGCATCAAAGGGGAAAGAAATCATACAGCGGATGATGCGGTTCACATACGTGTCCAGGGAGGTATTATAACCGCTCTTCTTGACATGCTTTTGGGGCCGGTAGAATGTCAGATATCAACAAGGACATTTATCAAGTACCTACCAGTGAATAAACCAAAACCCCAGTGATTATGAGATCAGCAATAGCGGATGATACCAGCGCTATGATGGGAGCAGTGCGGACCTCAGCAAATTGTGAGAAGGCAGGCTTTAATGATAATTCAATGGTTGTCCACATTGATGCACCTACACCATGAGGGCCTGCGGCTTCGACATCACTGGCACATACCGAGTGAGAGCATGGCTACGGGGACGATAATACAGGTCCACAGCCTAGTTTCTGTTACAACCATGATTCGCCAAGCCATCAAGACTTGAACCGGTGTTGATATAATCCCCTATTGCCACAGTCAGACACAATTCTTTGACCAGGCATGGACTCACTATCAGGATTGGGCCTTTCAAGGTTGTGTTAACCTCAGAAAATAGGAAAGGACTGAGCTAATGCACAAACTTGATCGTAGATCTAGGCCAAGTCAGTGATAAATCAACCAGAGTCCTGCCCAGCTTACAAATTGGTAGTTGACGGTGTAGCTGGCCTAGATCAATATCTGTAAACAATGGGTGCTGATTATGGATGGAGTCCTACCAAATTGTCGGATAAGAGGTTGATATATAGCAACCATGTTGAACACGGTTTTGAGGGTGATGCATAGAAATAGACATAGAACCTTTCAGAACATTAGTGTAGACCAACACATCTATTCAGACACAAACCAGCCCCCGGGTCCAAATGGAATCTCTATACAACGACTGATCAGAATGATTGGTCCTGCTAACTGGAAGAAACATACCTTTTCGATGATTTCTCATGGTAGGTAAACATCTGAAGGACTTTTCAGTGGTCTTTTTGAACCTCCAGATAACAGGAATTCTACCTGAACAATATTCACCTGAGAAAGACCAATGTTAATCTAACAGCGGACTCGGAATCAAATGTGTGACAGACCCCGTATACTAATGTGCTTAAAAATACTCCGACCAGCAAGGGTCCATAACTGCAGATTCCGAGTTAGTAAGTAGTATTTGATACTTCACTGATTCACTGACATCCCTTCAGCAAGGTGATTTGCGGGTGAAACATCTCGTGGAGCAGGTAGCATGGGAGGTTGACAACTAGAGATGAACAGCTGGGATATATATAATAAATATTCACCATGTTTCAGGCTGAAATATTCACAGGGTGGAGCAGATTGGGGTGAATCTGAATATATTTAGAGAGGTAGCTATTCCATCTATTCCCAGGGTTGGAGTAGACGAGTCTAGATTTGCTAGAAATGGGGCACATGTCAAGAGGTCACCGGCTCCAAGCCTGGAATAAATGTAAGATTACTAAATCAAGCCTGGGATCTATTCCAACCCTTGGAGCACATGATCTTTTCCCACCCCTTCCCAGTCTGCTCCCACGTCTGATTAGACTTCACGAAGAAACCCCTGCGAGGATATTGCAGTGAAACATGGTGATTAAAGAACCATCCCGCTTGAATCGGGATATTCGACACCTATAATGATCCATTCCCCCGTTAGAGCGCCACTAGACCAAACTTGGTCTTGACATTGTATCAACATTGAATGAGTCCTCCGCTGCTCTGGGAGTTTCATAACTTGTCAACTATTGTAATGATATATATTTATGACACAACCAATTAGCCAACCCAAAAGCCCAAATCCTGACCAGTGGACCAAACTTAGTCTTGACGCCGCTCAGGCAGTTTCATAATTTGTCAACCGTTGTCATAATATATATTTACAACACAACCAATTAGTTAACCTAAAAGACCAAATCATGACCGGTGGATTAAAGGCCATCCCGTGGCAGCAGGCCTGAGTCCCTGCTTGTTTTGGGGACAAGATAAATTGAAGCGCAAGGGTGAAGAACCAGATTTCTGCAAAATTTCTTCTTAACTCTTCACTCACTCTTCTCGACGCTTCGATTCTCAGTTACCTTTTTGGGCCATATTATGTCATCATTGTTGATATATTTCTTCCTTAACCGCATCACTATTGAGTGAGTTTCTAAGCTTCATCGGTCATTGGAAGTCCTTGAAATGGGTGTATATAGCTTAATAGGTCCTGACAGGCTCAAACCATTGTTCAATAGTATTATCTGACTCTCAAATATGTCACAAGCAGGAATATGGCCTTCATTCTCTCAATGATCATTCTTGGAAGCAAGGTTTGCTGTTTTGAAGCACCATTCAACAGTTTTCATCCATGTATATCATGTATGATTGACTTTTAGTCAACTCTTGCATGACTCTCATGACTCTTTACTGCTGCTTTGCAGTGCTTCATGACACTTCAGTTTTTCTTCATGACACTTCAATTTTTTTTTGTGCTCTTCAAGTGACTCTTCAGCCTGCTTCAGTGCCACTTCAGTACTCTTCAAGGTTTTTTTCTGTTCTATGATCAAGCACACTATTCTCGGGTTACTGATTATGCTTAGTCAGAAAGTGGCACTCTGGGCCAAACAAACGCATCAACCATGTCTTTTCTGTCCTGAATACAGGCTAGTTCTTGGTGAATACAATCTAGTTCATAATGCAAGCCACATAAGCATTGGAACACTTCAGAGCCTTTTCCTGCAGTTCACTTGTGGCCGAGACCTTGGCTGTGAATCCTTGGCAGTCAAAGTGCTGCAAGCCCAGTGCATCATAAGCCTCCCAGTTAGATTCATTTCATCCTTGTTGAAAGTGAACTCAAGTGTCCCGCTGGATATCCCTTCCAAGGCATCTTTTCGGGTGTAGAGCTAGGTTGAGCAGATGATAACCATGTCTGTGGCTGGAAAATGGATCTAACTGGTAGTTCAACCAGCTGTGAAAGCTTTGACGAGGGAGTGAGGACAGGACCAGCCTTGGCCGGTTTATGTTTAACAGCTTCAGGGACCGTTGGACCTGTCTGGACGAAGCCAATGTGAACATCTGCAGAAGACATGAATATTGAGATTATTGATATTAGGAAGGACTGAGTTTGCTCATTATACAGCGGGATTAGAATTCCTGATGAACTAGATGCCACTGGAGGAGCCACAGTAGTGGCAGGTGCAGCTGAGCTATCCCAGTAGGACCAAACATGTCGAAAGAAGCCCTGAAAATGGAATTTCAGAAAGATATACAGAATATGGACAAATTGGAGGCTCACAAGCATCATGGAAAAACGATGTGATGGCTGGAAACAAGCGATGAAATTTTTTGCCGAGGTCACGTTACTGTGACTGTCACGTCAACTTGTGTCTCGCCATCAAACTGCGTGAACATCATGTCTAGTACCTCTATAGCTCAAATATGGAACATGTTACACCGCGGGCAAAGTGCTGTGCAGTAGAGTTCAATGCAGTTAGCTTGTGTTCAACCCATGGTCAGGTTGTACCTAATGATGTGCTTCATTGTTCTCATGTGTATTGATAGGTGTAGGTCATAATCAAGAAGTGTGCGACTGGGAAGTGCAAGACAGGGTCAGGCCCAGACCGACGCCCTTTTGATTCCCATATCAAGTCTGATTAAAAATGAGACCTCGGTATGTTATAGATTGTTTGTACAGACTGTAATTCTGTGAATGAGGGGGTACAATTGGCGTAAATGAGATAGATCCTGGCAATTCAAACCTAATGATGTTGTTAGGGTCTTGAAAACCAGAAAGTTATGTGCTGCAATGGCACCAACCTTCTCAAATACTTCTTTGACACCTTCAATCAAAGCTCCCGAAGCCTCTTCCACCTTGTTTTTGCTGTCGCCCTGACAAACAGTCACTCAAAACAGTGTCTGACTTTTTTTGGAGGATATAATACTAGTCAAAAACTGGTCCAACCAACCAAAAAGGCTAGATCTGACCTTCGGTTGCTCACAGAACAGTGCCTGTATGGTCAGACCTTTATTCACAGACCGCTGGCTCAAATCTCCTTCCAGGACTGATTAATGATGTATACGTGGCAATTAAATGTGTACAAGTGATACATAGGGCCACACAAAGGAGTAGACTATGTAGTGAATCTTGGAAATAAAGATTGTGCATCCAAGTCAGATTCAACACCCGCCCATTGTTCTCCAAAAGGGGCAAGTATCAGATCTCGAGATCATTCCATCAATCTACCTGACTACCAGCTGACCACAAGCTAACCACAGCTCTACCGCATCGAACATACCGCATATCACTTTGCCCCTGGTGTTATGATCCAGACATGTTCTGACTAGCTTCCCAAAGTTATCTTCAATTTCTTCCCAACACTTCAATTGACTCTTCTCGATGCTTCACCGATGCTTCACTGACGCTTCAGGACTCTTTCCTCGACTCTTCGATTTTCTTTGATTTCTTCACGTGCTTCAGTCAACTCTGTAAAAAACCCATGCCCCTTGTTTTGTTGAATTTGTTCCATGTCACGACAACTGGAATCCACTGTGGCACCAAAACCGCAACTCGACTAAGCAGCAAAGCCATTCGAAGGCCAACTAACAGTCAGAGTAAAATCTCAAATGACCATGAGGAGAGAGTCAATACTCAATAGAAAGACAGCAGACAAAATAGAGACCCACCCACTTTGATCAACTGGCAATTCTGCTGTCAAAGTTCTTCCACATATGATTTGGAGAACACAGTCTTGACCAACAGAGGATGGACTTCAATCAGAATGCACCACAGGCTCTGGGAATTTTCAATAAATAGGCACAGTATAACTAGATTTGTGCTCTAGATTGTTCTTGCATACATATGATCATTGCAGCAAGAAATTTGTGTGTCAGATCCATTCCAAGTCAAGCTAGAGAACAAAATGCGTCAAACAGTCATCAGACTTTGCTGAGGTCATCCATCGGTCTATGGCTCTGAGAATTCACACAGGTGAATGCTTGTCTTTCATAGTATGTCTTTTCACTCTCCACTTAACCACAATTGAATGGTACCTGCTTTACAATACAGCACTAAGTAGGGAGAGGGGGACTCGTATCTGCCACCAGAACGGTTGGCCTATCCCACTAGTCAAATAGCAGTACTGCGGACTTGGACTGCGACTTTATGATGCTATACAACCATTTAAACATTGAGTCAGGTACTGACTGGCTATGAAGGATGGCATGTCAAGCCAGCCAAATATACAGGTGTATCCAGGTTTGAATTACTGGCCAAAAAATAGGAAACAACAGACTCTGGAACAGTGAAATGTTATCTGTTACCGCACAAGGTTGTGCCTTCCTCGCCACAATATATGTACTTATTGTCATCAGTGGATCAAAAAATTCTATCAGGCAACGGGCTGATTTCTCGAAAGCGGATGAAGGGATTTGTTACCTTGGAAATAATGTCCTGAGTATGCAATACGATAAGAATTCTTGTTCTTCAATGATGAACAACAAACGGTCGGTCGCTGCACGCCACAAACCCCATCATTGATCATTGAAGTGGCGTTGAGCCACGGTCCGAGCAGAAGGATGAGAGAAAGTTGAGATAAGGAAAGTCCTTGTCACTGTCAAGCCTAAATGATACCGAGAACTCTCAACAAGACAGTGGCCGCACTAATGGGTTAGAGGCCGTCCTCCGGCGACATCCACGGATCGAAGGGAAAGATCAGAATTAGGGAGATCATGTTTGAAGGTCTAGAGAAAGCGCCCCAAGTCTTTCGTGATATGCTGACTGGTGGCGATGATCTTTGGAAAACCAATAGTTGTTATTGCAGAACTGTAGAGTACGCCATAGAGTCTTAATAGTCACGAGCCCGACTTGTCAGCTAGAGCAAAATTGTGGACACCGCCATCAAAGTCCTATATGGCGATATTCACGTGCCTCGTCTATATTAAGCGTCTTCCTTGACTCGCTTCGAGCATTAAAATCCGCGTCAGTAATACTCTGTGAAGTCTCGGGTTTGTCTGTGCCTTATTATACATACCTTATAATTTTTAGCCTTTTTTTCTGCACATAGCAAATGAATTATGTGCTACTTCGGAGCTGGATGAAGATACAATTTTGCCTCATACTTGGTCCTCAGAAAAACGGGATCAGCTAGGCTGAATCTCTGTCAGGTTTTCTAAGTCCTGAATAATCTTCTGAGTCTGGTTTCAGTATCGTATGAGGATCTGATCATACAATAGGGCTCGTATATGCCATTAGAATCAGCCTCTATCCCGCTGGTGTAGGAATGACTCAGATTTGGTTGGATGGATTTACGATGTCAGATTAGCAAAACCAGGTAGGTAGGTAAAGTGACCTAGCTCGGTCACCTGTCAGGGATGCCGGGGTACCAGACTTAACTGGGGAATTCACCTTCCACATGTGCCAAGCTTGAGATCCTTAGAAAGAATCAAGGCACAACTTCAGCAAAGGGTGAGCTCCGTGGTGATAGGTATATGTAACTCAGCCTGGATGTCAAAGGAGACGATGTTTAGAAGCATTTGAAGTAATATATGATGAAATCTCAAAGTCTCGAGGTCTCGCAGTTTCATCCGGAACAATGTTCAGAAGTATTTGAAGGAATATATGATGACATCTCGGAATCTCGAAGTCTCACAGTTCCATCCGGAAATATGCCTCTGCTATACAAATGTGAAGTTAGATGACGCAATAAGAGTCTTTGGATTTCTCAACTTCTCTTCTGTTGCCTAGTAGACATTACTCATCTTGACTCCCAAAGTCATCATATCTACACGAAACGATTGGACATATGATTATCTCAGATTCCGTTGCGATGAGTCCAAACTTAGACCAATCGCAGCTTGTCACGGCTTTCAACTATATGTATCACGGGCGAACGGATTAGGCTTTGACAAGAGTAATAACTGGCTGAGTCGGAAGAACGTCAAAGGTCCAGTGGATGGCCATCAAATATCCATCACCTTCTGCGTTTTCTATAAGATCGTGTGGGAATCCTAGATCTGATTATCCTGCAGTTGTTCAACCTTGCACCCTCCAAGAATAGGAAAAAAGTATGGAGTGAGATGCATCACGTATGCGATGGACCAACGATGGACTGTGGTTGCTGAGAGGGTTTCAAATCTGAATAGATACAAGACTCAAGACCTGTAACGGTTGTAATGGACATTCCTTATCTATTTATCTTATCTAGTCAGTAGTGACTTATTTTGGCTCACCTGGTATAGAAGGCGAGCTATCGACTCTTTTCTCCTTTATTTATGCTTATACTCAACCACATTGTCGCACTGTAAACCCCAATATATTTGGTCTCATTTACATGGTGCGTGGAGTAAGAAGCTTTGAGGCTAGCCTTTAACAAAGGCAACCAGCCTCTACACTCGCATTGATATGTTTTGCACCGCGATTTCCTCGAGGACTTTGCAAACTTGCTTTTCTTTGTCAGTGCACTCCCAGTCTGGTCCTGCAAAGGTACGGCCATTCTCGCCAGACTCCTTGCGACGTTTCTCCTCGGCATCTGTTCGGATCTTTCCTCCAGCTACGACGGACCATGGAGCAAGAGCTAGGCCTAAAGACCATAAGATGAGCATCAAGCATTTGTGATCGGAGACCCGCCTTCAGCGCGAGCCATAGGGATAATATCGCGTTCAAATTCACATGCACCACATTCCATCCTCCTTGGTGGATGCAAAATCGAGTCTTGCCGTGATCCCGAGCGTATTGATTCGCTTTTGTGGCGATCCAAGCTGGACAATCAGAGATGCCCAAGTAAAGGACCTTTCCTTGAGTGACCAGGGTGTGCAGACCATTCATGATTTCCTCTGAAGCCAATTAGCTGATTCAATAGAAGTTCATGGGTCACATACCAACACTTGAGGTATGGTTGTACCAGTGCATTTAGAGAACATCAATATAGCTGGTTCGCAGTTTCTTGAGACTCGCATTCACAGACATGTGCTTCCAACAACTCGAAGGATGTTTCTTTAGTATTTTGGATTGGCAAAATATTTAATAGTGTAAATGGATGAAATATAAAACACAACCAAGATCATTTCCGATTCAGGCTTATTTGTGGGACAAGGGCAATTTTGGACCCACTGGCCCTTCTTCCTTTAAAAATCATTTCTTTGGACTCCCATCTCACCGTTCAACTCAGGCTGCATTTCTATATCAATGTGAGCTGGATCCTGCAAGGCCATACTCCCCCAAAATTTCTAGAACAGATCAGACAGCTATCAACTCAAGCATGAAAAACTCTGGAAAATGGACATACTAATCCACTCTGAGAGTGACTATCATTGGAAGATGCTGGCAACAGCGCATTTCCTCTATTTGTCCATGAATCACGTGCATTGAGCCTGTAGAATGTTCAGTGAAAATGACTGTCAGGTCGGAAAATGATATACGAGCTGAGTATTGTGCTGATATAGAGGTTTGGGAGTGCCAAACCCCAAGCAAAGCAGCTGTTGAGCGATAAGCCTATACACGCGAGCTGTTGTATACTCCCAGGCTCACATTGTTGTCCCCTATCTCAATGTCAATCAAGTAGAACCGGAAGGCAGAGGAGAGAAGACCTTCAGAAGTACAGACACCAGTGCATAAGAAAGAGCAAATATGGCTGTCAATGCACCAGTTTGAGCGGTCACTAGTTCACTGTCAAGATTTGTGTGCATCAAAGGAGCAAGAGATCGTACAGCGGATGATGTGGTTCACATATGTGTCCAGGGAGGTATTATACCCACTCTTTCTGACATGCTTTTTGGCGTGATATGATGTCAAATATTAACAAGCTCATTGATTAAGTACCTACCAGTGAATAAACCAAAACCACAGCAATTATGAGATCGGCAATAGCGGAGGATACCAGCCATGTGATGGGAGCAGCGCGGAAATGAGTAATTTGTGAGAAGGCAGGCTTCAATGAAACCTGGATGGTTATACAGATTGATGCACCTGCACGATGAGGGCCTGCAGATTTAATATCATTGGCACATACCAAATGAGAGTATGGCTACAGCCACGATAATATAGGTCCACAGTTTAGTCTCTGTTATAAGCATGATTCGCCAGGCCATCAATAGTTGAACTGGCGTTGATATAATCCCCTATTGCAACAGTCAAATACAATTTTACATTATCAGGCATGGACTTACTGTCATGACTGGGTCTTTCAAGGTTGTGTTAACCCTGAAGATAGAGAAGGACTAGGCTAATACACAAACCTGATCGTAAATCTAGCTCAAGTCAGTGACAAATCAACCAGAATCATATCCAGCTTACAAAATGGTAGTTGAGGGTGTAGCTGGCCTAGATTAATATATGTAAACAATGGATGTCGGTGACGGACAGGGTGGGCATACCAAATTGCTGGACAAGAGGTTGATATATAGCAACCATGTTTAATGTGGTCTTGAGGGTGATGCATAGAAATAGACATAGAACCTTTCAGAACATTAATATAGACCAACACATCTATTCAGACACAAACCAGCCCCCGGGTCCAAATAGAATCTCTGTACAACGACTGATCAGAATGATTGGTACTGCCAACTGAAAGAAACATACCTTTTCGATGATTTCTCGTGGTATGTAGACATCTGAAGGACTTCTCAATGGTCTTTTTGAGCCTCCAAATAATAGGAATTCTACCTGAACAATATTCACCTGAGAAAAACCAATGTTAATCTAACAGCAGACTCGGAATCAAATGTGCGACAGACCCCGTATAGTAATGTGCTCAAAAATACTCCGACCAGCAAGGGTCCATAACTGCAGATTCTAAGTTAGTAAGTAGTATTTGATACTTCACTGATTCACTGACATCCCTTCAGCAAGGAGATTTGTGGATGAAACATCTCGTGGAGCAGGTAGCATGGGAGGTTGAGAACTCGAGATGAACAGCCAGGATATATATATTAAAGAACCATCCCGCTCGGATCGGGATATTCGACACCTATAATGATTCATTCCCCCGTTAGAGCGCCACTAGACCAAACTTGGTCTTGACAGTGTATCAACATTGAATGAGTCCTCCGCCGCTCTGGGAGTTTCATCAGTTGTCCACCGTTGTGATAATATATATCTCCAACACAACTAGATAACTAACCCGAGTACTGATGAGTGGATTAAAGGCCGTCCTGGCGCGGTAGGCACATGTCCGCATTTGTTCTCTTCCATGACACCGATGGGTCTTGTTTACAAATCTTTGAATTGAAAACATTAGTTTTTCAGAAGTAGCGTTTATAAATGCGGTTTTTGGGTTTTTAAATCTTCAGAGGTAGATATGGATCTGGTGAGTCTTCATTACACCGGAACGGCCCAGAATATGATTTTGGAAGCCAACCAGCAGTTTTCCTGTCATCTATGCCTGTCCAGGAGGGCTTTGGACAAATCTGGCAAAAGCGAGCCTGCTCTATTTTTGGTCATGCGCCCTTATCACATGCTCCCGACAGGCGTGGGAAGCCACCTTCATTACAAGACCACGGGAGTGTTTCTCCAGGTCTTCTCAGACTATGTTTCTCATTGCAGGTTCTTCTTCAGGTCAGCGTCCAATTCCATGTGACATTGATCGCAATTTGATGTGTCAACCGCCTGAATATATTTACTTACAGGTAACAGTATCATGTTATCCTCTGAGGCTGAGCTTTCAGAAGGCATCCAGGGCCTTGGTTGTTTTGGTGAGCATTTCCCCCTGCTTCCTGGACCTCATTAGTTGCTTTCTGCAGCGGAATCATGCCTACAACCTTCCCGGAGGCTGGAAGACTCAATCAGACCATAGTTTGGAGAGCACAAAGAGTATCACCTTCAATCCAAATTTTATTCTCATTGACTAGCTCATTTAAACAATTGGATGGGTCTGGGTGCCTAGGAATGTAAAATGTTGATTATGGGTACATATGTTGCAACTCTGTATTCTTTCCTTCTTGATTCATTGGAGAGTCCAGAATAGCTTGTACTCTACAAGATCTGGACCAGCTCAGCAAGATACTACTGTACCATTTCGACTGTATGTTCACAGGGTGTTATATGTTACACCCAATATTCACTGGGCAGCTGGTTCACAGGCTGAGGTTACGTGCTACATGGTCTGAGATGTTCATTTCCCATGCAGATTTTGGGGCGAAGTCACTGGAAATAGCTAAAACAGTATAAAAGATGGCTGAAAACAGAGGTTTGAGAGCAAAGGAAAAATTTTGAAATTTTAGCCCTGATTTCAATGAAATTTGACAATGTTCACTCAGCCAGCATTACACATTACAGGTATCTGATATGTTCAATTCATGACTGACTGTCATGCATTACTGAACATATGGTTGAAATGGTACAGTAGGTGACACCATGTGCATGATTTGTTCTAGGATGTTGCTCTCTCTAAACCAACTGTTCCTTTACAGACCACCGAGCAGTCATTTCACCTCAGAGTCTACTTATGTCCCATCCAATAATGACTCATTGTCTGGAGAATGGAAAGATCTTTGACAAGATGCACTGCACACATGAAATGACTGGCTGAGCATGCTGCAGGCAATGAAAACTTTGATGGAAGTTAGGTTAGCTTGGTCGCAAATAGTCGAGGTATTTTTTACATGGAGAGCGACAAAATAGGCTGACTACATCGAATGAGATAATATTTCTCTCTTTCCTCTCTTTTATTTTTATTTTATTTTTCATTATCAATCACTACGTATTGGGGCTATATATAGATTGTGCGAATAGGTGATCTATTCGAAGGTCTAGTCGAAGGCCTCAAATGTCATGAATAGTATTAGCGACCTATTGGGACCTATTGGAACCTATTGGGACATAGCTGGAGCCATGAATATGTGAGACTAGATCAATAATATATGGCCATGCTCCAAGCTGGTGGCATCTGGTTTTACTGCCTGGGACATGTGAAATCAACCAGCCCATGATTGTGAGGCGGTGCTTGTCATGTGGCTGTGTCACCCTTTCCGCACTATTCTTTGAGCCACAAGTCTGACTATATAGATTAATGACTGACTTTTAACTGAATACAGACAATTGAATACAGAAATACCAAGATGTGTGGTGCTCTCACGGCTTTGAAGATTGCAGGATGAAGAAAGATCGATCCTCGGCCATGAGGTCCGACAGGCTGTAACAGGAACCGATCATGTGCCATCAGCACAGCTCTGAAGTTTCATCAGCGACTGCTGGAGCACTTTGTGGTACAATAGCACAAATGAATGTCTGAAAGTCAGGTTTGAAGAGTGGCTGATATTGACTGGCATATTTGGCCCTCAAGCAGGGACCTACTCGAGGTCTATTCCAAGGTACTCGGGCCTCAAATAGGCCTGGCCGATAGATCCTTAAATAGACGCCTATTACCACATACTCAGATCTATTCGGAGGTATTCGCACCCATCTATATATAGCTCTGAAATGTAGTGAATTAGGTGCACAAGTTGCTATTAAATTTGAGCCTAATGCCAGAGCTGTCTCGAGTCTTGCTTGCTTCCCACCTTCATTTGGTCTTGTAGTCCATCACAGCTATTGTCCAACTTTCACTGCTAAAATCGGCCTAGCAAAGACAAGTTGGATGGATAGCCAGTCACAGATGGCAGGTACGAGTCCTCAAGAGGTCTCACTCAAAGTCAAAATAATCATATATTATTCAAATAAAACATCAAACAATATCCAGACTACAGACGTGAATATACTGCCAGTAATGCCTGCCCACCTTCACAGGTGGACAGCTCTTCCAAAGTGAAATGGGAAAGCTTACCCTCTAATTTAGACCAGGCAAGATCCACCATCCCATCATTATACCAAACTTTGTTATCCTTTGTGATGACTCAGGCCAAGAAATGGTTTCCATTGACAAAGTAAGTAATTCCACGCAAAGCCATTACAGTGGTGTCATTATTACCATGTAATACTTTGATTGTCTTTGCTGCATGATAATGGGTCACACCACCTCATGCCAACTCCATACTCATAACCTTTGGGGCACATCATAGGTCTCTGTGACAGAAGCACTCTGATGACATCTGGGACAGGACTTACACTGCTGAGTTTGATAGAAATTCAAAGCCTGGGCTGTACCACCCTGTAGATTCCATTTGTATGTGGTGAGATGGAAGCGGTCTGTGGTGGATTCAGGTTTGGACATGGTTGTGTAACAAAGACAGGATTGTCTTTGGAAGGGAAGATAGTGATACTGTCTGTCAACTCACAGTGAGGATCAGACCTTGAAGAGATACCAGTGGATGTACAAGAAAACGAAAAGAAAGACAAACACCATTCATGCAGGTCCAGGTCAACAGCATCCTGCATCATCTGCTTTGAAATACAATCAAGGTGTTTTACAGGATTATCATGCAGCGCAAGTGCCTATTGTGAGCCACAAATAGTGGAGCCTTCAATAATGAACATGAAGTGGTTCCATCTGAAACAGGTTGAGCGAAATGAACAGATTGTTGAAGAGCCTAAGAGACCTACAAATTCAGAGTAGATTGCCTTTGAAGTTCCAGCCATACTTCTCATCCATGCAGTTGGATTTGAGAGATGCCAATTGCTATAGTTGGATACAGATTCTGGGCGCTCTGAAGGACAATTGACAGCTCAGAGATTGCCACCGTGAAAGGCATCTCACTCTCGACATTGAAACTGAATGATGAGCTAAATGAACAATTAGGCTGGGGCAACAGATCAATTCAGACACCACCATGTACCTTCAATCTTGATGTGGCCAGAAAGTAGACCACCGTTCAAGCCAGAAGCATTTGACTAGATCCCGAGGTTGTAAGACCAATGATGCTTTCAACTGTGATGGATGGTTTCCAGTAATATAGAAGAGAAAGGCTTGGAGCTGCTAAAAGTCTGCTGTCAGACATGTGAAAATGTGTTGAAGAAGTCAATATCAAAGACAGGATGGAACATGTGACCGGAGAAATACCGGACTTTTCATAGGGAATGCAATTTCCTTTTATATTCGGTACAAGGCAATGTAGTGGTACCAAAAAATGAGTGAACTAAAAATAAATTTTTAGGACTCATAAAATGTGAAGGACAGGGTACAGGTACAATTGTATCTGGCAGACCAGGGGCTCGTATTTGTTACTTGGTGGCTCAACCCCACTGTGTCAGAACCTGAGGTTTCTGTCATTGTTCCAATGTCAGCAAAACAGCCAACGTTGTTGGACTTAGTTCATAAAGCAGCAAAGAGTGACATATGTCAAGAAAACAAGGACTTAGATTGATTCGAAAGGATCGATTATCGGAATGACACGTGAAGATAAGATAAGGAATAGAAGCATGACATGCTTGATCCAGCACAAAGGTCATGGGACAGCATGAGGCACAGAGATTAAAGCCTCAAGGCATTCGAACACGATAACACATGGCAAACAGACAACTAGCACATTGTAGTGAAACAGGAAACAGGCGTGGAAACCCGAAGGCACTTAGTAAAGAAGGCATGGGAACAGGTTGCTTAAAGCATGGTTGTAGGATGTTTTGCATTGTGGAAAACGAACAGTAGTCTCATGTTTACGAGTATTTAAGTAGTTAGAATATTGTTGTATTCTTTAGTCTTTCAATCTCGTTTCTCTACCCACATACTTGTCTGAAAACCCTCTCAGTGCACTTCTTACCGTGTTCGTCATCCTATATGACACTGAGAAAGTAGGATTTAAGTTTAAGTTCTAACATATTGAAAGACTCCCCTTCATACCTTCATACCTCATTACTCTTACCTTCATCGCCGATGTTGCCTACAGGAGTGTTCGTTCCGCCTTCGAGTCAGGTTCCAGGACTCCCTAAACAATCTGGAAAGAGGCATGGCTATTGAAGCCACCGATTTTTGGAAAAAACACTTTTGGAAAGCAGCTAAGCTTTTCTCTTCTCTTTTCCTTTTCCTCTTCTCTTCTATACCTCTTCCATTCGGACAACTCTACTGTCACTCGGGAACGTCACACATACCGACAATCCCTTTGAGAGACATACCTCGCCATATCCCTCCAGCTCTATCTGTACAGAGCTTCCTCTTTCACCTCCCATCCTTCGCAGCGGATTGTAGCTGTTAGCACCAGCAGAGCTTCCACTATAGTGAATGCGCCTAGTACCTCTCGAGTAACGTTGAGTCCGACTCGGGGTCACGGTAGCATCAAGGCCAGGTAGCTAATCTTCGGAGAGGCACCGGCAGCAGTATCAGGGGTGTCGTAGAAGACCCAGACTGTTTTCACTCGCAAGAGAAGTTCTGTGATGGTTCTGTAGTTCCCTCCTATCCATTTTCACCGCCGCATTCCAAGAGATGCATCAACGAAGTAGCTGCTTCTAAAACTCAGCTCCCTACGCCAGAAGGTTATAATCCGGTAGTTACCAACCACGTTCACCTCTTATCGGGCACCCTTGCCCATTACTCACACACCCTCGCTGGTTCTGTCTTCCAGCGGATCCAGTTCATACCCTTTATCACCGAGCAGGCAGCAGACGCTGCCTCCACTTCTTATCACCCGAATCTCCCAACACCTCCCTCGAAAAATGTCCAAAGTCATCTACACAAGAATTCCTTCTTGCTTTACTGGTAACAAGGACCAGTACGAGGATTTCCTCTCTCAGCTCCAGAGATATTTCAGAGCTTATGCCACAGAGTTTGATACCGCTCCAAAGAAAATATGGTTCACTTTGTCCTTGCTTTGCAGCGAGGACGGAAAGAGATGTCCCGCGGCGGTCTAGGCCCGCTGCTGGGAAAAAGATTGGATCAATCCACTAGATGGGACGATCAAGAAAGTTGTCACAGGGCAAGATGCCCAAGGCAACAACATCACCAGAGATATGATCTGGTCAGATTTCCAGCACCTGCTGGATAAGGCCTTCTGGGATGATGGCTGAAAGCAAACCGCTTTATTGTGGTTAAGAAAGCTCCACCAGGGGAAGAAATCCTGGACCGAGTACCTCACTGATTTTGAGTTACTCGCCGATGAAGCCAGGTTAAACCGGGGAGACCACAGGGCGGTCTTGATTGACTTCCTCGAGGAAAACGTCAACCGAGAGTTGATAGATCCCATGTACAATGGGACAGAAAGGATTCCCACAGACTATCAAGAATATGTGGAAGTCATCAGCAAGGTTGCCAACAACCTTGAAAAGAAGAAGATTCACAGGGAGCACAAAACCCCTTTCGTACCATTCTGGACTGGGAATTCAAACACGGCAGCTCAGGGTCAAAGGACCCAGGGGACTGGAACAGCCCCAAATCTTTCAAAGCCCGCTCCGGCAGCAATGGATGTCAACAAGTCGTCAACAAAGAAACCACCCTTCCGTTGCTACAACTGCAACAAGGAGGGTCACATGGCTCGGAATTGCCCAGAGCCGCAGAAGTCCCAGAAAGGGACAGTTAATTTAAAAGCCTTGATGGGGCAACTCGACAAGGAAGAGGCAGGATCTCAGATCCTGAAAGACCTCATGGCTTACCTCTGTGAGAAGGGTTTTTAAAAGGGCCACCTGTTCTAGCCAAACAGATGCCGGCCTCGGTTACAAATAATTATGGATTGTTTTGAAGCACTCGGATCGGTTAGCAATAGTCCACCGACTGAAGATAGTTTTTATGTACAAGATGATTCTCTTTGTAAAAATATACACGATTTCCTCTCTGCCAAAGCTGCGAAAGCAAAAGACCAAGTTATTATTTTAAAGAAAAAGTTTATTACTAAGGAAAAGAATCGATGCACCAATGCTTGGAATGAAGAGTGGGGTGCACTCAAAAAAGTATTTAAAAAGGCTCGGGGAGAGAAAACCCTGTCAAAAAAGACCAAAAAGGGCAGCGCTGCTGCAGAGGCTCAATCTGTTAAATCAGAGGAAGCACCTAAGAAGAGTCCCATTTTGGATGCCACCCAGAGGTGCCGAAGTGCCGAAAAGCAAGGGAAGCCCAAGCCAGACTTACTCTCAAAAGAACTCCAAAATCTAATTAAGGAGCGAGAAAAGCATCTGCACCATCGTGAGATGTTAGTCCTGATTAAGCTTACCCAGCTTGAAACTGGAAAGACCCGAGCTGTCAAGGCGCTCTTAGATAGTGGCTGTTCCACTACAAGTATCGATAGAGAGTACGCCTGCGCTGAGGGTTTTGAAATGAAACCGCTTCCAGCGCCTATCACAGCGTTCAATGCGGATAACACTGAAAACGCGAATGGGAAAATCACTCATTATGTCAAGTGCCTCATGAGCATGGGAGCCCACCAGGAGAAGCTCAAACTTCTGGTCACCGGATTAGGAAAAACACGTGTGTTCATTGGCTACAATTGGCTAAACAAACACAATCCGGAAATTAACTGGGATACCCAGAAAATTATGTTCAGTCATTGTCCCAATGAATGCGGAATGAAGGGTATGGAATTCCAGACCGGAGTGGGAGAAGACGCACCACTCAAAGAAGGAGAAACTATTCTCCTTGTAGATTTCACAGAACATGTTGAACTGCATGCAAAATTGACATGGGCTCAGGAGATGGCCGAAGAGGCATCCAAGAGCAAAGAGCGCATGACAGAGGATAAGATCCCTGAACAGTATTGGGAGTTTGTCAAAGTCTTTGTGAAGGAGTCATTCGACTCTTTACCAGAAAAGAGACCGTGGGACCATGCCATAGAACTTAAACCAGGTTCCAAAGCTGTAGATTGCAAGATCTACCTGTTATCTGGGATTGAACAGGAAAAGCTGAACGAATTCCTGGAGGAGAACTTACAAAGCGGAAGGATAAGACCGTCGAAATCTCCGATGGCCTCTGTGTTCTTCTTTATCAAAAAGAAAGACAGATCTCTTTGACCAGTACAAGATTATCGGAAGTTGAATGACATGACAATCAAAAATCGTTATCCTTTGCTGCTTATCTCAGAGTTAGTCAATACACTTCGGGGAGCGAAGATTTTCACAAAACTTGACATTAGATGGGGTTACAACAATGTCCAGATCAAAGAAGGTGACGAATGGAAAGCAGCATTCAGAACCAACCAGGGGTTGTTCGAACCTCTTGTCATGTTTTTTGGGCTTACAAATTTGCCCGCCACGTTCCAAAATATGATGAATGATATATTACGAGAACTCATCAATGAGGGACATGTCATTGTGTATCTAGATGACATTTTAATCTTCACAGAAACAATGGAGGAACATCGGAAAATAGTGAAACGTGTATTGGGGGTGCTCCAACAACACAAGTTATATCTCAAACCTGAAAAGTGTGATTTCGAAAGCACTGAGATAGAATACTTGGGGGTGCTCATCTCGCACAATTCCATGAAGATGGATCCAGTGAAGATTAAGGGCGTGATGGAATGGCCTGAACCAAGGACCGTGAAACAAGTCCAGGCTTTCCTGGGCTTCACAAACTTCTACCGTTGGTTTGTGCATGGGTACAGTGAGGTGGCAAAACCACTGATGCAATTGACAGGAAAGGCCGGCTTCTCTTGGGGTCATGACCAAAGCGTGGCTTTCCAGAAAATTAAAGATCGGATCAAGGAAGATGCTGTACTTGCACTTCCAGAAGATCATGGAAAGTTCCGCGTTGAGGCAGACGCATCTGAAGGAGCGATAGGCGCTGTTCTTAGCCAAGAACAGGAAGGTCAATGGCGACCTGTGGCGTTCATGTCACATGGATTATCAGCGACCGAAAGGAATTACGAGATCTATGACAAAGAGATGCTCGCAATCATGCTTGCGCTTGAGGAATGGCGCACCATCCTTATGGGGGCAGACGAGACGTTTGAGATTCTTACAGACCACAAGAATCTTGAATACTTCAAGCAGCCTCAGAAACTCAATCGCTGACAGGCGCGTTGGATCGGGGAGTTGTCTCAGTATGACTTCAAGCTCACACATAGACCAGGGGCCCTAAACAAAAAGGCCAACTTATTGTCAAGGCATGCAGATCACGACCAAGGAAACAATGACAACGAAAACATGGTGTTACTAAAACCGGAATATTTCCAAGCCACGAAATTTGAAGTCGAGGCCTTTGACAAGGAACTGATCGATAAGATCAAAACCACGCGAAAGATAGACACCAGCGTCAAACTCGCATTAGAAAAGTCCTTACCAAGGTGGAAACGAAAGGGAGATCTGATCTTCTACAAGGAACTTATCTATGTTCCCAGAAGTGACAAACTGAGGGAGCAGATCATCATGCTCCACCATGACAAACCGCTATCAGGTCATCCAGGAGAGTTACGCACACAAGAACTTATTGAGAGAAACTTTTGGTGGCCCCACATGGGTAATCAAATCAAAAAGTTCTGCGAAACCTGTGAACCTTGCAAACAGGCAAAAATGAAGAGGTCAAAGACAGGACAGCTTAACCTGCACAAAATAGCTGCAGGACCCTGGGAGATGATATCAATGGACCTAATTGGACCCCTCCCAGAAAGCAATGGCTTCAATGCCATACAGGTGTGGGTAGACACCTTTACCAAATCTATTCACGTCGAACCTACCAATATGGAGGTTACCAGCAAGGGAATCGCAAGGTTAACACGAGACAGGGTGATCAGATACCACAGAATTCCCTGAAGGATAATTTTGGACCGAGATCCCCGATGTCTCTAAGTTCATGCGAGAACTCAATCGGCTGTTCGGAATTGAAATGAACCCGAGTATGGCGTTCCGTCCTCAGACAGATGGCCAGACTGAATGAATGAATCAGGAGATCAAAAAATACCTCAGGATTTATATCAATTGGCACCAATCAGACTGGGCCAAATGGCTTGCATCCGCAGAATTCAGTTACAACGACAAGGTCAATGCATCCACAAGGATGTCACCTTTCTTTGCCGATCATGGTTATCACCCATGGAAAGGGATTGAAGGGGCTGCAGGCTCACGCAATGAGTCAGCAGAGGAGTTTGCATCTAGGATGAAAAAGGTCCGAGATGAGGCGACAGCAGCGCTTGAAAAAGCGCAGAAAAACATGAAAAAATATTATGATAAAAATCACCGGCCGGCACTGGAATTTAATATCGGAGATAAAGTTTATGTTGAGGCTAAAGATGTTAACATCGATAGACCCTCTAAAAAACTTAGTGACAAACGGTTAGGACCATACGAAATCCTAGAGAAGCGAGGGAAAGCTTCTTACAAGTTAAAGACCAGGGATGGACAAGCGCTATCCTGTATACCATGAGTCACTCTTGACTCTGTACAAGGAGCCTCCACCACACCAGAGAGAATTACAACCAGACCCTGTTATCATTGATGGGGAAGAAGAGTACGAAGTTGAAGAGATTGTCAAATCTCGGAAACATGGTCAGGGTTATCAGTACCTGATCAAATGGAAGGACTATCTGATGTCTGAGAACACATGGGAACCAGAGCATAACATCTTACCAAACGCTGCCGAAATCCTTGCCGAATACAAACAGAAGAACAACATCAACACAACTTCTGTTTCAGTACCGGTCCCAGTTCTCCCTTTAGGACATTGGGATTATTTGGTTAAACGATACAAAACCAAAGAAGAATCCCAGTCTTACCCAGAACAGAAACTCTTCAACTGGACAACAGGAGAAAAAGTTATGATTATGGACGAAAATTTATGAGATAACAACATAAACATCAGAAAAACAGCAGAAAACACAACTCTAGTCAACGAGGACGTTGACCTTGAGGGGGGGGGGTAATGTCAGAACCTGAGGTTTCTGTCATCATTCCAACATCAGCAAAACAGCCAACGTTGTTGGACTTAGTTCATAAAGCAGCAAAGAGTGACATATGTCAAGAAAATGAGGACTTAGATTGATTCGAAAGGATCAATTATCGGAATGACACGTGAAGATAAGATAAGGAATAGAAGCATGACATGCTTGATCCAGCACAAAGGTCATGGGACAGCATGAGGCACAGAGATTAAAGCCTCAAGGCATTTGAACACGATAACACATGGCAAACAGACAACTAGCGCATTGTAGTGAAACAGGAAACAGGCATGGAAACCCGAAGGCACTTAGTAAAGAAGGCATGGGAACAGGTTGCTTAAAGCATGGTTGTAGGATGTTTTGCATTGTGGAAAACGAACAGTAGTCTCATGTTTACGAGTATTTAAGTGGTTAGAATATTGTTGTATTCTTTAGTCTTTCAATCTCGTTTCTCTACCGACATACTTGTCTGAAAACCCTCTCAGTGCACTTCTTACCGTGTTCGTCATCCTATACGACACTGAGAAAGTAGGATTTAAGTTTAAGTTCTAACACACTGGTTGTCGACTTGGACTTGCCAGGTCCTTCAGAGACCAGTGAGAAAGCCCCACATCAACCAAAAATAAACTGACTGGATATAACAGAGTCGGAGACACCTCCAAAGTGCAACCAAACCAGCTAGATGTGACCCTTACACACCTGTTTAAAAACCAAAAAACCAATTTAAAAACCAGTTTATAAACACGGTTTACAAACATGAGATATGAACTATACAGTAGTGAGATTCCTAGTTGATCAACCTAAAGATATTATCTATTTCATTCTCTGCTCGGCCGTTCCCATGGCCCTTATAAACTCAATATTACATTTGTCTCCCTCAGTTTTACCATACGACTGAGACAAGTACTCCTTTATTTTCCTCTTTTATTCCTTTTACTTACTGTTGACTCTTACTAGCTGATTCATCTGTCTAGATCCCTGCGCCAGATTGACCTTCCATCAGGGACATGATAAGATGACATGAAAGTCTCGATTGAGGATATCGCTGAGCCAGACTGACAAGGGGACCATCGTCAAGGATTTCCGATACAGCAGATGATGAATCGGTGAAGCCTGCTGTTAAATTCTGTGTCAGATCGGTCCTACTAGAACTGCGGTAAAACAACATACCTGAAAGCCATTTTCGTCGACAAGCGAAGAGGAAAAGTCATGAACGATTTCTCTCAAATTATAGTGATAATCTGCCCCAATCTTGTTCATCCATTCCAAATGAATGGAAAGGAACCTGCAAGCAAGGAATAGCGCTCCCGACAGGGGCCGACAGCCTGAGAATTCATAAAACGGTCGTCAGTGGCTGTGCTGTGGGATTTTCAAATTTTACGGCTCGCTGCCATCATCTCCTCAAATTTAGTTTCGCTGTACAAGGTTGCTAACAGCCTCAGCAATCAGTAATCTCAGTTATACCGCTTATTATTCAAGGCTCGCCAATCCAGGCCATCCCTTGGTTCTTGTCCTCAGAAACATGAGAACAATAGCCGAATTCTTTCGTAGGCTTCTGGCTTTAAAGGTGTTAGAACGCGATGACGGCCATATTCTGTTCACTCCCTGAATCCGGGTACGTCGACCATTCTCATTTTATCATGACTTGACTAAATATCGTGGCAGAAAACATGTCAGACGCGATGACCGAGCCCCAAATGCGATTACGAATGTCCTCGCTATGGCTATTCGTCCGACGAGCCTGAAACCGTCGAAGATACGACATTCCAGTCGGCCAAAATGCAGACATTACTCCAGTCGAACATCCAGCTGCTCGATGCTGAAGAATCGACATTACGAAGCAAACGCGCGCGAGCTGCCTCGAATCTCTGGCAAAGGTTGACGGTCATATATCTCAGCTAGAGAAAGCATTGGAAGAGCTGCAGAGAGAGAAAGAGACTGGGTTGAGAGATGTGGAAAAATATGACGGCGCCAGCAAGACGGTTGTCCAACGATGTCCTGCATGAAATCTTTGTGCAGCGCATAGATGGATTCGAATTTCCGCTGAGCCAGAACCCGAACAATCCTTTGACTCAATTTTTTGTTGGTCAATCGCAGCATGTCAACGAGATTCTGGTTCGGGTTTGCAGCGACTGGCGAACGTCGAGAATACGTTGTCATGCTCTTTCGAAAGACATTGGCTTGAAAATGAGCTCCATGTGACCTAGACCTAGTCATTCCTTTCTTCTCCTGCAATGACTCAAGCGAGCTGGCCCTTCACCTCTATCCATCGTGTTCGATGTTTCAGCAGGCTTTTCAAAAGACAACTCTCTTCTTCCCATCATCATATTGTCCTCGTCGTCTTGGCGCAACCTCATCATCCGTAACTTGGCTGGTGGCAGTTTCTGGGATAGCCTCGCACCAATACGATGATCTCCGGAAGCCCTGGAATCCCTTGTCCTATTTGGTCTTCTTGCAGCCAGCGGCGAGATCATCGAGGCATTCCAATTCACCCCAAAATTACGTTCATTATGAACGACAGAACTCGCCCCGCTTGTTGATACACCTTCGCTCGCCGAGTTGATAATCTGTTGCCCTCTCCCTCTACCCAAGGCATCACAAATCTTGTCAAACGCTCTCATTCTCCTTTGACCAATTCGGTTCTCTCCCAACACAAAATTTGACTGTCAGCCAATACTTTTTTGGAACTGCTGGAGGCAATCCCAACACTGGAGGTTCTGCATGTGGCAGGCGACCAGTGTTTCACAGACCAAGTCATCCAACAGCTTTCATTTCAAAACCAAGGGATCCCTCAGGCCTTGGCTCGATCTGTACGGCGTCTTTTCCTACATGGACAGCTTCCCTGTAAACCCCATTCTTTTGCAACGATAATAGAGAGTCGACAGCTTCATGGTCGGTTCTTGTATCGTCAAACAAAGGCAGGAATCGGCGCCCCATCAATCCCGATCATCTTGTGTAGCGAAATGACATTCTCTATGCGAGACGTTCAGCTTCTCAAGAAGCTGTGCGCGCCAGGGAATCGGAATCGGATGTGGTTCAGGAATGGAGATGTTCAATACCGTCAACTTTGAACGACATCGACCTTATCATGACTCGCAGAATCTAGTGATAATATATATACATAGAGCGATGACTGTAAATGAAATAATAGATGTACTTATATACCCAACGAAGCAACAGGTCATCCAATAGACACAGGTGGTCAATAGACACAAAACAAAAGTCCCGACAGCTCGAATTGATGACAACTTGCCAGTCCGAGTTGGTCCGGAGACTTTTCAGCAGGACATGAAAATTGAAGCATGCAAGCTCCGATAGAAATTCCTTGCCAACGACACTATCCGAATCAGGAGAAGACCGCCGTTGATCGACAACCCAGGTGAACCGGTGAAGGCTGCTGTAATTTGCTAAAATGATATTAGGTCCTTGGGCGAGAAGAGGAGAAAACAAAATAAACCGACTTTCCCGAACACTTCTTCGACAACATTGGTTAAAAACGCGGGAGGGATGATCTGGCGATTTATGAGTGGCGGCCAAAAGACGTCTAGGCCTTGTCTTCGACGAAAATTTGATTTTGAGCTCTAGATCCAACTTTTCGAAAATCTTCTCCAATAAGGAATCGGATAGTCCTGCACTCTGCGGAATGATTTTAGACGTCTGAATCAACCAGAAAATCGTGAAAAAACGAACATTCCGTCGTCACAAAAAATGGGTGCCAGTTGGGTGCCAGGGAAGGTGCTCGTACAACGGTACAACCGGTGATGGGCCCAGGACGGCGGGACGGGTGATTGTTGTGGGTTTCTGTAGGCTGTCAGAAGATTTTTGAAGGCTGCTATGACAAGTTATCCGGTATCCAGGATGAGCATGACGAACCAGGATAGTCGGTCTGGTTTGGACCGAATCCGACCGATTACCCATATTCGGAGGGCACTACGCCATCTGGGCAGCTATATGTCAAAGAATATTCACCAGAGAATGTCTAGAAGACCGTCGCCGAAGCGTAGCCCTGACTGATGTGAAATGGCAAGAAATTGGTACGAGGGGCGTTTCAGCTGTGTCCGGCGCTGAAGAAGGGGAATCAGACGAAACATGGGATCTCTGAAAGGATTAATAGCTCCAAGAGTAGCTTGTATTATTTTGCAGCAGCAGGGGAACCGTCCTCGACTCTCAAGTGATCGCCGACAGACTGAGGGTCGGTTTGGCGCAATTTTCGCAAAAAAAGTCCTCCCAGCTTTTTCCACTGGAGAATCTTACCTTGTGCACGGTCCAGACGCTGGGAATACGGTCAAGGCTGCCCCTTCTCAAAGAACCTCAGCAATTGGTTGGGAATGGTCGAATAAATAAGAAGAATGGATGGCCATGGTTTCAGCCCGCTTTTCAGCTATGCAAGGAGAGAGACGGAGAACAGACAATAGCTAGATGGAAAAGAAAGCTGCGTAACCTCGGTGAGCAACTTTTTCGTGCTCGTCATGACTCATCGTCGATTATGAAGCTGGCGCGTCTTCACGTGCAAAAACACGACCTCATCCTCGACCTTCACCATGCTTCGCGCAGCCTTGATCGTCATAGAAGGCCTCGATAGATCCGGCAAGACCACCCAAACCGCAAAGCTCTCAGAGCGCCTCAGGGATCGTGCCACGCTCCTCAAATTCCCTGGTCAGTCCAACCCATGTCATCCAAAAAAGCCACCAATTTCTGTCTAGACCGTACGACAACCATAGGCAAGATGATCGACTCATATCTGCAATCCAAATCTGAGCTCGACGACCATGTAATCCATCTCCTTTTCTCTGCCAATCGCTGGGAGTTTGCGTACGTTTATCCCGAAGACTGAAAGGATCACTGAACCGAAGCAGATTCTTATAGAACCAAGATTGAGGAATTGCTGAACCAGGGAATCATCGTCATATGCGACCGATATGCATTCTCGGGAATATCATTCTCGGCGTCCAAAGGCTTATCGTTGGAATGGTGCCGCTCGCCAGATGTCTCGCTACCAGCACCAGATCTCACATTATTCATGGATATTACGCCGGAGAAGGCTAAAGAAAGAGGCGGTTATGGGGAAGAGCGCTACGAGAGGATGAAAATGCAACAGCAGGTTCGTAAGATCTTTGAGCAGCTTGGAAATGAAGCAGAGGCGGGAAGCTGGGTTACAATCGATGCAGGAAGAGACATGGAAACAGTATCTAAAGATATCTGGGAGCATATTGAGCCTCTAGTCAATGGGGTTGAAGGGCCAATCAAGCGATTATGGATGGACAAGGTCGAGGCGTAACCGTGGGCCGGGTTCTCAAGGTGAGCAGCGAATTGCTGTGAGCGTCACGGTATAACCAAGGTCTACTCATGCTGCAGGTTTAGACGTTTCGGGGCAAGCTGGACGAAGGTCTGACGTCGGTTTTTCGTCGAAGCCTTGTCTTCTTCTGTACGTCGCGTATTTCCGTCGCCAGATTCCAATTCACCAACACCTTCAGAGATTATCATTCCAAGAATGTATTCAAAGCATCAATTCGACCAAGCGCAAGCCTTTACGGTGAATTCGTATTGATATTCGCAGTCAACACATCAATGGCAGCCAACTGACCCCAGCTCGTAAAAGCTTGCGGCGGCCCATGCCAATCCGACGAATACGTGTCGCCTGTAGCAGCCAAATCGAGCAGTGCATTGTACTTGTCGCTTCATCTCAGCCAAAGTCTTCATTAATATCAAATCTTGCTTACCTGTACGTCAAAGTAGCTATGAAGAAGGATCTGGAGGGCACTGTTTCCTGGGGAGCGCTCGTAGGCTTCGTGAAGCCCTCGAATGTAGATCGCTAGATAGACCAGTTGAATTTGAAGACAGTAAAGAGAAAGCTTGAGTTACCTTTGAAACCGACTGCATCATTGTTGCTAGCAGGACTAGCGCCTTCGGTGATGATACCGTCAGAGCCTTGCCACGGACCAGATTTGACTCCAGCGACAAGGATGTTATTCATCCTGAATTCGTCTTCAGTCACAGGTACAAGTTGATGTTGATAAAGGACTTACAGAGCAGTCCACGAGGAATCGCCTGTGACTGCAGCAAGCACCGAAAGACCTTCAATGTACTTGCCAGTATTGTATGTGAAAATCCAGGTAGAGGGTGAGCGAGAGCAATCCGCCGCATTGACGGTATCCAGGATAAGGTTCGCCGAGTTGATCTGGAGACTTTGCATCCAGTTTGCAGCAGCCACAGCGGCATTTGTGTATTTGGCGTCCCCGGTAGTTTCGGCGAGGAATGCAGAGAGGCTGAAAAAGGATAGGATCAGTTGATGAAGAGAATATGAAACGAATTGAAGCTTCGTACGTCAGGAATAAGCTGAGAAAGAGAGAAAGCTGGTTAGTTTACGATAGAACCGTGCTGTGAAGGAGCTGGTACCCTGTTGTGACTGAATTGATGGCCTGGTCGTCCGAAGTAGGTCGCTAAAGAGACATGAGCATCAGAAATCGATAAATCTCAAGGTCATGATTACCCAAAAGACGCCACCAGCCATAGAATCTGTGTACCATGAGATACAGCATCGATAAACGAAACAAATGGACCTACGGCCTTCACATGTAGACTGTATTGCGAACGATTTGCCTGGAATAGAGCCAGCACTGGCTTGTGCTGGTGTCACTTGGCTGTATCGCCATAAGTTCTTTTCCATTCGAGGACAGCGCGACATACAATGCAGAAACACGATTCCAGACAGCTTCCGCATGAGAGAGCATGTTTTGGTCCTGCGATATCGTCAGTCCAACTAATACATTGCACTGATGTTTCAAAGATCACCTTGTACGCCCGAGAAGCATAGAAAGCAGACGTCGCCCACCACCTCAAATAAAGGTCAATTTGTGAATAGAAACCAGGATTGAAGCTTTACATCGCGTCGTCGTTGAACTAGCGCTTTGTGAGCTCAAGGAAGCGGATGCAAAACTGGACGAAGCTCACCCCGAATTGGTCATAATTGGCATAGAGACCGAAAGCGGTGTTCATATTTGAGATGACTGCGGCTTGGTTTACTGTGGTCCCAGCGAGACGGTCTTGGTTTGCCAGGACTCCCCAGACATTACCGGCTTGCCAGAATCCAATGCCTATGACGTTCAGCCGCTGTCCGAGAGTAAAATGAAGCGACATACCATTAATCTGGCCTGTACTGCTATCGACCTGTGGCAAAAACGTGTTTATAGCATTCTGCGAAATGCTGATACGTTCGGCGAGGAGCCTGCTATTGGTAAATTTCTGGCAATAGAGGATTAGCTCAATGAAAAAAACAAAAGCCGCGACGCACCCTCCAAGACAAAGGTACCCCATAATCCTGAGCGTACACTGAAGCAAGCGTGAAGAGGGAGATGAGCCCACTGATTAACGTCGAGCGAAACATTGAATCCGAATCAGATAGGGCAATTATAGCACCATCACTGAGCGGTGGCCTGGTATTTAAGATATCCATGGCCGGGTGCTGCTGACCAGTCCTATGACGATAGCCGTCGTCACAAGGCTATATTCCTTGGGGCTCTTGGACTCTTGGGTTCTTTGGGAGGTCAGACGGGTTGCCAGTGGGAGGTCAGATGGCGTTGAATCTTGATGGATGACGACCTCGACAAGAGAAGGCTGGTGGAAAGGAAATCAGCTATTCTTCTCGATTCCAATAATAATAATAATAATAAATCGCGGAGGAAGGAGCGGCAATATCGTGATCAGAGACGGGGAAAATGGGACAGGACGATGACGCAAGAAAGATAGACGCATGTGACATGCGTGACACGGCCCGCTTTCTTCAGGGATTAACGATGGATTAACGACGTCGGATGCAGCCACGACAGCGAGCAGCTGTGCCAGACATCAACAGATATCCATCGAATCATCCTCGGTGCGTCTCTGTTCGTATCCGAGCTGATTCAGCCACAGGCCCGCCAAATGGCACCAGACAGCTCGGGTCAAATATACCCTCCGAGGCAGATCATCCAAACTTGACCTCCGCAACATCTCTTGTTTACTTGTTGCGACGTCGTCTTTTCCAACAATATCATCGTCCTGCTGAAGCCAAAAGCTCCACCAAAGCAAAATATGGCGTTGGGCTAATACTGGTAAGACGATTCGTTGGGGAAGAGCAGAACGAGGCTTGAGCGGGATCGAGCTCAACTAAATTGGATGCAAGATCACCAATCATAGGCCCCTTGCTGATGAAGATGGTCAGGTTGATTCTACAGCCTCGCAACAAACCAGCAGCACTGCGCTGCACCACCTCATCTTTTTTAGTGAACCTTCTTCCATCGGTCTTTTGTCATTCTTCTTCCATCAGAACCGAACAATCATCATTCGGTTTGGCAGCCCAACTCGGAGATGCAGGAGGCGATAGATTCGACAAGCAGAAAGGGAGCGCTTGGAGAGAATCTAGGGAGAAGAGAGGAAACTCTGGGAACAAGAGAAAGATAAGAAAATTTGGGAACAACAGGACGTACAAGGTGCATTGTGCTACTAAATGAAGATCATAGTGACTAATGCTACCGCAGGACTTGAGATATTCATGGCATTTCCTGTTCCCTTGGTGCCACAGCGGCATCTCTCCTGAGCTGTGCTATGATTATCAAATCAAATCTGATGTTCTGTTGCCTTTCTGAGGACCTGGGGGCAAGATGTCCAGTCAGCACCCTGTTCGGTTTCTGTCAGAGGTGCGACAGCCCCTGCAAAGTATTGAGGTTTGTTTTGATTGACACTGCGACCGGCCTCTGTTGCTATTCAACACCTTTTGCAGACAATCAGTCCAATAGCAATCTTACTGTATACTGTTAATGGATCAGGGGATGGTGTACACTTTGACTCAATTCATCAGTGCTGTGTTGCTTGGAATACAGGAATATGTGTAATTTTGCTTTGGATTCTAGAATGCTATTTGGCCAATATCATCCTGCATTCTCATGGTATGGCCCTGGATCTTTCAGGAATGAAGGAGACATACAATAGGCATGTTTTTGTTAAGACAAGTCCAACAGTTGTTAAGTAAATGAAAGACTTTCAATAGTGAATACTGCAAATATGCGAAATTTGTATGGCCCTCCTAGCATGCAGATATCAATGGATCTTTCTATAACATTAGGAATAAGTTCATGTCATCCCTAAAAGACATTTCATTAAGCAAAGTTCTTTAAAGAAGCTCCAGATCTCAAGTGTGGTTCCAGGCTGAACTAGGTTTCTGAGATATCTGAGTGATTCAAGATCTCAAAATCTAAATTGCACTGAACACCCCAAGTTTTAAAGTAAAAAGACTGATATTAGAGTCCTAATGAAATACCCTAAAGGATAGAAGCATCAAGTTCAATCTACATGCTAGAGAGGCCATACAAATTTCGCATATTTGCAGTATTCACTATTGAAAGTCTTTCATTTACTTAACAACTGTTGGACTTGTCTTAACAAAAACATGCCTATTGTATGTCTCTTTCATTCCTGAAAGATCCAGGGCCATACCATGAGAATGCAGGATGATATTGGCCAAATAGCATTCTAGAATCCAAAGCAAAATTACACATATTCCTGTATTCCAAGCTGTAGATCTGTCCAATCAAGCTGGATCCTTGGCAAACCAAACTAGTGTATATATTGAACATTTTTGTTAAGACAAGTCCCCCAGTTGCATACCAAATGACTGACTTTCTATAGTACTCCAAAAAGTCAATCCACTAATATTAAGACTTTAAGACTGGACTTGTTAACCTTTGAGACCAGAGCATCAAAGCCTTGTTAAGACTTCAATTAATCCTTGTATCAGTGGATTAACCTTTAAGGCCGGACTATTAAGGACTTGTTAATACTTCAATTGACCTGAATGCATTGATCTTGGACCCTGCCCTAAAGTAAAAAAAGTTTTTTATTGGAGATTTGGATAGCCAAGGTATGGTTGACTTTCAAATCTTCTATTGACCTTAAAGCCAATTCAGTCTGGTTAAGGCACTATTAAGACTTTAGTATTTGGAAATTTTTTTATTGGAGATTTGAATCCAGACCATAAGGTTGATTGCCAAATCTATTAATGACCCTTTGAAAAATGTCGCTTGTTAAGCTGCTATAAGGCTTTTTATCAAAAAGTTAAGAAAGATATCTTAACATTAAGACTAGACTTGTTAACCAGGTTTCTTTTAATACCAAGTCCGCTTTTTTGAACCTCTATCTTAAGGAGTTCAAGTTGAATGTTAATACTTTGTAAGAGTATCTTGTAGCCCTTTTCAAGGGCTTTAAGAGTTCCTGTGACCACTTAAGCCTTTAAAGGACAACTGAAGGAACTAGAGCCAAAATGCGGTTCAAACCCTAGCTTAGGGCTACTAGATATAGTAGTCAAGTAATTGCCTTATTTAGAAGTTGCCTAATTTAGTAAATTTTCAATCAATCTATGTAGATACTTTCAAGTTTACTATATTGAGTAGTTTTGTTATATTTCTTCTATTATTGAGCTATCAGATGTCACATTTGCCTAATCTTGTATTCTACAAACAGCTATTTTCAATATTCTACTATATAGTTGAACATTCACAGAACATTCACATACGTTCAACAGATTCACAAACATATCAAGTGAATGTTCATTTGTCTAGCACTATATTCACAGAACATTCACAGAACATTCATGTACATTCAACAGATTCACAAACATATCAAGTGAATGTTCATTTGTCTAACACTATATTCACAGAACATTCATAGAACCTTCAGTCAAACTAGATATGTATCATGATAATGCAGAGATCTTGCATAAAAT